>CM026569.1:4312473-4912473 GCA_015143295.1 Tetracentron sinense
GAGGTGAGTGTTAACTTATTCACATATTGCCTGTCTGTACAAGCTGCAGTAAGCTACACTAGTCAAAGTCTTCCTTAGAAGCGGTTTTCCTTTGCCTTTTGACCACCTAATAACTTAGGTATTCTCTCTTTTTCCTGCTTTTTTCTTTTTTCAAATCTATAACAGGAGCAGATAGCCCAGGAGTTGACACAAACGGGAATGCTTTTGATTTCACAACAAAGTTACTCCACCTAGCATGGCACCCAACTGAAAATTCGCTTGCCTGTGCTGCTGCAAACAGTCTGTACATGTATTATGCATAAAGATGGTCCTGGAAGAAATGTATTGTTGCTTGGCAAAGCTCTTTTGAGGTGCTGTTGGCAAAGGCTTCGTCACCTTTCTGGCCAAACCAGTGAGGCGAAGGCGCATCCTCCCTCAGATCTTCAGCATCCCTTAAAACTGTAGCACGTTTTCTCATATCAGGGTCCAGAAGTAGCTGTTTCAGAATCCACGAGGAATCAACTTACCTTTTGTTCCCGGGCGGGCAGCTTATTTGTGATTATCTTCTTTCTTTTCTAAGAAAAGATGCAGTTCTGTTCTTGCTGTTTTGGGTTTAGGTCAACGAAAATGTGAGATTGCAGCTCTCGAAACGATGACTGTTCATATCTTCCACTAGGTTTGAGATAATGGGATCTTAACTCGAATCCTATCCATCCAATTAACACCTAGGGCGTGGAGCTTTATTGTTGGATCTAACATTTGAGGGCTTGTGAAGTTTTATCTTGATAATTGCCGTCTTCCATTCTAAGCCATTCTTCTCCTCTTTGACAGAGTTGGCAGTCTGTTATTCTGCTTTTATGATAGGTTCCCTCTTATGGCCTGTAGGATTGAATTGGTGGTTCGGGTTCTCATTTCTTCGATGTTAACACATGAATTTAAGAGGGGTTGGTTTGAATAAGTCTGGTTTTGTTTGGGGCATTTCTATGAGTTACCAAGATCCATTTCCGTTGAATAGAAGAAATAAGGGAATGCAGGTCGTATTCGAGTCAAGGGGGTTGATGTCTGTAGGGTATACTTGAGCTTGTTTTGTAATGAAACTTTCAATCAAAATGAGTCTTTGGATCAAAAAGGGGAAAGAAATATACAGTACCATTACCCTATAACCTATGTTGGTTGCTGAGAAATTAAGTGAAAAGAGAGAAGAAAATTGGACAAAACTAATGCCCTGCGAGGGCTTGTCTTGTTGGGCTTAAATCTGGAATTACATGTTATTCATACTGCACACAATACAGAGACCAACATTTCCATTTCCATGTCCTCGAGACATCTCACTGCACTCGCTGGTATTAAAACCATGGATGGAAACAGAAAGCCTCTTACGAAAAGGTAACAATTCCGGGCCGTCTTAGTATAGTGGGTGCCCAATACTCGAATTGGGCCTCGCTTTAGTTGGGCCTATCTTAATTGCACCCAATATCTTTTTTTTTTGGTTGGTCCTAATCATTTATCTACATAGGTTAGGGGTTAGGCGGTAAGTAGGGTTAGCCCTCATGGTGGCCTTCAACAGCCATACCAAAAACTCGAACACGAGTCACATAGGCACATCGTATAATCATAAATGGTGTAATGTCTAAGTGTGTGAGAAAGCCCTTTTTTATTCTTCCTCAAAGAATTGATTGGAAAAGTGAAAAAACTGTTTTAATCGTCATCAAGAAGTGTAAGTTTACATGTACTCTCAAATCCTAACCCTTTAATTCAATTATTAAAAGGTTAAAATTAGAGCTGATATAATATATGAAAAAACAAAATAAGTTTGAGCCAAATCCTAATCCTTAATGGTTAACTATAAAGGATTAGTTGTTACCCATAGGGGGTTAGGATTCGGGAGTCTTTGGGAGTGGAAAATAATCACCTCCTCGATTGGGTGATGCGAGGAGGGACATCTCGGCTCCCCTTTTATTGCCATGTGTCCCCCTTTGAAGTCCTTTTAGCTGTGGTTAAGATTTGCTCATTCCTAAAGTTCTACCATCTATCCTTGGTTTTTAGAAAAATAAAATAAATAAAATTTAACCTTAAGATTAAAATAGATTATCCCGAATTCATGGCAGTTGAAGCAAGGAGTAATAGTATGTTCCTAGAACCCGGAGCGAACTATTGCTCTTTCGAGGTAGACCCCTCAAGAAATAATTTTGAAAAGTGAAAAAAAGTGTTCTCCTCGACTCTTAGTCTAAAATGCGAATATTTTTTTAAATTTGTTCTGGAATTTGTACCAGCCAAATATCATTGGTAAGTTTTTATTCCCAGGGATTGAGTATTGTGGATAGAGTATTGTTCTTTAGGACTGATGCCAAACGGCCCATATTTATATTCTTTGGAAGCTTTCCATAAAAGAATGCTTAAACGATCTTGAAAGAGATCACCAGATACCATCGTTAAAAGAGGCCCCACTGATCTGGTGGTCAATCAAGTCAATGCAACGAGGTCTTCTAATCTAACGGTTGACGGTATCCTGATCGAGTCAAATATATGTGTCTAGAATTATGTGGGAACTGGGGACACAGTAAAGAGATCCGATCCGTATTAGTACGACTGTCGGGTATAGAGTCTATAGATGCCTAATTTATGTTTGGTTACGGAGAAAATAAGTGAAAGCATTAAAAAAAAAAAAAAGTTTAGATCAAACACAAACTAAAAATTTATTAGAAATCTTTTTTTTGATTTTCATGTTTTCACCTATTTTCTCAACAATCAAACATAGCAACGAAAAGCAGTCTACGATTATTTCGTGTCCCTCTTGACATCCCGTAATTGTTGTTAAGGTTCACTCACCTCTGAGGTTCACCCACCAATTGTTGGTTTTTAGAAAAAAATATTTTCATTAATAAAATATTTTTAAAAAAATTTAATATTTTTCTAAAAACCAAGGATGGTGGGTGAACCCTAGGGGTAGAGGGACTATAAAGATGAATTATTTCGTGTCCCTTTTGACACTCCTTAATTGTGGTTAAGATTCACTCACCCCTAACTCTTAAGGTTCATCCACCTATCTTTATTTTTAGAAAAAAATATTTAAAATAATAAAAAAAGAATTAATATATTTTTTTTTCTAAAAACTAAGGATGGGTGGTGAACCCTAGGGATGGGTGGATGAACCCTAAGGGTGTTTGAATCTTAACTAGGGATGACAACAGGTTGGGTTAATCAGGTAACCCACCCCACCCTTATTGGGACGGGTTTGGAGAGCTTCTGAACGAGATAGGGCCGGTTTGGGAATAAAATGTTAAACTCGAGTTGGGTTCGGGCCGAAGATAGGTTTAGGTCGCCCCACCCCGTTTATAATGTCAAATCACTATCTTACCCTTAGTTTAATAATAAAATTACCTCATTATATTACTTATAGTATGAAATATAATCTCGATCCGTTCTAACCCGCCCCATCTAGTGCTTAACGGGACATAACGGGACGGGGTTAAAATCTGTTTTGAAAAATCGGAAGCGCCCCGTCCTGCCCCGGGATTGAGATGAGTTTGGGGTAGGAGTTTTCCATTAGGAGTGAGGTCAGGATGGAAGCGCCCCGGCCCAAACCCGGTTGCCATCCCTAATCTTAACCACAGTTAAAGGGTTGGGGTTGTCAAAGGGATACATGACGACCTCAGGGGCATAACCGTAGAGGATTTGGTTACATTTAATATTGATCTTTCTCACCAGAACCAAACCACTCTCTCTCTCTCTCTCTCTCTGCAACGGTCCAATGGCCCTTCTCCCTCGAGCTGCAACACGTCTTGCCCTAATTTCATCTCAAAGAACAGCAGCAATCCACACAACTTTTCCGGCATGGTCTTCATCGACACCACCAGCTCCGTATGCTCGTCCTCCATCGCCGGCGACGCCTGCCGGACTGTCGAAGACGGCGGAATACGTGATCTCGAAGGTGGATGATCTGATGAATTGGGCTCGCCGTGGATCCATCTGGCCCATGACCTTCGGGCTCGCTTGCTGTGCCGTCGAGATGATGCACACCGGTGCTGCTCGCTATGACTTGGATCGGTTTGGTATCATCTTCAGACCTAGTCCCAGGCAATCCGATTGTATGATTGTTGCTGGAACCCTCACCAATAAGATGGCTCCGGCGCTCCGCAAGTACGTTGCAATTTCTCTTTCTTTACCATCTATATGGGTTTCGTACTTGTTCAATTTGTTTAAATTTTATAGGATTTCATTATTGTTTTTAACTTAATGCTTGATAAATGATAAGGATTATGGTTTGATTTACATAATTGGTTTGGGGATTGAAACTGTTGGCCTTGTTTGGATGCGTCACAGATAAATTGTTTATGTTTATGAGGAGTTTTGTTTTGCAGATTAAATGCATAATTCTTCATTTGTTTGTTGGTTTCTGTTGTATATTTGGTGGAAATACTACAGTTTTATTTAGTTAAACAAAGAAAGGAGAACAACAACCAAACAAGAAATCTGCGGTCAATTCATTCACCCAAGAAATTTCTGCAATTTTTTTTTTCTAACAGGTCCTTAAATTTATTTGTAAATGGGGTTAATGGTAGGAAAGCAAAGTTAGAGAAGAAACATCATATTGAAAAGTTCAAATTTTGTTCAAAGTTCAAACACAGTCATTGAATGAGGTATGTATATGTTATTAAGACAGATGAGCCTATAATTAGAGGGAATTTTGCCTATTTTCGCCTTTTGGTTATAACATAATTTTGGGTACAGGTCTACAGTCTTTTTTTTTTCTTATCGGTAATCAAAATCTATAAAAATCAAAGAAAGGCTAACAAAGCAACAAATGGAGATTACAATTTACAAGAAAGTAAACTCAAGGGGAAAACTAAAAAGAATAGAGAAAGGCAACAAAGCAAGAAAGAAGAGCCCCCACTTCAGCCCAAGATCTCACCCACACCCTCCCCCTCGTGCCTAATGGAACACCAATCCAAAATGAGAAGGCGGATACGATAACAAATGTGAAGGGTCGTCAAAAACTCTCTTGTTCCCCTCTTTCTACAAAGACCAAGCTATCACACCTAGAAGAATCGACCAAATAGCATTCCACGCCCCATCCGCACAAACTCCAAACCTGTAGGATAAAGTTTAGAAATGAGAAAGGAAAGACCCACTCCACCCGTACTCGGGAGAGGGAAAACCCCCACACCTCAATCGCAGTAGGGTAGTGCAAACGCAGATGGTACACAAATTCTTCCGTTAGAAGGAACATGTAACAACGGTTAGCCATCCTTCATTCTCTATTTTGCAAATGGTCACAAGTTAGAATCTTATTCAAAGCTGCGTTCTAAAAGAGAAAGAAAAAAACCTTAGATGGGATACCAGGATTCCAAACCACCTTATGAGGAAAAAAATCAGAAGGGACTAACTTTTCCAGGATTCACCGGAAAAATAATTTTATTTCTGGACTCAAGATGGATGGTAAGTGGCGAGAGGGCGCAGTGGAGTTAGCGGATAGTGTGGTATTATATTACCAGGATCTTTATAAGGAAAAAGAACACTGGTGTCCCAAATTAGAAGGTTTACCATTTGAATGTCTTCCAGTTGATCAGAGAGAGTCCTTGGAGGGAGTTTTTGAGGAAGAGGAGGTCCTGGAGGCCACCCGAGATATGACAGGGGATAAGGCTCTGAGCCCGGATGGATTCACTATTGAATTTTATCGATCTTGTTGGGACATTATTGGTAAGGACTTCCGGGCGGTGATGAGAGAATTGTATGAGATCGGGCACTTTGATAGAATGATCAACAATACTTTTGCCGTGTTGATCCCGAAACACAGAGGAGCATCGGATATCAAAGATTTCAGGCCAATTAGCCTTGTAAGTAGTGCGTACAAGATCCTCTCCAAAGTCCTAGCATGCCGCCTTAAGAGAGTGATGTGACATACTATTTCCCCCCAACAAGGAGCCTTCGTGGGTGACTGACAGATTCTTGATGGTATCTTCAAAGCCAATGAATGCATCGATGACAGGATTAGAGCTAAGGATCTGGGTATTTTGTGCAAAGTGGATATGGAGAAAGCTTACGACCATGTAAATTGGGAGTTCTTGGGTTATGTGATGAATATAATGAGTTTTGGTCCTAAGTGGCGTCATTGGATCCAGTTGCCTATTTCATTTGTGACATTTTCCATTCTCATCAACGGGAGTCCGATTGGTTATTTTCGAAGTTCAAGGGGTTTGAGATAAGGGGACTCCCTCTCCCCTTTTCTATTCATCATGGTCTCAAAAGCTTTGAGTAGGATGTTGTCTCATGCTGACGGAATGCTATTTAAAGGTTTTTCTCTAGGGAGAGAAAGATTGAGAATCTCACACCTCCAGTTCGCCGATGATACATTAATCTTCTGCAGAGCTTCCCATCAGGATCTAGGCTCTCTGAAAGGTTTACTTTTTTTTTTTGAAAGGTAAGCTTGGGTTAGGCAGACCCCTACCAGAAAACCATAGGCGGGATTCGATCCTAGGTCCCTAATACGATGCCAAGGGACTTTACCAACTAAGCTCTCTGAAAGGTTTACTTAACTGCTTTGAAGCTGTTGCCGGGTTGTGGGTGAACTTTTCCAAATCTAAAATAGTGGGGGTCGGGGAGATCTCAAATATAGACACTCTAGCGGAAAGCCTCGGTTGTAGGGCTGGGTTCCTTCCATCGGTTTATCTAGGGGTGTCCCTCGGTGCTCGATTTAAATCTAAAGTAATATGGGCCCCGGTTTTGGAGAAGTTTGCAAAGAGATTGTCAGGTGGCAATCGTCGTTTTTATCCAAAGGGGGTAAGTTAACATTGATTCACAGTACCTTGAGTACCTTGCCAACCTATTTTATGTCTACTATGGTCATCTCTTGCTCGGTTGTTGTGGCCCTAAAACGTATGCAAAGAGAGTTCCTGTGGCACGGGAAGGGAGATCAAGCTAAGTATCATCTAGTTGATTGACACTGTATTTGTCGTTCGAAGAGGGAAGGGGGCCTTGGTTTGAAGCCGTTGTCTTTGGTGAACAAGGCTCTTCTTGGGAAATAGATTTGGAGGTTTGGGGAGGAAAGGGCAAGTCTCTGGCGATCAGTCATCACTGCTAAATATGGGGAGGGTTCTGTTTTGGTTCCCAAGAAAGTGTCGAGGCCCCATGGGGTGGGGATGTGGAAAGGGATTATGACAATAACTCGTCTAGTTGTTCTTTTTTTCGAGTTCAGAGTAGATGATGGGTTTGAGGTCAGTTTCTGGAAGGATGTGTGAAATGGGTCCTCGAGGCTTCAGGATGATTTTGCCACCATATTTCGGTTAGCTTAGGATAAAAAGGCCACAGTCGGGGATTATATCGATAGAGGCAGCCGGGGGGGCGCATGGTGTCCCAATCTGAGAAGAGAGTTAAATTACTGGGAACTAGATGAGTTTGATAGAGTGTTGGGGGTCTCTCCCTTTGGTTTCTCAAAGTCGAGATTGTAAAGTTTGGTCTAGAGACAGCAAGGGTCGTTTTTCAGTGAGATCTCTAGTTCAGCTATTTGAAGCTGGTCCTTCAGTCCCCTTTCCTCATAGGGCTATGTAGAATTCAGATATTCCGTCTAAAGTATCTTTTTTTCTATGGAATGTGGTTTTGAATAAAATTCATACATGTGACCACTTGAAAAGCTGATGATGGAGGATAGCTAATTATTGTTTTATGTGTCTCCAAGCGGAAGAGTCGGTAGATCACCTTCTCTTGCATTGTCATTTAGCTCTTGAGATTTGGAGTTCTTTCTTTCCTGCATGGGCGTGGCCTGGGTCTTTCCCTCGTTCTTTCTCAACTTTTTATCTAGTTGGGATTTGGTTAGTGGGGAAGGATCAAGGTTGGCGTTGTGGAAGTTACTTCCAAGGGCTATAGCTTGGTCTATCTGGAAATAGAGGAATATGAGAGTTTTCGAGAACTCTTCTTCCTCTCTTCCCTGCATCCGTGATAGAACCAGGACTTTGGCAGTGGAGTGGGTTTCAGCAGGGCAGGAAGGGGTGAGCTTAGGCATGATGTTTGCCTGATTTGTATTATTGTTGTTGTGGGCACCTAGTTGGGGGTTAGCCTGGTGTACTCTGTTTTTTCTTTTTCCTTTTTGCGTTTCGCTTTGGTTCACGACCTCATGAACTAGGCGCTCTATGCTCCTTTGTATTTGTGTTGCTTTCCTTTTTTATATATTTGCTTGGTTTACCGATTAAAAAAAAAAAATTGAACTGAGAATCATCCATTCTTACCTCTAGACCAAACTCTGACATCTCTGCAGTCTGTAGTGCTCTGCTCTGCACAAGGTACACACATGAGAAGAAGCTAGGCGCTCTAAAAGCCTATCAAAGTCCTTCACTTCCCAATCATTCAGATCACGTCTCAACTTAGGACACCACACCACCCCGGTCTCACTCAACTGAAAGTAGTCCCCTACTAAGGCTTCTTTGTCTAGAGCAAACAAGAAAATGCTGTCGAAATGAGTTAAGATTCACTGACCCGCACCACACGTCTTTCCAGAAACTAACATCGATGACACTACCTACCTTGAATTTGAAGTGGGGCATAACCAAGCCCACAACAGCCATCCCTTTCAAAACCCTACCCCGTGCGACCCTTTGACCTCCCTAGGGGCCCAACATGAGAGCTCACAATATCTGGCCACTATAACAACAACTATGAACTCTCTTGCCTCTCCAAATCTCCAGATTCATTTGCCTAATTCACCTGAGCAAGATAATTCAAGTTGAGACCCCCACATTTTTTGGGCCAACAAATCCTGTCCCAAGCCACCAGGGGAAAGC
Source organism: Tetracentron sinense (assembly GCA_015143295.1). Taxonomy (NCBI): domain Eukaryota; kingdom Viridiplantae; phylum Streptophyta; class Magnoliopsida; order Trochodendrales; family Trochodendraceae; genus Tetracentron; species Tetracentron sinense. The sequence continues at coordinate 4,321,227 of CM026569.1, forward strand.
CGATCCATTGGTTGTTCTAGAGGAAGTTCCTTTGCGCTTTCTCGAGAATGGCGGCTATCAACTGAGGCATTGTGAGGACAAACATGAAATAGGTAGGGAGGCTATTAAGGGTACTTTTCATGAGACTATGAGAGTCAATTTCCTGCCTTTCGAAAGAAGAGAAGATTTCCATCCAGAAAGCTTATTAGCAAACATTTCCATGACCGGGGGCCCAAGACAATTTAGACTTGAAACCAGCCTTAAGAGGCATACCTAGACAGATAGAAAGAAGAGAGCTCACCCTACACCCTAGACAAACCACTAATGCTCGACCCCACCCACCGACATAATCTCATATTTAGCTAGATTGATACGCAAGCCAAGAATGGCTATGAAACATTTGAGTAAGCATCCAAGATTATCCAGATTCCTACACGACATATCACAGAAAATCAAGGTATCATCCGCGAAATGGAGATGAGATATGTGCAGATTATCCTTGATGTAATCTGATGTACGAATTTGACAAAATTTGAGATCTTTGAGAGGGAGAGCACTGACTAGTTAAACAAAAGTCCTTTGTTTTTTCTCTCCAGGGCTTGGAGTGCCCATCCTCTTCCGTCTAACACCAAGCAATCGGCGACGTTAAATATGTGGGGAAGATTTTCACGACGAATCCAGTGAAACTAAGAATAGAGCTTGGACCAATATGAGAGAAGAGGGTGGAGCTCACTTTGTTTGAGCTTCTGACTGTTGTGTGGAAGCTTCTCATTCAGTGGAAGCAATTAGTGAAGTAGGGAGGGTTCTCTTCTAGCAATAAACTCGTTTAAGATGGAATATTATTACTTCTGGAGAATTTTTTCTTTGTTTTTCAAGAGTTGGAACACCTTCTGACCACCAACAATATTGCATGTCGCCATAACTGATAAATTGCTAGTATAGGGGTACCTGGTAACAATTAGATTGTTGTTTGATACTCTTATGGGGCATGCTACGGTATGTAATATGTTGGGGATATGGAGACAACGAAACAGCATAACATTTGAGGGAGCTGAGACTCCTCTGTCCAAGCTTTACTCAACCGTAGGATGGGTTTTAAGTAGTTAGGCAATAGTTTTGAACGAGTTCTCAAATGTCCATAGTTCTTTTTTTATCTAGATGGAGTCAAATTTTATTTTGCAACACCTGATTATATATATATTTTTGTTTCTTGTAGGAGGAATCCTCTCTTTCCCCTTGACACTTGTAAATTATTCCTCTAATACAATTTCTCCTTATCCCCTAGAAATAACAATCTATTTGATTGAGATCATTTCTGAAATTCTTTACTTTCCCCTTGAAAGCCCTTATTGTATCTTTTTGTTTTCTTTCATTAATGAAAACCTTTTGGAATTAGTAGAATGAAGCTCTCCCCTTTGTAGGAGATTTGCAGGAGGTTAGACTTTAGAGTATTATTCAGTATTTCTGTATTTATGTGAAGGTAGGAACTAAACATGTAGAGAAAAGAGTTGACAAAACTAAAAAGTGGGAAAGAGAAAGTGAAGATGATACTCTTTAATATGATTTCGAAAATTAATACTGAGAAAAAACGAGAGTGAACAACTGGCTGATGCATCACCATGAGGAATAGACCAATAAGTATTCATTTTTGATCTCTCAATGGAAGTGATCATTGATTCATTGGTTTATATAACATAGAGCCTAGCTAGTTCCGGAAGACATGAATAAGCAGTGGTGATGTTTCAAGAATTTGATGATTTATGATGGGAGGGATGGTATCTCAGCTCAATTATTCAGAAGGACGTAGATTTTTTAGGACGACGTTATTCCTTCTCTTATTGGAAAACAATATCTAATGAAAAGAGTAAAGGAAAAAGCAACTTTGAGAGAGATCTAAACCAATTTGCCCTCGTCTTTATTTCTCCTCTTTGTAGCAAACTATACCTAATGAAATTAGTAAAGGGGAGAAGAAACTTTGCAAATTCTATTTAATTTTTGTTTATCACAACACTGAAATAATGCCCTTAGCTTAAATTAGAAAAATTAAAAGAAATAAGTAAGCTTAAGTGTTCACATAACGAAAGATACATCAAAACAGAGTTTAACATTTTAAATATCATTACCTTTTTCCTTAGATTTGGGCAACCGCCTTAGCGCCAGGTGCCCAAGCAGTCAACTGGAACCCAATATCCGCCTAGACCCCTAGTTTGTCGATAGGGAATGTTTTTGGGTGAGGCAGCTGCCCAAATGTCGCCTTGACAACACATCTCTGTGTGCATGTGTGATGGATTTTAGGATTGCTGCTGTGGAAACACATAGCCTACATAGAGAGATACGGTATAATTCATTAAGCTACTTGTGATGATGTTGACAATGGGGTAAGGTGATCACAACTATGTTTTGCCTTGGCAATATATTGGTGTGCGCACGCGTTGTGGATTTCAGGAGAGATGATGTGGAAATAGATAGTGGACATGGATGGTTGTGGTATAATGCTTTAAGCCCCATGAATATGGAGAGGGGAGGATGAGTTGAGATGGTCACAGACTCACAGCTACTTTGGTCTTTGGCAATCTTTTGAGTTTACAATTTTTTAGTCAAATGTTAGGCTTTGTTACTACCGTTTGAAAGATCTAGATATCTGGAAATTTTTGTTACATATTCATACCTCCCTACTGTATGAAATAGCAACATCTTCCAGCTCTGATCTGCGCTCTGCACAGGAGAAAAGCATTTTCCACTCCAAATTTATCGATAATAGAGTTCCTTCAATTAATTGAAAAGTATCATTTCATGACATTCCTTAATATTCTTGCAGGGTTTATGATCAAATGCCTGAGCCTCGGTGGGTAATCTCTATGGGTAGCTGTGCGAATGGTGGTGGCTACTACCACTACTCTTACTCTGTCGTTCGGGGCTGTGACAGGATCGTTCCGGTTGACATTTATGTTCCTGGTTGCCCTCCCACGGCTGAGGCCTTGCTTTATGGACTTCTCCAGCTGCAGAAGAAGATCAATAGGAGGAAGGATTTCTTAATCTGGTGGACCAAGTGAAGGCCTTCAACATGCTCCTATGTAGCTTGGGTTGCTCAACGTCAAGTGTGTTTTGAGCTTCTGTTTCTCGTATGGAAGAATAAATCCAACTGAGGAAGGACTCTGTAGCCTTGTCCTGTCTAAATGCAGTAGAAAGGGAGACTGTTGTCACTATAGATTTTGGGGTTTCATATTGTGTTCATTATATTTTGTGAGATAGCTTTTTTGATGTAGTATGGTTGTTGCTCCTTGTTGACGATTTTTTTTTTTTTTTTTGATCGATAAAGCAACCATGTATTAATCAAAAACGAATTATAAACAAAGAGTTTACAAGATTGTAAACCCAAGACAGACAAGAAAATACAAGAAGCAGGAAACCAAAGTATGCTGTTAACCCAGGATGGCTCTCTATCCTTTACCTCCTGACAAATGCTTGCCCATTCTAGGCTCAGTTGACGAATACGAGAGCAAATACAATGTAAAGAGGGTTGAGAGTTCTCGAAAACTCTCTTGTTGCGCTCTGTCCAAATGACTCACGATATTGCCCCAGGAAGCACTTCCAAAACTATTGTCTGCCCACTATTTACACCAATCAAGGCCCAACAAGATAAGAAGCTATGAAAAAGATGCAGGGAAGAGCGAAGCCACCCTCCCTACCTCGGGGATAGAAAATCCCCCCAGATCACACCCACCATGGTACAGTACAAAAGCAAGTGGTTCACACCCACCATAGTATAGTACAAAAGCAAGTGGTCCACTGTCTTTTCCGACAAGATTAAATCATCAAAATACTAGTAGGAAACAAATTGGGACTCACCAAGGATCGGTAACTCACCTTATAAGAGGACATTATCACACTACAAGAAGATGCTATATGTGCAACTCCTTGCTGGTGGAGCGAAGGAAGTCCTCCATTTTCTCCTTGTCATGTGTACCCTTTTTTTTTTCTCCTTTAAATGTGGTTAAGAGTAACTACCCCTTAGGATTTATGTTTCTAACCTTGATTTTCAGGAAAAAAACAGTTAAAATACTACATAGTTACAAAAAGCTAACCACAATTTAAAAGAACACTATGAGAGAAAAGGGGGACGAGACACCGCTCCTCATGGCACCTGTGAGGAGAGAACTTTGCGTTCTCTCTCTCTCTCTCTCTATATATATACTAGCAGAGACCCGTGCAATGCACGGTAATAATTAAGAACATCTAATATTATATAATATTACTTATTTATTTATATATTAAGTAATATATTTTAAGAATATTTCATGAATTTTATTTTTAATAGTATTAATTTTTTATTATTTGATATACATTATTATTTGTATTAATTAATTAATTTTATAATAATAATTTTTTATTATTTTAATAACATTTATAAGAAAATCATAAGTTATTTAGTATTAAACTTAAATTAATACACCCAAGAGTTGGAGATAAGAGAGAACTTTATAATGGTGGAGATAGATAGGACTTTAGGATGAGATAGTGGGTCCCAAACTTGTAAGAGTTGGAGATAAGAGAGGAGTCTATAATAGTGGAAGTAGAGAGGGCTCTAGGATGAAATAGTGGGTCCCAAATTTGAATGGTGGAGATTAAAGAGAAAAACCACAATGTGATTTCTAAAATACAACTTATAAGATTAGAGGTATTGAAGTTTAGAGAGCAAAGAGTTTGATGACTGATGACCTAAATTAAACGGTGGAGATTAAAGTGGGAAGCCACATAGCATCCGTAGGATTGAACGTATAAGTGTTTTGGGAAATAGAGACGTGTGAGAGAAAATTTATGAGAAAATTGAAGAAAGGTTAAAGATTGTTTTGATTGACGTCAGCTTGTAAAGACGAATTGTTTGATAACTGATGACCTAAAACAAATGGTGGAGATTAAAGAGGGAAGCTATATGGCATCCCTAGGATTGAACGTTGAGAGATTGGAGTTTAGAGAGTAGGGAGAAAGTCTTATTTCTTTATAGGAAAAAATACATTTACACCCCTAAGATTTGACGAAAATATACATAGACCCCTCAGTTTTCAAAAAATATATTTAGTACCCTTACTTTTTAAAATAATGGCACTTAGACTCCCTCAATCAATTGACCGTTAATCACATCAGTTAACCGTTAATCAACTCTCAGAAATGCTGATGTATGCTTATGTCAAGTGATGAAGTATATAAAATTTTAAAATTGCCCCCCTCTAATTTTCAGAAAACACTATTCTTGCTCCAAAACACTATTTATTTAATATTTAAAAATCCAGTTCTCACCCATGAGGTCGCCAAGTGTCCCTTTTGACACTCCTAGACCATGGTTAAGATTCACCCACCCATCCTTGGTTTTTTTAAAAAAATATTAATTCTTTTTTGAAAATTAAAAAAAAAAAAGAGTTTTTTTAATATTAAAAACAGTTTTTTAATACCACCCCTTGAGGTCACCATGTGTCCCTTTTGACACCTCTTAACCGTGGTTAAGATTCACCCACCCATCCTTGGTTTCTTTTTTTAAATATTAATTCATTTTTGAATTTTTTTTAAAAAATAGAGTTTTTTAAAATCACCCCTTGAGGTCTTCACGTGTCCCTTTTGACACCCCTTAACTGTGGTTAAGATTCACCCACCTATCCTTGTTTTTTTTTACATATTAATTTTTTTTGAAAATTGAAAAAAAATAGAGTTTTTTTAATATTAAAAACGGCTTTTTAATATCACCCCTTGAGGTCGCCACGTGTCCCTTTTGACACCCCTTAACCGTGGTTAAGATTCATCCACCCATCCTTGGTTTTTTTTTTCTAAATATTAATTCATTTTTGAAAATTAAGGGGTGAATCTTAACCACGGTTAAGGGGTGTCAAAAGGGACACGTGGTGACCTCAAGGGATGACGGTTAAGGGGGTGTCAAAAGGGACACGGGGGCACCTCAAGTGGTGATATTAAAAAACGTTTTTAATATTAAAAAAACTATAATTCTTTGTTTTTCTTAATTTTCAAAAATGAATTAATATTTGTTTAGAAAAAGCCAAGGATGGGCGGGTGAATCTTAACCACGGTTAAGGGGTGTCAAAAGGGACACGTGGTGACCTCAAGGGGTGATATTAAAAAACTGTTTTTAATATTAAAAAAACTCTTAAAAAAAAAATTTGGAAAAAAATTAATATGTAAAAAAAAAACAAGGATAAGTGGGTGAATCTTAACCACAGTTAAAGAGTGTCAAAAGGGACACGTGATGACCTCAAGGGATGATATTAAAAAACTCTTTTTTTTCATTTTCAAAAATGAATTAATATTTTTTTTAAAAGCCAAGGATGGGTGGGTGATTCTTAATCACGGTTAAGGGGTGTCAAAAGGGACATGTGGCAACCTCAAGGGGTGGTATTACAAAACTGTTTTTAATATTAAAAAAACTCTAATTTTTTTAAAATTTCAAAAAAGAATTAACAATTAAAAAAAAAAAACCAAGGATGGGTGGGTGAATCTTAACCACGGTTTAGGGGTGTCAAAAGGGACACGTGGCGACCTCAAGGGATGATATTAAAAATCTGTTTTTAATATTTAAAAAACTCTAATTTTTTTTAATTTTCAAAAAAGAATTAATATTTTAAAAAAACAAGGATGGGTGGGTGAATCTTAACCACGGTTAAGGGGTGTCAAAAGGGACACATGGCGATCTCATGGGTGAGAACCGGATTTTTAAATATTAAATAAATAGTGTTTTGGAGTAAGAATAGTGTTTTCTGAAAATTAGATGGGCAATTTTAGAATTTTATATACTTCATCACATGACATCAGCATACATCAACATAGCATACATCAACATTTCTGTGAGATGACTAACGGTCAACTGATGGAGGGGGTCTAAATGCCATTATTTTAAAAAGTAAGGATACTTAATGTATTTTTTGAAAATTGGGATCTATGTGTACTTTCGTCAAACCTCAGGGGGTGTAAATGTATTTTCTCATTCTTTATATATATATATGAGGTATCAGGAGTCCACGTAATTATAAGTTATAGTCATAGTCAATTCCAACTATCGTTTGAGGGACATATGACTTGTGTTTTTCGAATACGAGAGTGTGATCTCAAGGTGATTCCTTTGATAGAGACATGACAAAAAATTAGATTGATTGAATGTGTTTAGATGCCTGATTAGTTGATCTACATTAATCCTTTAGGATTCATTAGACTCTACCTAAACGATAGAAATCATTAATTTTCTAACGTTTAATCGAATGGTTTAGGTATAGGTATATCTAATCGGGTTGATCTTTTCGAAGTGTCTCCTAATGGTTCTACATTGACACCCAACTATCAAATTCAAGAAATGCATGCAATGTGCCCTCATGGACGTAGAGCATACTATAAGTAGTCGACTAGCTACATCATGTCTCCTTGAGAGAGAGAGAGAGATTCTAGTATTGTTAGACTTTACCTAGGCTATAGAAATTGTTAACTTTTCGACGTTTAATAGAATGGTTTAGATACTTATGGTCATTATTTTTTAAAATGAAATAGTAAGATCTCTACTTAATTGAATATTAAATGCGATTTCATTTGATTGGATATTAAAGGCGTTAATGTTACAGAATGTCGTACGCCTTTACTTTAGTATTGAATAGTACTTAAGTAGCTAAGTTTTCAAAGGTGAACAACCCCTTTGTCCTTTATAGTTGTTAAGGGCTTCTAAAAAAAGTAAGGCTTCTTCTATCGCAACTCTCGTAACATAAATCCTTAAATCATTATTAAACATTAAATCTTAAAATTGTAAGACCTCAAAACACTATTATTTTTCACTTTTTCTTAAATGATAAGGTCTTTTATACTTAAGATCTCAAAGATTAAGCCATAAAATTCATCGATCTTTCATATCACTGAAATTGATATTAAACTAATTTGTTCTCTCATCTACCCTTATCTCATCATTTCTTCACTTTCTATTACTATTTACAAGTCTTCAACCAAAGTAGAATAGACGGAGAGCCGAAGAATAGTGCAAATCTCTATCTCTTCAACAAGTAACGAGATAAGGATCCAATACCTCAAAAGATTAAGTTTTTGTACTTCGCATCTTTTGCTCATTCATAGTTTTCATTAAGGATATGGTTCCTGATATTCAATCTTTATTGCCATATGGTATAAAATTTTTGTTGACCTGTACTTTGGTTTTGTATTGTTATTTTATATTATATCTCATTGTCATGTTACGTTAATATGCTTGTACATGTTGATTGTCCCTTTTAAATTGCTTTCTTTCTCATACATTATCTCCAACTTATTTTATTTTCCTTTTTAGGCTTGAAGATTGTGGTTACATATACCAGAAAACAATGTTATATCATAAAACATTGTTATAGGAAATCACATTTAGAAAATGTCAAAGTTTCTTTTAGATTGTCATATTATTTCACCATGAGTGAAGATAGCTTTGATATTTGATTCTTTTAGGGTGAGCCAATATTTAAAACTTTTGGTGAGAATTGGCAAGTAGCCTTCAATTTACTCTCCAAATTAACTGGAATTCTTATGTTCTCCAGTAATGTCCTTTAATCGAAATAAAAAATAATTGATTTTTTATTGGCTGTCTGTAGTTTGTCGTAAGTTAATCACTTAGTTCAATGATTTGGTTGCGTATAGTTATTTAGTCTCTCTACACTTTATCATGTTTAAATTATAACAATATAAAGTATTACTTATACAATGTTCTATAATATGTTTCCTTAAATTTTCGTGTCATTCTTCATCCCATGCATCCCACAGGTATTTGCTAGTATATATATTGTAATACTAAACAAGCTAAGTACATATATGTTTGAGTTCAACTCGTTAACTAAATGAACTCAAGTTCAATTTGTTTATTAGATAAGCAAGTTCAAACCTAAGTAACCAAAGCCGAGAGTGAGAGCATCAAATTTCAATTTGGGATAAGGTCAACAGTGCCTCTAGAGCACCAATATACATACACACATATATGCGTGTATATTTTTTATGATTCTGGAAAATTACTTGTAGATGCAAATATATAATTTTTACTTTATGAACTAATAAGAAAATTGAAAAAATCATTCATCGTTCAAATTTGTAATATGGTAAACAAGATGACTATTAATATATTAAATGTATCATTCCAAATTCAATTATAAAATCATCAATAATTAACAAATCATCCAAGAATTTTGTACAATACAAAGAAAAATAACAAAATACACTTCATTTAACATGAAAAATAAGGATAATAATGAAACTTCTCTAAATAATTATGTTCTGAATCCGTGATTTATTGAAATGAGGATAGTAATGAAACTTTACATAAAAATTGCTATCTCTAAGTAGGTGAATCCTAATCTCTAGAAATCATAAACCACGCTCTTTATAAATCATAAATAACACTCTATAAAAGTTAAAACTGTGTTTTTGAGGTTATTTCACTCAAACTGTGAGAGCGAAGTTTAAGAGTGGAGCAAATAGTAGTAGGTTAGGAGGTTTGGTTACTAAGGGGTTGTTTGGTATTGTTCATCGGAAACAATTTTTCTTGTCCAAGAACAGAAACAATCTAAATGCGTTTGACAAGTCATTTTTAAGAAACAATTTTAAGAATTGTCCTACTTTAGACACAATTTTAGGAAACAAAAAAGAGTCATTTTTCAGAATCAATTCTGAAAAACACATTTAAAATGAATGTGATAAACATCAAAATGGACGAGATAGATGAGACATAATTAAAAATTTGATATTTTATAATACTTATATATGTGTTGATGATATTAACATATTTAATGCCTAAAGCAATTTTATTTATTTTTCTTTTTCATTTTTTCATCCAAACTTAATTCTGTTATTTTTTTCCTTCACAATTGATTATAACTTAAAATTACCAAATGGATACAAAACTTATAAAAATTAATTATAAGAATCTAAACTTATAAAAATTAATTATTTTTCAAAATGAGAGAATTGTCATAAATTGATGCTAAACGGCCCCTAAGGTTCAAACAAGCCCTATACGAGTACATAGACCAGTATTTGGGTACCTCAAACTGGTATATAAAAGGGTTGCAAATCCCACTGTCAATTAACCACTCTAGGGTTTCCCGAATTCTTCTTCTTATTGTCTCTTGCTCTGTTAGATTTACAGTGATCTCAAGAACAACCCTTTAATGGCGGACGAGATTCAGTTCGCATCGCGAACGGATAGCAAGAGGAAGTACGACGATCAAACAACACCTATTCCTTCATCTGCTCCTCGTCGCGCTACTGGATTCTCCGCTCCGATAGCCATGCCGTCTCCAGATTCATCTCACGCTCCTCCTCCTTCGTTCAACAACGTTCCTCCTCCCATGGACGAGATCCAGCTTGCCAAGCAGCGCGCGCAGGAGATCGCTGCTCGACTGTTCAGCAACGCCGAAGCCAAGCGTCCTCGCCTCGAAAACGGTGGCGGCATCGATGACCTAAACGATAAGGGCTTCAGCTCTGTTCCTTCGGGTTAGTTCTCTCTCTCTCTCTCTATATATATATCGTTTTGTATTTCACTGGGATTGGTGGGGTTTCAGGTTTTTCGTTAAAGGGGTTGATTTTTGATGCTCTGATATCAATTCATTTATAGTTAATCGCCTTGTTAGTTTTAATGGATTGAAAGAGAGTAACTTTGATTATTTGTTTTTGATTTATTTAGGGTTTTGTAATTAGATCTAATTATCAGTTATTTTGACTTAATTGTATGCAGATATTGGACAGAAGCCTCCTTCCCATATGGGTTTTACTTCCCCTTCAGCAATACCAGTTGGATATGGTTTCCAGGGTTCTAGCAAAAAGATTGATGTCCCAAATGGAAGGGTTGGTGTAATTATTGGTAAGGGTGGAGAGACAATTAAATATCTTCAGCTTCAATCGGGTGCAAAGATTCAAGTGACCAGGGACATGGATGCTGACCCTAGTTCTCCGAATAGACTGGTAGAGCTCACGGGTACTCCAGAGCAAATAAGCAAGGCAGAGCAGTTAATTAATGATGTTCTTTCTGAGGTAGTACTTTGTCTATTTGAATTTATCATTGATACATTCTCTGATTATCTATTGTTTTGTGATTACCTTCTTAATCGCATAACTTAGTTCAGACACTTATGTCAGTGTTAAACATGGATATATATTGGGTGCTTCCCCCATTGAATCCAATATGTGAACACATCCCATGTAGTGATGCAATTTATTAATGATTAATCGTAGACTTTATAGGAGTAATAGCTTAAAACAAGATAATTGTGAAATTATACTTCTATAACATGAATGTAGCAATTTTTCAAAATGTGGTTATGAGTCTTATGACGCGGACAGCTAAATTTTGCAGAAAATGAGTGTCAATAGTCTTGAACTAAATTTTACTTTCTTGTGTTCAATTATTGCTATTTGCTAATATATTTAACCGTTCCCTATATTTAATCATTAATGCAGGCTGAAGCAGGGGGTTCTGGCATAGTTTCTCGAAGGATAACTGGACAACCTGGAGCTGAGCAATTTATAATGAAAGTCCCGAACAACAAGGCACGCAAGAAAAACTTCATATTCTTTAGCTTATGTACTTATCAGTTGCATTTCTCTGGATAGTCTGTGATGTATACTACCTGTTTTCAGGTTGGTTTGATCATTGGTAAAGGAGGAGAGACAATAAAAAATATGCAAGCCCGGTCAGGAGCACGGATTCAGGTCTGTTATTGAATTTGAAGTATCCGTTTTTGTTTGGTATCTTCTATTGCTAATTGTGATCTCCTCAAGGCTCAACTAGATTACATGGTTGTCTTCGAAATTGGAACAATAATTTTCAATTGTTTGATATGCACTCTGCATTTCCTGGCTTCTATTTGTTCTTCTGCTTGATGGAATTTGCATTATTTATTCTTCAGATAGTGAGTTGTGACTAAAATTTTTGCATTATGTTTTATGTATATATTACCTCTTTATTCTTGTCCAGCTGATACCTTTGCATCTGCCACCGGGTGATACATCAACTGAAAGAACTGTACAGATAGAGGGCACCAAAGAACAGATTGAGTCTGCAAAACAGTTGATTAATGAAGTCACCAGTGAGGTATGTTCAGAGGCCCTCATTGTTTGGATTTGCTCCTCATCGGATACTTGGTTGCACTCTTCATATTAGACGAAAGTAGTTTAGCATAAATCATTCTCAATTGGTTCTTAAAATTTGTTTTTATTTTTATGGACCACAATTTCTTGCACAATGCACGTCTTCGGTGTCAAATTTTATTGACTAAGTTTCAATGCACTCATTTGTACTTGTTCCATACTGGATTACACACATTTGAATACCTTGATTTCTTCAATCACCTTCTTCTATCTCACTTTGGTGTTGTCGAGGCCTCGCAATAGAATCCCATCAAAAGATATTTTGTTGAGTGTGTTTATTGGAAGGAGAGATATGCATAGTTGGTAAATGTATGGCCGCTTCTTTATCCCTTGCGGTTGCGAATTCTGGGAATTGATGATCTTTAAAGGTAATTCTTGATGTCATTGAACCATGGGTGATAGACTGATAGTAAATTCTGTTGATTGAAAACAAGCTTATTTTGCTTGTATTCGTATGGCTGTGTAAAATAAAGTTGATTAATAGTGTGCTGCTAACACATATCCAGATCTTTATAGAAATTGTGATAATTCTCAGCCTGTTTCAGCAGTTTCTATCAACGGCAAATGATCTTATCGGAATATCTTGGGACTTGCTTAAAATTTCAGTGTTGACTTCATTTTTTTTACTGTCACCATTATAGTAGTAGCCAATAATGGTTCTATTTGCTTTATTTGTACTTTGTTGCACTGTTACAAATCTCCTATGAAATATTCTCCCGAGAAAAAACCGAGAAAAACAAAGTTTAGAACTCCGTTTTTATCTCGACATTTTAATAATCTCCCGAGAAATGTAGTTTTCTCTTTTTATCCCGTAAATATCACGAGATTTAACTGAGATTTTAAAAATATCGTGAGAAATACACAATGTTATTGATTTTATGAATTTATAACCTAGTGATATTTATTACTATTTTTTGTAATTTTAATATATATCTTTATTCATTGCCGAGATTTAAGCGAGAAATATCCGGAAAAAATTCAGATTTGAAAATCTCTTGAGAAAAACTTGAGCCGATAAAAACTGAGAACAAGATGTGTAACACTGCTTTGTTGTCAAGTTCTTCTTGTCATAGAAATGTAATATTTTTCTTATATTAGAACATTTATTTATGCGGTATTGTTATTCCCTGTTGCGGCATGTTGCCTTTAACCTTTCCCAGTACCGTTATTTAACTTATTTCATTCGTACCTTTTCATTTAATTGGATTTTGTTTTTTATTGCTCCTGTCCATACAGGACAGTGAGGATATAACCGTGTAATGCTCAAATCTCCATTTTTCCATACGTATATCTGGTGGTTGCCATAGAACCCATCTCCGATTTTGTTTTATACATGTATCACTGTCTTAGGTAAACATGTTTTCCTCTTTGCAATCCTTATCATCTAGGACCCTGGCAAAGGGCAGATGCTGTTTACTAATTGAGAAATCGATAGTAATTGCTACCTTTAGTGGGTACTATCAATTGGATATAATTTGTGGCTTATGTTTTCATATGAATGCTTTCATGTTTCTTCTTTCATTTATCCTTTCTACAAAATATTTACGACAAGCCGTGCTGCTTTGCGTTTAATACATAATGTCCTAAAGTCATTCCTACTACTAATATTGTTATTTTAATTTCTTTTATTATCTGTTGTTGGATTTGGGTGGGGTTTCGTAATCTATCTAGGTTTCTGGATGAGGACTTGCATACAAGAAGAAGCTAGTTTTTTTCCCTCTATTATAGATTTGTAGGATACAAATGCTACTATTTAATCTGATTGGACACTTGTTGTTTTGCATGAGTATCATGCCAATCCGTTCAAGTGATTTCTCTATTATTACTTTATGTAACTATTTTCCTGGTGTACATGCAAAGCTTCTTCATTGTTTTTTGTCATTGGAGAATTTGAAGAATGTTCTATTCCAATATTATGTGCTTGAATTACATTCAGAGCATATAGAATCTGATGTCTCTCTCTCTCCTCTACTGAATTTCATTAGCAATGCTATTTTCTGATTCTCCATTTCCTCGAATAGTTCGACTGTTATCCTTTTAAAGGGGTTGGTTTTTATTTGATTGTCTTCTCTTATTTTTCATCTCTCGGTTGGGCTATAAAAAACTCAGAAGGTCGCAGAATATTTTCGTCGTTGATGCTGCTAATGTGCACACTTCTGTTTTGAGAATCAATTAGTATCATATGGGTCCGCATTAGCTCTAGAGGGAAGAGTGATCTTCCGCAGTATTATTTTCTATAAGAGATATTCCTGGACCTGTCTATTCAATGCCATTCTCTATAGATTTACAATATCCACCTGGATATCTTATAGATGAAACTGTGGTTTAATTTTGAGACTATCAACCTGCAGGTTCAGTTGAGTTGCCAGAATAAGTGGTTGCCTGTTCATCTGCAGTTAGTTTCCATATCATATTTTAGTTGAGGTCGATTGGATATCTTATAGATGAAATTTTGATTTAATCTTAAGATTATCAGCCCACAGGATCAATTGAGTTGCCCAAATAAATGGTTTCTTGTTCATCTGCTGTTAGCAACTTAGCTTCCATATAATATTTTACTAGAGATTGATCGTGGAGACATGAGATTTGAGAATAGTCCGTAAGTGTCATCCTATAGTTTTGAAAGGTGAACTTCTATGAGGAATGGCTAGCATGTATCTCTAAGTTGTGCTCAGATCTTCTTGCTGAATTTATTGGATCTTTGATTTTGTAAAGCGGTCTTGCATTCTCCATTGAGGTTATTGACTTATATAAATGCTTCCTTAATTTCCAGGACGTATCTGAATCAAGTTTGTCAGCCATTTTTAGTTGTTTTATTGGATCATAGCACGTGCCAGCCCTAGATGCTTTTCACCCATTGTGTGCATCATATGATTCAAACTGTTATTGGAAACTATTGTAGGTTAGCGTGTGTTGGCGATACCTACATTGAATCGTTCTTGTTGGTGTTCCTTATGCATTGCATCGTTATGGTCTTAAGTTTCCTTTCCTAATGATCACCAAGTATATTTTAAGGGAGTAGCTGCCAGATCTGTGTTGAGGGGAAATTTTAGGATATTAGAATCGTTTTTTTATATATTGAGATTGGATCATGAGTCTTTTGGGATCATTCACTTAATAATTTCTATTATTAAACTCTGCAATTTATATACTTGCCGAATGCTGGTTAATTGCAGACTTTGTAAGGAAATGCAAGCTGGGATATTTTTATATCTATTTCTGTGGTTTGTATTGTTCAGCCATGCTGAATTTGGAGAAGGAAATTGTTAATTTCATTCTCTCCTTGAGTAGTTCATTTAATTCATGTATTGGCAATGTATTTAATGCTTCTCTTGTACTGTGAAGCCTATTTATGAAAGTGCTTGATCTTGTGTTTATGTCATGCATGTGTTGTAGTCACTTTTCAGGATTGAATTTAAAACTGCATGAAAACTCATTTTGGGTTTGAATTTATATGTTCCTTCTTCGTAGTTTTAATTATATCTCTGGATGTAAGTAGCTGCTCTAGCATTGTTGCTTGGTGGAAAATTAATTGGTTGAGTTGACAATGTTTGTATTTGCTGGCAAAATTCTCGGCCTTAAAGAATTGTAATATTGCTGGGATTTTATTATTCACTCAAATTTGTCTCATCTTATGATTCCAAGTTCAAAAGCAAAATTGCAGATAGTTGCTTTATCTTTGGATCGGTAAACTGGATTTGGGACACATGACCTCTTGATTGTGGTACAATATAACAATCAATTGTGTTAGTGGCTTGAGCCTGGCAATTAAATTCTTCTTTTTGTTCTAGCAGTTCATGCTTTCATTTAACTCATCTCATCATTTCAGAGGATTATTCTTGTGGGATGTGTATGCTTTTCTTTCGAAAGGATGTTCATGTCAGACCCATTATGTTCTAGCAAATGTTTGGGTTCGAAGTTGTCTGATTTGTGTTGATACTTTGATGTACAGGTTTATGTAAATATGACACTATTTGTGCCTGCTATTGTATGTCCCACCACCAGACACCTCTTTTCATTTCATTTGGCTGATGCTTGATATTGCCATTTCATAAATATTTGATTTCTTAAATGATCTGAAGAGATCTTAAGAGGTCAAGGTGTGTTTGTTATATATGACTTTTAAGGAGGGGATCCAAAATTTTCTGAATTATCCCCTAATCTTTTATTGGTGAACTTTACTCTGTTCACTTACATATTTCTAGCTATCATTACACTTCTATCAATACTATCATTACAGTTTCTCCTGATTGCTACTCAAAGTTTTGAAATCCCTGTGTTATGTTTATCGAGGTATAGGTGGGCTCCTTTATTTGTGGTAGGAGAAGCCATTCATTTAACCTTTCTCAACTGATCTATGTTTAAACCTTGTCATCTACCTCTTTTCTGGTCTAGTACTGTTGTCTATGCGAGATTTGCTTTACATTTATTCTCCTGCTGATGACAATGCATCAATTGGATGTTGTGTCAAGATATAACATGCTATGACACTTCAAAACTTGTTGCCTCTTCATGGCAACGGGGTTTGTATGTCTCTTGCTTTTATATAAAGTATGTTTAGCTTTTGCCGCTATTCTTTTTGTACCATATAATGTCGAGTAGGGAGGATGGTATCTGCTGGCATAAACCGAATAATTCTACCACCTGTGCGGTATGTAAGCATCTTTAAACTTTTAATGCAAATATGAAATGCAATTCTTTGAGGTAAGAGTTTAATGGAATTATGGCCCTCTTTGTGCTTCTATTGTATGCTCCACCATACAGTATCTTGTCATTCATTTGGGTGGTTCTGGCAATGATGAAATTGCCCTTCATGAATATTTAACTTATTAAATTTTATTAAGATGTAGTGACATGTTATTCATGACTTTTAAGGTGTCCAAAGTTATTTGAAGTGTATTACCTAATATTTATCCATGAACTCTCTCTTCTGTTCGTTGACATGTTTCTAGCTATGGTTGGATTTTATGAACGTTCTAGTTTCTATACGAATTTGTGCTCTTTTGAAGTATACCCTAATATATATATATATATATATATATATATATATAGATCCCTTGAGCGTGGATACTATCATAGTTTCTCGTGATTGCTCCAAGTTTTGAAATCTCGTCGTCCTATTGATCAAGTTAAAGGTGGGATCCATTTATTGGTTGCAGTGGAAATCATTTTTTAATCTATATCAATCTATCTGAATATAATCATTATTGTTCACCCCTTCTCTGGGCCAGTACTGTTGTCTACGCTATATTTGCTTTTATGTTTATGCTTCTGCTGATGACAATGCATAAATTGGATGTTGTGGCAAATATAACATTGTATGACACTTTGGAACTTGATGCCTCACGGCAATGGAGTTCAGATGCCTCTTTGTTTGTACATGAAATCCCTATTTAGCTTTTCCGCCATTTTTTTTGTACCCATTCACTTCGAGTAGGGAGGATGGGCTTCTGCTGGCGTTACCCGATTGACTCTACCACGTATGCGGTATGTAGGCGTCTTTACCCCTCTATATGCAAATATGCAATGCATAAATCCTCGTTTAGAAATAGCTCCCCATCTCTACAATTTGTTATGCTGATTTTAAGTTCTCTATGCTGTCTAGTTTTTATCCAATGTATCCTGTGTTTTTATTGCTTATATGTTCCAGTATTTGTGGAAAATGTTACCTTGGTTCATATAAGGAAACTTGTCTGCAGAATCGTGTTAGAAACCCGTCAATTACTGGAGGGTATCCTCAGCAAGGTTACCGTCCCCCACGACCTGCATCAAATTGGGGCCCACCTGGACAACCTCCAATGCAGCAACCTGGCTATGGCTACATGCAGCCTGGAGCATATCCTGGGCCACCGCCTCAGTATAACATGTCTCAGCCACCTTATGGTGGCTATCCGCCTCCACCGACATCTGGTGGATCTTCCTCTGGCTGGGAACAAACACCTGTGCAACCGAGTCAGCAAACTACGCAGGGCGGGGGATATGATTACTACAGCCAACAGCCTCCTCAGCAGCAGCAACCTCATGGAGGGTCTTCAACTCCGGCAGATAACACTGGTTACAATTACAGTCAGCCACCGGCTTCTAGTTATAATCAGCAGGGGTCATATGGGGAATCGAATTACGGGCAGCCGCCCGTTGGACAACAGCAAGGTTATTCTCAGGATGGTTATGGTGGTGGTTATCAGGCATCTGCACCCCAACCTGGTTATGGTCAGCCACAGTCAAATCCTCAACCAGGATATGATCAGCAGCAAGGGTATAATTCCGCACCTAGTTATGGAGCTGTGGTTAACCCGGCACAAGACGGAGCTGCCCCCTCTTATGGAGCACAGGGCGTGCCTGCCCAAGTGCCTCCAGGTCAGCATGTCCCCCCACCTGTCCAGGTTCCATCTGCAGGCCAGCAAGGATACACCAACCAGCAGCCTAACACCTCGACCCCAAGTTATCCCACTCAAGCAACTACTCAGCCAGGTTATGGTATGCCTCCAACTTCACAACCAGGTTACGGAAGCCAGCCACCAACTCCGACTGGCTATGGGCAGTTGGCTCCCGTAACCCAGCCTAGTTACGGACAAACTCAGGCTCAAAAGCCACCTCCTAATCAGCCAGTTTATGGGCAGACCCAACAGCCTTCAATCACCCAAGGAGGTTATGCTACGCCCACTCCTGTGCAGCCGGGGTATTCACATTCTCAGCCGCTGACTGCACAATCTGGCTATGCTCAACCAGATTCCAGTCACCATCTCTCCCCAACAACTGGTTTTGGGTCTGCAGTTCCCCAGCCAGGCTACGGGCAACAACAGACCTATGGTGCACCACCGACAACCCAGCCGGGTTACAGGCAGCAACAGCAGCAGCCATACAGTGACTCTTATGGTGGAGGTTCTGCCCATGCAACCTATGATGCAGCTCCAGCTTCTCAGGCCGTTCAACCAAGTGGAGTTGCTAAAGCCTCTCCTCAGAGTTGATGGATGTTATGTGGTAAGTGGTCCTCAGAGTTGATGTTATGTGGTAAGTGGTTTCAAGAATACATTAGTGGTTATGGATGTTAAGTTATGCTTATAGTTATGTTTAGGAGTGTTTGTGCCATTGATGCTAAAATTGGGATGGACGTATTGGAATTTGGATCATGGATGATTATATTGTTTTGCTGATTTAAGTTTGTTTAGCTGCTTTTTTTAAATGCTCACTGTTTTCCTTTTCCTTAAGATTGATTCCATTATGGTCGCATTACTTGGATATTCTTCTTTTTTTCCCCTTCTGTTTGCATTCTTCCTCTGTTGTGCTTTCTGGGCATTGGTATTGCTGTCAGGAATTTTGGCCCACATTGGAGCTTTCTGGGGACAGTCGTGCTTGCTCCATCTCGGAAGAAGAATTTTTATATTGGTTGAAGTTGGTGTGATACTGTCATCAGAACATGCGAACATGTTACTGCAAGGCTGGCTAGTTTGTTAGCGATTTCTTTAAGTGTCGTGCTTGATCCCATCTTGGGGGAAAAAAATTTACATTGGTTGAAGTTGGTGTGATACTGTCATCAGAACATGCAAACAAGTTATAATGTGAGGCTGGCTATTTTGTTAGCGATATCTTTCACAGTTGGATGTGAGTTTGAGGGTAAGTTTTTTGAGTAGAAAGAGATGAACATTTTTGGTGAAAATGCTCGACTATTTTCTTGGTTCAACATGGAAGGCTGAAACTTTTCTTGTTTTTCTTGCTTGGGGAACGAGAATGAGGAAAGAGGTTGGTGTGGCATCTTATTTCCTGGGGGTTTTTATAGGTAATTATGGAATTTTCTCTTTTCTATTATAGTATCTAGAAAAGTGTCAAGAAGTGTACACACTTGCAGTTCAGAATCCAAGGCCTTTAAAACAGTAAAACTTTATTTACAACAATTTCATATGCTATATTTGTCCTTGCGACCCCATAAAATGCTAATGTGGTATGGATGTCTAGAGATATTTGTAAAGCAAATACAATTCTTTTTTAGCTTTAGGAAGTTGTATGGGTTTTCCTCCCTCTATTGTTGGCAGAAAAAGAAGGTTTGAACCTTTAACATGGGAAGGACAAGGACTGGGCCGGACTCTGATATGGGGGTCTATCAACTGGAGCAGTTTTCCCATCCCGTCACAGTTCTTTCCAACGACGGCATGGCGGCATTGGCGGCATTTGCTCGGCAAAATTAATTATCTTCCACCATTCAATAATCAATGCCATATTTGAACATTTGCTGGTCGTCCACTCCCTTATTTTCCTACAAGAAGACAAATAATGACATTTTTTTGTAGTTCCGATATATTTATTTCGTCTCCTTGTATAAAAATAGTAAATACCGGATGGCTGCCCTAGCATTGCTCTTGCAAAGAATCATGTTTTGTCATTTTATTCTATTATGGAGCAATGTTGCTTGAATCTGTTGCCAAGATCCTCAAGTCACACTCTCAACAATCAAAATGCAAATTTTCCCTTGGAATTTTCGAGCTTTTTGCTCTGCCCATAGACACAAGAACTTATTGGCTACCTGGAACCAATTTAAGGGTGCTTTCTTGTTATGGGCAGACCCAACTAAGGTTAGATTATTGAACACTAAGGTTTGAAGAATCTTAACCACGGTTAATAGGGATTAAGGGAGACACGTGTTGACCCGTGAGAGCGATTGAACTCTCCCTAAATTCAATCACAATTGGCTGTGATTCGATATCTCTTAATACTCCACAGTACATGACCGCTGGTTGGGATGAGTGGGCCCAACGACCGGATCGCTCCGGAGAAATGCTACTAATCTATTGAGAATTCTCCATATGGGACTCAGTCCCAGGCCTCCTTCCTCCCTCAGTGAGTGGCACAACATCTAAAGTGAGGATCGGATTTGGTCTGTCCTCGCCATACCAAAACCGTCTAGCCCACTCATAGATCTCCTTTAATTGTTCTTTTAACCCTAGTTAAGAAATTTTTAACTCTTATGATTATTTTTTTAAATATTTTTTTCTCTAAAAACCAAGGATAGGTGATCAAACCTAAGCAAGAAGGGGAACTTCTTGTGTCAGCACTTTAGAATGGGTTGGATAAGAATCTTGGCCTTGGTTTCTCTCTAGCAGGTGTTAGGAAAGTGGTCCTGGGCTATCACAATGTCAACGACACTTGACATAAAAAAGAAAAAAAGAAAAAGGGGATAAGTCATTTCATATCCTTCCATGATTTTCACTATTTAGAGAATCCGAGGGCAAGAATCCTTGTTCACGTCCAAATCCACCTAAACATGAATGGGGGATGTTTCATTCCCAATTTGGATTATACCTGACCAGCCACACCTAACCTGCATCCCTTATGCCACAAAACAAATTGACAAAACTACCCATATTTTGTACAAGAAATGAACGAAATTAACCCCTCTAGAAAAGTGAAATTTCGAGGATAAAATAGAACTTAAATAAAAAAGTTAAAAAGCAGAAGGTAAAATAAACTTTTTCTCGCTCTTCTCAGAACTCGCAAAAACAGGAGGAGACGCTCTTCTCGTCATTTCTCAACAACGACGAATCTCTCTTTGCTCCAAAGCAATATAATTTTTTTTGGAGGTATTTAATCTCTCTTTCATCATATCTAAACTGCATTTCTTCATTTTTATTTGGTTTTTTTTTTTCTCTTAGGGTTTTTGGATCATTTCTTCAATTTTAGGTTTTTTTTTTTTTTTTTTTTTAATGTCAAGTCACTGATCTGCTCCATTTCCTTTTGTTATGAAAATCCTCTTTAGTTTGCTGGAATTTGGGATTTTTGTTTGATAAATGTTTCTCGCATTTGGTTTTCGGATTTTGATAATTTTAGAGTGTGTTTTTAGCTTGGTTTTGGGTTTCTGTGTTGTATTTGTTGATGTGAGACTCTGGATTTGGTTAATTGAATTAGGGTTTGTGGCGAAACGGTTGGGTTCTAATAATGGAGATCCACTGTTTGGTTAATAGGGTTTGAATGTGGTATTTATACTATGAAAGCTCGTTTGTGTGTACTCGGTACTGTGACCTATGAATTGGAACACGAGAAGCTTGATTTTGCAATTGGTTCTAGTTGGATATGATACGATTCTTGTGATCTTATGATTCTCAAGGGTCACGAAACAAGAAAAAGAGAAAAGATTTGAGAGAAAAAGGCCGATTCGAGGTGTCCGAACCTCCTAAGTTCACTAAGAACAATGATAATTCGACTTGATAACTCTTCAATAGGGTATTGCAATTTATTAACATCTCAAAATAAAGTTAACTAAGCAATGCCAACCGAGAGATTGTGGGGATCCTTGATTGATGGGGAGGTTTAAGGAATGGTGAGTTGTAAGATATGGTTACTTGGAAGGTATTAAGGGTTTTGAATGATGGGATTACAATTGTATGGGTGAGGATTTCATGGTGATTTGGCGTGGTTTAAGGAGAGCACATATGGAATGTGCAGGGATGGTATTTAGGAAGGTATTCAGTGTAAGTTGGTGTATGGGATTATGGTGTGGAGCACATATGGAATGTGTAGGGATGGGCATTTAGGAAGGTAGGGAGGTATTCGGTGTAAGTTGGTGTATGGGAATATGGTGTATGGAGGCAAAGGCATCTCGGTACACATCATTCCCCCACCCTTGAAACAGCACTTGTCCTCAATGGCTGAAGTGTGGGTAGCATTGTTGGATCGTGGACCATAATTCCCATGTGGCATCTTCTGGTGTTGTGCCCACCCATTGGATCAGAACTTCCGTAATGGCACAATTCCGTCGTTTAACTGTTCGGTGGTCAAGAATAGTGAGAGGTTCCACCTGAATTATACCATCCTCTGTGACTTGGGGCAAGTTGGTGGAGATGACTGCGCGAGAGCCCAATTCCTTCTTAAGCCATGAGATATCCGGTAGCTCGAGTTTATAGGCAACGGGCCCAATCCGTTCCAGAATTTTGAACGGCCCAAAGAACCCCGGGGGCCAATTTCACTGAATGTCGGAGGGCTACACTGGACTGGCGGTACGGTTGCAAGCGTAAGAACACCCAATAGCTGACTGTAAACTCTCTTTCCATGCACTTTTTATCATCTTGTAATTTCATACATTCTCTTGCCCCATGCAAATTTTCCTTGAGAGTGGGTAGTAGAGAATCACGGTCGCGTAACTCAATGTCGACTTGGTGAACATTAGATCCACCATCATATGGAACAAGAGATGGAGGTGGCTATCGGTAAACTGCTTCATAGGGTGACATTTTAGAAGCTTCATGATGAGAAGAGTTGTACCACCATTCAGCCCATGCTAACCATTTAGCCCATTGATGTGGTTTAGTTCCCGTGAAGCAACGAAGATATGTCTCCAAAGTGCGGTTTACCACCTCGGTTTGGTCATCAGTTTGAGGGTGATATGCCATGCTCATACGGAGTTGCGTGCCTTGTAAACGCCAAAGTTCTTTCCAAAACATGCTTAGGAACATAGAATCACGGTCACTGACTATAGAAGTGGGCATGCCATGCAATTTAAAAATGTGGTTGATGAAAGCATCTGCTACACTTGCCGCTGTGTATGGGTGGGATAATGGTACAAAATGTGCATATTTGGAGAGACGATCAATGACAACAAAAATGACGTTGTAGCTTTGTGATTTGGGCAGTTCGTCAATAAAATCCATAGAGATATCAGTCCAAATTTGGGTAGGGATGGGTAAGGGTGGTAGGAGGCCAATTGGGTGCACATTTTCGGATTTATTCCTCTGACAAATATCACACTCTTGAACATAAAGTTTAATGTCATTTTTCATACCTCGCCAATAGAAGGTGCGGGCCACCCTTTTGTAAGTCTTCTTGTAGCCCGGATGACCGGAGGGGGGTGTATCATGTATTCCTTCAAGATGTCCATATGAATGAATGTTGTAGAAGGGAGCACGATATGACCCTTACGTCGCAATAGCCCATTATGGAAGGAGTAATGAGGAATAGCTTCACCGGTTGTTGTTATACGGTGGATGATGTTTTGCAAGGTGGAATCATTCTTGTAGCCATTCTTGATGTCCTCCAACCCGGTCCATATAGCTTGAGATAGTGCAAAAATGGCACCATGGTCAAACCGGCGAGATAGAGCATCAGCTACAGTGTTCTCTTTACCTTTCTTATAAATAATTTCATAGTCGTAGCCCATAAGTTTGGTCAGCCATTTTTGTTGAGCGGTGGTGACAATGCGTTGATCTAGGAGATGCTTGAGGCTAATATGGTCAGTCTTGACGATGAAATGACGACCCAAGAGTTAAGGACGCCACTTGTCCACGGCATGTACCATTGCTAATAACTCCTTCTCATAAGTTGAATAGCCGAGACTGGTATCGGATAAGGCCTTGCTAAGGAATGCAATTGGGTGGCCTTGTGGCATGAGAACACTTCCAATGCCTGTACCTGAAGCATCACATTCAATGATAAAAGTCTTTGTGAAATTAGGTAAGGCAAGGACGGGAGCACTTTTCATTGCTTCTTTTATTGCCATGAAAGCCTTGGAGGCTTCATCGGACCATTGAAAAGATTCCTTGCAAGAAGAGTCGTTAATGGGCTGCTAATCTGACCATAATGGGCAATGAATTTCATGTAGTAGCCAGTGAGCCTAAGAAAGCCACGTAGGCCTTTGATGGTGTGCGGTTCAGGCCATTCAATCATACATGCGATTTTATTCGGGTCGGCTCGGACTCCATCGTGGTTGATCACATGACCAAGGTATTAACACTCGTGCTTCCAAAAATGCATTTGGAACGTTTAGCAAATAACTCATGTTGTTGTAAAAGTTCCAGAGTGAGGGTGACATGAAGCAAATATGTGTCCCAATCTTTACTGTAGATGAGGATATCATCAAAAAAAACTAAGATGAACTTCCGTAAATGGTCACGGAAAACGTCATTCATTAAGCTTTGGAATGTAAATGGGGCATTGGTGAGCCCAAAGGGCATGACGAGGAATTCATAATGCCCCTCATGTGTACGAAAGGCTGTCTTCGATATATCACCATTATGCACCCGAATTTGATGATATCCAGACCGTTGGTCCAATTTGGTGAAGAAACGAGACCCATGAAGCTCATCTAATAATTTGTTGACAACTGGAATTGGGTACTTGGCCTTGATGGTGATGTCATTCAAGGCTCGGTAATCTACACACATTTGCCATGACCCATCTTTTTTGCGAACTAAAAGCGCAGGTGAAGAGTATGGGCTGGTGCTTAGCCGAATGACTCCTGCATTTTTCATTTCAGATACAATCTTCTCAATTTCATTATTTTGAAAATATGGGTACCTGTATGGACGGACGTTGGTGGGTTTGCTGCCGGGAATGAGCTCAATGTGATGGTCATGATTACGAATTGGGGGCAGACCTGTTGGGACTTCAAACATAGCAGCAAAATGGTTTAAGATGGCAGTTAGATCATTAGATATAGCTGGTTGTGGGACGTTTCCATCAGTGCTGCATAGTTGGACGAGCCTTGTTTTTGTTTGTCGATGATGCGCTGGATCATGCGGCTGTCCATGAGCTCAGGCATGCTATTTTGAAGCCTAGGGAGCTGGTATTCTGTGCCATTTGAATGAAAGGTCATTTTGTAGGTGAGCAAAATCCCATCGGACCTCACCTAATGAAATAAGCCATTGCATGCCTAACACCATATCATAAGCACCAAGAGATAAGATGTGACAATCAATGGTACAATGGAATTTGCCCAAATGAAGAGGCAGGTGATGACATATTCCCTTGCTTGGAATTGTTTTACCATTGGCAAGAGCAACTTCAAATGTTTGGTCGTGGTGCACTGGCCAACTGATCCGCTTAGGTAATCCCACATTAATGAAGTTGTGGGTGCTACCGGACTCAATCAAAATGCAGATAGGGAGGCGCTTTAACAGGCCTTGGATGCGCATAGTTTGAGGACCGGCTGATCCCACAAGTGCATACACTGAAATCTGGGGTGATTCATCTTCACTAGGCGGGTGTTGCTCTTCATCATCTTCCTTGGGTTCAAATCCTTCGATAATGGCGAGTTGAGCCTTGCAGCAGTGGCCCGGATTGAACTTCTCATCAGAGTTGTAGCAAAGGCCCTTCTTTCTCCTCTCATAGATTTCCGAAGGTGTTAACTTTTTTGGTGGTGGGGGGTTATCCTTGATGGCGAACTCGGTGGAAGGGCAAGGAAGCACATTGGGGTGGGAAGAAAATCTAGGTGGGGTGGGCCGGTTGTACCGTCTTTGGGCTTGTGTGGACTCCTCATGCAAGGCGGCAAGTTTGTAGATATGATTGAGTGTGACAGGTTGAAATATGCGAACACCTACCCGAATGTCGTTTCGTAAGTCGGAGACAAAGCACCCGACTAGAAATGATTCAGGCAATCGCAAATTATGGTTGATGAGTCTCTCGAACTGTTCTTGGTATTCACGGACAGTGGATGTTTGGCGTAGTTTTGCGAGAGCACCGCTTGGATCTTCACCTTCAGGGGGTCCAAGTCGTGTGCGTAATGCATGAGAAAATTGGGGCCATGAGATTGTCCTTATCGTCTTTTCCAGCCATCGGTACCAAGGTATAGCATCACCCGTGAGGTGCATGGATGATAAGTCGACCATCTCCTCATCAAGTATTTGGTTGAAGCGTTGGAATTGCTCGGCAGTGTACAGCCACCCATCTGGGTCTTCACCATCAAAACGTGGAAGATCAAGACGTACGGTATGTGTTTGTATACGATTGCTCCCATGGCCTCCTTGAGGAACATGAGAATTTCCAGGTTGATCATCTTCTTGTTGACGTAACCGAGATTGGTCTGTCTCATCAATCCTACTTTCGAGATTCGTCAATTTTTGTAATATTTCTGCCAACAGTTGACCTTGGGATTCATTGCTTTCCTTGAGAGATCTGATTTCGGCCTCTACTTTCTAAAACCTCGTTCCATATCCGTCGTTTGTCATTGTCCGAGGAGCGATAGCTCTGATACCAAATGATACAATTCTTGTGATCGTATGATTCTTAGGGGTCATGAAACAAGAAAAAGAGAAAAGATTGAGAGAAAAAGGCCGATTCGAGGTGGCTGAACCTCCTAAGTTCACTAAGAACAATGATAATTCAACTTGATACTCTTCAACAGGGTATTACAATTTATTAGCATCTCAAAATAAAGTTAACTAAGCAATGCCAACCGAGTGGGGATCCTTGATTGATGGGGAGGTTTAAGGAATGGTGGGTTGTAAGATATGATTACTTGGAAGGTATTAAGGGTTTTGAATGATGGGATTACAGTTGTATGGGTGAGGATTTCATGGTGATTTGGCGTGGTTTAAGGAGAGCACATATGGAATGTGCAGAGATGGTATTTAGGAAGGTATTGAGTGTAAGTTGGTGTATGGGATTATGGTGTAGAGCACATATGGAATGTGCGGGGATGGGTATTTAGGAAGGTATTCAGTGTAAGTTGGTGTATGGGATTATGGTGTATGGAGGCAAAGGCATCTCGGTGCACATCAGGATATCCAAAAACTGGTTGTCCATTTGTTGAGCAAATGTATTATTAGTAGATGAGAAATGATTTCATCTTATGGAGGACTACTGTTCTCTTTACTCGGAAGTTTCCTCAGATGTTTGGGACCTGTTTGTACCAGTGGTACACAATACTCATTTTGGGATTTACCTAGAATTCTATTTGATGTGAAACTCCTTTTTTATGGAGTTATCTTTAAGGATTAGAATTGGGGGAATCTAGAGGGTTTAGAATTTCAATATAGGTTCTAAAATCCTTTAAATAGATAGGTCTAGGGTGTAGGTTTAAGATAGTTGCTGAGAACATGCAAGTGAATAGGGCTCCCAGAAGAGTGTTTTGCTCTCGGGGAGAGCCCAGATAGTTCTCAAGAAGAGCATATGACTCTCAGAAATAAGAATGGCGGCTCTTGGGAGAATGAGTAGCTCTTGGGAAGAAGAGCTGCCTCACAATTAATCCTAGTGCTCTAGTAGAGAGTGGACTATTGTGTTTGAGAGTTGAAATCCTTTTACCGTGTAATTTCTGCATAATGGAATTTCTTGATTGTTTTTGTCTATGGATATAATTCTATTGTAGGCCTCTCTAACAAAAAAATCCATTTTTTTCAAAAATTCGCGAATTATTCACTAATTTTTGCTTTGCTTAATTATTCTTCGAATTATTCGCAAATTATTGGATTCCCGAATTATTGGCGAATTATTCACGAATTTTCCGGATTATTCCCAAATATTACAAATTATAACCGAATTATTATCTCAAACTTGGCAAAAAACTACTTGTTTTGTAAATTTTTTTAATTAAATTGTTCGGTATATTTTTATATTTATTAATTTATTTTTCCCGAATTTTTTTGAACTTGACCCCGGCTAAATTATTCCTGAACCCCGACTTTGTCACTATGTTGTAGGCGAACCACATATTTTGTGTTGTGCTTGTATGTTCTTTATATATGTACTTTTATCCATATTTCCACCCTTCCATTGGCCCTACGATCGTATTTTCCACACAACAGATCTAACTATCCTTATTGCACGATCCAGAGTAACTTGTAAAAGGTAGAAACTTTGTACCATTAAAAAAATTATCTGTTAGTGGGATGGTTATGATTGAGAGTTAAATTGTGCAATGTGTATGAGTCTGAGTAGACATATAAGTTTTCTTCATGTAATGTCCAAGGTCTTCCGTGTTACCTTTGTGTTTGAGTGGTTTGATATTTGTAAAAGTTACAATTTCTAAAAGTGTTTTTCCCTTGGTGAAGGTATGAGATATTAAGTTGATGTTTTAACGATTAAATGTTCAATTTTGTTTGGTCAAAATTAATTTAGGGAGTCCATGGCATCGAAGTTGCATCAATTGCAATCCAAGGCCGCTCAAGCTTCACAATTGGTGACCAAGCACGGATGTACCTACTACAAGCAATTATTGGAGAAGAACAAGCAATACATCCAGGAGCCTCCTACTGTGGAGAAATGCAACCTACTGGCAAAACAATTGTTTTACACTCGTCTTGCTAGGTTAGTCTCTCGGTCCAATCAGTAGTGTAGCTTTGAATTTATTTTAGTGTTTTTTTACTTGGATGGTTGTTGTGGGACTACAAAGTCCCAATCAACAGTTTAGGTATTTGATGCTTTCATTTTCGTTGACATCTTGTGGCTTGGGATGCTGCAGCATTGTTGTGGGCAAGGTGGAATTTAAAATATAAGGATCCGTGTTTGGGTAATTCCTTCCTTCAGCCATACCGATTAGAAATTCATCTATAGAGAAGTAATGGTGATATATTTAAAAAGAAAGGGCATGCCAATTTTGTAAAATTTATATTTTAG
Source organism: Tetracentron sinense (assembly GCA_015143295.1). Classification (NCBI taxonomy): domain Eukaryota; kingdom Viridiplantae; phylum Streptophyta; class Magnoliopsida; order Trochodendrales; family Trochodendraceae; genus Tetracentron; species Tetracentron sinense. The sequence goes on from CM026569.1 coordinate 4,350,678, forward strand.
TAATGAGTATGCATATGGCCTCCACCTTCCTCATAAGAACTTCTTTACAAGCTTAATGGGCGGATACTTTCACTTATCTGTGTCTTTGGGAATGCTATTCATGGTTTATTGTCATCTATTGACATACTAGTTTGACAAGGTTTATCGGCATCTATTGACCTACTAGTTCGAGAAGTTCATATTTCTGAGTCTGTTTTTTCATAAACTGTGATTCGTGTTGTTTCTTAAGACTTTATGTTTCTTAATTAGATAGAACCTGCATTCTTTATTTGTAACATTCAGTTTTTTGCTAATGATATATGCTGCAACAATTGATCAGGTTGCTGAAGTAGATTGGTTTTGTATCTTGATCAATGTTTTAAAAGCGTGTGAGGCTTATGCCACAAGGCTTGCCTCGGGGCGAGGCTTAAGGAAAACGCCTCGAGGCTCAACTCAACCAAGAGGCTTAAACTCCATGAGACTCACATGAAGCATACGCCTCACACCTTGAAGCTTGCTTTATGTTTATGGCGTACTCTCATACATTACATTAATTAAAATTATATTTCTAGTCAAAACTGAGACTTAAATGTTGTTTTTTTAATTTGTTGTTTGTTCAACTAATAACCAATAACACTATTTATTTCAGATTAGACATTGAAAATGATGATGAAATATTGGTTTCAATTAATACTTAATTTATTATGTTTAACATATTTAGGATTTTAAAAGCCAATTTCCCTAGTAAACATTGCGAAAATTTGGAGACATTGACCTACAATGTAGGTCATGAATTATTTGTTATTAAAATTCTAAATTTATCATATGAATTGATAATTGAACATCATCTTTATATATATATGAATAAAAAAGTAAATCTATATTTCAACATTTGCTTGCATTTCTTATCTTTATTTTTTTATAGTTAAATAATTTATATAGTATTTCGTATGTGCACGCTTGTGCTCATACGAATATACACAATATACACGAATACTAATATATATATATATATATGTATCTCTCTCTTTTATAAGTGTACTTATATACTATAATCTTTCATTAACTTTTTGAATCTTTTTTAAATTTTCTTATATTTTATTTATTTGTTACAATGAGAGCGTTAGGACCTCAAGATGCATGAGATTTAAGCCTCTTCACAAGAAAGCGCCTCACGCCTTTACGTTTTAAAACATTGATCTTGATTACTTCTGTAGCATATGTGGCTCATCCACTCCCCATTCTTGCAGTATTGTTGGATATAGCTTTCCCGCACATTTCTATTTATGTATTTGACTGTTTTTCATTTATCACCATAAACATTTGGATGAAAGGAGTGAAATACTTGTTTGTAGTTCATTCCGCTATCATTATTTGCATTCATTTAATGAGTTGATAACCTCATGAGTGTCATTATTATTGGCTACTCAGTTGAAGCAACTTTTGATTCTAAATGTAGATAGAATCAAAATTATATCATGCAATAGTACAATTAAAATCTCTAAATTGGCGTTGTTAATTATAATGCCATTATTATTGGCTACTCAGTTGAAGCAACTTATGCAGTTTAGAAATGTTTATTTACAACGACATGTATTGTCATTTCTAAATGTAGATAGAATCAAAATTATATCATGCAATAGTACAAGTAACCTCTCTAAATTGGTGCAGTTAATTAGGATGCTGTTGATACAGAATGAATCACATACAAGAAATATGCTGAAAATATTTGCAATCAATTGATGGTTGCTTAAGAAGGCATGGTTCAGTGATTCACCCTACACCGTTGTCTATTCCTAAAAGGACATGGGTTCTTGTGTCTTCCATAATAGTGTGCAGTGTGCACAATAGTAATAATATTACTTCTTTGCGGGCATGCTTATAAACAAGTTACTTTATGGAGGTAGTCTTCTCTTTTTATTTTTAAATTCCCTCTATTAGGGGGACAACCAGCATAGCATTTAATACCAGGTGTCGATGTGAAATATATTTTCTCTTCCCTAAATTCTCCTCTATGACCCATGTCCTAATATCTTTTCTTTTCCTTCACCTCACTTCATTGCAGGTTCTCCAATAGGGATACCTGTCAGATCCCTCTCTCTCTAGTTATTTCTCCATCTCATGTCCTCTCCTCTCTTTAGTCTTTCCCTCTTATTTCTTCAACAACAGCCATCTCTCCTTTGCCTCTCCTCCTTTCCCCGCACTGCTTCGTGTTTTCTTTTCCCTCTCTCATTCTCCTCCTCTCCTCTCTAATTTTCTCTCGTCTATTTAATCTTCACTTTTTCCCTTTGATCTCTATCTTTCTTTGTTTCTTCCCTTGTGTGGAGACCTAGGGTTCTATTACTGTTGATACGTAATATGTGCCCTTATGTTGTGGCATATCTGTGCTATGAAGGTCTATCTCCATTTACATGCTCACGTGATCACAGCCATATGTGAGCTGCATCGAAGTGGTGTCAGAGCAAGCTCTGATCTGATGTGGCCTCTTGTGAGTGTTGTTTAACAACCAAATTTGAGTGCTGTGAGGAGACTGGTATCCACACCTATGGCCAAGGCTCATCACAACTCTATTAGGTTTCTACCTGGATCAATGCCGACATTTCAAGTCACGGCCATAGTACTTGGTGGCAACCCCAAGGGCAATGACCAAAACAAACAATAGCAGCACTCAAGGCCCACAACTAGAGATTATCAGCCCAATACCAGAATCAGCCAGCTGTAGCTTCAGGGCGATGGCCAAATCACCCCAGCCTAATCCTTAAGTTGTTGTCAGGTATCACTCAGCTGCAGCCCAGCCCCAAAGTCCACACCAAGTTACCCAGCTGCAGCCCCAAAGGCCACTATCAAATCAGCCAGCCACATCACCTAGGACCATGGCCAGTTACATGCTAGCACCACTGAGAAAATAGTAGTTAAGTGACCGAAAAAAACTTGCATGCACTTGAGGAGTGGGCACTTGTCGAGCGTGAAGATGGCTGACATAGACACCCTCAACACACACTTCATGAGCTCATGGGGATGTGGACTTGTCTGACCATGAAAGTTGGATTAACTCTAGAGATAAACGGACAATGACAAGTGGAATCAAGCTGCAGCCCAAAAACAGCATAGCACGTCGATTACTATAGCTTGATGAAGATATTGGAAGGATAGTTTGGCAACTTGGGGACCTAGCACAGAGGTGACATGCAAACAACATCCATGTGTATAAGTCAGGCGATCAGTGGGATTGACAACAAACTTTCCTGTAGTACGTTCTTGTATCCGACAAATGAAGGTTGCAACCTTAGGATTAATGTAGGTCCCTTAGTTTGAAGGGTGTCTATATTCAAAAGTCTTCATCAACTAATTGTTTTGCATTGAAAGTACCTTCTATATATTATATACCGAGGGAAAAATATACCTGCTATCAACCCATGGTAGAAGAGATCATGGTTGCTTTGCATTTAGAATACTTCAACTACGACTCATGGTAAAATAGAAGGTTGTATTTGATGTAACCAGGTTTTGTGGAATAGCACTGATGTGGTGAGCAAATGTACAACAAAGGCGCAATATGCAAAATCTATAACCCATTGGGACTTGGAAACCCGTGAAGGAGGTTTTGATGACCAATTGTTTGCCCTGAATTACTCACAGGTTTCATGTGACAGGTTTTAGGAGCTTCCTCAAGGACATAAGATTTCAGGGATATACTGAAGAGTATCACATCTTGTTAGCACAATATTGGTTGTGTGACGGCTACAGGAGAGACTGACATCATTATTAGCATAGTTTAAGGAGGGGCATCAAGTATGAGCTGATGTTCCAAGTTCCAACCCTTTGACTAGATCGAAGATACATATGCGCACACACTACAAGATGAGGATGAGATGAATTACCATAGCAACAAAATGCTACCAAATGAGTGTCTGGATAAATTGTAAATTGTAGGATTTTTTTTAATTGGTGAAAGAGTATATATATATATATATATAGAGAGAGAGAGAGAGAGAGAGAAACAGATTCTAATGAGCCATGCTCATTAAAGCCTTTAATGAACGGTCCCTAAGAATGTGACATGTGGTGGGTTGATCTAAAATCCAGTTGTTGGATGTCAAGATGGGTCTCCCAAGAGACACATTACAAAAAATCAGTTCGATCAGACATTTATAGACCATCAGATTGAAGATGAGAAGATCAATCATTTCTATAACATAGAGAGGGTCTAGTGAACCCTAGGGGGTTAATGTTGATAAGCTAGGGCCTAATCAGACGGTTTGAACATGACCGATCGAACTGATTTTTTGACACGCATCTTCTAATGGACATAGTGACAAAGTCGGGGTTCGGGAATAATTCGGCACAGGTCAAGTTCGGAAAAATTCGGTAAAGTCGGGAACACTTCGGGAAAAAAAATTAAAAAATATATATTACATTAAGCAATAATAAGTCATACCATCATCATTTTAATATACAAAAAATTCCATGATTCCATTAAAGCATCAACATTTCATCAAAATATCACCAAATGTTCACCAAAGTTACTACCAAAAGTATTACGCCAAAGTCACTAACAAAAGTATTATGATATACATATTACAATAACAAAATCACTCATCACCCATGAGGATTTATTTATTCATCCAAAAGAAACTCATCATCTAGCTCATCCTCTGCATTTTCTGAAGATTCGCTTAAAGAGGTAGCATCATCTTCGGGGTCATGATTCTCTTCACCTTCAGGTATATCTGGGAATGCCAAAATGTTCTCTATATCAATGGGTTCTGAATCCTTCTTTTCTTTCATTGCACTTGTATTCATCAAATGCAAATTCACACAAACATATACCAAATCATGTAATTTTTTTGGCTCTAATCTGTTCCTCTTCTTCGTGTGTGCAGCCTCAAAAGCACTCCAGTTTCGCTCACAAGCTGAGGCACTACAAGGTTGGCTATGCAATTTGATTGCCATCTTTTGAAGGATTGGAACATCGCTTCCATACATATCCCACCAGATTCCTAATTACAATTTACAATTAAAAATTATTGACTATAAATTTTAAAATATAATCAAAGTTAAAAAAGTAAATAAATATAATAAACTTACTTGGATGTGAACCCGAAGGGAATCAATTACGCATTTGTCAAAGATGGAATCATCTTGTTGGTGGTAAAGTCTCAGCTCCCTGTTAAACTTTTTCCCTTCATCCAAACCAATCATTTTCGCAATCACCTTCTCAACACCCATCTTTACTTCCCTATCCATCTTCACCAATTTATTATGAAACAACTGGGGATTAAGATAGGCAGCAATTGCATGCAGGGGACTATGCAATGTTTTATTCCATCTTCCATCTATGATTTTCCAAAAAGGCATTTATTTCTCAACATCGCCTTCATACACTCTTTTAATTGCTTCTTTTGCTCTATCCATTGCTTCATATATATATCCCATAGTAGACCCATCACCATCTACCATTCTTAAAACTCTAACTAGAGGTTCAACTGTATGAATTATTACTCTGCCCTTCTCCCAAAATATATTCTCTTGTATGATATTTGTTATTTCTGTTCCTTCCACTGTTTTGGATTGAGGGAGAGCTCTCCATTCGGTTGAAGCAATCATAAATCTCAAAGCTTGTTCTTCTCAGAGAATAGACTGCAAACACATAAATTGTGTTGCAAATCTTGTTGCACCCGGCCTTTTTAATTCTCTTTTCTGCGTGTGCAATCTCATTAAATCCAACACATGTTGGAATTTGTAGAAAAACTTCACCAAACTTTGTGCTTGCTCCAAAATTGGCTTCACTTGAGGAAGCTCATCAATTTCCTCTAAAATCAAATCCAAACAATGTGCTGCACATGACGTCTTGAAAATATTTGTTCATTCTTCTTTCCCACTGTGCATTCACTTTTCAAAAATATTGTACCCTTCGGACATGCCACCAACAAATTCACGTGTGGCCACTTCCTTGCATCAGTTCATGAATCAGACATGATTGTGCACCCTGAACTAGCCCATGATTGTTTGATTTTTTTAACATATTCATCTGCCTCGTCCTTTAAACTTGCTAATATCTTCACCCTAGCTGTTTCACTACTTGGGGGAATATAACCTGAGCCATGATTTGAAATGACTGCAATGGCATTCTTAAAATGTTGGGACCTCAACAAGTGAAATGGGAGGTTATTTGCAACTAAGGCTTTCACCAAGAAAAGGTCTGCAAGCTCTTTCTCTTTCTTTTTCATTAGTTGCTGAATTTTTTGTTGCACTTGTCCAGACATGAAAATACCCCCTCCTCTTAAACTACCATAAGCTATGTTAGTGACAGAACTCATAGAACTTCCACTTGCACTAGTATTACCAGGCTGAGATTGTTGTGGAAAATCTGTCTTTGCCCTTTTACGCGATTCCAACTGTTGTACAGCCTCTAATGTCGTTTCATAAACTAAATCAGGCACTAGAGTGCAAGGCTATACATCTCTTTGTGGTATTTTTGCAAAATGGTTTTTCATTCGAGTAATAGTACCAACAAATACTTTCTGACAAAAATTACATCTCATCTTTGTCCCCCCTTCTTCAGTCACATATTCCCAAAATGGATCCCTAGCTCTTGGCATTTTTAACTTTGATCAAATACTAAAACTTTATTGGTCCTAAAGAAATTTTAAAAAAAATTCAAAACATCAGTATAATTTATTAATGTATATCAATAAATATATAATAAACGAAATTCATGTAATATTGATGATTGCTTAGACAATTTATTTCAGACTCACAGAGGATCTCAAAGCAATTCTTCAAAACATTAACTAAGCAAATGAACCAGACAAAGATCATGCTAGAAATAAAATCTGAACAGAACCCAGTAAAAAAAAAATCCAAAAAACTGACCTGGATTAGATTTCCGAACATGTGTAGATTTCCCAGCACCCGAAACAACCAAGTTCTGTAGTTTGAAAAAATAAAAAATGAACAAGTGTGAGGTAGGGTTTGAAAAGGGAGATTAAACAAAATTGCAGAGAGCAATGGAAGAGAATTATGGAGAGAGAGAAATTTCAGAGAAGGAGATGGAAGAGGAATACGAAGAGAGAGAGATTTCTCTCTGAAATTTCAGAGATACGGTCCATAGGGAGAGAGAAATTTCTCTCTGAAATTTCAGAGACAGAGAGGGAGAGAAAGTGAGAGAGATTTCTCTCTGAAATTTTAGAGATATGGAGAGAGAGAGAGAGAGAGAGAGAGAAATTTCCCTATGAAATTTCAGAAATTCTTCTCATTAGTATTCTTCCCTATATATATTGATGTCTTTATTTGCATGTTTAATTCTTTATCTTGTCTTAACTTTTCTAAATAATTGCTTTTCTCTTTGTATGTAGGAATTTGGGAGAGTTGCATAGGAATGAGGCTAAATCAAGGGTATAGAACTATAGATGATTTTTCATATGAAAGCTTCAAAGAAGACAAAACCCAAAACTAAAGCTCAAGTCCAACCTCTAAAAGTCAAAGAATCCAAGAAGTCCAAGTCAAAGATCCATACCAAGACCCAAGAAAGGAAGAAGTGGGCATTCTTATTATGAGAGAGACCATAATGTGGTCTTTCGGAAAGATGTTGGATATTTCTATTAAAGAAAGAATAAAATCTTCTTGGAAGGGAAAAAGACCTTGCATTTTGGATATTTTCAATGTTAGAATAAGAGATCTTAAGGAATTAGGAAGAGGATGGGACGTCCCATCTACACTTTTTGGAGTTTTGTCTTGAGCTCTCTTACACACTTTTAGGGAGACTTTTGCTTTTATACTTTTTTTAGTCTCTAGCCCTCCCCTCTCTAGTTGGCATCTCATTCTCTATTCTCTTTATTATTTCTCTTTTATTTTCTTTTCCTTTTTTTGGTGTAAAGTCGATTAAAAACTAATGAAAAGCGGAACAAATATTTGTTTCATTGATCTTGTTTTGAATGCAATAATGATCGGCTATATTCGTGATAAGGGGCGAAGGAGGAAACCAAGAATCCGGTAGCATTTATCTTTTTTTTAGTTCTTAAACTCTCTGAAAATTATATTATTACGAAAAATATTTAATCTGGATTTTAATTAAAGCTTTCCTAAAATATCTTTCGATCCAAAACATTTGCTTGCTTATTGACTCGTGTTACATTAGAGAATTTAGAAATTAATTATAAGATCAATCTTATTTAGTTTTTTTGGTGAAATCCGGATCCCCTATTCTCATTCAACTTTAACCAAAGGTTTCTCCTCTTATTTTATTCGTTTTACTTTATTTTTAATTATCATCTTAGCATAACATTTTAAAACCGATTTTTATTAAATCTATAAAGAAATTCCAAATTAATATAGTACCTGTTTAACAAGTCTATGTGGATCGAACCCATTTTGCCGCTATCTTACAATAGAAAGTGTGCGTTCGGGTTAATTATATTTGAGCTCACCAAATTTTGAAGCTAAAAGAATAAAATGATGCATTTTTGGTCTTGAATCTGTATAGCCACACCCCGAAGTGAAAGCTCTTAGTGTAGCTCCTTGACCCCAGCAATGGATGTAATCGCTAACAAGTTACAACTGGATACCTCAATTTGTAACTGTAAACTTCTTGGAACATCTCTTGGTGGCATCCCGATAAGGGTTGCGATCACTCGGCGAAGTGCATTGGATCACAAAAACTTGTATGAGATTATTGATGAAACATATTTCCCGGTATTGGAAAAAACTGATTGAAACTGTTGCAAGGTCAATCATTGCTCCCTCTCGAGTATCGAGTCAGGAAGGAATAAGTGATGGGTTGGGGAATCGATCCTCTTGGATCCGGTAGGAGCGGGAGTAATGTCTCTCCAAAGACCTCCTTAAAAAGTCTATGCAGACGCATTGGCTGCTTGCTTGGCTTGCTCTGCTATTGCTTAGCTTTGTGTGTGCTTTGTTCCTTCCCAACCCACCCCTTACCTATATGGTTATACCTAACATTGTCCTCAATGTTATGCAGTGTATGAAATGAGCAATTTGAGTAGGAACTTCTTACTAGATAGGCATGCAAACTGACAAGTGCACTTTGAATATCCTGCAAAATATGTACAAGAAGACAGGGTTGCCTCCCAACAATGCTAAATTTAACGTCTTCAGCGATACCAATGCACTGCCTTAGTCATGATACACAGGATCGTCTAACAAAATTTCTACCTCTGGAGTAAAGTACTCGAGATAAGGTTTGAGACACTGCCCATTGACTTGAAAAGTATGCCCATCCTTTGGATTTTGGAGTTCCCCGGCAATGGCACCAAAATTTGGTGTGCTCAAATATAATTAACCTGAACGCACACTTTCTATTATAAGATATCGACAAAACGGGGTCGATCTAGAGAGACTTGTTAAACGAGTATTATATTAATTTGGAATTTCTTTATAGATTTAACAAAAACCGGTTTAAAAATTGTTATGTTAAGATGATAATTAAAAATAAAGTAAAACTAATAAAAGAAGGGAAGAAACCATTGATTAAAGTTGAATGAGAATAGTGGATCCGAATTTCACCAAAAAATAGAATAAGATTGATCTTAAAATTAATTTCTAAATTCTCCAATGTAACACGATCCAATAATCAAGCAAATGCTTTTGATCAGAAGATAGATCTTAGGAAAACTTTAATTAAAATCCAGATTAAATATTTTTCGTGATAATATAATTTTTGGAGAGTTTAAAATCTAAAACAAAGATAAATGCTACAGGATTCTTGGTTTCCTCCTTCGCCCCTTATCACGAATTTAGCCGATCATTGTTGCATTCAAAACAATATCTATGAATCAAATATTCATTCCGCTTTTCATTAGTCTTTAATTGACTTTACCAAAAAAAAGAAAGAAAAGAGAAATAATAGAGAGAATGAGATGCCACCTAGAGGAGAGGTAGAGACTAAAAAAAGTAAAAAAGCAAAAGTCTACACAAAAGTGTGTAAGTGAGCTCAAGACAAACTCCAAAAAGTGTAGTATATATGGAACGTCCCACCTTCTTCCTAATTCCTTGAGATCTCTTTTTCTAACATAGAAAATATCCAAAAAGCAAGGTCATTTTTCCTTCAAAGAAGATTTTATTATTTCTTTAATAGAAATATTCAACATTTTTCCTAAAGACTACATTGTGGTCTCTCCCATAATAGGAATGTCCTCTCCCTTCCTTTCTTGGGCCTCGGTTTGGATCTTTGACTTGGGCTTCTTTGATTTTTTGACTTTTAGAGTTTGGGCTTTGTCTTCTTTGGAGCTTTCATATGAAAAGTCATCTATACCCTTGATTTAGCCTCATTCTTATGCAACTCTCCCAAATTCCTACATACAAAGAGAAAACTATTATTTAGAAAGGTTAAGACAAGATAAAGAATTAACACATGCAAATAAAGGGGTAGTAATGAACATTATTACACACACACACACACACACACACACATATATATATATGGATTCTTCTCATAAGGGATTTAGATTTAGTATTTGGATTGATTTGCGCTAGATTAGATTTGAATTGTAGGATTTTAATTGTAAGATTTTGAATACAGTGTTGATACATGTCCTCACTGCATAGGTCTTTTGTCAGATTTCTCCCTCTTCAACTGAGGCTGCGGGAGTCAACTCTCTGCCTTGGATTGCTGGCACTTGTTTGGATGAAGCATGGCTCATCTAACAAGGCATGGGGATGTGGGGTTGCGGAGATTGGAAGAATGCGTGGTTATCAATGAAATAAGTTTCTAATTAGAAACCACATTTTGCAAACCGACCATGGCCAAGAAAAGGGTAAAGTTCCGAACGCTAGACAGCGCAAATTTTTTATTCTAGGGCTTGGAATGTCCCAACTGCTGCAAAGTCCAGACCTTGGATTTTCAAAGCCAGGATACTATTGAGAGGAGAGAAGGTGGCATGCTGTATAGGAGTGGAGGTATGCAGAAGAGCAGCTAGAGGATAGGGGGAGTGTACATTGTGAAGCTCTCTTAAGAGGTTGAAAGCTGTCCAATGTCTCAGGTAAGAATCATGTAATGGAAAAAATGGGGCCAGAAGAAGCTGATGAGTTGTTTACCTCCTTCATAGGTTGATTGGTGGATAGATCATGGGAGAAGTTCTGAAGGTCGAGATCAAAACAAAATGGACAACAAAACTTTTGCTCTGTTATTCTTGAGGTCAAGAACAGTATCATGCACCAAGAAGAGAACTGTGTTGACTACAGATATCCTTGGAGAATGTTAATAAAGAAAAGAGGACATTAACTGCTTTGGTTGTACACACATCTGTAACCAGTGTAAAATGGTATTTGCAGTTATCTATGGCTATTCTATTCCTTGGGGACGATCAACCAACTTATGTGTTTGGTACAGTAGTTACAGTTCTCGTGTGCTTACTGTTGCTATGCTCATATACTTTTTGGACAATTGTAAATGATCACCTCTACATGTTATTTCCTGTTAGTAAGGATTCTTAATGATTCATGAATGAAAATTATGCGGGTGCTTCCTTATTGTCCTTACCTTTCTGAATGAAATTTGTTGATGCTTGTCTTTATGTCGTACTCTTAAAATGTCTCCAAATATGGATTTTTAACAACTTATCTTTCAGATCTTTTTTCTGATTTTGAATTGAATTGAATTCTTTTCTGGGTTATCTTGATAGTAAGCTGCTCTTTCCTAAAATGAATCTTCTTTCTTTGAGAACTTTTCTTAAATGGGAAAGAAAGAAATGAGAATGCTGCATCATATAAAATAAAGATGACCGGAAAACTAATTTCAATGAGAATTCTTATTGTATCATATAAAATGAAGATGGTTAATAGACTTATTATCAAGATAACTTGTTTACAAGCATGCCCTCTTCAGTTGAAGTCATAATCATGGTTTAAAATATCGATACGTATCGTATTTGGAGCTACCCGATACACTGGAAAAAAAAAAACTTCACTGTATCGGGCCGATACAGGCCCGATACACTCGATACGAGGATTTTTCAGTTAATTTTTTTTCTCCTTTCATTTACACTAGGATCCACAATACAGAACCGATACACACAACTTATTTACATAATATATTATTTTAGTAAATAATTTTAACTTGATTTTACTTTTATTTATTTTAGATATGAATATGTAAATAAGGTTATCCCCCTGGTTATGATGCCCCAACACAGCCCAGCCCAGCCCTATTTATCAGGAGCCACTGGTTATAATGCCCCAGCCTAACCCTACTTATTAGGAGCCACTGGTTATGATGCTCAGTCCCAGTCTTCGACTAACAGTCATGGACAAATCACGACTCAGCAGCAGGCATATGTACAAATGTATCTGAGCATGTACTGCACGATGATGACTTGGACGCAGTGGTGTTATCATGTCTGGATCACTTATAATGTATCACTCTATTCAATTCCTGATCCCATAATGATAGAGTATGACCCGACACGAAGCTCAATGTGGTATTGAACTTCTATCATGTATGTAATTTGATTTGTGAATACAAGGGTCTATGTATTTTCATATTTTGATTTATGAATGCAAGTGAGCTTCTATAACTTGGTTAAGTAACTATGGTTTGTATTTTCATACATATTTATTAGCGTGCACGCCTTTTTTAACTTATAAATTTGTTAACTCTCATATGTATGATTATAAATATAATTGGAAGCCTTCATTTAGTTTGTTTTTAGCTTATATTTGCATTAAAAGAGATTTTATGCAAGGTATCCAAGTTTTTCCTACGTATCCAAGCTTTTTTTAGTATATTCTGAATTTTTCCGCCATATCTAACCGATATGGTACCGATACGTATCCTATTTTGGACTTACCGATACAGCGACCGATACCGATATTTTGAACCATGGTCATAATACCGTTACTTTTTCTAAATTAAATGATCCTTATAATGAATCTATTAATTATTATTTTATCCTCTTAATTGTGATCCCCCACATCCCTAATTTAATGATCCATATAATAAGTCTATTAATTATTATTTTTCTTCTTAATTGTGATTCCTCGTATTCCCTAAGAACATCTAATTTTATTTATTCACTTGATTGAATTAATATTATTACAATCTTAAAACTTTATTTCCTCCTTTTAATTTTGATACCTCGCATTACCTAAGAACATAATATTATTACAAATGCTTTCGATTCTAAGATTGAACGAGACAAAATTTATTTTTCGTGTTTTCTTTAAATAAAATATTTAATTTCACTATATGCCGGTTGATGCCATGTGGCATATCTCAAATCTCTCGGCTCTCCCTTCAAGTTGATGCCATGTGTCGTCTTACATGACAATCGTCTTTGATTGAGCCAATTGAAAGGCACCACATCATATATTTGGTTATCGTTACTTTTTCTAAATTTAATGATCCTATCTCAAATCTCTAGGTTCTCCCTTCAAGTTGACGCCATGTGTCGTCTTACATATATAGTAGACCCTCTTGTAATTAATAACCTTGGTGGAAAGAAATTATATTAATTATAAGAAAATATTATATATAAGAATCACTATATTAGTCCATCAAAATTTTCTTTTTTATAATTCTTTTGAATGTATTGTATTTTCCATATAAGCTTCATATAGATACAAATGTATAAGGCTAGTATATGATAAGTTTAGTTTGGTAAAGGTAACCTTTTTTTCAAAGAGAAGAAGTGACACGATTTATAAGGCTAGTAAATTTCTTTAACTTTTGTTAATTATTTTGAAGTCCTCGACACTGATTTTTTTTAGTTTTTTCTATCTAAAATATCTAAAACTTTATACTATTTATATGGTAATTTACTGTACATGGCCAAAATATTTAAACTAATTTTATCACTCCCTCTTCCTGATACCTAAACCATCATAAAGTTATTATGAGATTCATATAACTATGTATTAATATAGTATAAAAACCTCTCTTATAATTAATAATAAACTAGAATTTTCTTAAAAAATTATTAAATAGCAAGTATAAGAGATTATTAATTATACACTATAGAACCAAGTTGGTTCCTTTCAAATTTATTAATTATTAGAGATTATTAAGCTATAAAATATTAATTATAAGAGTCTAATGTAATGAATTTATTAATTATTATTTTATCCTCTTAGTTGTGATCCCCCACATCCTTAATTTAATGATCCGTATAATAAGTTTATTAATTATTTTCATCTTAATTGTGATTCCTCATATTCTCTAAGAACATCTTAAAACTTTATTTTTCCCTTTTAATTGTGATCTCCCCCGCATTACATAAGAACATAATATTATTGCAAATGCTTTCGATTCTTAGATCGAATGAGACAATTTATTTTTCGTATTTTCTTAAAATAAAATATTTAATTTTTAAAAATTCTCATTGAGTTACATTCTTTTTCATCTTATTTTATTTTATTTCCCATATTTTAGCTAAACCATGTTTTAGCATAGATGTCGTGGCCAAAGTAGAATTATAGTTCCCTACAATTGTCACAAACAATTTGAGGTATGTCTTTACAAATTTCATAAAATTACTAAATATTATTCAAACATCTGATTTTATCGTTGATGGTGCCCCTTAGAGAGAGAGTAAAATATATATGGATCAGCTATATATATGGATCAGTAAACAACGGTATTAGTCTACACAATGAGAATTCTTTTTGCATTCATGGCTGGAAAACTAATTTCAATGAAGATGATTCGTGAATAAATCTTACAGCTTTCAGTAGACTTGTACTATGTTGTCAAAGCTTGATTCTTCATTACACATCTAGAGCAAAACTACTTTTAAGGGTCCCCTTCTTATTTGCCTACATAGGCCCAAAGCTGTCTCAATAACAAAAATCTGTGTTGGAAACCTATGAATCCATGTTTCAGTGAAGAAGAAAAAGATAATTTTGTTCCTTCTTGGAAAAGAAAAAGATAAATTTATTATTTTTTAATCTATAAGCTGGAGAATATTAGGTTTTGATTTCCACCAAGTTTCATTTGGAAAACCTGGAAAAACATTTTTAAAACGTTTAAGAAAAAGTGTCTTTTTGGTTGTATAATTTTCAAACGAAGTATAAAAGATTTAAACAATGAAACATATTTTTCTGAGAAAAACAAAAAAGGTTTAAAATGGAGTTTTGCTAACAATGATCTAGAGAATGCTGCATCATATAAAATGACTCCTCAAAATTGGTATGCCACCCACTTAGGCACTTATGAGTTAAGACTATGAAATTACTATTGAAACCAATGTTAATTGGTTCACTCGGTTCGAATTCGTAGTTCGCTACTCTATACTGAACTCGGTTTGCTAAGGGTAGGATGAGATAATTCGTTTTTCGGTTCGCTTAGGTTTTTTAGTTTGGTTCGTTAGCTTGGTTCACTACTTAGGCATCTAAAACAAAATATATATTTTATATTATATTATAAAAATATATATCTTTTAAGCACGTAAACAATATATTACAAATACTTATTTGAAAAATAATAAAAAAATACATTTTTATGAATAGTTTGTGAACTCAAAAGTATAAATTTGCCGAACCTAAAGAAAAATATCAGTGAATATGAATGAAAAGTTTGACAGATTGTTTTGAAACCACTATGTGGTTCGCTCAACTTCACGAACCAATCTGAACTGTACCATGAACCAGTTCGGGTTCGCTCGGTTTGCGGTTCGCCATAGCATGTAGTGAACTTGGTAACTCTGACTGAAACCACTTGTACTGTGAAAGTACCTTGTATTTGTCATAAATCTAATTTTTTTCCTTGCTCTTTACAGTATTCCCGGTCGTTACGAGTCATTTTGGAAGGAACTTGATTATGTTAAGCACATGTGGAAGAACAGGCAGGAGCTTAAGGTTGAGGATGCTGGCATTGCTGCTCTGTTCGGGTTGGAGTGCTACGCTTGGTTCTGTGCCGGTGAGATTGTGGGAAGAGGATTTACGTTCACTGGTTACTATGTCTGAGCACTACTTCGGAAAAAGTACTGGTTGTGAGATTGAATATGTAAGCTTCTCGTCAATCGGGTGATTTGAGTCACTGAGCTAATTCTACATACAAATTTTGCTTTTCTGCCCAAAAAAAATAATTTGAATCTGAGCAGAATCAGTTGGACAAGTAAGTGGTAGCCTCAATAATCTGCTAATTTTGCAATTTCTTTCCCTCTTGTACGAAGGTGGCTCCTAATGGGATGAATCTTGCATTTCGTTTGTCTGAAGCTACGGCTGCTATTTGAGATTCCTTTCGCTCTTTGGTGGAATATTATAGTCCATCTGGTGGCCAACATGATTTTCTGATAGAGCAGTGATAAGCAGACCCATGGGTCCGTTTCATATCTTACTCTGTGTCTTTGTCTCTTTTAACTCCTCTTTAACCTGGGTTAAGCTTAACTAAATTGGGGCGTGGACCAATGAGGACCGGCCATTCCATTACAAAATGGAAATGGGAACCACGGGTACATCAACTATTTTCCTTTCCTGATATTGGATAAGTCAATCACTGCAATTAACTAGTTGAAATTCAAGAGCCCCATTAGGCACTGATGTGTGGCATTATAATAGTGGGGATTAAGATTTATGAACTTTTGCGGCTTTGCCCTGTGGATCTGTGTGCGGTCACAGGGCTGTACCAGCTTTCTCCCTCCCTGAGAACTTGTGAGGAGTATATAAATAGGGTCGTGAAAGCTGTAGCTGACTAACAGCATGGTTAAGCATTATAGACCATCTCACACAAGGGATGCCATGTACATACTGAAAGCAGGAAATGTGGGCTTCTGCTGATGCTCTTGTAGCTTCCTGGTTCGGAATTTGTCAGCTGTTTTAGGGAAGAGCAATAGTTTGCTCTACGGCGAACTCTTGCTCCTCATTCTCACACTTGCTCCTCATTCTCACAGAGCCGCCTCTTTAACTGCCATTATCTCGGTTTAATTTTATGGTTAATTGGTGTTTTAGGAACACAAAGCTGACCCTCTGCTATTAACTTGGGTTAACTTTTTTTAACCTTATGGTTAATTTATTTTATTTTTCTAGAAATCAAGGTTAGATGGATGAACCTAAGGGGTGTGTTCGGTTGGCGAGAAAAGTGGGTGAAAGAAAAGAAAATAAAATAAAAGAAAGTAGAGTAAAAGAAATTTAAATTTTCTTGCAAACACAACTATCAAAAGATGAATGAAGGTTTTGGAAGAAAATTTGTCTCTTTTGGGAAAGTGCAAGAAACTGAAAGTATGTTTCTTGCAAACCAAACACAAGAAAAGTGCAAGAAAATACACATTTTATTTCATTTCTCTCACTTTCTCGCCAAACGAACGCACCCTAGGGGTGAGTGAATCTTAACCACAGTTGAAGGGAGTTAAAAGAAAGACATATGACAATAAAAGGAGAGCTGAGATACCCCTTCTCATGTCACCGACCGAGGAGATGATTATTTTTGGCCAAGTATAATTCTATGTAACTGAAACAAACCAAGTTGCGGCCACGAATAGGTATTTCACCCCAAATTTTGAGTCACATTGAAAAGACAATTTCATTAAATTAGGCAGGCATTTCTTCACCTGCGCAAGCTTCGCTAAGTTTGATATTTTTTTTTCAAACACAAGGCTTAAGCAAATTTAAGGGAACAATGAACAGAAGAGGCATCATCGTGTTTCTCTTTATTCTTTTCTTCCCCACTAGATGCGCTTTGGCGGCAGCTATTTTCCTTATCGAGCACTGCTTATCGGACCCATGGATCCATTTCCTATCTTAACCCCATGTCCTTGTGTCCCTTTTAACATCCCTTTAACCCCAGTTAAGATTAACACAATTAAAACTAATATTTTGATTTTTTTTGAAAAAAAAAAACCATGGTTGGATTGCTTAACCCTAGGGGTGAGTGAATGTTAACCAATAATGTAGATGAGTATTTAAAATTGGGGTGTGGACCAATGAGGACAGGCCGTTCCGTTTCAAAATTGGAAACCCCGGTACGTTTAACTATTTTCCTTATCATAATGCCTTAGGGAGCATCATTTAATGATTCAACTGTCCCTCTCTTCTTATTTATCTCAATCCTCTGCCTCATTCATCGGATGCTTAATGGGGTTGGGGTTGTTTCAAAGGAAGTGACTAAAAAAAAAAAAAAGTTGGAACAGAGTTGCCAATTAAACATTATTAAGGTGATTTTATACAAAATACATAGGGTTTTGTTGCTCGCAACCATCACTGATACTACCAAAATGCCCTTCTCTGTCGAATGAAAACGCGCGCAAACCGAGTCGAATACGTGCAGAACCCAGCCAGGTTCATACCTGCTTTAGGCCAACCGACCTACAGATCGGCTCCGATCCGGCTACAACTCGGCCCGGCTAGGACATGGCCCGATCCGGTAAGGATTTGAATCCGAATCCGCGTACACTCGGCCCGATTCGACTGGACTCAGCCCAACCAACTTGGACTCGGCTATGATTGGGCTACGACTCGGCCTGATCCGACATGGACTCGGCCCGACCCGACTCAGACTTGGCTAGATCGGGCTACGACTCAGCCCGATTCGGTTTAGACTCGGCTCAGATCCGGCTCAGACTGGGCTCCGATTTGACTTGGATTCAGCACCGATCCGACTTGGACTTGGCTCCGATACAACTTGAGCTTGGCTCCTATTCAACTTGGACTCGACTTGGCTTCGGCTCTGATTCGGCTATAAATCGGCTTTGATGTGGCTACATATCGGTTCTGAGAAATCGGCTCGGATAAGTTTATAATCCGGCTTTGATCCGGCTGGAAATCGGCTAAGATCCGGCTCCAATTTCAAACCGTTCTGATCCGACTACGTATTGACTTCGATTCGGCTACGAAACTGGTCCTTTCTGGCTAGGAATCGGCTATGATCCGGTCTATATGGGCTCGGATCCGGCTCCTAATCAGCTTTCACACAACTTTAAACTCCAGACAGCTAGTGATCGACCGTCGGCTGCAGAGCTGCTGAAGAATCTGACTTAAGAGTTGGCTTCATCCTCGCTACAGATCAGCTCACACAACTTTAGACCGATTATAAATCGGCTTCAGACCGGCTAAGATCAACGGCAGACTGGCTTAAGAACCGGATTCAGATCCTCGTCTCTATCTATTCTCTCACTCTCTCTCTCATCCTTCGTTCTCTCTCTGCAAATTGCAGAAATCGATATCATTCCCCAATTCGAATCCTAGCAAGCAACAGCAATAATACGAGGTAATTGAAATTGAATATTAAGCATTTGAAACACCGATTTCGACAATCCTGATTCACTCATGCTCCATGTCCATATGCTACTATTAATTTATATGTACTGATAGAAGTACACTTTTAGTTGATAGCTTGGTACTTAAAATCATTTGATGATAACTTGAAAAACAAATGATCATCTTCATTTGATCATTTGGGGCTAGAGCCATATCCTCCCAAGAGAGTGTATGCGTCCAAATCATTACTTACAAATATGAATTTTGTTTGAAAGGGTCGATTTTTTCTATAGTATATTCTATTCATACAAACACATTGTTACATTCTCAGGTGCCCCCCACAGAGCCACTATTTTTTGGTTACAAAAGTATAGTTCAAATGTTCCCTCACCACCACCACCACAACACAAAAAAAAAGCCACTTGCCAAGATGCCCATATGTTATGATTCAGCTATGCATCACAATATTTCAACTATAAATCCCTGTAAATTGTAGTAAGAACAAAACTAGGCTGTGATACCAACACCACTTCTCCCTCAGAGGTAGTTCCTGAATGCCGATAGCAGTTTCGGCGATAACAGTAAAAAAAATGCCAAGATGGAACCAAAGAACATGTTAATTGCGTATCTCATTGGATTGGTGTCAGCTTCTTCAGATGTGCTCTTTGAGGTCAACGTAGCAGTTGCTGAAGGTAGGGCTTCAATCACTGCATCTGCGAGATCAGAGATGAAGGAAGAAGTGCACCCAAGAGCTGGGACGCGACCCCAGTTCTCAATGCCGGATTCAAGAGCCAAGTTCTTGTATTCCATATCGATCTCTTCCAGAGTCTCTATGTGCTCGCTTACAAAGCTGGATGAAAAGTACCAAAAATTGGTTAATACAACAAACTAGAAATCCATAATTACCTTAAATAAATCTTGAAAAAGAACATAGAACCAAGAATAACATAAGAGTTCAACCAAGGTTTTAAAATACAAAGAGAACGCACAGAGCTCGATAATCCACAAAGAAGCTAAAGACATGAACAAGAAAGAGGTGATACCTCTCTGGGAGTCTGTTGATAAGTTGGTTAAAAAAGGGCTGCTTTTCTTTTAACTAATTTCAAGCCACATAGCTCTCTTTCTCTCCCAAATTCATTGAGCTTCAATACACATAAATATTCCCGAGCAAAAAATTTATTATGATATTTAAATTCCATAATCTTTTGGCTAAAAGCAAGGAAGTGCATAACATTTTAAATTTTTTTTAAAAGGTGAGTGAGTTGCCTGCAAGGGGGTAAATTTATGATGATATTTGAATTCCAAAATCTTTTGGCTAAAAGCGAGGAAGTGCATAACATTTTAATGTTTTTTTTTTTTTATAAAGGTGAGTTGTCTGCAAGGTTTAATGTTTTTTTTATGAGTTGTCTGCAAAGGGGTTTTGAACCCGTCTTGGTATTTCACAACCAAACCTTACCAACTAGCAAGCACCAGTTGAATTGCCACACTAGTCTTTTCATGATAACAATTTTCTCTTTCCTCATTCACCAAAAATCCACTTGATGGGTGACCTAAAAATTGGACCCGCATACGGACAGCAGGAGAATAAGTGGCCACAGGTCCACTGACTAGATCATATGGTTACGTTCACCCATTTCCCAAGCGCCCAGCATGTGTGGCATCTGACAGAAAATTTTACCCTGCCAGATGTTTCAGGCATCCAATTTGATTAGTTGCAAGCTCCCAAGCACCTTCTGTTTTACTGTGTTCTAACCAAGGATTCAATATTACTTGCAGTTTGTGGTACATTAGCATGCCCACTGACTAAGACCCCATAATCAGTTCGAACCAGAATGCATGCCAACAGAAAAACTAGGTGTATCTTAAGTTACTCATCCACAAAATGTACCTCTACATTTCAACCTTTGATCCCAAAAATGAGCCATTTAATCAGTCTGGACCACCCATCAATTAGTGCCTCACAACTTGGATTGCCTAGCTAATGCCAAAATCATATAATTGAGATTAGCCTAAGCATCCAAGCAATTGAATTCTTAGGAGTGTCAAAACTAAATACCTTTTCTTTTCTTGACTGGTAAACTTAGATGCCCTCAGGGTCACTGGTCATATTAGGCTACAGATTTGAGGTTGGGTTGCCAAAATCATATTAGACAACTTGGATTGCCTAGATGACTCTATGGTTGGATTCAATTAATTGGTTGCACAGGCAATAGCAAATCCAAATATGTCGCCTATTGATTTAAGGTTCAGGTAGATGAGACTGTCCATATTAGGCTAAGTATGGAACATTCGCCAACCGGAACATTCTAAAATCTCAATTGGAGAAAACTTCTGAAGCTGAAGCACCCAGCCACCTTAGAACACAGGCCTCTAAGACAAATATATTCATGATACAATTTGGCACCGATATCATTTCCATAAAACTAAGCACCTAGAGGAAATCCAAACTAAGCTCATCCAAATACCAATGAGCATTATCTACCCTTTCCAAACATTGAGTAGGACTACCAATGATAACGAAATCAATATGACTCTTTATGATCAGAAAAAGCATACCTTACTGGAACAGCTAGGAGACTCTTCACACCTTTTTGGCCAAGCTCAACAAGAACTTCATCCGTATAGGGCTTCAACCACTGTACAGGTCCAACTCGGCTCTGACAGAAAAAATGCAATGGTGGGAGTGTCAGGAAGCTGATTAACTGAACTATGGCATGGTCCTAAGTCAAGAACTCAGATCTTGAAACCAACCTGATAAGCAAGAGTATGGTCATTGTCAATTCCTCTGGCCTTCAACTCTTGCATGATCAGGCCGATGCACTCCTCCATCTGATCTCTGTATGGATCGCCTGCGTTCTCAAC
Organism: Tetracentron sinense; assembly: GCA_015143295.1. Lineage (NCBI taxonomy): Eukaryota > Viridiplantae > Streptophyta > Magnoliopsida > Trochodendrales > Trochodendraceae > Tetracentron > Tetracentron sinense. Next base: position 4,372,662 of record CM026569.1, read on the forward strand.
ATAGCTAACTGGTACCCCATGTGCACTGAAGAATATCCTGACCTATAATTTCACTAAGAAGGTAAGCAACTCTCTTACAACAGCAGCAGAACACTAAACAAATGACCCAGACAGTAATGATTCTAACATTCACTGATTTTATGAATCAAGAAGACCATGTTACATAACTTTATGGAAGAACAAACCTACCTCCTCAGGCTTAGAAAAATTCTGTAGTTCTTTCTCTATCAAGTTAGCCATCGACTTAATATAACCTTCACGTTGATACCAAGACTCTATAACAGAGACTGGCAGCCTTGACAGATACGAGTCTTCCCTGAAAGATGGCTCAATTTAGTAAAATTGATGAAGTTGAACTAGAATACAAAAAAACTTCCAACTACAATCTTTGGAAAATTGGAGTTTAAGGACTAAAACAGGATATTTCGGCACCTCAAGATACTTTGGAGAAGACGGATGCTTGACCCACTCGTAGAGATGGAGTACTGAGGATAAAGCGGCAGCACAACAAGTCTTGTGATTCCGTCCTTCTTAATCTGCCACAGAAAGTAGATGTCAATCGATGTTGACTCGTGCATGTTATCATCTTTTGAAAGAAATATGTACAGTGGCAGTCTTGCTCTGCTAGCTGAGAGGGAGGGGGAACTGTAAAGAGAAGCTTTATTTATTTATTTATTGTTATTGTTTTCCTACATGTCGGTGGAGCGAATTTGAAGCAGATAGTGGTATAACTGTATTTGTATCCGATTACATATCCGACTATCCGAATTCGGTTAAATATCCGACAAATAATGTAATAGAGTATACTATTCGTATCCCACCCCGATTAAAATATTCGAATTTGGATAATAATCAAATTACTTAAAAAAAATTATAAGTAAGAAAAAAATGTCACAATATACATATACTTTTATTTTATTTAAAAGTAATAAATTAATATTTTATCCTCATTTATATTAAAATTAACAATTTAATATGCCTTATAATTATGTAAAAATATATATTAACAAGGGTATTTAATTTTATAAACTAATAATATATATATATATATAATCGGTCAGATATTTATCGAATCCAATATACCAATATCCGATTACAAATGCATAGTAAAAGAACTATTTGAATTTGCTTTGCCGAATACCTATTCGGATAAGTATCTGAGCAAATGAATTCGGATATGGATATTATCCGTATCCTTTGATACCCCTACTTGTCAGACTGCAGCAGGCTAAATACTTTACTCTAAAATTTCAGGCTAAAACCCCTAAAGAACCAAGAGAAATTCCAACAAGAAGGATGCCTCATGTCACAGGAAATGGACAACCTTGTACATCTCTCAGAAGTTAATTTCATTTCCAAAATCGGCTCCAAAATTGAGATAAATAGGTATGGGAACACTACTAAATTAATAACTGTGCGCATAATGTTTCATATAATTGACCATCATTCTACAAATGACTAATTGACTATTTATAAAAGCTAACAAGACTGATCAGCAGATAAAATGAAATTGCAGGCAAAGAAGTTGATCAAGGAAACAAGAAATGTGTACCACGAAATTTAAGGACTCACCTGGTGAACTGCTTCCTCAGTAAATGGGTGCCAGTATCGCATCCCAATATATACATTTACAGGCACTTTCTTTGCTTCCAAATCCATTTTCAGTGCATGTGCCTGCAACAAATATCTCAAATGAATAAAAAATATAGATACAAAAAAGAAACACAAAACGATCACATTAAAATATGCAAAATTTACCAAATGACAAACGATTGTTGTGAACATGCACTTACTCTATCGGATCAAAGACCATCATATGATGAACAAAACAATCATATTGACAGAAGGATGTGTATTTTACCTGCTCATTCGTTATTTTGAGCAATGGTGAGCCACCCCCTATGGCGGCATACCCTTCTTTACTTTTTGGAGCCCTGAGAACTGAAATTAATTGTGCCAATGGTCGCTGAAGAAACCGGAACATCCTGGGAAGTCGTATAATATCCTATCCCAAAGCATAAGAATTATAAGCTTAACCTTAATTTACAATTTAATTATGTTATATATATATATGACAAGGATTGAGCAACATACTGGATCTGCAAATAAATTGAATAAAAATGGTTGAACATCATGAAGAGTCTCCGGTCCTCCCAGATTCAGAAGCAGCACCCCGACCTTTTCTTGTGCGGCATGTGAAGGAGATTCTAAAGCACTTTCACCAAATGTGCATACTCCCATGGAAGAAAATGTTTGCCCAAGTAGATTTCTTTTCTGAATGTGACCACACGGATATGATCCTCCAGTAATTCCATTTCTTTTATCATCCGCACCACAATATGAAACCATAAATGCTTCAGATGACGATTTATCATGATCTCTTGATCTTTCAGCTGAAGAGCAGCTAATAGATTTGAAACACTTGGTCTGGGGGCATGACCTGCAAGAAACAAGCTCCATTTGAACCTTAATTTTGAAGGGAATAGATAACTAAGGTAACCATCAAGAAAGCTGTAGAGAGTACAGACTCCCTACTAATTTTTTGCCAATAGATGTGAAGAACATGCAAGTACGCCCAACCTAACATTGAAGGTACTGCCTAGGTGGTACTGTAGAGTGTAGACCAAACATTAACCTGATTGTATGTTCCTAGCGATCAATTCCAAGAACTGTCTTTCTAGAGAGTTACTATGAATAGTGGACCATTCCAAATGATTCAATATGCCGGAGGTTATACTTATACAATTCAAGCAATTTCTGACGTAGATATTATGGGCATAACTCACCATATGCAGGTTTAGGGGTAAGGTGGTTGCAAAATCATCCATACAGATTTTTCAACATTACCTTCAATTTCCTTTGTAAATGGGTATGTAACAAACATATTAACAATTAGACGAGTTTGAAAAATATATACAGTACAGAGTGGGTTTTGATACACCAGACGATTTAATTTACAAAAAAATTACCAAGATCATCGTGATAAATGAAAAAAGATTCAATTACCGCATCTCACAACCACAGCATCACAAGAAGAACATTGAAAAAATTCAAAGAAAAGAAAATGAAAGATGAGCAACAATTTCCTGCTATTGATGCATAATCTAACTTGATGTATAAATCAAATCAAACTACACTAATTCGATTCACCAACATGATCTAAACACCAATTAATCCCAATTAAAAAAATTCATTTCAAACAAACAGACAAAAACCATAATCACTTCTGAAAGGTATCAAAACTTACATGGCGAAATCATGATTCGAACGGCGGAGAGGTGAACCACAAACCTTCACCTGAGGAAGAACTCCAGATCTCGCTGTTGCATCCATAGCGTCGATCTCAAAAATTATCTACATTCAACATAACAGACCATTAGGAGAAGAAAATTGATAGAAAATAAGAGAAAATGAAGGAGATGAGGAAGAGATACCTGAAAGGAAGCAGAGGGAAAGAAGAATCTTCTAGGGTTTCAAGAATTTTCTAGGGTTTTGAAGAAAGAAATGAGGGTTAGGGGTTAGTTATAGCGGGAGATCCACGAAGGTGAGATTGAAGACTCTCTCTCTCTCTCTCTCTTCTACGTGGGAAGCGTGTTGGTCAACCAACTCAGCTTTTCGAAGAAGCAGGTATGACAATGAAATGACGAAAAAGTCCTTTACCACTTTATTTCCTTTGACTAGTTCCTTGACAAATAATTTGGACTTGGCTGTAGATTTGGTTTCCGCCAAATACGACTCTGCGCATTAAGTGTTTTGAAAGCCGGACCAGATCGGCCGGTTGAACCGGTAAAACCGGGAAAGCAAGTCAACCGATCCCCGAAACCGTAAGAATCGGCGCTTCTTTAAAAACCAGCCTAAAATTATAAAATCGTAAGAACCGACCGATTTTTTTTTTTTGGTTGAGATTAATAATCAACAAGAGCTTGGTTGTCCAGAACAATCCAAATCAATGTTACCTGGTTCACCGGTTCGAATTCGGGTTCGTTATTCGTAATTCGCCACTTTAGAGTAAACCCGGTTCATTAGGGGTAAGATGAGTCGGTTCGCTTCTTGGTTCGCTTAGGTTTTTAGTTTGGTTTGCTTATATAATATTAATATATTATATAAATAATTGTATAAATAAATATATTATAAATAATCATTTTAAGAAATGCAATAAAAATACATTTAAAAAAAAAAGGTTTTATAGCTGGTTCGTGAACCTAGAAAATAAATTCGTCAAATTCAAAGTACAAGTTCGTTGAACTTAAAGAACAAATTCATTAAATCCAAATAAAAAGTTTGTTGAATCCAAACAAAAAGTTTGCAGAATCCCAAAAAAAAATTCGCTGAACCATAGTTATTGGGTTCGCTGATTTTCACGAACCGAACCACGAACTGGTTCGCTTCGAACCAGTTCGCGGTTCAAACTAGTAGGTAGCGAACTAGGTAACCCTGATCCAAATATTACCTTGGGAAGTGGTAGTTTTGTAATTACAAACATAGAGAAGAGTTTTTGTTAAGACTAAGTTTTTTACATAAATACCACTTTCCAAATCAATTTTTGAGATGGATTTTTCCGCTTCAGTCGCAAGTCTTCCACACACGCGACTTGGTGGCCACAAATGTCAAACTTTTTTTGTTTTTTAATTTTTTAATGTGTTAAAATATGAAACATCTCCACGTGATATGACTAATCTTGCGTCCGTGGAAGCTTTTTGAATAAATGCGAACGGGACAGCACTCCTCTTTTTGAGATTCTCAAATTGACTGTTCAAACGGAGTTCCTGTCTATAGTTATTTTATCTTTATTTATTTTTATTTTTTTTGGGTTGAAGAGATAATAATATATATTCAAAGTGAAGGCTGCGTGTTACAAAGATGCACTCTGAGAGTTCCTCTAAGTAGTAACATCCACAACAGAGGAAACCGGAATAAGAACAAGTGACCTTATGCTGGCAGATATGAAGAGCTTCTTGCGCTGGAGCATGGGCTTTGGAATTTGCATGCCTAAGAATAAAGTTGAAGACCACCGCACCACAAAGGGCACTCAACCTCTAAATATCCGGAAAACCAAAGAATCGGTTAAAAAATCAGGAAAATCGTAAAAACCAACCAAAAAAAAATTGAAATAAAAAACTACGTCCATCCGACTAGTTGAACCGGAAACCAGTCACCTAACCCGTTCGAGGTCCTATCCTTCTGCGCAACAACCCTAACCTGTCCATGTGCACCATTTCTCAGATTGACTGACATTGACCCTAGGCAATATCTTGGCACTTCATTATCATGCATAAATACAAGTTTGGTTTTTTTTGGTAATCAAATACAAGTTTGGTTTGCACCTAACCCTTTTTTTTTTTTGTTGTGAAGAAAATGTTTGACCTATATATAGCATTTTCAATGACTAGATAAAAAGAAAGAAGGGACATTATAAAAGTGGTTGTACCATGACCACCATTGCTGTTGGATGATTTACAAGATTGCTAACAAATTCGATATTTTGGTGATTGAAACTTGGGGATCATACCAGAAGGGTTTGGGAATACGTCTTAATGACAGGTCTATCCTATTAAGCTTACATTACGTATCAGTGCTTAATTAATTAAGATAATTTAATAAGTTTTTGCATGCGTTAAAAGTTTACTTATAAGTATGACAATTTTATTTGTTGTAAATAATTTAAGATCTCAAAAATCTTTCTAATCTTAGAAAAGTGTTCATTATCTAATCATTATTTTATAAATTTTTAGATCTTATTTCATATTTAAATCTATGTTATTGAACTGTCTTTACCAGACACCTGCTATTTGGACATATATCTTAACAGTTAAACGTTTCCAAGCACTACCTAATTCAAATATATACGAATAAACTAAGAGGTGACAAATTAGTTGGCTGATAGGTCATCTTACCTTTTGCTATAGTCACACCTACAGAGGGGACGTAGTACACTATAAACGTTTATAATTTATTGGTGTTAGTGATTATGTGAGTAAATATACTATAGTGCCCATCAGTGTCCCTCTTTTTTTTTTTTTGGTCAATATCAGTGTCCCTCTTTTTTTTTTTGGAGTCCACTTGTATATATATATTTTTTTATAAGTCATTTACTATTGACTTTAACGACCATAATATTACTTTCGACAACTAAATATCAGGGTCTAGACAATCCAATAGCCATTCCATTTCCACCCTCAAATCACATCTTTTGAGTTAGTTTTAGCATATCAATCCCCTCCAAACAATTTTGCGTCCCATGCTTACACTTATAAGTCTTTACTTTGCCAAGTCCTTATCGATCTGGACCATCAGCTGCATGGGACTATGGACCCACAATTGTGGCCCTCGAAAGCACAAGTGAATAATCCTAGGCTTCGTTTGATTATTAGCACTCTATTGATAAGTGATTATCCAATCATTTTTATTTATATATTGGAGAATTTTTCTCTGAAGGGGCCGGGCCATGCTCTACTCTACTGGGTACTTCCCTAGCCCAACCTTCACGTAAAATGGCCTTGAGATTTTGACCCTTGGGTCCTAGAATAGTACTCATTTTTGTGGGCCACAAAGGGTCGGTGGTCAGGCTCAATGTTACTTGGTTTGTTGGTTCGTTCAGTTTGAATTTGGGTTTACGATTCGTAATTTGTCTCTCTATAGTGAACCCGGTTCGCTAGGAGTAGGATGAGATAATTGTTTTTCGGTTTGCTAAGGTTCTTTAGCTTAGTTCGCTTACTTAAGTATGTAAATCAAATATATATTTTATAATTTATTATAAAATATATATTTTAAGCACACAAATAATATATTACAAATACTTGTTTCCAAACATCATAAAAATGCTTTTTTATGAGCAGTTCACGAACTCAAGTATAAATTTGATGAATCCAAAGAAAAAATGAATTCAAATTTTAAAAAATTGACAAACCAAGACCTTTTAAAACCACCATGTGGTTCACTCAATTTGATGAACCAATCTGAACTGAACCGAATCGAACCAAACCACGAATTAGTTTGAGCTCACTCTAGCATACAACGAATTTGGTAACTGAAGGGAAAAATTCCTAGACTCGCCACGCGTCAGTAGCTGTAATGGTCTCTGATTCACTGGTAGGAAGAAGTAGCGAAACTCCACCTGTGAATGAGTAAAAGGGGGCGGGTGTGCACCCTGAAATAGGCTTGGATGATAAGGTCAGTATAAGGCACAAGCATATAAGCATGATAATGTAGATATACTTATCGTGAGGTCATTGAGTATATATGCTTGATGACGGGCACTGGTGTTGTGCTCTGGAGGATGAGCTGTGGAGAGGTATAAGACGTAGCTCGGGTGCAGTATAGGACATAGCTCGGGAGGCATAGAGGACGTAGCTCTCGGACAACGTGCGCAGACAACGCTGCTCAGACAACGAACTCAGCTCGGACAACGTAGCTCTCGGACAATGGGCTCAGACAACGCAGCTCGGACAACGTAGCTCTCGGACAACGGGCTCAGATAACGCAGCTCGGACAACGGGCTCAAACAACGTAGCTCTCGGACAACGGGCTCAGACAACGTAGCTCTCGGATAACGTATACGTTGTGCATCAGAAAACGAGTACATTGTGCAGTTCACAACGGACAACGAGCTCGGTACTATTCATAACAGACAACGTGACAACGGATTCGGCACTATTCACATCAGATAACATGACAACGGATTCGGCACTATTCACATCAGACAATGTGACAACGGATTCGGCACTATTCACAGCATCATGCACAAGTTCAAGTATGATTGCACTCAACAGATGATCAATTGCAAGGTCGTGCAAGTAGCAGTGTGACTGTTCAGGGAGAGCATTAGGTGGACATGACCTATTTGAGAGAATCTGATGGCCATAATCGATTGTGAGGTCATAAAAAGTATCAAGTAGCCGGAGAACACCAAAGGAAGATGAGAGAATCAGGTGAGTGGCCGCCTGCATAGCCCTTCGGGGTAGGGGTGTGAATGACTCAAGCTTCCCAGATCTCCATCTTCTTGTTCTTCTTCTGCCTATCTTTATTTCCTCTCTTGCCTTCCGCACCATCCTCCTTTCCTTTGGTGATTCTTATTTATTTATAGGCATTTGAAGTCATCATGACTTGTGTAGTCATGATGAGGTCACATGTCAGACAACACTCAAGAGAGCCAGCACATAGTCCAAGTGGGCTTATGTCGGTTAAATTGTTAGAATTTGTTAGCTTGAGAAATTCCTATTTTACCCTTTCTTTTTACTCCTTTTTACGAATTTTATCCCTTACAGTAACCATGGCCAGGCTCCCTCATGTGGGGCCGATTTGATCATAGGCATACCTTTGGGTCTAGATCTCTCAAATCAGTGTCTAAGAGCATGTCATTTTTCTCAAAAATTCATGTTTCGCCTTTGCTTGAGGTACTGTCTCTTTTTTAAAAAAAATCGAATCCTCTTATGTAAATACATGAGAAAACCTTTTCTAAAATGTGATTTAGGCAAAGAGCTCGATTGAAAATGGTTGGTTTCATATATAACGTGTACTAGCAACAACCCTATGCGATGCACGGGAAAGCAATCAAGGAAGAGAGAGAAGGGTAGGGTAATTTTCGTTCGGGAGAGAGAGGTTCATTTGAGAAAACAAAGTGAGAGAGAAGTGAGTGTGTGACACGAGAGGAGTAGAGGTGGGTGTGGTAAGAGAGAGAAAAGTAAGAAAATGTGGGGTTCGTTAAAAGTTTGAGAGAGAGAAAAGTGAGGAGGGAGAAGTATGAGAAGTCGCACTAAGGGAGAGAAGTAAAGAGGTCGAGATGGTTAGAAGAAAAACCGGAGAAATGTGATTGTTAGAGAAAGAAAAGTGAAGAGATAGTGGGACCCAATAAAAGAGGATTGAGAAAAAGAAAAGACTCATTAGGTATGGTAACTATTAAAATTAGTGAGATTGAAGATTGAGGAATAAATAGGATGCCATATGACATCTTATTTCTTTACATTGTAGGAGAAATTCGTCCTTAGATGGATCAAAATAGTGGGGGGTCCAGTGGGGGGTCCATAGGTCTGCACTCAATAGCCAGGTGTCATGTATTAATTTTGAAGGATGATGCTAAGTTCATTTTTCTTCTTCTTCATTGTCCCTTTTCTAAAATGAACATTTTTTTTTTTTTTTTATCTGTTAATAAAAAAAGAATGAATGAGAAGGAAAGTTTCCCATAATTGGATGAAAGTTGGAAACACACACAAAGACGTGAAAGCCACTACATCGTTTTACTTTCCCAACACACCTACACTGCCACAGTCTAATGGCAAATTAGTGCATCCTCTTAAGTGTGATGGTCAGGTTGAGTTCCCTGAGGTGTGGCCATTGTTAATGCCCACCAACTACTAAACTCATATGTTAGGCATCTAATTATAACATCAGATATTAGTCCAACTTACCAGTGCTATGGTCTAAACGGCTAAACTGAATACCTTAAAAAAAAAAAAAAAAAAAAAAATTCGTAACATTTATTTTTTCAAGTTTTTGGGGGGTATTGTCCCCCATGACTCCACATCGCTTGGGTACTAGACTTTGCATGAGTGTATCAGGTCCAACAATCCTCTATTAGTCATGTCCATTTGGAGTGATGAAGTGCGTTTACCTAGGGGTGGAGCCAAAGGGGGGGGCAAGATCGAATCACAACCGATTGCGATTGAACTCGGGGAGAGTGAGCTCAAACGCACCCACAAATCAATATGTGTGTCCCTGTTAACTCCTATTAAGTGCCACACTCTTATGGTTCAATAGTCTAACCTTGGTTTTTAGAAAAATATATTTAAAAAATATTAACTCTAAAGGTTAAAAATTCTTAACTAGAGTTAAATATTTTTTCTTAAAAACCAAGGTTATATTATTGAAATCAAAATATATTTTTATATTATATTATTTAATTATTTAATAAGACATAACCATAAGATAAGGGGACAACTTTTCTAGTAAACAAGGAGAAATGATACTTGTAGGATTTGTACAAAATGTATGAATGAAATGACCACAAACTTAGTTGTCAAAATTTTTTTTTTGGGTATGCAACCGAACCACCATATCCTATTGTTATACCCCGAAACCTATACATAATAATACTAATATTTGTATAAATATCAAGGTGTGAACTAGAAAAAAAATTCCAATATTAATAGAAATTATAATAATTTAATATTTCATTAAATAGATTTAAATAACCAGTATAACTAAAAGACGCAATAATATGAGTTCTCCCAAAAACTAAATCATCCAAAGATTTCATATAGTTTACCTCACTACAGTTCTCTCACACTCTAACAGGGAAGAAAATTTTAAAGTTGGTCTCACTTGCTCAAACGAGAGCAATTCCTATTCTTTTTAATCACTACCTGAAAAAGAAGAATCAACGAGGGTGAACTCATAGCTCAACAAGAGAATACACTATGATTTAAATGCATTAACAATTCATATGATAAGATGATTAACAAATTATGCATATTATTCAATTAAGTCTTTACTTATGGTTCAGTCCGGTTAATAGGAGTCTTATACAACTTACTCTATCCATTGGGTCTTACACAGTTTACCTATCTGAGAATTGAGTGTTTTACACAACTCAAGTCAATCATCTATTTCTGGGTAGGTACTCTACACCACCCTGAAACCATCATTGGGTGGTACCCAACATCATCCTATAATCAATTTAAGGAGGTCTTACACAACTTACTCCTCGAATAACCCTTAACTAAGGTTAAAACAATATTTATTTAATCACCATTATTTTAGAAAATGAATCACAGCTATCATGAAAATGTAACAAGACATTAAATGACAATTATAACAGTCAAAATCATAATTAAAATCTACAATATTATAATTTATTATTTAATATTTAAGCAGACATAACAAACTTAATTTCAAATGAGGTTTCAGTTGTGTTTCTACAACTGAAACTTTAGTTATAAATATCACATATTTATAACCTTACAAATTCTCAATCTCCCATGATAATGGGGTTCAGGGTTTCACAAACCTCCAAGGGTTTTGAAAAACTCTTTTTATGCTAGTGAGTTTAGTAAAACCTTTATACTAGCATAAATGAGCTCTGTTACTAACCAATTGGTTAGTAACTAATGAGTTAAATTTGTTAGAGGTACTTTCAACCACCAAACAAATTAACTGATAAAATATAAGCCAAGTTACTAACAAAATATTTAGTAACTAATTATTTAAATTTATTAGAGATATCTTTCAACCATCTAAAAAACTAACTAATTAGTTATAAAGGAATTCCAACAAAACAATGTTCTCATACTCAAATAATATATACATTTAATTAAAGTATCTTAGGAAAATTAATGTGAAAAAATATCAATTTTCCCGTTTTTGATTTTCATCTAAGGTTTTGACCCACAAAAATACTGATTTTAGGAAAAACAATTTAACGAAAGTTGTAGATCGTTTCGAGCTCTTCGAAACAATATATTATCAGACCAAAATCAGACTTAATGTCATAAAGTTATGACCCAAATACCGAAACTGGGCAAATCTCATTAATTTAACTCAATTCCAAAAATTACTAACTTAAAATCTAATATATTATTCTATTATTTATTAAAATCACCCATAACATATTTAATTAATCAGAATAATGCATGTGTAAAATATTTATCCGATTTAGCATATTTTCATACACACAATCATTAACACAAGAAGAAAAAACGCATTAAAATTATTGTGTAATCACAACAGACCCTACGTCTAAACTATAGAAATATTCACTTGCCTCTAGATTTGATTTTGAGAAGAATGCAAGAGGTTGATTGCTTAGGAGAGCTTCGAAGCTAACTTGGATGATCCAATTCTCATCATTGGGTTTTTCATGGGATCCGATAGAATTCCAAATTCTACAGCCGTTTTCCTCCTCTCCTCCTAAAACGATCGTATCTCACTTCTCCTAATTCAGGTTTAGCAAAAATATGGCTATTGGGTTAAATAATTCTATCTATACTAAACTCCATATAGAAAATTACTAATATATCCTCACTAAGGTCTGTTTGCTTATAACCTAGATTTAACAAATTTAATTCATTAAATTAAATCATTGGGTTAACCTTACCCCACCAAGGTTAGCCATATGACCAAACACCAAAAAATCAATCACTAAATTACCTTCAGGGTATAATTTACTAATTTACTCTTGATTGTATTTAATTTAAATTAGGGTCACTACACCTATAATTAAGGGTGGCAATGGGCTGAGTATAAGCTTGAGTTTTCATGATTTTTGAATAAGCCCGACCAAAACTCGACACACTTCCATAAGCTTTGAAACCCGAACTTAGTTCGATTGCCACCTCTACCTATAATGTGCCCCTTACAATAAATTCCTGGCTCCGCCCATGAGTTTACTTTATGACACCTTAACGGTAACCTTTGTCCGATTGTATGTGTTTAGGTGTTACTTTATGTCCTCAACCACAAAAAAATAAAATAAAAAATTCACATATTAAGTGGTCGTTAGTATTTCCTATATATATATCTTTACTATTATAATGCGAGAGGCATGCGCAAATGATTTTTTCGAAATTCTCAAACTACCCTTATATAAAAACATATCCCTTGCCTTTGATTTAATTTTTTACTTTAATTCTCAAACTAACCCTTGCTCATCTATCTATTTAGAATCACATCCAATCGTGATTGGACTCGAGGAGAGTTTAATCGCACCCACGGGGTTAACACGTGTCTCTTTTAACTCTTATTAACTGTAGTTAACTCATTCCACTCGCTCTCACGTTCATCGCACGTGCCACTAGCGAGTTCAATCGCACCCGGGGGTTAACACGTGTCCCTTTTAACTCCTATTAACTGTGGTTAACTCCTTTCACTCGTTATCACATGCATCGCACGTGCCACCCGCTAATATATATATATATATAGGGATTAAATATATCATTCATTATATTTTGAAATTCAGAATGAGCATTTTTTAATCCAAATGACATAACGTTCCATTCATAATGTCCAAAAAGTACTGTGAAAGTATTTTTGTATTTGTCTTTTTCTAAAATTTGAATTTGCCAGAAACCAGATTTCATGTCAAATTTGAAGAATATTCTTGCATTATTTAATCTTTGTAAAAGATCTTGTTTATTAGGTATTGGATATCTTATCCATTGTTTTGAGTTTTTCTTCAAAATTCTTGTAGTTTCCAATTATTTAGTTGTTCTTCAATCTTTTTATATTTTATTTCATTTTTGAGAAAAAAAAATTAAAAAAGATAAAATATATATATATATATATACACACGCGCGCTAAGGGTAATCTAATCAGAGTAAAAAATCGATCCGCGGAATTTCGATGTCCATTCCTTTGTACTTCTCTGCACTTTTCTTCAAATGGTCAATTCTCGGCAATTAGCCATTCCCGCGAAAAAATCAGGGCCAATTATCTTTTTTTACGAAACTTCGATTGATTGCTCTTATGATTCTTCCTATTGAAGAACCATATGTCATTCCTTGCAGAGAAAGATCTCTCCTATCGAGTTTTGCAGTCCATTGAAGAAACCCTAATTTGTCTTGATTCGTCCCTGTAAATCCTAAGCAACAACAGAAGAATCAGGATTTCCGAACAGTTTGATACGAACAATGCTTCATAGGAGCTTCAAGGCCACGAAATGGTAATCTCAATCGATTCTTCAAACCCCAGGTCTTTTATTTTATTTCTCGCCGCAATAGAGATTATAATTTTTCAAATCTCTAGAAAGTACTGTAAATGCTTTGTTATTGATTATACGGGAGATTCATTGAATTATAATTTTGCTTATGCAATTACGTTTATTTGTGGGGTTTAGCTGAAATTTGGATTATTTTAATTGGTTTTCTGGTGCAGCAAGACATCTTTAAGGCTTGTGGTTGCTCGGACAAAGCTTTTAAAGAATAAGACAGAAACGAAGTTGAGGCAGATGAAGAAGGAATTGGCTCAGCTACTTGAGGCTGGGCAGGAGCAGACTGCACGAATTCGGGTATGCCTAATTTAATTTTCTTTCCGTAAAGATTACTTTTTGGGTCAGTTCCTGTGAAATTAACTGTCACTTTTGTAGAGCATGTTGATTCATTAATTTTTGTTAGATACCTGATATCTAGTAGTTGATCTTTAATATTTTTCTTATTCTATTGTTGATTTGTAATTCTGGGTATCTGATTTTAGTTTAGGATCTTAAATTACTTAAATCTAATTAAGCAGATAATTGTGTAAAGTTGTGTAATTTTTGCGGGTTGGAGATGTCATGAACTGATGTTGTGATCCGAATAACATGTTCTTACCCGTGCAACAAAAATTATGCTGTTGAACTGGCATATCTGAACGAAGTATAGTGGCCAGTGAACAGATTTCAGCCCCTGTATTAATTATTAACTGATAAGGAACTTGAGTGCGCAAAGCTAACAATCTGGTAGATACTTATAAGTTATAATCATCTTTGTCAAGGTGACTTGAGGCGATAGGCCTCATGGGTGCCGAAGGCATCACCCGATGAACTCCTTGCAACAGAAATTCGTCTCAATATGAGATATGTATATGCTACATTTCTTTGAATAAGGGACAATGTAATTCATATAAATTGCAAAATTTCCATTGTCAAGAATCAAGATGCACTTTTATAAAACCATCATTGAAGATAGTTTTAGGAATAATAAAGGGAGATTTCGAGTGTTACGAATAAAAATGCAAACAAGCAAACAATCTACAATGATTGTCAGAAAGGGAGAGAAAAAATAACCGTCTACAATGATAGCCAAACAAGAGAGACAGAGAAAGAGAGGGAGAGAAGGGGGGGGGGGGGGGGGAGAGTTTGAGACCGAATAAAAACCAAAAAATATCCTAACAATCAATCATGACTCCTAAACAAGAGAGAGAGAGAGAGGACGCCCTTCTTCTTCTCATTTCTCATTTCTTCATTCTTCTTGCCAAAAAATGTAATAAAAAGGCTTACTAAGTAAAATATATATAACTATGAGGCCTACACTTATTTAAATTAAAAATGACCATTTAAAAAAGGTTTTTGTAAGCTTTGGGGGCCCTAGAGGGATATTGGGGGGAGGGGGCATTTAAAAGCTTTTTTTTTTGTTATTACACCGTCTGGGCCCAGTTGTATGCTTGATCCTAGGCGACACCTTTAATACTATGTAAAAAATAGAAGGGAACCATATGGTCCACCCACCAACAGATGAGAGAGAGTTTGACCAATTGGTCCACACATTGAGCAAGAGAGAGGGTATGATAACATGAGGAAAACATACTTAAGACCATATGACTTCGTTTTTTTTCTTCTTCTATTTGCAAACCCTTTTTTTGTTAGATATGCAAATCCTAACTTATTATATGGCAAAAGACATAAGAAGCGTATAAAGTAACGTTTTTTTTATTGACCAAATTGCAGTATTCATAAAATAAATTTTATACCCTTAAACAATAAAATATTACATATATCAATTTTTAATAATGGTTGCCAAGGCGGGCAGTCGCCTGGGCCTAATAGAGAGCGCATAGTCGCCAAGGTTGACGCCTTTAACAACCATGCTTATAATTAAGTATCAGAAGTCCACTCTTTGTTGATGACATGATGTGCATTAGTTTCCTAGAGGAAGAATCACTGATCAAACTAAATGTTTTATTCCATGGAGAAGCCATATTTTAATAGGACCAAAGAAACTATTACCTTGATTCCTCATTATAGTTGCTAAATAAAAATTAAAAACACCTACATAATTCTATATCAGTTGAGATGTAAATTGTGTGTAAGAATACCCCTGGCAGTGGAAGAAACGTCTTTGTATATTTTGTTCATATGGTTGACGAGTATGTTTTCGGATGAAAGTGGCCTGGTATTGGACCGATCTAATATCGGTTCTAGCAAGCTTTATTTGATGTAATTGAGGATCTAATTTAATGAATAGAAAGAGTTTAATTTCATAACTTATTTTCCACTCTAAGTGACACGTACCAATTTCCCTTTGTTATATGAGCTAGCCATTTTTGCTTGTGGTAACTGGTGGATTTATAACTTGATTATCCTTTGTGTTGTCACTTTTGCAAGTGCAAAGACCTTACTTTTCGGTTGGCATGCGCTTGAAAGTGTTCTGGTGGAAACACCCAGAAGTTCTCAAAAGAACTTGGTCCTTAAGGCAACTTTTCATTCCTTGAGAAAGAAATTCCCTAACCATGGGAAATAATTTAAAGGCAACTCATCTTAACCATTCTGTAAAATAACTTAAATCTGATCCCAATAATGACCAGTCACCAGATTAGTCATAGATACTATCACTAATACCATGGTCAAAATTCCACATCACATTGTGATATTTAATGCTGGATCTTGTAAAAGTCATTGCATAATACTTTATATAGGGAATGAGAAATAGCTTTCTAATGCTCCTATTGGTCCCTCAATCAGATATTTGAGCAAACTTTAATGGCCTTTGTAAGCTAACTACATCATTATCTGAAGAGAAATATATTGAAATTGAGTGCCACTTTGTTAGGGAGAAGGCGAACCAAAAGAATATGCATGTTTTGTGTGAGATTTGAAGATTGTTGTTCGCTATCATCATTCCTCAACAAAGTCCCCAGAAAGGGAGGTGTTGTATACCATCTAGTGCAAGACATTTTGGTCCCACTTGAAGGAAATTGCTATAATGAGGCACTAGACATTTTGTTTAGTACGGGTACATAGTGATTTTATGCTTTTCTTGTTTTGGTTAATACCTATGTTTAGTTAGTCGAATAGTATGGGCTGTGGATTGTTGAAATATGGTTGGTTTCATCAATTATATCAGCTTGCACTCAGCTGGACTCTAGCTTGACTTGCATTCTTGATACGCATGCTCCAGGTTGAAGAAGAGTTTTAAGACTCCTGTTTATTTTTTCACCTTCGTTTTGTCTGTTTTTGTTGTGTGTAGTATTTAGTTGTTTCCTTCTTTTCTTTGCCCGTTGTTACTATTTCTGCTTTGTTCCTCCGAAGTGCACACTACTCGTTGCAGTAAGTTGTTTCATGTAATGCATAGCTGGATTGATATATGTATTAACTATTGACATGACATGACATGGTTAATTCTCTCTCTCTCTCTCTCTATATATATATATATATATATACATCCCCCTCCCCTCTCTTGGTTCTCGTTGTCTTCTTTTTATACACTTAAAACTATAATTTCAACTATTGTCAACTAGGATCATAGTATCAAGTCGGAGTTTGGGAATTATCGGCTAGGGAAAAATTCAGAAAAATGGGGAAAATGTTGGGAATGATAAAAAGGAAATAAAAAAAAAATAATTAATTATGAAAATTATTAAACAAGAATATTTCATATTTTAGATATTTATCCCAACTTTTTCAAAAGTCATTAATAATTCATGCTTAATTCATGAAATTTGTGACTTTTTTGAAAAATTCATGATATTTTTTAAAAAGTCATGAATACTTTGTGTACTAATTGTTTGACAAAAATGTCCCAAATTATTTAGGATTTAAAAAAAAATAGAGAATGTTGTTACTGTGACTAGGATAGATGGATACTTCCATACCCTTAGCCTATCTCTATTAGCACGACAGGATAATGATACGGTACCAAATATTACATTATATTCCTTTTTAAAAAAATCTCCTTTTTCATTTTATTACCGGTACTTTCTTTCAAATTGTATTTTGTACAGAGTTTGCACATATTTTGAAATTTTAATTTTGTTTTGCCTAGTTTTACCTTTTATAAGACTTAACATTGTAAATTTTTTCTTAAATCTTCATGCACATCCTTCATCCTTGTGATGTCTGAATTTTCTTGGTAAAGAGAAAATATTGATTTGGGGTATTGGCATCAAACATTCATGATACACGCAATAGTCATTAATTGGGATTTGGGTTGTGATAGTATATGAGGCGGACTGTTTGTGTTATAAATGATCCTCATTGCGGAAGTGGTGATTTTCTTCCTTTTCCTTATCTCTCTTTGCATTCCAGGTTGAACATGTAGTGAGGGAGGAGAAGATAATGGCAGCATACGATCTTATTGAGATATATTGCGAACTTCTTGTGGCACGCTTACCAATTATCGAGTCACAAAAGTACGTAGACCCATATACTCTCTAGTAGTATTCATAACTTTCAAGTTTGTACATTAGAATCTTTGCTGATATCCATTTGTTTGAGGCTTTAAGCTGTAAATCCATTTAAAAATAAAATGAATTTGTACCATGTTGTAGAAAATATCCATGTTCCAAAAAGAAACACATGGGGAGAATTTATGTAATAGAGCCGCCACGTCAATTCATCGAACGGTATATTATTACTATATTCTTTTTCACTCGATGTAAAACTTAATGGTTATGGATGGAAGCCCTGAATCTAGCCAATCCTACCATGGAAGCACTGAATCAGCTGATTTATATTTCTTGTGAGAAATGGTAATAAAAGGATAAATCCCTGCCTGTTAGTATTTCTGTTTTTGTTAGTAAAAGTATAGTCGTTCTTTACATCTTGCTTCTAACAAACGTGAATGAAGAAAATTATTTTAAAAAATAAGAATATAATGACAATGTTTTCTCTCTTTCTTTTCACTGGATTGGAAACGTTTGACCCATAGTTGCAGGGAAGCTATGTACAGGGTGGAAAGTTCGTTTCCCAAACTCGCTTCCTCAAACAGATTCGCTTCTTAGGAAGCTCGCTTCCTCAGGCAGACTTGCTTCCTAGGAAGCTTGCTTCCATCACGTCTCATTTAGTAGTCAAAGGGAGCTATATATGTGAAGTGATGGGGTAGACCATAGTCACCAAGTACGGGTATTAAACAGCAATGATACGTTCGGGAAGTACGGGTTTTAAATAGTAAAACACGGGAAAAGTACGGGGAGTTAAAAATAATAATAAATAATTTAATATATATAAAAACATAATACCAGTGTTTTAAAAAGCGTGTGAAGGTTACGCCTCGAGGCTCGCCTCGGGGCGAGGCTTAAGGAAAACGTCTTGAGGCTCAACCATGAGGCTTAAACCCCATTAGGCATACGTATCATGTCTTGAAACTTGCTTTATATTTATGACGTACATCTCATACATTAACTAAAATTAGGTTTCTAGCCACATCTGATACTTGAATGTTGTTTTTTTTTAATTTTTATTTGTTTCAACTAATTTATATAGTATTTCCTATGAGTAACGTGTACTCACACGAATACACACAAATACATACATATATATATATATATATATATATATATATATATAACTGTATCTCTCTCTCTCTATATATATACTATAATCTTTCATTAACTTTTTGAATTTTTTGCAATTATTCTTATATTTTATTTATTTGTTAAAATAAGAGAGCATGAAGCTTTCATATGAGGCTTACGCCTCACTCATCTTGAGGTCCTAACATCTTTCCTCACGCCTTAACGTTTTAAAACATTGCATAATACTAACTACTAATCATTTAACTTATAATTTAAGCTTACACAGTTGCAAAACGAAGGCAACCACACAAGATTTAAACTACACAGATGCAAAGGATAAGGAGGAATACACCTCCCCAATATGTACATAAACTGATTAACTCATATACCCCTAGACATGAAGCTCCCAAAAGCATCACAAGATGGTTTACGCGTTAAAAGAATTCTGCGTATGAAAAATGGGTGACTCTTGAGTAGAATCGAAAGTAGTCTCCCCTAATCCTAGCTAAGGAGATAAACCAGACATTGAAAGAGAATTACCCAAGAGAGAGAGAGAGACTTATCATTGCCGGAAAGAGGTTCCACCGGAGAGCAGCTGAGTGAGAGAGTTAAGACTTGAGACCAGAGCAAGAGACGAGGTATTGACGTTTTGCCCTAACACATCTTCTCGTAACTCTTAAAACACATTTTAACCTTCTTCTTTTTTTGATTAAAAAAAGTTTTAAACGCGTATAAAACGGAGTACGCGTTTAAAACGTATTTTAAAGTTTAAAACGGCAAACATGTTTAAAATGGCGATCCCCTCTAAAAGTTTTAAACGGGTACTTTGTGACTATGGGTAGACCACAATCTATAGCCTAAGGTGTAGACTCTAAACAAATATCGTTGATTTGGAACCTAAGGCACCTACTTTTTCACAAAATTCTCATGTAAGATAAAATCAAAGGTATAACTATCCATAATAGTATAATGGGAATGACGATCCTATATATATCATTTTATCTCTTCCCCTTTTCTAAGGTTTTTTTGAGCCTCGCTTCCTGCTTCCCGCTTTCGTTTTGCTTCTCATTTTCGTTTCTCGCTCTGGTAACAATGGTTTGACCTATCGATAAAAAATGGAAATGTTTGACCTTTATATTTGTTGCTGGCATAATTATTTTACAAATAAAGCATTGTAATTATCTTTTCATTTCTTTATTAGCTTCCAAAGAAACGTGGAATTTCTGTCTTTAGCTTTAGAGTTACCAGTTTAACTACCTCTCTCTTCTTTGTTTGAGATTTAAGAATCCCACGACTTATAAGGTGGATTTCCTTTCTACTTCCATCTCCCTTTGCCTTCTTTCTTAATAACTTGGCAGGCTGATAGCCAACTAACATGAAATACTCCCATTGTTTTCAATTCTCTATCTTGGAAAAACTTGAAGGTGATTATGTTTTGAAAATCTGCAAAGTATTGCCTTGAAATTGTGAATCCAACTGGTTAGTCAAAGAAAATAACTTGGGGATGTTGTGCGAAAAAAATGTGATCTTTGGGTTCAAAGATAATATGACAAAAAAATATGAAAAGAATCATAAACACAACACAATATATACATGGTTCACCAAACCAATGGCTACGTCCTTGGACAAGCATGATCCAAAAACATTCACTAATAATAGAGAAAATTACAAAGTAGGGGAGCAACCAAGAAGAAACTCCAAAGCTCTCACACACAAACCTTAAACCGAATAATATTTAGGAAAATCCGAAATACTGTTTTGACTTGCCACACCTCGCTCGAGCGGGTTCAGTCTCGCTCGATGAGGTTGACAAACTCGAATCCTTTATGGTATAAGGATACCCACTCTTAAATACCGAGAGTCCACTCTCTACAAGAGGCACCAAGATAAACTCTGAGCACGCTCTTCTTCCCAAGAGCTTCTCGTTCTCCTAAGAGTCACCACTATTAAGGTTATACCCCTCATTTTTATTGATTTTAAATGAGGGGTATAAAAATATCTTAAGTAAATGATATTAAAAATTTTAACAATTTACTTAAATGATATTTTATGTAAATAAGTTGTCAATAGACTCATAGTTAAGAGGGGTAGGTGACTTCTGCCCACCTAGAGAGGCGCCCAGGCGATGATGGCCCAAAAGCCTAGGTAGTCGCCTTGACTACAGTGGCTTAGGGAAACATTGTAAAAATCAAGGGAACTATGGATATGTTATGGGATTGTTAGAAAGTTTGCATGGAATAATACAAAATGATAAAATAAGCATGAATATGCAATCACAATTCATTGTATAATAAGAAACAAACATTTGGAATACCGATAAAAAATAAATGATAAAAAATCACTTGGAATAGACAAAGTGAGATAAATAACAAGTGACTTAAGTTGTATCTTGTGTTTGAAACTTTGTAAGTCAAAGTTACACATTAATGATTCATAACCATGTCCCAATAAAGAATAAAAAATATGCACACACCACAAACTCATATTCAAAGAGTTATTACATGGCTCAAAATTCTTAGATAAGGCAGACAGAACTTTCAAACACATTTTTTGTACTTACTATTACCGAGAAGAAAGATAAAATATGAGAAAATAGAGTCTCATAGTGTTTTGACATATTTATTAATTTCCTTATTGTTTAGTTAATATTTTTAACAAAAGCGTAAGTCATAAATGGACTACTAAGTAGTAAGTACTAATTACTACTTGTGCATGCAGGATATATTATATACATATGCATTTATGTTCATATGAGATTTCTTAACTTATTTATTTATTTTTAATTTTTATATTTATATTCAAAATATTATCCTTTTATAATTCAAACTTACTTTCTAGTTAAGAAATATGATCAAAATACATAAAATGCATGCATTGGTTGATCTATACGCTTTTTGATTTTTTTAATTTTTAACCTTTTATTTTTAAATTAAATAATTTCAATTATTCATTTAAAAATAATATAAATATGTGAGTATTTTTAAGTACAAAATAAGTTAATAATTCTTATTAGTTCTCCATACTCAATAGGACAATACCTATTCGTAATTGTATGTAATGGGAAACCAATGCCTAGGTGATTTTATCGTTAAAATTACATTTTGAAATATCTTTGTAATATTCTTTGAAATGAAATTTAAAAAATAAAAAAGTAAACTTTGGTTGGCACATCTTCATGCTTTAAACAGTTTAGCATTTTATTCGAAAGTAACGTTTCGGTCGAAATTTACCACAACGATATGAAGATTACAAAAGCAGTGTGGTCAAAATGTCGATTCAGCAACACTTAGTCCACCACCTCGCCTAGCCAGGGCCCTTAGCTCCTAATTAGGGTTTAGGCTAGCATTCCTTGAGATGATGCCGTCTAGTGATGCTAGGCCTTGTCACCTGGACACTAAAGCACTAGTTCCGTAGGACTAAAGGTGGTTGAGACCCACACAAAGGTGGATTCCATTTTCAATGTTATAAGTACAATAAAACATATTTTGTCTAGGGTTTGTCTAGACAAAATAGATACTGTCTAGGGTTTCTACATTTAGCCTGTCTCCCTTTCTCAAATCTGTGTTCTTTCTTACGTGTAATGACATTTTTATCTTATATATCCTTTCTTTCTTATTTGAGCCATATTCTTATTATATATTAGTATTAAGTCATGATTTTGACAAGTGAAATAATATATTAATATTCACATTGTATTGAATACCCTCTCTCATTGTCTCCAGAAATTGCCCCATCGATTTGAAAGAAGCAATATGTAGTGTAATATTTGCGTCTCCAAGATGTGCAGACATACCAGAACTCCTGGATGTCCGCAAGCATTTCACAGCAAAATATGGAAAAGAGTTTATTTCTTCTGCTCTTGAGCTGCGTCCTGATTGTGGTGTAAGCCGTACAGTAAGTCTACAGAGTGTGCAGCACTCCTTGTTAATTGAAATTTAAATTGAGCATGTAAAGGTAGTCAACCAGATAGAGTCAAAGATTTAAAACTTAATCTTCTTGATCATGATGATTTTATGTTGTCTTGTTTCAGATGGTTGAGAAGTTATCTGCAAGAGCACCTGATGGTCAGACCAAAATCAAGATCTTGACCGCAATTGCTCAAGAACAAAATATTAAATGGGATCCCGATTCATTTGGAGAGAAAGATTCAAGGTTTCCCAATGACTTGCTGGTAAATTTTTTTGAATTAAAAATTCATTATTGATTGCTTGGCATTGCATCATGATAGTGTGCATCAAAATCAAAATTTGAATTAAGAACTAACTACTGCTTGCTCATATTGCATTTTAAGAGAATGAATGATTGGTATCTATGTTTCAATCCTTTTTTATCAGAATGGTCCCAGTACCATGGAGAATGTCAGTACGAAGCATGTAGAATCTCCTAATGTTCAGCTCTCACATTCCCCTGGCCAAAAGCAAGAATCATCTGTAAACCTCTCTGAGAACATTGCCAGATTATCCCCAAGTTCCCAGGCTTTTGATTCTACAGGTATTATTACTCATAACGCGACAATGCCTGCCACTTCTCATCCTGAGATGAGACCTTCAGGTACGTGAAGCAGAATCTTATCTATGGTCCATGATACTACAATTTAGTTACTCATTTTTGGATCTAATGGCACCATGTTCCATCACATCCTCCATCTATTTCTCATAAGACTTCATGGGGCTGTTTTGTCTTAATAGGAAGTGAAACCGAGGGAAGAGAATTTAGGCGTCCATTTTCTGAGGGTGAGAATGCTTTTACTTTGAATAAGCAGAATTGGAATATGAAATTCAAGGACGCAACCTCTGCAGCACAGGCAGCCGCTGAATCTGCAGAAAGAGCAAGTATGGCTGCTAGGGCTGCTGCAGAGCTCTCAAGCCGTGGGAAGATTACAAGGCAATATTCCACAGAATCACATGAGTCGTCTGTTTATGGTTTCAGAGATGAAGTATCTGGAATATCGACTGGCCCAAAGTTACAAGAAGAACCCATTGCCAAGGATTCAGTGACAGAATCACCTGGGTCATCTGTTTATGGTTTCAGAGATGAAGTATCTGGAAAATTGACTGGCCCAAAGTTACAAGGAGAGCCCATTGCGAAGGATTCAGTGACTGAGGTGCACGATTCACCAAAACTCTCCTCCTATGATGTGGATCCAAGGGTTCAGAATCAACAGAGAGAGGAAAACAAACAAGATAACCTGCCGGGAGTTGCTGAAGGGATGCATAGTCGTCATGGTAGAACTAAAAGAAGATCTAACCATTCTGCTTCCTCAGGGTCCAGCATAGAATCCATTGATGATGATGACATATCGATGACTTATCACCCAAAGGCAGATAGAGATTCTCAAAAGAGCTCATATGAAGTGGAGGCCATCAATCCTAATTGGCAGGGCCGAGAACCTGAGAAGGGTGACTTTCTTCGTGAAGTAACCATGAATAAACAATCTAGCGAATCTGTGGTAGAATTTGTGAACCAGCAGCAACATAGTAAGAAAACTGAGTATAGTGACCATTCTGTAAAAGCAAGGATCACAAAACAACCTAGCAGATCTGCTTCCTCTCTTTCTCATGTGAGCACTTTTGATTATGATGATGATGCCATTTCGAATTCAAATCTCCGAGATCATGGGAATGATGGTGGTGAGCACTCATTTCTCAGTTCTGACAAAGGGAACATCCAAAGAGGCACTAAGCAACCGAACTCCAATGATTCTTCTGCTGTAGTTTTTGATGAATCTAGTTCAGACGACGACTGTAATTTTGATGTAGAGTACGGGTATAATGAACCCAATTTGCATTTCCGATCACCAGGTAAAGAATCACCTTTTCATCCCTCATCAAATACAAATACTTGGAGCCCTAGTCAAAACAGGAGCGAGACCCTGGAGGAGAAGTCCAGTGCGCAACCACTTCTTTTTACTGGACTGCACTTCCCTTCTGAGTCTGAAAACCTGATGAATTCTGCACTTCCATCACAATCAGATGACTTGTTACCTGCAATGTTTGATGATTCAGATGGCCCGAGTTCTGAGAATGAAGAGGAGATGGACAATTATAAACACAGGGAAAGAACAGAATCTAGCAGTCAGCATCAGAAGCAGAATGTGTACACTAGAAGCCCAGCGGCGGTCCAGACTGATAGTCATGGATCGACTGGATCCTCCTTTATGAGAAAGGATGCTGCTGGTGGAAAGAAAAAACTATCGTTACAATCCTCTTTTGATGATTCGGATGCGGAGGAATCGCACTCTGAGAAAAACCAAGAAACAGAACTGAATGTTAGCGGTGAATCTTGGAAAAAGTATGGCATAGGAAACTTGAAAACCGGTCATCCATCTCCCAGACGTGCAAGATCCCATGGAAATTCAGATGATTTGGACCAGGAATCATTTTACAGTCCAGTGGTTGAAGGGAAGCAGCAACCTTTCCAATCTTCAAGGCTTTCATTGGCCCAGGAAGTTAGAGTTAAGGATGATGTTGGCACACCCCCTTCTGATACTACGAAAATGGTAGAAATTTCAAATCACTCGAGTTCCGAGAGTGGGCAGGAGTTGAATTTTGGAATGTTGACAGGTGGTCTCCGAAATAAGGGTTACAGACGTCCACCTTACACTAGGGGTCCTTCAGGTGATGCTTCACTTATTTCCAGACCGCAAGCAGCAGAAGATACTTCTACCACTGTTGTGCAACCAACTGTTTCCCCCACAGTCAAGACAATAAGTTCTGAAGCTGGCGATCACGAGCCTTATAATCAGAAAACACATGTAAAAGTTCATAAAGAATCTAGCTCAAGAGCCATAAGAACTTTTTTTGATCCGGATAGTGATGATGATGCTGAGGAGGTACTCCCATCCCTCACTGTTAGCAGCAAAGATTATACAGGAAGCAGACTTTCTCGCAGGACAAAAGATTCTCCAGCAAAGTCCGAAACAGATACGCCTACAAGGTTTACAGTTGGGTCTGCAGTGCCAGTATATTTTGATCCTGGAAATGATGATGCTGAGAAGGGACTCCCATTGGAGACACTTAGCAGCAAAGGTTATACAAGCGGCAGACTTTCTCGCAGGACAAAAGATTTTTCTGCGAAGTCTGAAACAGGTATTCCTATGAGATTTACAGCCAAGTCTGCTGTGCCTGTATATTCTGGTCTGGATAGTGGTGATTCCGAGGAGGTACCGTTGCCCCAGACTGTTAGTAGCAAAGGTTATACAGGTAGCAGGGTTTCTCACAGGACAAAAGATTCTCCTGCAAAGTCTGAAACAGGTACTCCTAGTTTTACAGTTGGGTCTGGGGCACCAGTTAAGTCTGACTTTGGCATGGGAAAGAAATCCTCCTTGAGGAGTTCTTATGCCACTGAACCTCCATCTAAGCCTCAGTCCCATACAATACCCTTAGGAACCAGAAAGAGCTCCGAGCTGCCGAGAACTAATGCATCTGTTGAACCACCACCATTTAAGCCTATGCCAGAGTCCGATATATTAGTACCTACGGAAAGTTTGAAGTCATCAGCAGTGGAACAACCATTTAATCCTCTGCCAAAGAATGTATCCTCAGGGAACATCAAGTCTCCAGAGACATCAAGTTCGAGTAGGGGGACAGAATCTGCATCTAGAGAGAACTCACAGAAGAAAGCTGGCCATGTCCACCCAAAGCTTCCCGATTATGACACATTCACTGCTCACTTCGAGACTCTCCGGTCTAATCAGGGATGAGTATAGGTATTCTTTCTACATTTTTACGATGATTGGTTATTTTTTCCTGCGGGGCTAGTCGTAAATCCGAACAATCAGATGATTAATTTAAGGATGGAAAACGAACCTGCGATAGTGATGTAAATATTTTTACAACTCTGGCATCTGTCAACACTTGAAGCATAAGCACGGTTCAGTTAGTGGTGATATTAAGTATCAATATAGTTTAATGTATATTCATTACTTTTGTCTAAAGATGCTGTTATAGTGTGTAGTTTGATTTTGCATTCTAAATCACAGAATTTCAGCTGATATGCCTCTGTAATTCAAGTCCTTGTATTCCTATTTTATAACTCATTTTATGCACTGTATTTAAACTTTATCAAGATAACATACTTTTCTTGTGCTCGATATATATACTTTTGTTGCAAGCTTAATATGATGAACCCTTGATATATGATTTTCACAGGCCACTTCTCCATTAGTTTCCTGAGACCCCAAGGGGGCTGCCTGGAGGCGGCGGCCCGGAATGGCGCAATGACACTAATTGGAATCTAGGCGATGCCTAGGGGGTCATCTGGGCGTTTTTGAGCCTCAACTGCCTAGGCGCCCCTCTAGACGGGCGTAAGTCACTAGGCAGTCGCCTAGGCAGTCCATACAAAACCTCTTTTAAAACCCTATTTTAAGTCTTCTTTAAAACCCAATTTGAAACCCTATACACATTTGACTATGTAGTCATATGTCTTGTCCACGTATCCCTTTAAATACCCCTTTAACTATGGTTAAGCTTAAGAAAGTTAAGGTTAATATTTTTGTTTTTTTGTTTTTTTTTTTTTGTTTAAAACTAAGATTAGATTGCTTAAACCTAGGGGTGAGTGAATCTTAACCACAATTGACGGGTGTTAAAAAGGGGGACATCGACCAATGAGGACAACACTTCCCACTACGTGGAATGCGATGGTAAGTTGAACATTTCTAATTTTAAAATCCTATTTTAAAGTCTAAAAATTTTATCTTAGGACATTCAATTATTTTATTTACCTGGGTGTCACCTAGGCAACCCTCGCCTAGACAGACCTAGACGCCTTGACTACACTAACTGGAATATATTCTATTCTCAGTAGATAACAGGGGGTTATAGGTTAGGTGGGCAATTTCATTACCAAACATGCCTGAAAGTATCAAGACTACTATGGTTTTGCTGATAATGCATCGACTTGAGTGGGGTTTCAGGAATCGAATCGTGCATAAGGTCTAGTGGTTGAGGTGGAAAAGATGGTCGTCATCAACACGATTATTGCCAAGAATATCAACTTGAACTTGTCACCTTATTATTCCTAATTCCTGAATTTTCCATTGATTGTTGGTGAGGAGTTTCAGGATTTCAAGATTCTAATACAATCCTGTAAAGAGAGAAGAGAAGGGCCCACCGTTGCCCGTGCGAGATCTGACGGTTATGAGAAGGTATGGAGATCAGAGAGTTAGGATCAATTAGCAGCAACATAAGACCTAGGTAGGATGGGAACATGGATCACAAGAGTTTTAATTTAAAAATTCATCGTATGCCCATCTCCCTCGTATTCATATTGAAGTTAGTTAATAGTACTTGAAATGGGGGACTTTGGAATTCACTCAAGAATGGAGATCCTAGCCTGAGTCTTTTCCAAGTGTCCCCTCACCCTCGCGGGATCACGACCCTTTGTCCCGGCCATTGTAGCACGTGTGTCGCCCAGGGCATAAGGGGCATGATGACTTGATGTCATCCTCACCTTCCTCCGGCTTATCACTGGCAGTGTTCAGGGTCGTGAGACAGTTCGGTCCATATCCGGTGTGGGCGTTAGAGCATTGAGAGGACCTTTTCCCTAGTACGAGAGTTACTAAATAATAAATAAGTAGTAAATGTAAATGGAGTAATCCTTTTTAGAAATCGAATGGATTCTGTCTTATACATACGCGAGGAAGGTAATCAAAAAAGAAAGAAGATGAGTTCTTCTTTCTTTTATCACTTAGGAGCCGTGCAAGACTCTAGAAATGCCTGATACAGAGGAATAAAGAAAAGAGTGGTTTTCGTTTTCCTTGTGACGGACTTGGAAGAGGAGGGACATGTCAAGTATCCGCCTGGGATCATGTCTTCTTAGGTCGAAGCAAAATAGAGTGTATAAACAGAACTTTTTTTTATTATTCGAACGCACCAACTAGTTATGAAATAACATCGATAGCCGGACAAGTGGGTAATGTTGGGGTGAATCAGAAAAGTTTGGGTAGAGC
The DNA here is from genome assembly GCA_015143295.1 of Tetracentron sinense. NCBI lineage: Eukaryota > Viridiplantae > Streptophyta > Magnoliopsida > Trochodendrales > Trochodendraceae > Tetracentron > Tetracentron sinense. The sequence continues at coordinate 4,401,808 of CM026569.1, forward strand.
CGGATCTAAGTGTTGGCTAGGTAAGCGTCCTGTAGTAAGAGGAGTAGTTATGAACCCCGTAGACCATCCCCCAACATCTGCTAGTATAGAAGTGATAGGCGAAGGAAAGCACTAGTGATAAACTTTATACGTACAACGCTCAAGTAGAGTATGGCCAACATGATATGTTAAGATACAGGGAACTGATAGTTTGCGCGCACGCGTTCCGCCACATTTCCCTTTTAAAACTTTTTAAAATCATAGTTAAGTTTAATTAACTTAAGGTTAATATTTTTTTTCTAAAAAACAAGGTTAAATGGATGAATCCTTGAGGTTAATGAATCTTAACCACAGTTAATGAGTATTAACTAACCTGATGTTATTTTTCTAAAAACCAAGATTAGATGAATGAACCCTAAGGGTGAGTGAATCTTAACCACAATTAATGAATGTTAACTAACCTATAATCAAGGTTAGATGGATGAACACTAAGGGTGAGTGAATCTTAACCACAGTTAATAAATGTTAACTAACCTAAGGTTTATTTTCTAAAAACCAATGAATGAACCCTTAAGAGTAAGTGAATCTTAAACACCATTTATATATAAATATAATAAAGATTAAAAGGGGCATGTGGCATCCGTAGAGGCATCCGCGTTCCGTTGGGTGGAACATGGGCGTGCAAAGAATCATTCTCCATTTATGAGTAAAAACATAAAGATTATAAATGAGCGCGGTAATAAAATAAGAAAGTATTAGAACAATAGTGAGAAAAAATGAGTTGGTGCAAGTTATTAACTCTAGAAAGGATGAAGATAATAACAACAGATGAACTAAGGATCTTACCGGAATCAGATGCTTTCATCCTGGTCCACGCAAACGGTTGGTACCCGTTTTGGGAAGCTCTTCGGTGAAGCTTACGAAGGCTGCGTGTGTGGTCTGTTTGCATGAGTGTGAGTGTGTGTGTGTTTGCATGTGGGGTGTGAGTGTGTGTGTTTTCCTTTCTTTGCCTTCAGTGTTCACCTTGCGGTATTACTGAGTTTACCAAAAAAAAAAAACCGGATCCACGCACTCAACAGCAGTTCATAACGATGTCCAAATGTTGATGAACGACCTTCAACAATTGGCTACCATCTTCATTGCAGCGCAGTGCATCGTAATGAAGTAATTGACAATCCGAAAAAAAGTCGAATGCATAGGTGCTAGGGGTGTATCTGTATGTGATTCGGATTTGAATTTGTTTATTGGAATAATTATCTAAATAGGATTTAGGCGGAGCGAATTCAAATAATGATTTTACTTATCTGTTTATAATCGGATACTATAGATATTGGTATATCCGATTCATTAATATTTGACTGCTTATATAATATATTATTATATCTAATTAATGTATTAATTTTATGAAACTAAAATAACTTTATAAATATATACTTTTTATATAATTTAAGACATTATATTATTTTTAATATAAATGAAGATAAATTATTAATTTATTATTTTTAAAAATAAAATTTATATTTAAAACCTTTTTCCTATCTTTTAAAGTTTCTTAAAGTAATCATATAGTTTTGATATTATCTGAATTCGAATATTGTAAGTGAAGTCGGATATAAATACTATTTTTCATCGTATGTTGGATATTTATTTGAATTTAGATAGTTGAATATGTAAACAGATATAAATTTGAATATACCTCTTTCTACTCCGAATTTACTCTGTTGGCAGCCTCGAAGCTGGCCCAAGCAAAGATCGACACTCAAAGGTTTGAGAAGCAGCCCGCAAAAAGAAAAGTCGTGGATAGGAACCACAAGATTCAATCCCAAGGCCTCCCTTAAATGACCTCTTTTGGGTGCGCACGAGTGGGCACTGCTTCACCATCTTGGTTTGACACGTGTGAAACAATAAAACACCATCGATGTATGCACTGGTCAACATTGCTTACTGGGAAGATATGACCGAACATTAATTCGCTATTAAGGTTCACAATGACTCAATAGTTATTTGAGTCATGAACCAACTTCTTTTGAGTGGGGAAGCAAAGCTTGCCCCATTGGTCGTATGTGTAGTGCACCACTCATTTGATTCGGGATCAAGTCCCAACGGGTGTGATGGTTGAAATATTCATTTATCCGTTTATAAACGGATAATAAAATTACTATTTAAATTCATTCTACCAAAATACCTATTCGGATAATTATCCTATAAAGGATTGAGTTGAGATTGAGAATTGTGTGCGTGAGTTTGTGTATCTATGGTTAGAATCTTATAAATAGAAAAACAAAAGTTGAATGCCCATTTATCCCACATCGATTAACAATTGTTGGGTCATTCTCTTTTTAAGTACTCCCACCGCATCCCTCTTTTTTTGAGGAGTGTGTGTGGTTAAAGCCTAGTCGCTTAGTTGAGATTGAGGGCTGAGTGAGTGTGGTGTGCGTGAGTTTTTGTGTGTGTAGTTAGTATCTTATCAAAATCAAAATCCTGTAAACGGATTTGGATACGGTATGGATAACCTCCAAACATTTCCAGTTTTATTTTTATTTATTTTTAAATTGAGAAGAGGATTTCCGGGCAATTTACAAATACCTGCCCCGCAGCTGACCGGAAAAACAAACAGTACGGGGAGTAAACCGGTGGGAAGCGCACGCCAGCTGAGCCGTGTTGCACGCGGGAAGGACAGGACAGGACAGGACCCTTGGACTCTCCATCACGACTTTTGTTAAGTTTCTGATTCTCTGCCATTTGTGGCGGGCCCCACTCTCCACCATTGGAAAATTTTCCGTGCCTTCCTGCCCTGCCCTGCCCTATGCCCAGTCGGTGATCTTTCGCAGCAGGAGACTAAGGACCCAGACGTCCTTCTCCGCATTCAAAATTTCAAACCGTTTTAGCTTCTATTTTTTTTTGGTATCATTTACCTACACCTAGTGGTAGTGATTAGTTTGAGGATTGGAGATCTTGCAACTCGTTAGATCTCTCACATGAGAGATGTCACACCCTTGAACCCACCTTTGAAGCAAGAGGCGGGTGTTTAGCTCTAAAACACGAGCTGCACCCAAAAAATATGAGCAGTGATTAGTGGACCCATCTTACCTTGTATCCCTTTTAATACCCTTTTAACTTGATTAAGCTTAAATAAATTAAAGTTACGATTTTGATTTTGTTTTTTGTTTTTTGGCTTTTTTTAAAAAACAAAGATTAGATTGCTTAATCTCAGGAGTGAGTGAATCTTAACCAAAGTTGATGACTATCTAAAATTGGGGACTGAACTAATGACGACCTCCATTCTGTCAGAAAATGAAAACCATAGGTACATTAACTATTTTCCAAAAAAAAAAATTCATTCTAATGGATCAACTCTTGTAATTGATTCTAGCCATCCTATCAGCTATGGGAAAAGATTCACTCTAGTGGATGCCCGAACGCAGCTCGAGCATCCCAAATCATTGGGCATGTGGCGTTTAAAAGGGAGGAGATATTAATTGGGGAGAAGTCAAAATCATGGGGAGAAAATGAAATAACTTCTCCCCCAAATTATCACCAGGTGCCAGGTGTCGCATGATTTGTTGATGCCCGAGCGCCTAGCTCGGGCATCCGCCATAGCGAACCTTTTGCCATCGGTTGTCAGTGAGGTGGCCCTACTCAAAAATAGAATAATTATATATGGGGTTTTTGCATATCAGGTGCTAGGTTTAACTTAGTTTGCAAATATCATAATAATTTTACAAATTAACTCAACATTATACAACCATTAGACAATGAGCCTCATTCTTCCACTTCCGTTCAACTCCATTGAAAAATGTTTATAAAATGACTATAATACCCTTGTGACATTTAGTGGATGCTAGTGCCATGTGTCTTCTTTTAAATTTCTTTAGTTGTGGTTAAAATATATTAGCCCTTAAGATTAAAGTATCTAACCTTAGTTTTTATAATTAAAAAATAACTATTAGGGTTAAAACTTTGTTAGTCATTGTTGAAGGAGTGTTAAAGGAGTGTCCCCTTTTAACTCCATTTAATTGTGGTTAAGATTCACTAATCCTTAGGGTTAAAACATCTAACCTAGGTTTTTAGAAAAAAAATTGATCATGAGGGTTAAAACTTATTAATCATAGTTCAAAGACGGTTAAAGGAGTATCCCCTTTTAAGTCCTTTAACTATTTTTAAGAGTCACTAATCCTTGAAGTTAAAGCATCTAACATTGTTTAGAAAAAAAAAATTAAAGATTAATCACAAGGGTTAAAACTTGTTAACCATAGTTCAAGGGTAGTTAATGGGTTATCTTCTTTTTACACCCTTTAATTATGGTTAAAATTCACTAACCTTAGGGTTAAAGCATCTAACCTTGATTTTTAGATTTTTAAAAAAAAAATTAATCATAGGGGTTAAAACTTATTAACTACAATTCAAAGATAGTTAGAAGGGCTTTGTATTACAGAATATCTTAAGGGCATCATAGTCCTTTTTTATTAATAGTTATAACGAACGGAAGTAAGGATTGAGGCTATTTGTCTAACAGTTGAAAAATTATGAGTTAATTTATAAATTTGTTTTACACAACTATGTATTTGCAAAGTAAGCTGAACCTAGTAGTTGATATGCAAAAACCCGTATATATAATATAAAATTTCTTTTGTGGAGATCTTGCAACAATCACTTATAAGAGCCGGTCTATTGGGTACTCCCAAATATACTCTCTAATCCTAACCGGAAAGGGTTAGGATTTGAGTAGACTTATTTTGTGTTTTCTAAGGACACGTCAACTCTATTTCAATCCTTTTAATAATTGAGATAAACGGTTAGGATTTAGGAGTGCACTTTGGGAGTAGTTTCAACTTTCAATTGGACATACACAATTTTTCGAACAAAACCATAAAATAAATTATTTTAGAAGAAAAAATAACAAAAGAAGAGAATAGCAATACAAATAAAGGTATTTCAAGAGTGAACTAGAGCAATCAAAACTATGCCTTGTTCCAGGATAGTTTGGAAATAAAAATACAAATAAAGGTATTTCAATCAGCTAAATTTTTTTTCCTGTAATTCTTAAACTACCCTTATGAAGAAATATTTTTGTGTTGCTCTCGTTCACCCTTGAACTAGAGCTTTTGCTCCTGTTCATAGTTAATCTCATAAAAGAAACCATTGGACCCAATCAGTAGAATTCTACTGCACCACTTATTTGAGTTTTCGGATTTTCACTATTTCCCTCAAGAACAATTTTATTGCTTTTGTCATTTGTTCTACAATTATCAATGTAGAGACCCAAACCTTACATGTCTTATAATTCGTGCATATTAAATAAAGAACATTGATTCTTGTGTAAAACAAAATTTAGTTATTAATCGAATTGTAAAAAAAATGTTAAAAGCCCGCATTTACGGAGTCATTCTGTTGCCTAAAACAAGGTTTAGGTATTTATTTTTTAACCTCCAGGAGTCTAGGGTTCTAATGTTGGGTTTTCGGTACTAACCCAAAAGAATTGGGGTTCTCTGTCACATTCATTCAATTTGACGAGATGTTTTGACCTTGAATGACTTCAAATTAGGACATCTTTATTTTGCAATAAATTGTTCTCATTCGAATAACATTTTCAACGCATCTTAAATCGTATAATCCCGATAATCGAGTCAAAAGTTACGGGTCAATTATCGGAGCAAGGTTCCGAATCAAAAATATACATATGGCACGGATCGATCAACCAACCAGTGCCGATCAATCGCTTGTGGTAGGGATCGATCGATCAAACTCGTTGATCGATCGGTGAACGCTGAGATTTGTGCGAAAACGCTAATTTTCGACTTATTTTAATATTTTGGGGCCTCAACTCTATAAATACTCCTTTAACTAGTGAATTAGGTTTACAAGAGCCTCCTAAACATTTTTTAAAAAAAAATGAGATTTTCTAAGAAATTCAAAGAGAGAAATCTAGAGATTTCAAGGATTTAACCAGAGGAGAAAGAAATTGACTTGAAGATTTAGATCGAGACTCATTCGCAAGCATAAAATCGTAGGGAAGCGATTAAAGAAGGTACTATGCATTGTTCTAACTAATGGTTGTTATAAAATTTAGTATTTTTAAACATGGATACGTGTTTATGTACTATGCATTGTCTAACCTAATGAAATTTCTAAGAGATTGTATGAAATCAAGATCTAGGTTATTTATGAGTTTATGTGAATTGAATAAACATATTGTGATGTTTCTTATATGAATTGAAGAGAATTTCAAGGATGAGACTTAGAGTGAATGAATGTAGGATTTTGTAATTAAGAACAGAAGAATGGATTGAATTATGGATTCATGGATTATTAAAGTAGGATATGAATAACATGAGTAGGATGTGAATAACCTTATTAACATTATGATTTATGTTTGAAACAAGAAGAATGAGAATAATCTTAGAATTATGATGAATTATAGATAATGCTAGAAACTGATAATTTCTATTGATGCTATGAATTAACGTTGTCAATTTTTAAACCTGACTTATATTGCGAATTATTTTTTGTTTATGAATAAAATTTAAATGTGATTCCTGCATATTAGTCATATGAAATTATGCATTTTTATTGATTGATTGAATTTTGGATAGGTATTCACGTAGAGGATAATAATATCAACACCTCGAATCCCCTAACCTTGGTTATATGAGTGGCTTTAGTGGGATTCAATGTTTTGATATCGAAATTTAAGGGATAATCTAGAAAAAGGTTGATCATGACTTTGTCAAACACAAGTCTCACAATATAATAATTGTTAAGCCTCACAAGTTCACAAGTCATGAGTCTGCATGAACTAACAATACTTGTAAGATCCTGGTTGCGAGGACTGGATATGAAACAAGCATGGCCACATGTGGTGAACAAAAATGTCCCAACAAGCATGACAACATGTGGTGAACAAGAATGACCCAAGAAACATGACAATATGTGATGAACAAGAATGACATAACAAGCATAACAACATGTGATGATATGAATGATATAACAAGCATGATAACATATAGTTATAAGGAAACCTAAAAAGAATTGACATGCATCTCATAAGTCTCACAAGGTCGCACTTGTTAAAAGTTTGATTATATGTTTTGCATAATTGTATGTTTCATGTTTCCGCACATGAATTGTAAGATATGTTATTTATGTTAAAACATGAGCATGTAGATATATTATGATATACTGTTAACTAGACTTTGCATAAACTGAGTTTTCGTTTGCTCAGTCATACTTTTTATGTCGGTAGTTTCAGGAGGGTTCGACATCTGTGTTCCACCACCTTGGATAAATGAGAAGTATACAGAAGAGCAGGAAAATGATTTTCAGGAATAACAAGTTAATTTGAATTACTTTTCCTCTTATTAAGTCTAGATGATTAGTTGTTTATTTCAGTTTATTTAAGGAATGTAATAAGACAATTTCAGATTATATTGTTTAGATTTATTTTCAGTCATTGATCATACTTAATGATCAGGTTCACTTGATATTTATGATTGGTCAGACAGATTGTATTTAATTATTGAAATTATTATTATGGTTTGAGGTTAATGATTATGAGAAATTTTCATGTTCAAAATTAGTATGTCTTTTATGTTTTAAGGATTAAGGTTTAAATCAAGTAAGTCACGTATCAAAGTTTCATATTCACCTATGGGGATTTTGGAGCGAGACAATCAAACATACTAAAATCAGGATTAGGGGCCCTCAACCTTCCTTATAGGCCCTTTTGGAGTGGTTGCTTGGACTTACCCTTATGACACTTTAGCGGCTACCTTAGGTCTGGCTTTTCATGTGAGTTTAGAGTGTGTTAGTTACATGATAATATTTTTTTTTTAAATAACTATTGGTAGCGAAATATTTTTTCATTTTCATTTTCATTTTCATTTTCCCACCTCTTTTTTTTTCTCGTCTATTACTCAAGCGCCACATTGAACTCTCATGGTTTCAATCACTAATCGTTGTGATCATATCTTTAAAACGAGAATAGGAGTGTTATCCCCAATCGTATTTACTTCAAAAGTTTCGAGAGACTCAGGATTAGCCATATCACATGGAGATGTTTCATATTTTAACACATTAAAAAATTTAAAAACAAAAGAAGATTGACAATTGTGACCACCAAATTGACTCTGTGGAAGACTTGCAACTGAGCAAAATCCGCAAAATCCAAACGAGAAACATAAAGCAAGAATCTCAACTTTGCAAAAGGGCATTAGATAAAGTACTCATGGGCTTCCACCACGTGTAAGTTTGTGAACAGGACGTGTCACTTACTTGACGGGAACTTGACGTTACGATTCCCTGTCTCATTAATCGCATTGTTGGACGGTCCACAATTGGCGCTAGATTTTAGACGGCCTGGATTGGCTTATAAAATACCAATCGATGCCCTAGGAAGCGAAGATTGCTTGGTTTGCACGCAAGCTCTAGTTTTGAAGCCAAAACCTCCCCTACGTGAGATAAAAACTAACTTGAGAAATTCTGGTATCACGCGCTTTAATGCGCGTAAATGATATATCGTGTTCTTAGAGTCACACTTGCAAGTTAGAATAGGTCGGTGCTTAAGGTGTTAGGGTTTTTAAAAAAAGGACACGGGATCCTCTGCGGATGATGCCAACAGATTTTCCTCTGACACTCTCTTAAATGCAACACGTATCCCATTAACTTTAAATGAATTAGCATTAATATCTAATTTATTGCTAATTGAATTAAGATCTAGAAAGAGTAGATCATCTCTTTTCAAAAGCCAGAGGACGTTTTTTGCTTTCACTAGAATTGCTTTTTCGAATTATTTATTCTAAAATTTAGGGTTAAAAGTATCAATTTTTAGAAGTTGAAGTTTCCTATCTAGAATTAGAAGGACACATGTCGAATTATGCAAAAGAAGTTTCTCTTGACTTCTGTTAGAAATGATCTGCCTGTTTTAAAATTAAATAATAAAAAATTAGGGGTGACAATGGCCGAGTATGGATTGAATTTTGGTGAATTCTGAATGAGCCTCGCTCAAAACCTGGGAAAAAAATCCAACATTCTTGATACAAATGTTACAATTTTACGAATACGCAAGAGAAAGTCATTAAAAGATATATATATTTTTTTCTTCCGAGGTAAAGTAACACCTAAAAACAGACAAACCTAAAGTTACTGCTAAGGTGCCAAAAGGGTAACTCACTCAATCACTCCAAAAAAGCAACAAAAAAAATATTTCCTTAATGATTGTGAGTTACTGTCCTCTTTAGTCCCACATCGATTGGGTATTAGACTTAGCATTAGAGGATTAAGAGTGCAGATATATGTTATGTAAGGACACATGATCGATCTTAAAGCGCTGCCGGCCCAAGCCATTTGGAGGTCTAAAGCAAAAATTTTAAATGAGTTTTTTTTCTTTTAGTTTTTAATATTATTAAAAAAAAATTAACTATAAATGGGACATTTTTAATATTCTAAATGAGCCTTAACTTTTTTTAATATTCAAAATTGAGCCTTTTTAATATTATTTTTTTTAATGGGATCTAAAGCAAAGGCTTTGATGACTTAATGGACGGGCCGACTTGACTCATCATATATATATTTTTTTATATAAAAGTGAATATCTTGGGTTTAGACTCTAAATAGTCTCACGTGATGCATAGATAAACCCACAACTCATACATATAATATTAGGATTGCCCAGATTCAATCTAGAGAACTCTGGGTTTACTGTTTCCACCACTAGGCTACACCCCCGAGGGTTATCACTCATCATATGTAGAGACATCATAGTATAGTAGCTATAGATGATGTCCCTTTCTTTATAAGCAGAAATCATAGATATCACATCCTACCTTAAAGATCTCCATAGTTTGAGGATGACCTTGAACCGTCCGATATCCTCACACTATACTTACACTATCAATCAGAGATGAAGAAACTTGATACATGCTGCGCTTAGAACCGTCCGATTGGAATGGTTCTTCGATCACGCGGACACATCGGAGAGACGGTCCCACCAATTGATTTGTCTTGTTGTGATGAGTGAGCAGGCTAGGTATGCAATATGGGAATGGTGGGGTCTATTAAAAATGATGGATAGAATATGGGTTAATAGAATAATCACACTTAAGTGTAAGCTGTGAGACTATAGTAAAAGCATAGCCACACTATTTAAAGGAAATACAAAGGAAACAGAGATGGAATGACTTGAAAAAACTTTGCTTTGCTTTCACATACACACAGAGATTGATAGATAGGTCATCCACCTCAGGATTTCAGTCCCAAATTTTCTTTCTCTTCTTGATTTCTTACCCATGGAACAAACCCACTTGAGAAATTAACTTCTATGTTATGTTCTTTCATGGAAATTCAGGTGTAGAACCTGAATTTTTGGAGTTTTCTGTTCTGGAAAAGCTTTTGCTTCTTCCATGAAAGTCTACTCTGTATTCTTCTGAAGAATCCTTTCCTTTTTTTCTTGGATGGTTCCTTTTGCTCTTCTTTCTTCCATGAAAATCGATTTCTGGGGTTAAAAAAAATCTTCTCTTTTTGTTCTCTTTTTATTATTATTTTTTCCTTTCAAAAACCCACTTCACAGCTTAAAAAGTTCAAAGCTTGTTAAATCTCTGAAAACCCAATTCAGATCATCAAAATCCTTAATTTTTCCGCTATATTTTCTCTCGTAGAGAAAACCAGAAACTCAAAACCCAGTTCGATTCTTACAGAGATTAAGAGGAAAAAACTCAAACTCAAAACCCTCTGGTCTAAAAATGCAAGATCCATCAACGTTTCAACAGATCAGACCCCAATTTTCTGAGCAAGAGCATCTGAGATGTCCTCGTTGTGATTCAACAAACACGAAATTCTGCTACTACAACAACTACAATCTCTCACAACCACGCCATTTCTGCAAGAACTGTCGGCGATATTGGACTAAAGGGGGTGCCCTTAGAAACATCCCGGTGGGTGGCGGTAGCCGAAAAAACGCGAAGCGATTGTCGAACTCGAAACGCTCATCATCTTCTTCATCGTCGTCATCATCGGCCCAGAATGCAGTTCCGAAGCCTGAACCCACCGGAATTTACAGTCCACCATTGACGACGATCGATCAAGACCGTCGGATGCTCGACATCTCAGGGAGCTTCAGTTCTTTGCTTGCTTCAAATGGGCAATTCGGGAATCTTTTGGACGGTTTGAATCCGAACGCTTCGAATGTTCGAACGATGCAATTCGGGGAATTCGCTGAGAATTCGAACTCAAGTTCGATCCGAAACCCATCAATGGAGTTGCAGGGTAGCAACAATCCGGAGAATTATTTAGGGATTCAAAGCGGCGATTCAAGCTGTTGGGGTGGTGGAAATGGGTGGCCTGATCTCGCTATTTACACACCAGGTTCGAACTTTGAATAGAAAAATCCAAAATGGAAGAAGAACACTTTTCTGATATATTTTATTTCTTCTAATGGACCTGTGTCTGCAAATCTGATAGAATACTTAGAAAAATCTGGTGGTGGAGAGATGAATATGAATAACTCCGGCGTATTTTAGTATTTTCTGATGCTAAGTTGACATTCCACAACAATATTATTCTGTGTGGTGGTTTTTGTTGTATGTATGTGTGTGGTGTTTGTTTGTATCAGTTAGCGAAAAAAAAATGATTATTATGAGAATGGCTTTGTAAGGAGAGATATGTATTTATTATAATTATTAGGGTTTGTCTTCTTGCTATTCTCTGATGAAGGTATGTATGTATGTATGCATATATGTGTTAGATGATTGATTTTTTTTTAAAAAAATTTATTTACGAGGGTATCTGAGCTCCTTAGAACACCCAACAACAATCTCTCGGGCACGTGCAAAACCCCTCAATCCACACGTACTAAGAAAGAAGTGATAAATCTCTGAGGCGGGCCGATAAGGGTTTGCTTCTTGAAGCGTGACCCTGGCCAGCAACACCAACCCCTGTTGGTTTTTTCTTTCCGACATTAGTTAGTCGGTTAGTGGGAGGAGGGTGTGTGAACCACCGCCACATTACTTTGGGATTATTTTCAAATCTATTTGGGATGTGGTTACTGGTAACACAATGTTATGACATCAAGATTTGATATTATTCACTTTAATCAAAATTATAGAACTTTGTTGTTTTGATTTGAGTGGGGAACTGTTGAAAACCCCAACTTCAAAGTTGAAACTCTAATGTGACTACATTGTCATACAAAAGCCGACAAAGGGGATTTTCTTTCTCCTCTTTGTCTCATTTCTAATGTTTCCTTTTGTATACTGTATATAATATAGACTTCATTGCATGGGGTGGCTAATCAACTACTTATATTAATGCTATTTAATATGGTAAATTAGGGTTGGCACTCTCATATAAGATCTGGTGACTCCATGAACTAGACGTATCATTTCGTGATGTTCTTGCTAATATGACTTCAAATTGTCCGTTGGCACCGTAGTCTGACCATCCCAGCGACCGCGTTAATGACAGCTACACTGTAGATTTGGTGAAAGGTTTGCAAGCTGAAGTTATATGTTCTTACATTCGGTTCTAGATCAAACAAAAGTAATTGTGCTATTTTTATTATGGATAGGCTTAGGCTTCATTGGTATTCCCCTATTCAGAAGATATTTTTTTCGATAAATACTACTCGGATAGGTTAGTAACGAGGGTGTCCAGGCCTCTTAAAAGCACCCAGTAAGTTTCCCGACCCGTGTCGTGCAAACTCCCTCATTCTACACAACCAAGAAACTCAGGAAAAATCCCAAGAGTGGCCAACAAGGGGAAGGGACCTGAACTCAAGTTAGAAGCTCTTGCTCAGATCTCTCGAGATGGAACGATACCTTTCTGCGTTGATTTCACAATGAAATGAGTTTGACGATCATTGCGAGAGTGACACTGATGTTAATTTAGATAGTCTAGCTACATTAAGATGGATAGGTAGGTTTGGGGGATCAAGCTATTTGTGTTTAGTTGTTGTGATGATTATTAGTCCATGGAGTTGAATAATAAAATTGTCTCTATAATGGGCCACACCCCATGACATGCTTAAATGGAAATGGACCACTCTAGGGTTTTGCAGATTCATGTGCAACCAGCCGCATGTAGGGTTGTTAGTAAGGATGTTTCCAAGCCGAGCTAGCTCGAAGACTCGACTCTGTTCTGTTTGATTAAGCCGATTTCAAGCTTGAATTTGCTTGTTCAAATCGCTCGAATATTATATTAAAAAATAACATGTATTATTATTATTATTTAAAAATAAATTTTTAATAAGTCAAGTCAAGCTCGACTCAAATACACCCCTAATTGTTAGACATTTAGACTTATACAGTAATAGGATTTCATTACCTTTTTTTTTTGGTTCCAGATGCTGCAACACCGGTTAGGTGTTAGTATCTATTCAGTTAATGGGCGGGTGGAGAGTGTATACAAACTCCCACCCTCTCGAGAATGGAACCCGGTACCTCCCTCCAAAGCAGGGGATACACTACCACTGGGACAAAGCCCTGATGGTTGGGCCCACCCCAACTACCAACTGTATCGAAAACTATCAACGCGTGGAGAAAAAACAAATCACTTGAAGTTGAAATGGATGGTGACTGATGAATGAGAACAACTATAAGAATAGAGGTCCCCTTCTCATTATAGAGTACCAAGTAGTTTTTAATGTGAGTTTGGACATTCATCCAAAGATCTACTGCTTCTAAGGATTTACTTTGACTAGCTTCCTCTTGTTTGAGAGGTTGGGATTTTGTTTCCTTCCCTCTATAAATGTTGGTCCATCTCCCTGAAAGAGAAAGCCTATACTTCCAGTAGGAGCATTGAAGATGATCCACCCTAGACACATTGTCCTATATGCAACGTTCGATCGGGCCCGAAATTATCGATGGCTCAATCGATGAGCAGGTAGGGGGGAGTGTATGGCCTGTAGTGTTGAGAGGCTTAACCTCAATGATCACGAACAGAGATAGGATCACATTGCAATTGCATTGAAGCCAATTCAATTTCATATGCGGTTGATGTTGATTGGATGAGAGAAAATGAGTGGAAAATTCAAATTTTGAAGAAAAAAAATGTATCTTCCATCAACATCAGCCGCATAAGTAATTGAATTGGTTTCAATGCAATTGCAATTGGCTATAATCCTATCTCTCGTCGACATTTCTCTTTGGAGATTCAATCACCGTCAAGCCAATCGTGATTGAACTCGGGAAGAGTTCAATCGCAGCCACAGGTCAACATGTGTCCTTGGTAACTAATATTAATTAAAATTTACTAACTCATAAGTTTCAACAATCTTACCTTATTTTTTAGAAAAAAATATCAACCCTAAGGGTTAAAAATTCTTAATTAGAGTTTAATATTTTTTTTTAGAAACCAAGGTTAGATTGTTGAACCTTAAAGGTTAGTAAATTTTAACCACAGTTAATAAGGTTTAACAAGGACACGTGTTGACCTGTAGGTGTGATTGAACTCTCCCTGAGTTCAATCGCGATTGGCTGTGATTTGATCTCCTCTATTTGAGGTGTTAGTTGCCTGGCCTGCATCACCTTTCCAAATAGGAGGATGGGGAATCATCAAGTTGGGTGGTGGTGGAGGTAGGGGCCACGTCTACTATGGTGAGCACATGGACTATCATATCATCTTTGCTTGACCCTTGACCTTATCACTGTCTGTAGTGATTGCATGCATGCCTTGGCTTTACACCAGTTATTATTATATGTTTTGAGTTCTACCAACATAGCTTAGCCCTTTGGGTCGACCAACAGACATGCAATGACATGGTCGATCATATGGTTTCTAAGGGAACTTTACTGTAAATAAATAAGACACTGTAAATTCGACAGGTGTTAATTTTTAATTGAAAGCATGGACAGGTGTTGAGTCTTTGGCAGAGGGTTGGAATTGCCAGAGTTAGGGCTAGAAGCCTAGAATGGCTCGAAAAAATTCTTCTATAAATCACGAATAATACCCCCACTAAATTTACGTAAATTTTTAAAAAAACTTTTGGGACACTACGGAAAAATCTATAAAATAATATTTTTTAAAATAAATAAAAAAATATTAACCTTAATTAATTAAACTTAGGGAATGAAATGGAAAGGCATTCGGCTATTTAAGGAAATGCAGGGTTGGCTAATCATTTCACTGTTCATAAAAATACTCAACAATCCTTTTTTAAATCGATTAGATGTAAGTTGAGGGTCTAAACCATGAACATGGCATTGTCTAAGGTGGCATTTGGATTGGATTTTTTTGGCCAAAAATCAAGTGATTGGGTAGAAATTAATGGTCAAATAATCATTTTTTTCAAATAATAGTGTTCGGATTTAACCCATTGAACAAGCTAATGACATTTGGACCTATTAAAAATAACAAAAAAAAAAGGTTGAATCACTTAACACATTAAAAAACTTTTTAATGTCTTTTTGAACAAATGATTATTCATATTATTGGGTTTTCTCTTGTACAATTGTACTTTGTAATTTTTTAAGTGAGTAATGATATTATAATTTGTAATTTTATCTTCCTCTAACTTCCATATAACTGTATAAAGTTTAGCTAAGATTTCTTTTGGTGTTACTTCTTGTTGCATGTTTTCATTATTCTCTTTTTCTTTTTCAATATCATTTTTGTATGTAATCGTAAGCAAATCTTTATCCTTGAACTTTTCATACACAATTTCTTCACCTAGAGGATAAATAAGTATTTCAATACTTAGGTTTTGTGATTATAATTGAATAATTTTATCCCTTTCTCATCCTGATATCTAAACCATCATAAAATGTTTATAAGATTCATATAACTATGTACTAATATAACATTAAAACTTCTCTTAGAATTAATGATATATTAGAACTTTCATAAAAAATTATTAAATAGCAATTATAAGAGATTATTAATTATACACTATAAAACCAAGTTGGTTCCTTATAAATTTATTAATTATTAGAGATTATTAAGTTATAGAATATTAATTATAAGAGGGTTACTGTATATCATATTCCATAGATCATCATGGTCTCTCTAGCTTAGATAGGTGATCTTTGATTTATATATAACTAGCAGAAGGCATGCACATTACACGTGTCTGTACAACCCGTGCACGTGAGAGAGAGGGGCGGGGGAGAGCGACTGGGAAACCCTAGAGGTGAGTGAATTTTAACCACAATTAAGGAGTGTCAAAAGGGACATGTGTTAGCCTGTGGATGCAATTGATGAGAAAATGGTAGTTTGAGGTGAGTGAATTTTAACCATAGTTAAAGAGTGTCAAAAAATGTAGATGAGAAAATGATAGTTTGGGAATCAAGTAAAACATTAGATCAAAGTTTTGTGTTAAGTGTAGTTTGAGAATTTATAATTTTAAATAGATTGTAGATCAGAAAGGGACAGTTTGGTAGATAGTAGATGAGAAAATGGTAATTTGGAAATCAAATAAAACATTAAATAAAGGAAAATTTGTAAGGTTTGTATATAAGGGTAGTTTGGGAATCGACAAAAATCAAGCTAGGAGAGTAGTTTGGGAATTTCCATCATTAGGGGCTTCTCTCATTGCAGTAGAGATAGTATATATTATATAGACTATAGTATAGTCGGATCCTTTTCAATAAGCATTAACCATGGGATTAAAGCTATCCCATAACTCCCGTTAGGTTTTTAAAAATAATAAATAAATAAAATGTTTGAATTAGATGCATGAGGAGACGTATTGCATTATGGATTTTGCTATCCCCACTCTCTCCTCTATAACACCCTTCCTTTACGGGAAAACCTTTTCCGTCTGAAAACAACTTTTTTATGTAAGAAAACAAGAATATAGTGTGAAAATAACCACCTCCTCGGTCGGTGATGCGAGGAGGAGGCATCTCGGCTCCCTATTCTTTGCCACATGTCTCTCTTCTAACTATTTTTAACTATGGTTAAGATTCACCCACCTCTTGGGTTCACCCCTCTACCCTTGATTTTTAGAAAAATTAAATAAAATAATTTAACAATAGGGTAAAAAACCTTAACCCGAGTTTATGACAGGTAAAAGGGGCGGCTTTGTGAGATGAGAAGAGCGAACTATTGCTCTTTCATGTAGGAGCCACAGAACCTGACACAACTGCATCATAAATGAGAGTGCAATAAGAGGTGAGTGAGGTTAGCATTCCCCTAATAATAATATCATCCACTTCCTTTTAAACAAAAACTAAACATGGAATCAATGTCTTTTGGTCCACTTGGTCTGTGGGAGTAAAGGGCTAATATTGAGATTGAGATCGAATCACAGCCAATTGTGATTGAATTAGGAGAGAGTTCAATCACACCCACAAGCCAACACGTGTCCCTTTTAACCCCTATTATCTATGGTAAGATTCACTAATCCTTGGGGTTCAATAATAGAGCATTGGTTTTTAGAAAAAAAAATTATAAAATATTAACCTTAAGGGTTAAAAATTCTTAACAGTTAAATATTTTTGTAATATTTTTTTTTCTAAAAACCAAGATTTTATTGTTGAATCCAAAGGTTAATAAATTTTAACGAGAGTTAATATGGGTTAAAAGGGACACATGTTGGTCAGCGGATGCGATTGAACTCTCACCGAGTTCAATCACAATTGACTGTGATTTGATCTCTAGAATATTTGGTGCTATAAGTATTGACCTATTGTCATTCTTCTCTATTTCAAAATTCGTTGAGTAATGAACCTATTGGTAAAACCAGAAAGCAACTAGCATATTCAAGGCCGCTTGTAATCACTCCTGTAGAACTTTTTCACCTCTTGGGGAACGAAAGCATAGACGCGCATTTGGTTAGACATAGAACAGGAATGATTCTATACATCCTGATTCTAATACGATTTTTCAAAAAAAAAAAAGTAAAATTACTTCTTATAATTAATTGTCCTAAAGAATCTGTGCAGGCCGCTTCTCCAATTTCTCATTTTTCTCTCACTCTCGCTACCAGCACTACTCCAACCCCACCACATAAAATTGATTCGGTGAATCCAAAAATCTAAGAATTGATTCGTTTTCAAAAATAGAGAATCTTTATAAATTATGATAATTGACCTTCGTTTCTTTTGTATTTTTAAAATATATATATATCATAGTGCCGATGTCCTGTTCAAAACGTCGACTGAAATTTTTACTAATTTCAGATTTGCCTTTTACAATCAAATGTGTTAAAAACGTTGATTATTTTTTTACTAAATTTCAATACTACCCCTTCTATTACTAATGATAAGATAAAAATATTGATTGATATTTTACTAAATTCTAATACTACCCCTTCTATTAGCTTATGAGTCTTCCACTTCTAAGCGGATCAAGTATCTCATGTTCCTTTTAACCCATGTTTAACTATGGTTACGTTAAATTAAATTAAAATTAGTAAATTTGTTTTTTGTTTTTTGTTTTTTATTTTTTTATTTTCTCTAAAAACCATGGTTAGATTGCTTAACCTTAGGGAGTTAATCACAGTTGATGGGTGGTAAAAAAGGGGCGTGGATCAATGAGGTCACTGAGTCAGCTTCTAAGCTGACCTTGGGTTCCGTTTTCCATTTTTCTTATCTTATTTTCTCATATATATGCCCTCCTTAAAAACGTACTATTTTTTTTCCAAATTTACCTAAGAGTCCAAATACGCTACTGAGGTTGCAATGTGTCCCTTTTAACACTCTTTAATTGTGGTTAAGATTTACCCACCCTTAGGGTTCACCCACCTATCTATAGTTTTTAGAAAAAATATTAATTTTTTTTAAAACGTTGGTTAAAATTCATTAACTCTATAAACTAAGGATAAGTGGGTGAACCCTAGGGGTAGGTGAATCTTAACCACAGTTAAAGAGTGCTAAAAGAGACACATGGCGACTTCAGTGACATAACCGAACTCCTCACTCTCTTAACAAAATGCTCCAAAAGAAAAATGTTTCGTCAAGGCCCTACCCGCCCCCTTTTTTTGTTATATCCAAAATGCCCCTAAAGTTTATTGGTTCTCAAAACGTCCCTATGTCATATTTCTATAACCAACGTGTCCCTCATAATTTTTTATATCTAAAATGTCCCTCAAGTTTCTATACCTAAAATATTTCTTAATTTTTTTTCAAAATTCCTTAATGCTATGTTTGGTTGCCGAGAAAATTGTAGAAAACATGGAAAAGAGAAAAAAATTTAAGATTTTTAATACAAATTTTATTTGTGTTTTGTCTAATTTTCTTTTCTTTCTCATGTTTTTTACTTATTTTCTCGACAACCAAACATATGGTAATTGATTCCCACTTTCCAACATCTCTCTCCTTCCCCGTCTCTCACATCGCACGAGCTGCCAACTAAGTATATATATATCTAATTCATGTCTTATACACGTGAGCTTATGCTGGCAAATATTTCATCCATTTTGAGCCTGCCAAGCCTACTCTCCGGCATATCTCACTCTCAGTCAAATGGCAAATATTTCATTGAGCCATGATAGGCTTACTCTCCGGCATTTCTCACTTTCAGCCAAATGACATAATGATGTCATATATTTCTTTCGATGATCCTACCGCCACTTGAATTTACATGCCATTTGTCATACCCCCTTACACATAGGCATCATACAATTAAAATTCCTTACGCTAATAAGTTGGTGAAGTACACATCAAACCCTCGGGAGTGTAATCCAGAGGCCTAAGATTAAACCGTAAACCCAAAGGTCTTGAGATCGATTCTGAGCTCTCCTCAATATCGGTTGTATGGGATAATCCATATGCACCACGTGGACTAATCTATCTTAACAGGATACCTACTTATCATAAATTAAAAAAAGACACATCAACCGCATCACGTTAGGGGACACAAAATTGATTCTATTCCCATAGAGATACACTCGTAACACGGAGCAACCTTGCAAGTCCTGAATGCTCCCTAAAAATTAGGATAATGCTAGCATTATTCTCTTTTAAGACTCATTCTCTTTTTTATTCGATAGTGTTTGTTTAAAGCATGTCTTTCTCTTATGCTCTATTTGTTTACACATAAATGATTTACTACATAAATCATTTATGAAAGAAAAACATTTACGGTAAAATGTGAATTTTCTATTCAGTTTTTGCCGTTTGGTTGCATTCTTGAAAATATGGTAGATAATTTTTTATTAAATAAATAAATAATTAACTAAAAAAATAGAACAAATAATAAAATAATAATGAATAAGGGATATTTTTGTAATTTTAAAATATTTTTAAAGAAGTTGGTATTTTACGGGGAAAAAGACTTGCAAGGTTTTAAAATTGAATTCATTTTCCGGAAAAATGATTTATTTTCCGTACAACATTTTACTTACGAAAGATTTTACGTATAGACAAACACACATAATTAACATTTTCCATTGAATTGATTTATTTTTCTCCTATTTTATGCCGAAACAAACGGAGCATTAATGAAAAATAATAGCACATGTATTTTTCTTAAAGAAAAATCACTTTTAAGGAAAAGTGGTGTAGCATTATCCTAAAAACTATTGGGCAAGCGTTTGATTGCATTCATAACTTGATACGATAAATATTCACCCACCTATAAGCCAACTCAATCTCTATTTTTTATTTTCTTTTTTTTAGTTTAAATATAAATGGGAGCTCGGGTTCAGGATTTAACTTGAGCGTTTCCAAATATAAATGTGTCTTAAAATAGAAGTATTGTAGGAATTAAAGAAGTATAATAGATAGAAATACCAATCTCTTAAATCTATAATTTTAATTAAAGAAGTATTATAGTTATAAATACCCTTCTCTTAAATCTATAATTTTCAAAATAAATCAAGGCATGTTTTAAAGAGCTCTTAATTAGAGCTATGTTCTTTCCAAAAAAAAAAAAAAATTAGAGCTATGTTCACATTTAAACTTTTTCTTTATGGTACAGCCATGCAGTATAATTAGTAAAAATGAGTCCCAAACAAACAAATAACTTGTATGTCGGCTGAAATTAGATTCCAACCAAACAAACCAGTCTCTAATTCTACCCATGGCCCTAACCAATTGAGCAAAAGTGGATTTTAGAGATCCACAGGAATCATGTATTTCACATCACCAATCAGATGGCTAAGATACACCCAGCCACTTGCACCAATGATGGGGTGTGGCCTTTCTCAATAGAGATGTCTCGGAATTGGATCACCCAGGTGATGAGTAGCAAGAGCATTATATGGGTAAATGATATCCTCCGGCCAAAAAAAGAAAATTTCAGATGGCAAAGATCAATCGGGCTTTTCTGATGGCTAAGCTATGACCCGATGGGGAATTGATGAGCATGTAGGGGAGGAATGTGTTTGGTAACCAAGTTTAGGTTGCTCTGTAAATGTATAACCTGCGAATTGTATTTTCTTGGGATTTACCGAGTTCTGGATTTGGTTTGAAAGAGCCCAACAGGCCTTTGAGAGGTCCAAACATAGTTTTATTAGAACACACATTGTCACCCAACATGTGATGGCCCCAACAACCGGAAGCATATATCGTATGTGTTCTTGGTATTTAAAGGTCAGGATCTCTTATCCAGTTGGTTATATCTGTTAAATCCTACAAGGCAAGAGATCTTGGCTTTTGAACCTTCAAAAACACAGGGAAGGCCACACCAAATATCACAGATGATTTGGTTCCCCTACAGCCCTACTAAACCCCACGATTAGAGAGTAAGATCAAATGATAATAGTGAATATATTCCATGTGCATGCAAAGCACGTGGTCATCCCTTTACTTTGGGGTTATGGCCGACAACTTCCCATGATTGCTGAATCTCCACCACTCATTTGGAATATATTATTTTATTTTTTATATTTCTTTTCATTTTTTTTTACTTTTTAAATATCAGCTGCTAAGCTTGTCTTGGTTTGCAAATACACTACTATGTATAATAGATTTGCAACCGAACCGAGCATCGAACCGGTAGAGTGGCCGGTTCCCGGTTCCATCGGTTCGACCATGTACTTTTTGTTTAAAAAAACGTTTTTTTTCATTTTTTCCTCCATTTTCCCCTATTCTATTCTAACTAGTTATCAACCGGTTCTATCAATTCTGGCCGGTTTTGATCGATTCTGAAAAAGTTTCGATTTTGGGAGGTTTTGGGAACCGGCAAGGAGAACGGTTCCCAGTTTTTCCGGTTCGACCGGCCGGTCTAGTTCGGTTTTGATAACATTGATCCTTGGTCTCCATTTGACTTTCGTTTATAACTATTAGTATAATGACTATTATGCCGTTAAGATATTCCATAACTATATAAAGTCTCTTTAACCACCTTGAACTATGGTTAACAATCTAACCCTTGTGATTAACTTTTTATTTATTTGTATCTAAAAATCAAGGTTAGATGCTTTAATCCTAAAGGTTACTGAATCTTAACCACAATTAAAAGGAGTTAAAAATAGAGACTCCTTTAATTGATGTGGAATTATGGTTAAAAAGTTTTAACCTTTGTAGTTAATTTTTTTTAGATGTTTTAATCCATAAGGGATATTGAATCTTAATCACAGTTAAAGAGAGTTAAAAGGAAACACCCCTTTAAACTGTCTTTGAACTATGATTAACAAGTTTTAAACCTTGTGAATAATTTTATTTTCAAAAAACATGGTTAGATGCTTTAACTCTAATGGTTACTAAATCTTAACCACGGTTAAAGGGAGTTAAAAGGAGACATTCCTTTAACTGCCCTTGAATTACGGTTAACAAGTTTTAAACCCTGTGGCTAATTTTTTTATTTTTTTTAAATTCTAAGAACCAAGGTTAATGTTTTAACCCTAAGGATTAGTGAATCTTAATCACAGTTAAAGGAAGTTAAAAGGAAACACCCCCTTTAACCGATCTTGAACTATGGTTATCAAGTTTTAAACCAAGTGGTTACTTTTTTTTCTTCTAAAAATTAAGGTTAGATGCTTTAACCTTAAGGATTAGTGAATCTTAACCACAATTAAATGGAGTTAAAAGGAGACACATGTTACAAGGGTATTATAGTCTACTAAATGCCATAATACCATAATAGCGGTATATTAGAGTCGAGCTGAGATGAGCGTGACCAGTTTGAGCTTGGCTTGAGCTTGATTCGAGCATGAATGTTTATACTTGAACAAGCTTGAGCTCAAGCTTTATTCAAGCTATCAAGCTGATTCGAGCTCAAGTTGGCTCAAGCTTGATTCATGAAATTATTTTGTGTAATTTTACATAATTTAATAAAAGTGTTTATTAATAAATTATAATACAAGAAACTACAAAAAAAAACTTAAGACATCCATATACACGAAAATAAGATTTGGAGTGGTCCTATGATCCAAAGAGTAAAGAGTTAGTTTAGAGTTTTTATCATTAATTTCTTAACTTTTTTTTGTCATTATTATCTCTTAAACTTATTTACTATAAATTAAAAACTATTACAATCTATAATAAAGAAAAGTTTAAAATATTATTTTGTATTAATATATATATATATATTTCAAGCTGAGCCGAGCTCAAGCAGAGTCGAGCCTTAAACGAGTCAAACTTCGAGTCGAACCGAATGAAATAGGGTCTAGCTTGAGCTTGGCTTGTTTAAACATTCGAGCTTAAATAAAAGCTTGACTTGATTTGTTCGAGCATAAAATGCTAATTTGAGCTTGGCTTAAACATTTTTGGATGTAATTGGATCGGAAGTAATAGGATGAGGTTCTTTGTCTAACAGTTGTATATTGAAGAGTTAACGGTTGTATATTGAAGAGTTAATTTGCAAAACTGTTATACATGCAAAATATGATAAACCTAGCAGCTAATAAATAGGCAAAAACCATTTTTCCTTTTAAAGAAGAAGATTTTTTCATCTATATATTTAAGGCTAAGCTAATCTAAGCTCCTCAATTATTAGGGAGAAATCGTCAGGTATCCTCTATTTACTGTAGCCATCGGATGGTGATTGTTCACATATATTGTTCACATAATCGTGTTTTCTTGCGGAAATTATTAAATTTTTATGTATTAAATTCGTTACAATATGTCCTTGAAGCACCTCTTAAACCGAAAATTTCAAGGATGATGGCTGTAACCGTCAGTTTGAGCATCCAACGGTGCAATTTATGGTGTTGATCCAAGTGGTGGCCCACCGATTAGATGGTCTAGATCGATTAATATTGGGTGCATATGTTGAATTAGTCATCGAAATGAAAGATGCTGTGTTGTGCCATCCAGCAAAAGTCATAACTTGGACAGATTTTACCATCTTTGATGGGCTTGGGTTGGACCTACAAGCACATGGACTGGATTGGCTTATATACAATGGGGGTGTGGTTAGTATACTTTTAAAAGGCCCAATATGAACTATTAGAATCTTTAAAGAAACGTTTTTTTTGGTCCAAATCTTTAAAAATTTGTGATAACTCACTTTCATTTTTCTGTTTTGTAAGTTATGCATGTCTCAATTAGGTCATAAGCATGCAATTAGTCACGTGGGCTCAGATTTCCAAAGAATGGAGATTTTGGGAATGGGTGGCGGAAAGACTAAAAAGTCATATATAATGGAGATTTCATTTAATAAATAAAAAAAAGGTGTATGATATGATTCGAGATATTGTTCAAGATACATGAATTGAACCTGATTTTGTCAAGAAGGTGATAAAAATATTGTTTGATACTATTTTTATGGAGATAAAAAGAAAATGCACGCTCTTATTCGAGATGCTTGAGACTTGAGAGGTAGTGCATACAGAATGCATGAAAGATGCTTCGGGTGCTGGAGAAAAAATTAAAATGCATGACCTTGTTTGTGATATTTTTAAAAAGCTAGATATCAAACATGTATGTAGGGCTGTCAATGGATCAGATCTTAATCTGATTCAATTACACGGGATCCTAATTCTATTATAGATTCGTCAAATCAGATAGATCTTGAATCCGATTATAATTGCATCAGATTTGGATCTATAGTGATCCAATTCGATTAGATTATATATATCAATAATAATATTTATGTAATTTTACAAATATACTACGGTATTAATCGTAATTTTTATTTTTAATTAAAATATTAATATTTATATATATTAATGTTGATCATTCGGATTTGGATTTTCAGATTCGAATTGGGTGATGCATAATCCGACGGATTTCGGGTCAGATTTGAATTGTCAGATGACTCAAATTATTAATTGGATTGAATTCGGATCTAGGCAAATTCGATCCAAATCTGATCCATTTACTGCCCTACATGTATGCATTATAAAGAGTGATTTTAGCAAGAATATAAGAATACATGAGGTGATAACAAAATAGTATTATTAGAGACAGACGATGCATAATATGACTCGAGATGTTCTAATTAGCCAAGGCCCAAGCTCGGAGAAATGTGGGCCGGCTTAGGCCTGCTAAGATTTCCACAAAATCTACCGTGGGCATTTACGTCATTTTCCTCTTGGCATTACCAGTTTATGTAAGCCAATAGTATATGAAAACGCGTCGATGTTTAATTGGATCAGAATCGTGAAAGAAAATTTTCTTCTCGGTATAAAAAGAGAAGAAAACCCTAGCTTTCGCATTTGACAAAGCAAACAAAGAGGAGATATTAGGGTTAGAATGGTTTGGAGGCTTCTGTGTAGGAGAAGAGAAGAAACTAGGGTTAGAATCGGAGGAAGAATAAGCGAGTTAGGGCTCTAAATCTGAGTCAACAGCTGGTGCCAACATATGGCAACCTGTCTGCCGCTTGGAGCCGATACGAACTCAGCCATTTGAAGATTGCTTGAAACTCATCGTTGTTTCATGCCACAATGCCTGGCTACATCCTCCTTTCTTTCTCTATTCCTGATTTTTTTTTCTTTTTTTTTGTACATCTCGGGTCATGACTTGCAACTCGGCCGAGTTGCTCAACTATTCTGGACCGAGTTCTCATGAAATTCGCCAAAAAAAAAACTTTGTTTTTTATGAAGGCCCCAGTCAGACACGGGGGTTTTGTTTGCAATATATTGATAACAAGCCACCTTTTGCATGGGTGCCTAAAACAAAGCTGCTAACCCGATTGTAGTGAGCTGGTGTTCTATTCCACAGCTTCCTGCATATTTAAAGCAGCTACATTTTGATTTATTTCTATATTTTTTTTCTTGGGGGTTGAGTCGGGAATTTACCCGAGTTGACTCACCAGATAGTTGAGTTTTTGGAGCCTATAGTAATGGAGTGGGATTATAGGTGGGTGTGTAAAAGCCCCCCAAAGAGAGAGGGTGGTGTGAGTGTTTGTTGTGTCTACGGGCATGTGTGTGAGGTGTCTATAAGGGGGTGTTTATGTATTTTTATCAACCTTAATCAATAATCTTACTTCGGTTTTTTAGTAGTGTTGAGAATTTTTAATTCCTGAGGTTAATTTTTTTTTAATTAAGGTTAGATTGTTGAACCCTAAGGATAAGTAATTCTTAATCTCAGTTAATAATAAGGGTTTAAAGGGCTAGGACTGGTAGGACCCAAATCAGTTCAAGTTGTAGTTGTGAAAGTGTAGGTTGCAACGGATCCTTCTTTTCTTCATACAAGTGTTTAAAAATGAGTTAACAAATAATAAAATAAAAGCTCACAAAAATGCAAGTCTAAGCCCTGCCCATAGACACTATTAAGGCTTAGTTGCCGATCCAACTTGCACTTGATGCGGTCGAGGTCTAACTAAGTACTAACATCAGTATCGAATTCTAATCGTGATATATGCTAAGAAAATCAGGAAACTTTTGTTGAAAGAATAATCATGAAGCTGTACCAAATACTTTTAAAATAATAATCATAAAATCATATTAGTAGAAATATGTGCATACAGCCCTTTTTTTTAGGGTTGTGTGGGTGTTGTGCGCTTTGTTGGAGGGTGTGTGTGTGCGAGCTTTGTATATACCCAAATGAAACAGACTCTAAAAAGTAATTGCATCCTTAAAAGCAACAACTCTCTCCAGGACCTTGATGGGTACTGCAGGTGATGCAAGCCAGGTTAAAACCTTGCTCTTCAAGTGCTACCGAATGCAAAAGAAATCATACAAAATGAGAGTTCTCACTGGATTCTCTCCTTAGAGCTCTTTCCATTCCCAACAGCAAGGTTTACCCGTCCATCGACCTTTATATGTACCCTATCCATCAACACAAATATTTTACGCCATCCAATTGGGGTATACTTCAAGGCCTTCCCTTAAGTTCTAATTAAGGGGAAGCCTGCAAATATAATCATTCTACTAATAAAAGTACAAAGAGTATGCAAAACTTTACTTGGACGTAAATAACCTTTATTTTAATTTATTTAATATATAACTTATAATATAACCAAACTTTAATTAAATCACTATTTAATATTATGTAAGACTCATTATTAAAAAAGAGTTGGTTTAAGACTCTTACCATATTAGGAAAGAATCCTAAAAGATAGTTGGTTTAGGATTCTACCATATTTTAGGAAAAATTCTATTTCTCTAGTCTCTCGGAAAGGAGAGTTGATTTAGGACTTTACCATATTTTAAGAAAGACAAGTCATATTTCTCTACTCTCCACACCCTAATTGATTGACCCTTAGGAGAAGGATTGTAAAAATTCTGGATTGACACCAGGGGAACAACCAAGAAAAGAAGATAAACCATAAATTCACACTATTGCAACACCTATTTGTTGTTCAACACCTTCAAACCTAATTACTCATGTATCTTTCTCCCACCTCTATAACAATGATAATAAAAAGAGGAAAAACTATGATAAAAAAAACTGCAAAGAAATCTCTAATTTGCTATTTTCGTGAAAAAGATTCTCTATTAGTAGAGTTATATTAACCTAAGGTGGGACCTATGAGACTCACTATTACGAATTAAATTTCTATCTTGCTATTTTTATGGATAAGGATTCTCTATTTATATTTTCATATATTTTGAAGTCAAAAACACCAATAATCTAACCATTGAAAGTAATTATAATGTCAAAATATTTGATTCTAATATTATTTTTTTTATTAGTAGAAGATTATTAAGCATGATTCCTTGCTTTTAATACATTTATAAGTGGGGCCAATAAATAATCTTTTCTAACATTAAATTTAAATTAATATAAGAAATATTAAATTTAATTATATAAAATATAATATTATATTAAAATTTTAGTTAATATAAAGAGAGTAACGTGACGTCCATTGAAAATATATTAAAAATTATATATATTTTTAAATCATATTTTAATAATGAAAAAAATTATACGTGCAATGCACTTTCACTCGTGTATATATATATATATACATATAGGAATGATTAATTTAAAACCAGAAATAACAATGCAAATCTAGCACTTTATACCCTCTTACCAACCACTGCTACAACAATGTTTTTCCAAGAAAAACTGTCTCCCTTCTTCATATTACAGAGTGCACTCAGAAGAGGTGTAGGATAGAAAAAGCAGACAATACAGAAGTATTTAATACATGTTCAATAATTCAACATGCACATCCTCTGTATAACCTACATGCCCCATTTTATAGTTATTGACCAATCGTGAAGGTTCCCCTGAGATGTAAATCAACCAACACTTCAAATCATATTAAGAACTAAGAGAATGTTTACATTGACAAAGTGCGGGCCTTGTACATGCAAATGTATGCCATATGCCAATCACCTGAAACCAACAAAACAATAAATAAGTTCATTGAAGTAATATTAGTTTAGCACATGTTGGGATTCTACAAGCCTCGGACTAGTTGGGGGCATAGTAACAAAGTTCTCGATTTTTTAAAAATAAATCCTAACTTTTTCGTTGAACGATTCATTACGAAGAAGTCACGAATTTTTCAAAAAGTAACGAATTTCGCAAATTAAATACGAATTATTCACGATTTTTTAAAACAGTGCCGATTAAATATCTAATATATGAAGTATATTTATTTATAATTTTTATAGTTAGTAATCTTATTTTTATATTTTTTTCATATTTTGCCCAACATTTTCCCAATTTTGCCGATTTGTTTTCGAAATTTTCTCTGGACGAATAATTTGGAGGCAGTCTTACCTCCTCCACTCAGTTTTGTGATGTCTTCCTCCCGCTGTGGGATTGGATTGTCATCATCATATTCAATCCATTTTCCTGTGACAAACAACCGCCATTTGTTTATCAACTATAATGGGACAAGGTTTATGGATTTGACAACTAATAGTTTCTTCAAAAGGCCTAACCACTTTCTTGTTTGACCCAAGCAACGTAGTGGCCTGAATCAGCACTCCTCCCCTTGTGAGTCAGCACAGCAATCAAATCATAAATTCCAGTCAAGTGCTCTTGTTTGTCAGACGGAATACCTGAAACAGACAGGCAAACTTAGTGTTGGCAATTAAACAGTGGAAAAATATGAATTTCTATAAATTTGAATAAGATGCATTCAAGGGGGCTCCATCACAGCAACAGATACTTGATTAACCAATGCTAAATGTAAAAAGAACCCTTTCAGATGTATGCAGGAATGTTGACCAAGTATTTTTACCTTCTTTGGATGTGGCTGTAGATGATTCTCCACTTCCACTTGATCCCTGTGGACATAGGAGAAATGAAATAAATAATTACGCAAGAAGGTTTCATGTCTCCAAGATTCTCACCACCCTTTTTCATTTTTTTGGTTGTAAAATGCCTAAAATATGCCCATAAATACCATTATAACTAGTATATATAGAGAGAGAGAGAGCGCAAGGTATTAAACTTCGGTTTCGGAATAAACTTCGGTCGCCAAGGAAATTGACACATTTCAAAGAAGTTTAAGGAAATCCAAGGAAGTTATGTAAAAATTAAAAAAGTCTGGGAAACTTTAAGGAAACATTGGAAATCTAAGATGAAACTTTAGAAATTCAATACTTAAGCATAAATACACATCTAGAATTCATTATATTACTGATGCAAGCACGTAGTACTCAAATGTGAGAATCATATAAAGTGACATGCACTGTCTGCTTGTCTGAGCTGTAATTTTTTCTTGGTATTTCTCTGGATTGTCAATTTTTTAAAACTATATTTCATCTTCTTTGTTAAGTGAAGGGGTATGTATTCTCTTTATTTTTCAATGATTATCCATATTAATTGTTTTGGAAACCTAAAAACCTTATGAATGCACATTGAAGTCGATAAATAATTGAAATTTAATTTAGTTTCTAAACTTAATTCATTCTACAGTTGATGAGCTCAATATTTTTACAATACTGAAATAATATGTGAAGAGGAGGAGATGGTAGTTAAATAATTTTGAATTTAGGAAATACTATTAGGAAATTATTTGATTTTTTTAATATTACTAAAAAGTCACTATGGGCATAATATACTAATAACAAGATTATTAAAATAATAAAATTATAATTTATAGTAAGGTTAATGCTAACACACTCTCTTTTAAAGTTAATTATATTTATAACAAGGTTAATGTTAGGTACATATGTCTTTCCTTATGAAGAAAATAAGTTTAAAACGAGTGAAACTAGCATTATCCTTTTAAGTTAAAACCTGAAGTCTTTCAATTTACAGATATTTTCTATACACTTCGGTTAACTTCCACTGAAGTTCTACATTTTCTCAACAATTTTTTTCTGTTTCGGTCGAAGTTTACTAGGAAGTCCAGTATTTTTAAAATACCAGTGCATTTCACTTCGGACACCACTGAAGTCGACTCAATTCGATCAACTTCGGCGGAATTGAGTCGATTTTTGATGCCATGATAGAGAGAGAGAGAGAGAGAGAGAGAGAGAGAGGGAGAGGTGGAGAAAGAGAGAGAAAGGAAGATGAGATCAGATAGGTACCTCAGTGTCCAGCATCTTGACATCATTGTCTTTTGAAACAGTGCTCTTATCACTGGATTTCAACCCAAGCTTTTTACCTTCTTCATCTCTTAGAATCTGATGGTTAGATGTTGAAAAGGAAGATGAAGACCACAAAAATGACAAAAATAAATAATCAAAAGTGGCAATGATTCAATCGACGGTGGGTTACAGAAGTCAATAAATCTTCGCCAAACCAAAGGGACAATAAAGAAGCAAGCAATACCCGGCGAGGAGATTCCAATTTTTTGCGAAGATCATCTGAACAAAGATCATAGATATCCAACTCCAATGGGTAATCCACTTTCTGGGTGAAAAATACACAACATTTTTAAATTGCTTATTACTACTAATCAAAGAGATAACTGAAATGGCGCGATCTAAGCTTTCAGCCAACCACTACTTCAGAACAAAGTTACGACTTATCAGAACATAACATTTTGTTGAATGCTATAGTTGGGAAGAAATGAAAACGCTTATTTTCATTAGACGAGATTACCCGTAAAATCTTTGCCTTCTGATTTGATTCCCTCTTCCAAAAAAATCGAACAAATTGAATGGTCAAATACCTGGAAAAAAATAAATGAACATGGGCATTCTCTCCCAAAAGAGCAGGTGCAATGCAACATAACAGCGGTGAACAGAGGTAAAAACAGGCCAAATCATCAAAGTTGGATCCCACGATATATTGAGCCATGCTGATGTCTTGGTCAACTCAATATGGTTCAGACATTGGATTGCCAGATCCACAGATTGTATCCTGTGACAGCACCTAATATGGTGGGTTCCAAGCTATCAGGGAAGAAAGGTGGTTCTTACCTTGGCAAGTCATTGATTCTTGACTCTTTCAAGTAAATTGCACTACGCCCCAAGGAAGGGGACACCTTCTCCAATTCTGATTTCAGACCCTGCATGGAATAAATCAGAACAAGTGGAAGCAATTATTAATTAGTAACAAATGGGCAAGCACATATGGTCATTAGATAGATTTTAGCCGGTTGGGGAATGACATCTAGTAGCACAGTGAAACATCCAAGGGGATAAAGCTATGTTCAACACTCATGAACAAATTCTAGACGACAATAATGACAGTTTCAAATTACAAGTACACAATGAATGAAAATATAAACAACTAATAAACAATATATATCGCTTGTTTTGTATTGGTATAAATATCTTACAGGGGGCTACCAAAACAGACACGTATTGCCCGTTTCGTATTGATTTCGGCGTTTTTTTATTCCATAGTTCATCATTATGAATCTTCCTTTGTTAGATTTCCCCTTGGATGGAACTAAACCCAATACCGGTGCTGCTTCTTGATTATGAATGATGCCCCACAAAGCAGAGATTTCCATTGGACAATTTACAATGTTTTGTGCACTAATTCAAAACATGTCAATCAGCATTGAAGGAAAAAATTTATGCTTAAATCATACTGTTAGGATTCGTGTTAAGTCACTTCTGGGTTGTATTTAGTCAAGTGTTCCATGCCACACTCATCCACATCATGCATAGAGGCTCCCACAGGTAGCATATATATATATATATGAGAGAGAGAGAGTCTCAGACACAAATGACTCTGATTCAGATACGTAAGAAGTGCAAGTCACTTAAAGCACAATAGTGAGACCAGATGGAAACTTTTTTATATTAAAAAAGAAGAAGAAGAAAGCATATACTCAATACATTAACAATTGCTTTTTAATATAACAGATGAGATCTTAACTAGATAGCATATTGGTTTGGCAATAATACTTACATGCTTTAGCCCCTCATGCAGATGGTTCACCTCATGCGATATGTGGCATTTAAGTGAGTACACTGATTCGGTCTCTGTGCTTTCTTCGCCGCTTTCTGCACAATGTACCCTGGTAACCAAAATCATATCAATGTTTTCTGCCAGTAGAACACTAGAAATTCCAACAGATCAAGAAGTACTGCAGCTGGAACATCACCATATAGAACTAGCTCTGGGCATTGGCAGCCTAGTCATCCATCAACAACAGAATGTCTTTATAACAATACAGACCCCAATGAAAAGTGGGCAATATTCACACTTTAGTGAACATGCTCGTGACATGATGTTTAACTACGGAATTTCCAAAGATTAATGCATAAATTTGAAGGGATAGTTGATAGAACTTATGAAACTTGTATCCACAGGATTCTCCAAACGGAAGGCAAAATTTAAATTCTGACCTTCCTGGTCATAGATAATAAGAACCAAGTGTGGTCCAGTTTATTAGGTTAATCATGTAATGTATGCAACTAAGTTTTTATATGCTTGCATAGGCATATTCTGTAGAGCCCCGGACCTTTACTCATGTAAAAACCTATGCCCATCAGGGTATTTTGGTCAAAAAAAATTGTAGGTCTTGATCATTGTTAATAAAATGTTTTGATGAGTTTTAACCTTGAAAACATGTCTTAGAATGTTTAAAATGTATAAAATCGCAAGTTAATGAAGCCTAGTTGGAAGAAAAGCATAAACAGAGGAAGTTCTAGAATTTTCGTTCGAACAAAACCAGTAAATTCTTTGAGTTGTCTTTTTCCCAAAAACAGTTTTTTTTTAAAATTGTGTTAAGTCCGGATTTTTAGGGTTTTACACCCTAGGACTATAAATAGGACATTATTTCCAAGGTTTAAGGGATTCTAAGAGAGTTTTACCAAATTTGGCTAAGGAAATGAGAAAACCTTAAGTTTTCAAAGGAAAAGCTTGGAGGGGGGAAGATCTAGCTTGGAAACTTCAAGAAAAGCTTAGAAATCAACATCAAGCCTTCTTGAGAGCATTTTGGATCGAAGGGAACAATCTCAAAGGTCGATATCCTATCTAATCTAGCTACATTTACTGTTTTGCATGCTTAAGTAAGATTTTAGAATGTCTATGGATTTTTCAAAAAATCTACATGACTATGCAGTATGCATGGATTAATGAAATTTGAGCATGAAATGAAGTACATATCCTTCTAATCTATTTCTAGTGATGGTTTTGTATGATTGAACACTATGGTATGGGATTAGTAGATTTAATTGTTATATGTTGTATCCATTGATTAACGTTTGGGAAATGGGTGATTTTATATTTGAAAAAGGAATTTTAATGGAGTTTTATGAATGTTGTAGAGCTTTATACTTATCCTACATTGATAGAACATGTGTTAAATGAGTTGTATGTATGAAATGGAGTATGGGAATTCGTTATTGAGAGATTGTGGTGAATTATGATGGTTGTTGTGAAGTAATGTGAAATAAAAAATTGTGTTAGTGTTGAAGGTAGGGAACTTTGTGAATGAATGTGATGATGGGTATGGAAATACGTTATGGTTATTTTGGTTCATATTATGGAAATGTGAAATTATGATAATATGTTAACATTGATCGACATGATAAATTATTCTATCTATACAGTATGGTGATCGGTATTCGGGTAAGCCAACACTTAGAGGAAATCCTTCATGTCGGGAATTCTCTAACTAGGGAGATGTAACCTGGCGGAGTTTCTTGGCGGAAGATTGGAATCTAAGAAGTTAACTGAGCTCGAATGTCAATTACGACACTCAAGCACAAGTGCACGTGTGGTAGTCACAAGTGCCACAGGTACACAAGCATGTCATGAACACTGCATGAACACTGAAATACAAGTACAAGTACACTGAGCCATGACATACATGGGCAAGAACAAGTGCATGAATTTCAAGTCCAAGAATACAAGTACATGAATTTCAAGGAGCGTCGGGAAACCGTGTGTGCTCCCCATGGATAGGATTTCAAGTCCTAGATAATGCATCATGGACATTGGGTCATCAAGAGCATATGGAGGCTTATGCTATCATTGATGCACCTCCATGGATACGACCAAAGACCTAAAATATTATCTCATGAGAAACAAGCAAGTATGACATTCATTGTACAAGTCCATGTGTCACACAAGTACACGAGTCAAGGTGATTACATGTTATGCTCGCATGCTTTTCGCACACTCTAATTATGTTACTGTCATATGATATTGTTATTGATTATATTACTGTTATATGATATTGTCATTCATTATACAACTATTGCATGAAATGATATCGAACATGTACATGTTGTATTGTCATTGTTAGTTAGATTGGGTATCCGCCGAATGTTTTCAATACTCAGTCAACCTGTTATTGTCATCAGGTTTAGCGCAGGAGCAGGCAACCGCTCCTTGGGTCGAAGAGGATTACCAAAAAGAAGGAGAAACAGTCAAGCAGGTGATCCATTCAAGGATGGTGCAAGAGAGTTGGATAATTACCCTTACTATTAGTCTTGTTTCAGTTTTTATGAGAGAGATATTGTAATCGACTATTATACTTTTGTGGATGTTGCTTTAGACTGAGTTTGATGAGGATCGTGGTGGTTGATCCGGATTTTAGACTACGTTCATATTAGTCTCATGGTATGCAGGATGACTTGTTCATATATGGGCATGGTTCAAAATATCGGTATCTGTCGCCGTATCAGTAAGTCCAAAATAGGATACGTATCGGCGTATCAGTTGGATATCGGTTGGATACGGCGGAAAAATTCAGGATACGCTAAAAAAAGCTTGGATACGCAAGGAAAAACCTGGATACCTTAAAATTTCTTTTAATGCAAATATAAGCTAAAAACAAACTAAATGAAGGCCTCCAACTACATTTATAATCATACATATGAGAGTTAACAAATTTATAAGTTTAAAAAAGGCGTGTGCGCTGATAAATATGTATGAAAATACAAACCATAGTTACTTAACCAAGTGATAGAAGTTCACTTGCTTTCATAAATCCAAAATATGAAAATACATAGACCCTTGTATTCACAAATCAAATTACATACATGATAGAAGTTCAATACCATAATGAGTTTCGTGCCGACTCATACTCTATCATTGTAGGATCAGGAATTGAGTAGAGTGATACATTATAAGTTGTCCAGACATGATGACACCATTGTGCCTAAGTCATCACCGTGCGGTACATGCCCAAGTACATTTGTACATATATCTGCTGCTGAGTCGTGATCTGTCCATAACTGTCAGTCGAAGACTGGGACTAAGCATATCATAACCAGTGGCTCCTGATAAGTAGGGTTAGGCTGGGGCATCATAACCAAGGGGATAACCTTATTTACATATTAATATCTAAAGTCAATGAAAGTAAAATTAAGTTAAAATCATTTACTTAAATAATATTATGTAAATTAGTTGTGTGTATTGGGTTTGTATTGTGGATCGTAGTATAAATGGAAGGAGAAAACAAATTAACTAAAAAATCTTCATATCGAGTGTATCGGGCCTGTATCGGCCCAGTGGAGTTTTTTTTCCAACGTACCAGTTTATCGGGTAGCTCCAGATAGGATACGTATCGACCCGTATCGGTCTATACGTATCAATATTTTAAACCATGTATATAGGAAATAAATTTTATAGTTGTTATTTTGGGAGAAATGTTATCTCGTTATTGCCTTTTGCTATTGAAGTTAAGTAGCGACAAGTAATGTAGCGGGCCCAAAGTCCTATTATGACCAAGGTGAGGTTTTGGTGTTGTTACATATTCACTTGTAGAGGCAATTCACACAACCCACCTCTATACAGTTCTTTGTGAGATATGTATTTTATCATGAAATTGATTTTTCAAACAAGGTAAAGTAAAATTCCCAGAGACACCGGAGATATTTTAGTAAATCTTTGTGAGTCCAAATCCAACTACTTTATGTAAATTTTCAAGAAATAGTTTCTTTAAACCTCAGAAAGGATGGTAAGATTTTCAAAGACATTGGAGATACTTATAAAGGAGATAAATCTATTCTCCCTGAATAATTTGAGATGGGGAGAGATGGAAGGAACTTCCAGGACTGTGGGTCAGCCAACCATCAGGGGAGAACTCATTGACAAGTACAAGAACCTTCACCCAGGACAGAACAAGATTGATTTTACGCAATGCAGGGAAAAAAAAGACCAACTGATCATCAAGGATGCTCATCAACAGGCTGCATGAATATAACAGCATTAGCTGAACAAGGTAGTACTCCGAGAATCACAAAACAAATATAAGGATGTGGTTGTCTTCTTTTCAAAAGTGAGCAAGAAATTAGAGGCATGCAAAACTCATCACTATACAAACTCATCTAGTCGACCTTATGATGAGCACATTATGATAATATATATATGTGTGTGTGTGTGTGGTGGGGGTGGATAGACTAACAAAAATGAGCTCTGCAAATGGAACTTAGCAAGATTTAAGTTTTTTTTTTTCTAGGCAAGCATGGTGGTTAGTGGGTTAGCATGCAAGTAGTGAGGATGGATTTCGAACCCAGGTCGTGGTATCAACAACCAGCAACTTAACCAGCTTAGCAAGATTTAAGTTGATGTCACTATACATCCACTTCACATAAGCTCTGAAATATATTACCTGCTGATGAGATCAGTACTAAAAAGTTCCTTCACAGTCTCGGGATTTTCTCTGCAGGTGAACATTATAGAAGAGGATTACAAAAAAGTAAAAGTTGAAAGCTAAGAATAAACAGAAAATTGGCGGAAACACTAAAGAGGATACTGCACCACCAAACAGAAGTACTAGTTGAGAAATTCATAAAACCTAATGCAACAAGTTAACAAAATAAGTCCAAGGTGATACTGCATCACCAAACAGAAGTACTAGTTGAGAAATCCATAAAACTTAATGCAACAAGTGAGGAAAATAAAGTTTCACAAAACTCGTTAATTTTAATGAAAACAAAAGTACTGATAAGAAATTGTTTAAGAAAAGAAGCAACGATAAACTATATTAATTCATCATTATTGTTCATCTAATACAATTTGAGTATATGATATAAAAAAATGATCAAACTATGAAATGCCCGAGGAAATTACCATATTAACGCACTACATATGCAAGGTGCCCAAGATTTTAGAGAGCAACTTGAAGGATGTGATTAATGATGATAAGCTTTTACCAACCAATTTAAAAGCTACCAACAGATAAGTAAACTACCTGGAATCCGGTGACTTAAGAGACTGAGAGAGCGTGTACATAAGCTGTGTCCAACATTCTTCAGCATCCTGTAATTTATTTAAAAATAGACTAAACCAGCAGAATAGCATATTTACACCAGTTAAAACTACATGATCAGGTACACAAAATTAAAAAACCTGTTGCATGAAGGTATTGTTATGCAGCTGGCCAAATTGAGGATACTTTTTACGCAAGACCTGAAGACATTAATGAAACAAGTCATTATGCATGTAG
Source organism: Tetracentron sinense (assembly GCA_015143295.1). NCBI lineage: Eukaryota > Viridiplantae > Streptophyta > Magnoliopsida > Trochodendrales > Trochodendraceae > Tetracentron > Tetracentron sinense. The sequence goes on from CM026569.1 coordinate 4,439,761, forward strand.
ACTTTTTTTTTTTTGATCAGTCATTATGCATGTAGATTTGCTTTCCTTTTCCACTCATTGATCAGTAGGTGGAAATGCAGCATGGCAGAATAGCAACCATATGAGCTATAAGCTATAATGCCAATCAGGCTAAAGAAAAAGTCTAATTACAGATAGAATGAAACCTATTATAGTGTATGTTGGCTTTTCTTTCCCCCTCATTGATCAGTAGGTGAAAATGCAGCATGGTAGCATATCATCCATATTAGGTATAATGCCAATCATGCTAAAGAAAATTTCTAATTACAGATAGCATGAAACCTATTATAATGAAGAAATGAGAAAAGATGAAAATGCTATACAGTCTTGAAAGGAATGAGCTTCCTTGCTTCTTGCTAATGACAATTTTTTTATCAGACTAACGACAAAAATTCGAAGGATAGGAGATATCCAATGTACGGTGAGTCTAGGAATTTATCATCAATCCAACCTCAAAAAATTCTAAAGTTCAAGAGTAAAAATAGAGCAAATAATTATATATAAAAGTGAAACAAGAGAACTAACCATCCAAAACTGCATTGGGGCCACAGGCTTGACATTTCTATCAAGCTCATTAAATAGATCTCGTGTCGCGCAAGTCAAGAGATGAGAAGATTGATCCAAGTCGTTGCTTCTTTCAGAATGGGGATACCTGCTCGAAAGTAATGTATTAAACAGAGAGCATCAGTCAAGTAAAACATGCAAATCCAATATATCATGGTAGCAAAGTATGGAATGATTTTCTGAGCTAAAATAGGCTTATCCATAAAAGAAGAGAACTCACTTAAGTAAAGCTGATTTCAACTCTGGAACTGAATGCAGGCATTGTAGTGTGGAGTTCATGTAGCAGGTATTTCCAAGATTAAATAGACCGGCACTGTGACCCTGGAAAACATAAATGTCTTGTGTGTAGAACAGTAGTGCAAGCAGGAAAAAAAAAGGAAGAAGTACCTAGCACAATAATAATAAATGGTGCAAGCAGGAAAAAAAAGGAAGAAGAAGTACCTAACACAATAATAATAAAAAAAAACTTTCATTTCTCTTATCGACATTCTTAGAACCTACTGAAAATCTTCTTCTGGAACAAAATTACCTATCGATATTTTATATCAGAGTTAATAAATAAAAAACATATTTTCCTATCGATTTATATCAGTGTTAATATAATAAATAAATAAATAATCATGCCAGAATCGGGATTAAAAACCCAAGATCCATGGAAACAGAAACGACTTAATCTAACACCATGCAGAACCAGAATTAAACTGAATGTCATTTGAATTACAATGGGGAAAACAACTAAATTGGTTTAAAGAAAAACCCCAACAAAGAAATAAACAACTAAACAGGTCTGGAGTTGATAAAAACAAAGATCCAAAACTTGGTATAAGAAAGCTAGACCTGGGCTGAGGTGAAAACTCAAAATTGACGGTTGAGATGCCAAGTATACACTGTCACCTCATGTACTCCTAATAGATGGAGGCAACCTAAATATCATTAGATGATTTAGGAGGGAATGGACCCTTGCTTCAATGAAATTTCTGACAAGATCTACAGCATTATCTCAGGGTTGCGTTCTGTAAAGAGCATCCATAAAGAAGTGTAGTCAAAGCATCTAGGCAATGCCTGTTGTATAATGCAATGGGCCCATGGCCCTATAGCTCTCTTCTTAGCTTTCTTTTTATGTCTTCTCTTGTATGTGGGCCTTGGGCCCACTCTTTGTATTCCCTACATGATATAAATATCATTGAGATGGGTAATCCCTAAATAACTCATTCTCTCTTTTCCATTTCTTCTTCTTTCTCTTCTTCTTCTCACTCTCTCAAACCCTAACAAGCAAACCCAACAAATCTACTTGGTATCAGAGCATCAAAGAGGGTAAGAGGAGCTTGATTAAATCCAAAAACTCAACAAACCAAAAAAGGAGGAAGACAGCATGTTACAGTCGTACGGCTCAGGCATCCCATGGGGGGTGGTTTGAAGGTACTTTCTTAGAGAACTCGATTTTAGGGAATTTTTGAACCTTGTTTCATCTGATTTGGATCAATATTGAAGAAATTACAATGATTTAAATAAAAATACAGAAAAATTACACCCAAAAAAAATAACTATTGAGATTCAGATTCGATTTGGTCCAAATGGGTTGTTTTTTGTGCTGATTATTGGTCAAGTTTGGACCCCTTTTTTTATGGGAACATTCCAAAACAAGTTTTGGTTCATTCCATTTAGATTTGAAGGAGTTATGAAGTTTTTTTTGGGCTCTCTAAGTATCGACGTACCGTTTTTTGCATATGACAGTGGGTTTGAAGGCTGGTTGCTTATAACAACCATTGAGTTAGCTTCATTTGATGTTCTTAAAGGTCTATGGATAGTTTGGTTGCTGAATTTAAGGTTCGTGTGCAAGTATAACCTTAGTTAAGTTGGAGTTTGAGGATTAAGATTGGAGGTGTGACTCCTTTCGTGCCTTGTGACCGGAGGTGTTACTCCATTGCTTTGGGCTACCATGTTGTGAGATCGCCTTGTGAGTGTTTGAAAAAAAATGACTATGGCCGACGAATTTCAATCCTCATAAATGGAAACGAATGTGGTACCCACGCGTGTTGTAATGGACCATGAGTCAAGTAATGACAACCCTCACCTACAAATCACCTCGGAGAAACTTGATGGCGAGAACTAAGTTTATTGAGCAAAATATGTGAAAATGTATGTTGGTGCTAAGGGGAAGTTGGGATACCTCCTTGGAGAGATAGTAGAGTCTGCCAAGTTGGATCCTAAACATGCCAAATGGACTCAAGACAACTTGATTGTGATGTCTTGGCCAACTAACTCTATGAAACCTTATATCAACCGAGGTTTGGTGTTCTTAAAGACCACAAAGGATGTGTGGGACATTCTATCTCAAACCTAATCCAAAGTAGGCAACTTTGCCTAGCTTTATATACTCCAACGGGATATCTCCCAAACTCGTCAGGGAGAGATGTCATTGGTCATGTCCTATGGGAAGTTGAAGGAGAAATGAGAAGAATTTGATCACTACTCTAACTTCGAACCTAGTTGTACTGCTTATGTTGTTGCTTTCAAGAAATGGGTTGAACGGATGCGGATCTTTGAGTTCTTCACTGGATTGAACCAAGAGTATGAGAATGCTAGATCGCAGATCCTTGGTCATGATCCTCCTGATACTCTTAGTCGTGTTTATGCCTACATCCAGAGTAAAGCAAGTAGGCGAGATGTGATGAAACCTAGCATGGTCACTGCACCCTCTGAGAGGTCTGCTCTTTCCTCCACCTTTCAATGTGGGGGCAGAGGAGGTGCGAGATGAAATCCTCGGGGTTGAGGGAATCGATTTGATGGCACTTATCCTGATGACAAGGACAAGATGAGGTATGGGAGGACTCGCTACACCCTTGGTCAATGTTGGCAATTGCATGGACGGTCTCCCTATAGAGGGCGCACAGGAGAATTTGGGGGTGATTCTCGTCACCCAGGAGCAGTTGGCGACTCCTCAACCCATGTTGCCACACTGCCCCTACTATGAAAAAGCCTATGAGCCTTTACTATGATAACAGGGCTGCAATTAGCATTTCCCACAACCCTGTTAGACAGGACAAAACATATTGAGGTTGATTGACACTTCATCAAAGAAAAACTCAGCTCCGGAGAAATTTGTATTCCATATGTGAAGACCGGTGACCAACTTGCAGCTATTCTCGCCAAGGGGGTTCCGACTTCCGAGTTATCACTTGATATTCTTAGAAAGCTAGGCATGTGTGACATATATGCCCCAGCTTGAGGGGGAGTGTTGTATATGTAATGGGCCCATGGATAGCTCTCTTTTTAAGTCTTCTCTTGTATGTGGGTCTTGGGTCCACTCTCATGGTTCAAAATATCGGTATCGGTCGCCGTATCGGTCAGCCCAAAATAGGATACGTATCGGCGTATCGGTACCGTATCGGTTGGATACGGCGTAAAAATTCAAGATACGCTAAAAAAAGTTTGGATACGCAAGGAAAAACTTGGATACCTTGCGTAAAACCTCTTTTAATGCAAAAATAAGCTAAAAACAAACTAAATGAAGACCGTCAACTACATTTATAATCATACATATGAGAATTAAAAAATTTATAAGTTAAAAAAGACGTGCGCGTTGATAAATATGCATGAAAATACAAACAATAGTCAACCAAGTATAAGAAATATAATCTAGAATTAATGATCATTAGTATATATCAACTTAGAGTATAAAATTTAAGTTATCTGTACTTAACATTTCAATGATTATCCATTTTAATTGTTTTAGATATCTAAAGAACTTATGAATACACATTAAAGTTAATAACTAATTGAAATTTAGCAATTTAGTTTTCAAACTTATTTCTATCTGCAATTGACGAGCTCGATGTTTTTTCAGGACTTAATCAATATGGGAAGATGAGGAAATTGTTGAATTATCGAAGACCCTACATCAAGATCAAACGAAGTTGACAATAATTTTATTTGACTGTGAAGTGGATGTAAATATTATTTAAGCAGGGCTTTTGTTCAATTTTTTTTTATTTTTTATTTTTGATGTAAACAAGCAGGATGACTGTAATTTTATTGGATAGTTGTTAGTTGTTAGTCTATGCTCTGTTTGTTTGGGGCTCTTTATGATTCACTATTTGTGAATCCTCATTTTTTAATGAAATTACTTTTTATCGATTAAAAAAAATGTGAACAAGCAGGACTTCTATATTCATTGAGTGGTGTTTAGGTGATTACAAGTTTAATAAGGTTAATTATTTATTTATTTTTTAAAAAAACAACCAAGGTTAGATTGTTGAACCCCAAGGGCTAGTGAATCTTAAGCACGGTTAATAGGAGTTAAAAGGGACACATTGGCAAGTGGGTGTGATTTTTTTTAATAGGGTTATTATTTTATTTTTAAAAAAAAGAACCTTGGGAGAGTTCAATCACACTTATTGACTGTCCCCTTTCACTCCTATTAACTATGGTTAAGATTCACTAATCCTTAGGGTTCAATAATCTAAACTTGGTTTTTTTTTTTTTAAATAACTTTAGAGTAAAAAATTATTAACCCTAAGGTTAATTTTTTAATTTTTTTTAAAATCAAACCAAAGTTAGATTGTTGAACCGTAAGGTTAGTAAATTTTAACCACAGCTAATATAGCAAAAAGGGGCATGTTGGCCGGTGCATTGAACTTGGGGTGGAACTCTTTTTTTTTTGTTGAAGAGGTAATCTAAACACACACAGACACTTTGTGGGTTGACCAAATTCTTTTAGAGAAAGGTATGCACGATTGAGTGGTGATTACAAGTATAAGGTAAACCTCTATGCCAACATATGGATTACAGGATTTTCTATCTTGCAATTTTTTTAACAGGTTAAAATTGTGATTAAGACGTGTCCCTTTAAACCTTTATTAATTATGGTAAAGAGTGTCCCATTAAACCCTTATTAATTGTAGTTAACATATGTCCCTTTAAACCCTTATTAATTGTGGTTAAGATTAACTAACCCTTAGGGTTCAACAATATAACCTTGATTTTTTGAAAAAAAAAATAATATTTAACTCTAGTTAAGAATTTTTAACCCTTGGGGCTAATATTTTGTCTCCCTAAAAACTAAGGTTATATTGTTGAACCCTAAGGGTTAGTAAATCTTAACCACAATTAATAAGAGTTTAAAGGGACACGTGTTGATCTTTGGGTGCGAAGTGAGATTGAACTCGGGAAAGGGTTTAATGGCAATTGACTGTGATCCAATCTCGAATAAAATGTTTTTGGCACCTCTATTTCTTTTTTTACAAAACGTACATTAGTTTTGTCAAACTCCTCCTATGCCTCATCACATAACAAAAATGATAGCCCTATTCGCACCTAGAAGTCAACGTGTCATTTTAACCTCTATTAATTGGGGTCAAGATTCACTAACTCTTAGGGTTGAACAATCTAGCCTTAGTTATTAAAAAAAAAAATTAAATCTAGAGTTAAAAATTATTAACTCTAATGGTTAGTGAATCTTAACCACGATTAATAGGAATTAAAAGTAGTGGTGTCAATCGGCCGAATTTGGGCTTTAAAGCCTATTGTAAATGTGTCGGGCTCGGGCCGGGTCTATTCAAAAATTGCCAAAACTCAAACCCAAGCCCGGCCCATTGACACCCCTAATTAAAAGGGACATGTGTTGGCCTAAGGGTGTGATTGAACTCTCCCCGAGTTCAATCACGATTGACTGTAATCCGATTTCGATGAAAGGTAAACACAATGCACGTTTACATATTTGGAAAAAATTTGAATGGTAAGACTGCGACAGAGTGAGGCTAGCACTCCTCCTCCTTAGATATAAACTCGTGAGTGTTGTGTTTACCATTAACAAAAAAAAAAAAAAATCATCGAACGGCACAAGGTTAAGCCGAAAGGGGCAAAGGGGGAGGGGGAAAGAGAAGACCTCCTTCTCTTCGGTTTCTGCAATCGACGACGGCAACTGCAAATGGTGACGACGGCAACGGCAATGGCAAATGGTGACGACGGCAGTGGTGATTGGCGACAATTTTATCACAGGCACACAGGTATGTGCCCTAATCCTCATTCTCTACTAAAAATCTGTTTTTCTTTTTCTTTTTCTTTTTCTACTCATCAATCAATTCTATAGAGTGCATTAGGATCCTTGAAGATTTATAGTCGTACAGGTTTTTTTTTACTGCTGAAAAACCTATATCGGCACCGTATCGCCCGTATCGGCACTGTATCGGCCTGTATCGGCCAGTATCGGTACCGATACGAACGATACGGGCTCGATACAGTGTATTTTATTCCTTCCTGCGTATCTCTGTATCGGTAGGCTGAAAAACCGGTACGTATCGGCCCGTATCGGCCGATACATATCGATATTTTGAACTATGTCCACTCTTTGTATTCCCTAAGTGATATAAATATCATTGAGATGGGTAATCCCTAGATAACCCATTCTCTCTTTTCCATTTCTTCCTCTTTCTCTTCTTCTTCTCACTCTCTCAAGCCCTAACTAGCAAACCCTATAAATCTACTTTGCCTAGGCGACCAAAATTTACCTTTATTTATTAAAATTGTAGAAGTTCAAGATATTCATATATTATTCAAAGCAAAAATTAAAAATTAGAATAACGCATACATAAGACCAAAATGTTAAGAGCACAATGTGGAGAAAGAGGGAGAGACTAAATGCTGAAACCTTTCGCCAATTATTCCGTGTGTCGAACATACGTACCAATACTGTATGGCACACCTGTATTTGAAACCACGAGATTGTGTATTCAATCCAAGCATATGATGAACCAAGAAGCACCTTATACCAAGCGATTTGTGAATACAATTGTAATTTCAAAGACCACTTATCCGAAAAATGGAATGGACTTTAAGACTTTACAATTACTCATCTGAATTATCTTTAAATTTTTCTACGAGCATAATAATCATTTCGGTGTATATTTTTTTCGGATTAATGTCCTCAGAAAACAGCGCAGGGTCACACTGCTTAATTTGTTTGTCAATAATGGGGAGTCTATTCCATGAGGTCAAACAAATAATGGCAAGAATTATCACATCCAATAAAATAACGGTCAGCAGGACTAATACTGTTATGAAATCATAGGAAACAAAAGTCAAATTTGAGAATCATGAAAAAGTTTTTTTTTTAAGCCATGAAACTTACCACAGCAGCCGCTTGTTCTTCTTCTGGAAGATCTTCCATAAAAACAGGGCCCTTCTCTGGGGCTTTCACAATCTCATCTGCAGTTCCCATCATCATCAATTTTTGACCCTGGCCGAAAAAGATGTTGTTGGTCACGCTTAATGACATATTCTAGGAGTAGAACCCGAAAAGTATAGAAAGTGTGAATCCTCATTGGTTTACGCGCCCCCCCTTTTAACACCCACTAACTGGGTTAAGATTCACACACCCCTGGGGTTCATCCATCCAACCTTGGTACTTAGAAGCAGAAATATATATATATATCGTAATTTAGTTAAGCCTAGCCATAGTTAAAAGGGAGTTAAAAGGAACATGGGGACACAACGGTCGACTAGATAGCAGAATGTGGGGTTGGCTAATTACTGCTCAAAGAGAAATCACCTCTTTCACTCCCAATGTCGACCAATCTGCATCATCCTGCATTGTCCATAGAATGAGATCAAGATATTCGAATGGTCACCTCCAATAAGTGCATATAGTGAGAACTCTTCAACTGAAATCTAACATATGCATAGGAATTCACAACAGCCTTATGAACTAGGTTAATTTTGTATGTTATAGATCACAATTTGCTTTGCTAAATCTTATAAAACTGTCCCTTTACCTTCAATAAGCCACCTTTAACCATAATCTTCTGTCTTTCAGGTGGTACTCCTGTTAGATCGTACAACTGACATTTGAAAACCAAAGGGGGCTGGCTAGTGTCGATTTCTACAGATGGAAACATCTCCTTTTGCCATTTTACACTCACTGCAAAAAGATTACCCATAGCAATTGTCAACAATAATAATCAAAAGAGCCCAAAAGTGCAGGAACCACAATAGCCATAGATTGAAAAACATAGCCACGGTGAAATCTAAACAAAACAAAATGGAAAATAGGAAAGAACATAGAAAATGTGTCTTGATACGAATCAATATGATTTTATTATCCTTTACATAAATAAGGGAAACAAAATCCATTATCTAAACATAAAACATGCAATAATAATGGCTTGGAACAAAAAAAAAAAATTATTATAAAAAAATGTAACACTATTGACTTCTGAAAAAAGGCATTGGAAGCACATGTTCAACAATAGTGGTTGGGTATCTATAGCAGTGTTTTAAAATGCAAAGGCGTGAAGCGAGGCATTAGGACCTCAAGATGCGTGAAGCGTAAGCCTCAAGGTTAAGGCGCGAGGCTTAAGCCTCACCCTCCTCATTTTAACAAATAGATGGAAGTGCAAAAAAAGTTGCTAAAAAGATCCAAACTATTAATGAAAGAGTATAGTATATATATACATATGTATTCGTGTACCTAGTGTATACCGTAATGAAAAAGTCAGGTTCGGGAATAATTTGGCAAGGGTCAAGTTCAGGAAATAATTGGAAAAAATAAATAATAAAATAATAAATATAAAAATATACCGAATAATTTGTTTTAAAATATACAAAATAAGTAGTTTTTTTTGTCGAATTTGAGAAAATAATTCGGAAAATTCTCAAATAATTCGCAAATAATTCGGGATTCCAATAATTCGCGAATAATTCAGAGAATAATTCGGCAACCCAAAAATGCACGAATAATTCGTGAATTTTAAAAAAAAACAGAGTTTTTTGTTGCAAACTGTGTACACGCGTACACACAGAAAATACAAAATAAATTATTTAACTATCAAAAAAATAAATATAAGAAGGGGTAAGCAAGTTGAAATTTAGGTTTACTTTTTGGTTCATATACAAATTGAAGATGATGTTCAATCATCAATTCATGTGTTGGATTTAGAATTTTGCAAAGAAGTCACTAACTACATTGCAGGCAAGTGACTCCAAATTTTTTTTGATCGATAGTATTTCAAGTGACTCCAAATTTTTGCAACGTCAACTAAGAAAATTAGTGTGAATTAGACTCAAAGAGTTTTAAAAGCTTAAATACATTAAACATAATAAACTAAGGTAGTATTTCAAAATTGACTGTTTGTGACTTTTGGTGCTTAAAGAGTCAAAAGTCGGTTAAAATGTCATTTGGTTCCGCACTTAAGAGAATAATTTCTCCACGAATCAAAAGTCATAAAAAGTCAAAAAAGTCTTACAAGTTATTCTGAACAAGTACTTCCCTTCTCAGAGAAGTTTATCTAAACAAGTCCTAAGTATTACCTGAAAAAAATATCATCATCATCATTATTTTCAACACATTATCCCAAATAAATAAAGTGTTATTTGTTATTAGTTGTGACAAATAACAAGTTTAGAAGGAAAAAAAATTGTCATTTAAGTCTCAATTTTGTGTCTAGAACCTTTATTTTAAATAATATTTGAGGCGCACATCATAGACATAAAGCGAGCCTCAAGGTGTGAGGTGTGCGCCTCATGTGAGCCTCACACTTAGACTTGAGTCTTGTGGTATTTAAGCCTCCTGATTGAGCATCAAGAGGTTTTCCTTGAGTCTTACCTCAAGGCGTAAGCCTCACACGCCTTTTAAAAAACAGATCTATAGTTTCATATAGTTGCAGGTTATAGTTGACAAAATTTTCTCCGCTCAGATCCGGCCACAAAATCGTATCAATGATAGTGGATCCCTATAATCCACATCTATGAGGTCAACTAAATGTTAATAGAGTCCAAAAGTAAAATCAATGCAAAGTAATAACTTGAGCAAGTGAATTCTCATAGTGACAAAGTCGGGGTTCGGGAATAATTCGGCAGAGGTCAAGTTCGGAAAAAATCGGGAAAATTTGGGAAAAATAAACTAATAAATATAAAAATATACCGAAAATTTTGACCCAAAAATATACAAAATAAGTAGTTTTTTCCAAGTTTGAGAAAATAATTCAGGAATAATCTGAAAAATTCGCGAATAATTATGAAAATTCGCGAATAATTTGGGAATTCAATAATTCGCGAATAATTCGGCAAAGCAAAAATGAGCGAATTTTTGAGAAAAACAGAGTTTTTTCCTAAATTATTCGCGAATAATTCAGCAAAGCAAAAATGCGCGAATTTTTGAAAAAAACGGAGTTTTTTGTTACAGAGAATTCACTTACTTCTCCCTCCAAGTAACAAAAATCAATGGAAAAGAGTAAATTCCTACTAAAGTCATACCAAAAATCCCTTGAGGCTTCGATACCCTCAAACAAATAAAAAGATCTAGACTGGAAGCCAATGAACTTTGTCATATAATGTCATTTTTGGATTTTTTGCTTACAATCATTGCTCAGGGTAGATGGACCTGAAAGTTGTTTATATGCAACAATCTCTCACATTAAAATCTGCAAGCTCTTCCTTAAGGGGGTGTTTGGAACGATTTTTTTTCGATTTAATCACTTAAAATCAATTCTAAGCTATTAAAGAGCCAAGAATCCCGTTTGGTTTACTCTAGAAAATTTAATTTTAACGGAATTGATTTATCAAAAATCACACCATTTCAAATCGAGAGGAAGGTGATTTTGAGAGTGAAAATTGTTTTTTTTTAACTAACTAATAAGAGATAGCTGTCATAGTTCTTGAATGGCAACTGAACAAAATTTTATGAATTCATGTAAATGCCATTCATATTATTTAAATAGCAACTGGACATGGTAATACCTAGTACCATCATCCTTACCAAGACATTAAATTATCTCAAACATATGTGTGCAATTGGTATGAGGTTTATGTAAATATATATAGCTAGAACAAAAGACAATTACATAGGGCTTTGTAATAAATAGTTTGTGCTTCTATATGAACCCAACAAGATTATTTATATAGAATCACTTTTCTAAGATCCAACTTCTGAATCCAACAAGATTATTTACAATAGCGTTTATTAGGCAATTGATTCATGTACAATCATTTCTTATCACAATAAATTCTAGAAGAATCTGAACCAAATGATGCCTTAATTTGTTGGAAACAAAACCTATTGAATCCTCCATTCAGTTTAGTTAGTCCGGTTAAATTGCAACATGATGCGGTAGGGCCTTTAAGGTGCCAGTGTAGTAAAATATCTAGATGACACCTAGGCAACCAAAATTTATTTTATTAATTATATTTTAAAAATATATAATCACATATTATTGCAAATATAGATTAAAAAAAATTGGAAATGGAGCATAAATAAGACAAGAAAGTTACTTTAAAAATAAAGACCATAGTTCACTATGAATGCCAAATAAACATGAAAAAGTTTAACAATTAAGTCGTGTAGTGACAAAAACAGCAAAAGAAATAAGGATAGAGAGAGAGAGTATTTGACCTTCTTCTTTTCCTCTTCAATAGAGAAGAGCAATATGCATAAACTCTCAACAAAGTTCCCAACCTCAACACTTCTATATTCGTTTTTTAATCAATAGAATATTTTATACCCCGAAAAGATTGTGTTCGTTATTTATTGATACAATGTCTAAATTTATGTGGGTTTCGAGCAATCATCTAGCACTATAGAGTCAAGGCACTATAGACGATCACGTCTTAAAGAGCGCCCTCCTAGACCCTGATGCATGCGCTAGGGGTCTTGGCTAGGCAAAGCGGTCGCCTAGACGATGCTTTGAAAACACTTTCCAACAAATGAAAGGAAGATCTTGTTGATTGGGTATCAGTTGGTTAATTTTCAAACTTTCAAACGATCTTTTTTTTTTTTTTTGATCGATAATGGCAACCATATATTAATCAAAGAAGGAGTTTACAAGATTAGAAACTCAAGAGGAAAACAAAATACAGAAACAGGAAAGTCAAATCGCAATAGAGACGCCCTTATAGGAAAAACAAAAAAAAATTGCATGTGCGAAGCCATCCACGTCATTTTTTGTTCCACTCACCCTTTGAGAGACTTCAATTTGCACCAATTTAATCCTCATTGGAGTCATTATTGATCTTTGTTAAACGTGTCCAAACCATCTAAACCGATTCTCTCATATGTTATTACTTATTACCTATTGGAGTCATTCCCACAATCTCTCCAATGCGCATAATTCTGATTTTTTCTTTCCTTGTTTTTCACTCATTCATCTCAACATCCTCATCTCAGCTACACTAATTTGATAAATATGTTGCATCTTGATAGCTCAATATTCTATTTTATACGATTTAGCTAGCCTTATCATTGTTTTATAAAAAAAAATCTTCATCAATCTTATCTACTGCCTCCACCCTATCTGTGTTTTTACTAAAGTTGTATTCCGCATTTTGTCTTGGTCTGAAATTAAAATCCAACTTACAGGTATAAAAAAGTGAGCTAAACCCAAGATGGCATATTTTTTAGCTAGGAGAGCATAAAACATTTACTCATTGCTCTAGGTAATGGGTTTTTTGCTACACTAAATGAGTATATAAGATTTTATTTTTAGAGATATGGGAAGTTAGGATCAAAGGCAGAGCCAAGTGGGGAGTGGACTAGAGCACACTCTGAACTTTTGAGGAAAAAAAACTAAATTTATACTATATTATAATTTAAGAGGGCATAGGCATGGGGAAGGGGAAGGGGAAGGGGAAGGGGGGCAGCTGCCCCTAAGTTGGGATCATATTCAAACGCGATTGAACTCGGGAGAGTTCAATCGCACCCACAGGTCAACATGTGTCCCTTTTAAAACCCATTAATTGTGGTTAAGATTCACTAACCCTTAGGGTTCAACAGTCTATCATTAGTTTTTTATATATTAACCAGGCAGTTAAAGGGCTCTGTGAGAGCGATTGAACTCTTCCGAGTTCAATCGCGAATGGACAGGATCTGGACTCGCTGCCCCCTTAACTTTTGATTTTTAAAAAAAAATCTAAGTTTTATACTATATTATTTAATTTAAGAGGGCATAGCCATAGGCAAAGGGAGCAGCTGCCCCCTAACTTAAAAAAAAAAAATTGTATAGGGACACAAATAGACAAGATGACCCCCGAACTTGGCCCTATAAGGGATATGCTCCTGAACCCCTACACCCTTGGACAAAAAATATTTTGTACCCGCCTAATCATTCTTCACAACCCCATCAATTATAATTACTAACAATATCAATCAACCATTGTTAGCCCCACCACAAGAAATGCCCTGCTCCGCCCCTGGTTAGGAACAAACAGGTGACCTCATGGTTATGCTTTAGAACTTCATCCAATTGAGCTTGAGATCAAGAATGAACTACTTTGCACACAGATGCACGTGAGTCCTGATTTATGTATGCTCTAATTGCTTAGAAAACCTGCATCTTGCTGAACTTAACATCATCGAATTCTAATCTATAGTATGCAACGGCATGACATGCAAACAAATAATTTATTAAAATTAAAAACCCTATTCTACAGAACTAGAGATCTCCATTGATATATTGAAATTACAAAAGCATAACACACGTTATCGTCAAAAACACCATGTTCATATTATCAGAACAGAAATCCAAAATTTTAAGTGGGATTAATCAGACCCCCAAAAACCCATATCAGAAAAGGATAATAGAAGACAACTCAAATCGTGAAATCCAAGAAAAATCAACTATAACCAGTGCAGAAATAGCACAGACGACTCTTCCCTCCTTCAATATTGTCCAATATCAACCACTTTGTATCCATCAAACTTGATGGATCAAACTTTCTATTGTGGAGGAGCCAACTAATGCCAATCCTAATCTCTCAGGATCTTTACGGATATATTGATGGAAGCATTACTCCACCTGCTCCTCTCGTTGGAGACGAACCCAACCCTGAGTTTCACCAATGGTGTCGCACCGATCAATACATTCTAAACTGGATAAACGCCACCTTAACAGAAAGTGTTCTCGCTCACTGTTGGATTACTCACCTCTCAGGCTGTTTGGAAGGCACTTAAAACAGCTCTCCTCAACATCCTCGTGCAACTTCAATGCACCTTCGTGGTCAGCTCCAAACAATGAAGAAAGGCTCCTCTTCAGTCTCTGATTTTATGTTAAATTCAAACGCATGTCGGATTCTCTTGCTGCAATTAAGAAGCCAGTATCTGAAGAGGATCTTATCAACCACAGTACCACACCCTCAATGGCCTCACGTCAGATTATGTAGCCTTCGTTACTGCAATCTCAAATAGAGTAGAGCCTAATTCCTTCGAGGGATTACAAGCATGCCTCCTCCAACATGAGCAACGTCTTGCTCTTTTACATCCTCCTATGGATGGTACAGATCTTCAACCCACTGCCCTCTACAAAAGCCATCAACAGCAACGTGGCCCCAGATTTAGGGGGCGTGGAGGCCGTGGTTACAACTCTGGGGGATCTAAATTTCAGCATTGTGGTGGTAGCTTTAACCGTGGACGTTTCCCACAACAAAATCCCAGAAAATTTAATATTCAACAGCCAAACACATCTCAACGTACATGCCAGATTTGTGAAACCTGGTCATGCGGCACTCCAATGTCAACATCGATTCAACTATGCTTTTCAAGAAGAGTCTGTACCACAGTCATTTGCAGTGATGACTATTCACCAACCATTTGATACAAATTGGTACCCGGAAACAGGTGCGACAAACCATATGGCAAATGATGCTTCGAATCTTTCAGACTCTATAATGACCTCGATTCCGATGAAGTCGGTAATGGTTCTACAGCATCTATCTCTCAAGTTGGTATTACTCTTATGCATACTCCTCACTCTGATTTTCAACTATGAAATGTTCTTTTAGTCCCACAAATAAGCAAAAACCTACTATCAGTTGCTCATTTTACAAGGGATAATCATCGATAAAAAAAAATTACAAGGGATAATAATTGTGTCTTTTCTTCTACCCTTGTGGATTTCGCGTAAAGGACCTACGAATGGGGAAGCTCCTACTCGAAGGACCTGTTGATGGGGATCTATATCCAATTCATAGCGGTGCTCCAAATCAGAAGACAGCATTTTCAGCAATAAGGCAAAGGCTCAAATCTGGCACGAGCGCCTTGGCCATCCGTCTGCTCCAGTCATAGATCATTTAATTTCAAATAAATGTCTCCCTTTAGATGCTAATAATAGACAACTTGTTTGTTCTGAGTGTCAAGTAGCGAAAAGCTCAAAATTTTCTTTTGCAAATGCTTTGCATGATTCTCCTCATCCTTTATTTTTAATCCATAGTGATGCTTGGGGGGTCCTTCACCAGTTGCAGCAAGTAATTCTGGGTTCAGATATTATATTACATTCATACACGATTTTAGTCGATTCACTTGGATTTATCCCATGATTAAGAGATCTGAAAGCCTTATTTGGTTTCGTAAAATGAGTGAATCCTTATTCTCAAGGAAAATTAAACATTTTCAGAGTGATGGAGGGGGAGAGTAGTTCAGCATTTGCAACATACTCTCATGATAATGGTATTTTACACAGATTTTCTTGCCCTTACACACCTTAACAAAATGGGTTAGCAGAGCGGAAACACAGACATATCATCGAAACATGCAATACTTTTATTACTCTTTGCACATCTTTGGCTGCTCATGCTACCCTTTTTTGGGTCCATATCGTCAGGACAAACTCAGCCCCAAGTCAATACAATGCATTTTTATCGGCTATAGCAATTCTCATAAAGGATATCGGTGTTTAAATCCAAATACTGGACGTATATATCTATCTCGTCATGTGATTTTTGATGAATCTTCCTTTCCATTTAGTGTATTATGCAGGCCACCATTGGTGAATCAAACCAATTCACCTTCACTGATTACACTTCCTGGCATGGTCAGTCCTATCTCTCTTCATGCTCCATCAAATATACATGGCACCTGCCCTTCTCCAACATCGCCTTGCATGTCACCTCCATCACCGGCTGCAACATTCAGTTCACCAGACCCGTCCATAGACAGGTCCATTGAGCACTCCACAGACACGTCCATAGGAGTTGAAGTTGGCTCCCAACTCCCATCATCTGTGATGGCTCCACCAATACAATTGATTGTTGATCTCAACAATGTTCCCTCATCTGCATCACAAGGAAATCAAGCACCATCAGCAAACCAATCAAATACTCATCCAATGCAAACCAGATCCAAAGTCGCTTACTACCTCGTTCTCGCAGTTGTCATCTATCCACCCGGCATCCATTACCAATTGCCTTGCTCACCAGCACGTCCAAAATTCCGGATACACCTTACATGCTTCACGAAAGCCAACACAGACAAACGGTGGCGAAAGGCAATGGTTGATGAATTAAATTCTCTACTCAAAAATCAAACATGGTCCTTAGTTCCACATCAACCAACCATGAATGTCATTGGTTGTAAATGGGTGTTTAGAATTAAGCAACATGCAGACGGTAAAATCGAACGCTACAGAGCAAAACTTGTAGCCAAAGGATATACGCAACATGCCGGTCTCGACTATGATGAAACCTTCAGTCCTGTTGTAAAGCCAACAACGATTCGAATGGTCCGCACTCTTGCGGTTGCTCAACGATGGATGATTCGTCAACTCGACGTTAAAAATGTTTTTCTTCATGGTGAGTTAAAAGAGGAAGCGTATATGACTCAACCTCAAGGCTTCATTGATCCACATTATCCTCATCATGTGTGTAAATTACACAAGGCGCTTTATGGTCTTAAACAAGCACCCCAAGCTTGGTTCCAGAAGTTTAGCTCATATCTACTTGAATATGGATTTCGCAACAGCAAAGTGGATCCATCAAAGTTCATCTTTCAACACTCCCGAGGCATGATGGTTTTGTTATTATATGTCGACGACATAATACTTACAGGCAGCCACAACAACATCACTCATGATTTTATTTCTTCTATTGGTCATGCCTTTGAAATGAAAGGTCTTGGTAACCTGCATTTCTTCCTCGGAATTGAAGCTAATCGTACGACTAAAGGTCTCTCCCTAACTCAATCCAAGTTCTCACTCTCTCTTCTGGGGTGCGTAAGCGGAATAAGGGTAAATTGCTAATTCATCATTATAACTAATGATAAAGCTCATCATTATCCAATGATAAAACTCATCATTATAAACCACTTTCTCTCACCCATTTTTCTCTCACGTTTTGTGGGTCTCAAAAGATTCAAATCTCATATTTTATCTCAAGAGCAGTTAAATGGACTTTGTGACATGAGGTTATGAAATCTAATAAGGGCATAATAGTCATTTTAGTAAGAATTTCAAACGGAAGTTAGGTTTGAGGTTGTTTGTCTAACTGTTGGAAAATCATAAGTTAATTTGCTAAAGGTTTACTCATAGCAGTGTATTTGTAAAATAAGAAAAACCCAGCAACTGCTATGCAAAACCAATTCGAAAATTACAAATGAGAACTCATTTGTCTGAAAACTTAATTTTTCATCTCTCTTTCTCACGGTTCCAGGCGACACAAGATTTTACTCAGTAGCTGAAGAGTGTATTGAGCTGAGCGTTCATGGCTCCAGTGAGGCGAATCTTGACGAAGTCTTTCGATGTAAGAGTCGCGAACAAGGTTTATTATGAAAAATTCATCGAGGAATTGCGTGTTGATTTGACAGATGGCAGTGCTCTTTTCTCATTAGCAAAACCCTAAACTGAGAAAAGAGCACTGCCAAGTCTGCCATCTTGAAGATCGTCTCTCAACTGTAATATGGATACCAAAACCCCAAACTGAATTTTTCAACTGTAATGGACACAAGCAACCCAACTATCGGTTTTTTTTTAAAAAAAATCAATAACTCATCTTATTAAGAGGAAAGAAAGATACATTTTGATCAATAACTCATCTTATTAAGAGGAAAAAAAGATATAAATACAAGTCAGAAAGCCCTTCAGGTTTACAAGCAAGTAAACACAGCCCCGACCTTGCAACACTACCTGAAACCTCCCCCTGAGTGCACCATGGATCTAATACAAAATGTCCGGGATTTCCTCTCTTGAGCAATGTAGGCCTACCCACTCCAAAACTACCCAACGGACTCAGGCGCAAATCCAGGGCGTTATGCCAACATATCCTTGAATACTCTGCGATTCCTCTCTAACCAGAGAGTCCAAGAAATAGCCCCTGGAAGCACTCCCCAAACCTCCTCCCACACTCCCTCCCCTCATTCCCATAACCAACAATCTAGTAGATTACAAAATGATGAAGGGAAGGCCCAAGCCACCCCCATGCGAGATAAATAGACGTTCCACACCTCCGACGCAACTGGGCAGTGCAAAAGCAGATGATCCGCTATCTCTTCCGTCTGGAGGCACATATAATATCGATTCGTCAAGCTCCATACTCTATGTTGTAGGTGGTTCTCAGTTAGAAGTTTGTCCAACAATGCAGTCCAAAAGAAAAAGGAAACCTTGGAGGGAATATCGGGATTCCACACTACTCTATACGGAAACAACATCCCCGGGAAAGTAAACAGAGACTGAAACACATTTCTAACCGAAAACCGCCCTTGGCTACTCCTAGACCACAATCTGCAATCCCTTATCTCTGGGCACAAAGAAACTGAGATAATACGCTCCAGAAGCCGAGAATAATTACTGATTTCCCAATCATTTAGATCTCTCCGCATCCTTGGGCACCAAACGATTCTGCCCGAACCTCTCTCATATGAAACCTCCACAAGGGCTTCCTTATCGGAGGAAATAGCAAATAGGTTTCCAAAATCATCCATGAGACGATTGATGCCTCACCAAATATCCTTCCAAAACCTGATCTCCGACCCTCTCCCTACTCTATATCTGAAGAAAGGCGTTACCAATCCTGCATTAGCCATTATTCCCTTCCACAGCCCCAAACCGTGGGGTCCCCTAACCTCCCGAGGAATCCAGCAAGAAATTTCCCCATACTTGGCTACTATCACAGCCCTCCACAAATTGTCCTTATCCTCTCCAAATCTCCACACCCACTTCCCTAGCAAAGCTTTATTCATTTGAATGAGCGGCTTAATATGCAACCTGTCAGCTTCCTTAGGGCGGCAACACTGGGACCATGCTACAAAATGGTACTTTGCTCTATCATCTCTATCATTCCAAAGAAATTCCCTCTGAATTCTCTTTATGGTTTAAGCCACTGAGCGAGGAATGATAAAAGACGACAAAAAATAAGTTTGGAGATTTTGCAGCGTATTCCAGATCAAGGTCAATTTCCCCCCTTTCGAAAGATGTGATGTCTTCCACCCAGACAATCTTCTTGCAATGCGGTCTAACACGAAATTCCAAACTGATTTCTCCTTATATTTCGCTCCCAGAGGCATTCCTAGATACACTGAAGGGAGAGACCCTACTACGCATCCTAAGCAAGTAGCTAGATGGTCAAGGATGCCCCCCCCCCCCCCCCCCACACTCAGGATCTCAGACTTAGCTAGGTTCACCCTTAATCGTGAGACCGCCTCGAAGCATCTAAGTATGCTTATGATGTTAAGAAGGTCCCTCCGCGAAGCCCTACAAAATATAAGAGTGTCATCCGCAAACTGGAGATGTGAAATCCTCGTACCATTTTGACCAATCCGTAAGCCTTATCAAATCAACACGCAATTCTTCGATGAATTTTTCATAATAAACCTTGTCCGCAACACCCGCATCGAAAGACTTCATCAAGATTCGCCTCATTGGAGTCATAAACGCTCAGCTCAATACACTCTTCAGCTGCTGAGTAAAATCTTTTGTGTCGCCTGGAACCGTGAGAAAGAGAGACGAAAAAGGAGGGAATTAGAAGGTTAAGTTTTCGGATAAATGGGTTCTCATTTGTAATTTTTGAATTGGTTTTGCATAGCTACTGCTGGATTTTTCCTATTTTGCAAATACACTGTTATGAGTAAACCTTTAGCAAATTAACTCATGGTTTTCCAACAATTAGACAAACAACCTCAAACCTAACTTCCGTTTAAAATTCTTACTAAAATAACTATTATGCCGTTATTGGATTTCATAACCTCATATCACAAAGTCCATTTAACTCATCTTGAGATAGAATATGAGATTTGAATCTCCTTGAGACCCACAAAACGTGAGAGAAAAATGGGTGATAGAAAGTGGTTGATAATGATGAGTTTTATCATCATCATCATTGGATAATGATGAGCTTTATCATTATCATCATAAAGCTTCAAATGTGTTTCATCATTATCATTGGATAATGATGAGCTTTATGGGTGAGGGTACCATGTAGGTGGGGTGCATCATGCATGATACACACCCACATAATTACAAAAGCGTAAAGGGTCGCCACAATCCAAGAGTTTTGAGAGAGAGGGTGGGGTGTACGCGGGATTGAAATGAGAAGGTTGTCCGTGGGGTGAGAGAAGCATCCGCGAACATGTGTGGTTGTCCGCGAGACTGAAATGAGAAGGATGTCCGCATAAATGAAATAAGAAAGTTGTCTGCGGGATGGGAGAACCATCCTCGGACATGTGTGGCTGTCCGCGGAGAGAAAGTTTGGGTGGTGGTGTGTTACACATATCACACCCTTTGATTTGGTGTAAAGTGGGTGTACCTAGATTGGTACACCACCACTCTTTGGCTTAGGTATAAAGCACACACACCAAAACCAGAACACTTCATCAAATGATTTGGTTAAGATGATAGTATTAATACACCCTATTTGATAGGGTGTGACGCGATTCAATAAAGTTAATGCACCCTAACCCTAATCGGGTGTTGCAATTCCGTTGCCCACAACTATATTATTTAATTTAAGAAGGCATAGCCATAGGCAAAGGGAGCAGCTGCCCCTAACTTTAAAAAAAAAATTGCAAATGGACACAAATAGACAAGATGACCCACGAACTTGGCCCTATAAAAAATTTGGGGGCTATGCTCCTGAATCCCCACACCCCTTGGACAAAGAATATTCCGTATCCGCCTAATCATTCTTCACAACCCCATCAATTATAATTACTAACAATACCAATCAACCATTGTTAGCCCCACCACAAGAAAAGCCCTGCTCCGCCCCTGGTTAGGAACAAACCGATGACCTCATGGCTATGCTTTAGAACTTCATCCAATTGAGCTTGAGATCAAGAATGAACTACTTTGCACACAGATGCACATGAGTCCTGATTTATGTATGTTCTAATTGCTTAGAAAACCTACATCTTGCTGAACTTAACATCATCGAATTCTAATCTATAGTATGCAACGGAATGACATGCAAACAAATAATTTATTAAAAATAAAAACCCTATTCTACAGAACTAGAGATCTCCATTGATATATTGAAATTACAAAAGCATAATACACGTTATCGTCAAAAACACCATGTTCATATTATCAGAACAGAAATCCAAAATTTTAAAAGTGGGATTAATCAGACCCCCAAAAACCCATATCAGAAAAGGATAATAGAAGACAACTCGAATCGTGAAATCCAAGAAAAATCAGCTATAACCAGTGCAGAAATAGGAAAAACGAGCAATATTATATTTAAAAAATCATGTTCGAATTCATCAATCATCAAAAGGAAAAGGAAAAGATAAGAAACAGAAATCAAATTCAAGGTCTCTGACCTGTAGGCATGTTTTGCAATGCTTATGAGTTTTGCAGGAAGGAGAGGTTGCTGTTTACTTGCAGGAAAGGCAATGCGGACAGATTTCGATACTCTGAGAAATGAGAATGAATAAATAGGGCGCAATGGCTATTTCTCTCATATGAAGGGTAGTTTAGTCAGAGAAATATTTGGGAGGAAGGGTATTTTCAAAATAAAAATCATTTTCCAGGGGTACTTTTATAATTTCAGAACTTTAGGGTTTCTTTAGTACCTTTGGTCCTCATATTGTTGGTCGCTTTCCAGCTTAGGGTTTGGGAGATACTTAGATACTTTAGTATGTACATACAAGGAACTGGAATCCACAATTTGATGGGTCTATCCAAAACTGAGGCATAATTCCGATTCTTTTAGTTGTTCCAATGGTAGAAAATATGTCCCGACAAAATTTTGTTCGAATCTTTTGAATGAGTATGACAGTTGATATTTCAACGGACTAATTAATAAGAACATATATTTACCAAACTAACCAAGATTGGAGCCTAATTTGTCATGTAAAATGGATTGGTTGGGTAAGTCCTCACTCCCACAAAGTCCCTTCAACTGCCCATGAACTATAGTTAAATTTTAACTTTAAGGTTAATTTTTTGTTTACTAAAATCTAAGGGTAGATGGATTAACCCTAGGGTTGAGTGACTCTTAAGCACAGTTAAAGGGAGTTCATAGGGGACACATGGCAAAAAAGGGTCCCGAGACGTGTCCCTTTGCTCCTCGCTCGAAGAGGTGATTATTTTCCATTGTTATGTGTGATATAGCGACCTTTGTTGAAAAAATTTAAAAAGAAAACTTGTTCAGGTATTCTCCACATTAATACGCATAAAGCATACTAACATGGTGAATACCGAGTCGCCACTAATCATCGAGTTGTGGTGTGATTAGTCACCGAAATTCACTTTTTGTTTGAAAAATATGGGCAATGCAAAACCATGATAAGATTCTAAGAGAGGATATTAAATTGTGATTTGAGGAAGGTGTTAGGCACCCCAAATCACCTGTCTAAAGACGGTAACATATACTTTCAAAATTATCTAAAAGTTTATTTAATAGATTGGCTTTAAAAAAATAGTTAATAAAACTCTAATTTAACTTGTACAAAATGACTCTAAATTTGAAATTTTAGAAAAAGAGATAGGAAACCTAAGTCTAAAAATGAATGGGCATTATAACAACTCTAATCTAAGTAAGATTAGACACCGTAATAATGCATGCAAATTATGAAATTTTGGAAATATTGATTACAAAAATGAGCATTATAACGACTCTAATCTATAAATATTATACATTGTTATAATGCTGCGAGTGATGGAATTTTGAAAAAAATGACTAAATTCAAAATCAAACGAACATTATAACGACTCTAATCTAGAGAGATTAGACATCGCTATAATGCATGCGAAATAATGAAATTTTGAGAAGGGTGACTATATCTACAATAAAATGAGCATTATAACGACTCTAATCTAAGGAGATTAGATATCGCTATAATTGCTAAGAGAAAAATGATTACTCTCTTTAAAAATTGGTATTATAACGACTCTAATCTAGGAAGATTAGATATCACTATAAATGCATAAAATGAAAAGGGAAAAATGATTAAACTCTCTAAAAATGGGTATTATAACTCTAATCTATAAATATTAAACATCGTTATAAATGCATAAAATGAAAAGGGAAAAATGATTAAACTCTCTAAAAATGGGTATTATAACTCTAATCTATAAATATTAAACATCGTTATAAATGCATAAAATGAAAAGGGAAAAATGATTAAACTCTCTAAAAATGGGTATTATAACGACTCTAATTTAAGAAGATTAAACATCGTTATAAATGCATAAAATGATAAGGAAAAAAAATTATTAAACTCTATAAAAATTGGTATTATAACGACTCTAATTTAGGAATATCAAACATCGTTATAAATGCATAAAATGATGGAAGAAAAATGATTAAACTCTCTAAAAAATTGTATTATAACGACTCTAATCTAAAGAAATTAGACATCATTATAAATGCATAAAAATGACATTGATTTTCAAAAGCAACCATGTATCTAAATATGAATGGAATATCTTCATTCTCCTATTGTTCACAAAGAGCCTCAATTAAGCGAAATGCGTCACAGGGGATCTTTAGTGAATTTTTTTAAAAAGAAGAATATACCAAAGACTAAAATACTCGAAAAATTGTGAGATTGAAATAAAGATGTTAAACTAGGGAGCATCTCTATATCTCACAAGGAGCTCCAATTCAGTGAAGCGCGTCATAGGGGTCCTTAGTGAGTTTTAGAGCAAAGAGATGAGAGTTTTTCAACAACTTGGCTCATATTTGTTAAAGAAAATAAACAAAAATGGGTTTTAAAATGTGCCTATAGGTTTCTATCCTTCTTCCTTTTATTTGAAGTCCCCTAATCGGTGAAATATGTCATAGGATAGTCCAAACTACTCGAAAAAAGAGAGAGATCTCAAAATTTATCTAAAGGCTCGCATTATTGAAAGAAATGAAATAGAGGGTTATGAAGAGAATTAGCACAAGATGTAAAAAGATGGGAGAGTTTGGCCTACCTATGTGGGTTGGAGACCCCCTTGATTTTCTTTCCTCAAGTTTTTCTCCTAGGACACCTCCAAGCTCTCCTTCTTCTTCAACTTTTTTCTCTCTAAAACCTTTTCCTTTGAAATCTTTAACCGTCTAGGGACTCAGGGAGTTTTTCTTGAATTTTTGGGCAAATAAGAGGGATGAAAGATTTTTAAGACTTAGAATGTATTGCAAATTGCATGACTTTCCTTAGTCTTTTTGGCAGAATTTTGGCTGGTAAAAAGTTGGTGTGAAATGGATAAAGGGTTGGGGTATTTATAAGGGAAAGGTTGAGGGGAAAAACTCCCTCAATTCTAATATGAGACCAAACATATTTAGGGGTATTTTAGTCATTTAATGATATTTTGGTAATTAAAAGGGGCTCATTCTTCAGGAATTTTTCAGGTTGTCAAGGGCATACCTTGTCCAAATCACAAAAATTCTCTCAAAGAAACTATACTGGAATTACAGAAATATCAAAATTGAGGTAATAACTTTACCTCAATTTCAAGAATAGGCTACATTTTTAATGTCTCCAATGTTTACCGCCATTTAGGAATGAATCCAAAATATGGTGCCAGAGACTCCAGAGAGTCTTGCACATGGTCTCATAACTGAATCCTGAAAAAATCCACTAAATGACAGTAATGTAAGTGGGGGCATTTTAAAATAAGCCTAAAATTGAAATGACTGTAAAGTAATTACCGCAAATTAGGGACATTGGGGTTATTTCAACATTTTGACGTGTAAAGGTGCTAAGCGTTTCCCAAATATCTATTGTCTAAAAATGGCGGTAAAGTATTTACAGCCATTCACAATCCAGTCATATTTATAATTGACGGTTACCGCCAATTGAAAACTAGTCCATTTTGGAATTGATGTAATTATATTACAGCCGTTAAAAATTTAGTCACAAATGAAATGGGTGTAATATAATTACAACCATTTCAGGTTTAGTGTATATACAACACTACCACTGCATTGGGAGGTTGGTCTCTCGGTCCTTCAAAATTAATTTTAAGGTCTGAAAATAGTGCAATAGGGGTTATGAAAATCTTGGATTATTAACTTGGGTCCGGTCACACTTTTGAGTGTTAAAATGATTAAAATACCCCCACATTGGATTTAATGTCTAGGTGATCTTTAGATGATGGTGGGATGCTTGTAAATGGGTAGATGGTGTTTAAAATAATCTCGTGGAGTCTGTCTTGCCTCGGAGAAGAAGTATAGAAGACACATGAGAGCGTGAAGAGTCCGGGCAAACACAGGGTGTCTACATTATGTATCAAGCTCGGTAAGATTACAAACATTTTTTTAGATGATCAGATCTTGGTTACCAAACTCCCTATTTTGGGTCTCACTCTCTTAAGTAAAGCTTTACTACCCCGTATTGCACTTGTAGTCTTAGGGTTAGAGTTGACCGACTTGTTTTCTTTAAAATATTGACCATTTTATTTTATGCGTTGCCTATAAATGTTTCAGTCACCCCATAAATTATTTCAAACCCTAAAAGCCAAACTAACACTAAACTAGTTGTTTCAAGAAGGCTTTTACCGATACCGAAAGGGAAAAAAGGAAAAAAAAGAAAGAAGTGGGGGCACCCACTCTGGTAGCTTTATTCCTCCCTGCGTGGCAAACCATTTTTTGTTGACTCGTTGTTGGCACCCAAGATTCTAAATGGCAAAACTCTGCCACTACCTATCAATTACACGGTTCGGTAACCAACGGGGGTTGGTGTGCTGGCCAGACAACGCCTCAGGAAGCGGAGGTCTTGAGTTTGATTCCCTCCCCCCTCTTCGCCTACCTCAGGGATATATCCCTACTAACCTGGTGCATATGGTTGGAGGGTCTGCACTTGCCGAGAGATTAGTCGGGGTGCTTTAAGAGGCCCGGACACCCTCATTACCCAAAACAAAATTTACACAGGTTCGGGCTAATGACTTGGGCCATGTGCACGACTTGGTTTTGTTTTCTCAACCCTTTTATCATTGGCATAATACTTAGTGAAATTTATTAATAAATAAATATTTTAAAATATGGTTGATTGATTTATTTAAGTACTTTAAGAAAGTTGGACTAGCAGTGTCAAGTTGAGGGTATCGCAGTATCCTGTTATTCTTATTGGTCCTTTTCCGGGCTGGGCCTCCGGATGGTTGTAAATACCCTGTCATCGATCCAGGCCATTTATATAAATCAATAGGATTTTGCTAGCCCCAGTCGCAAAACTTCCATAGACGCAAGTCTGGGGCTACAAATGTCAAACATATTCTGTTTTTCACTTTTTTAATGTTTTAAAAAATCCAACAACTCCACGTGATATGGCTAATATTGCGTCTGTGGAAGTTTTTGCAGTGAGTGTGACTGGGGATAGCACTCCTCAAATCAATAAATGACCATTTATGCCATGTCTTTAGCACCCACATGGAAATGGAGAAATACTCTTATCATCTTGCATGTAATTTTGTTGCAAATTTCAAATTTGATTCCTACAAGTCATTATGGTCCTTCTGCAGATGTTCCTGAGTTATTGATGGAAAATATCAGAAAGGAAATAACCAAGGAAAACTGAAGTAACATGAATTATACTCGAGCACAAAAAATCCTAACATTTGATATCATAGTCACTTAGAATGTAATTCAGATAGATTTCTCTGAGCACAGAAAGGAGAATTTTGGCGGACGGATGAGTTCTTGCCCGTGCGGGCAGGTTGTAAACATACAGAACAACTCTTTTTTACCATTTCCATTTCCATCCAACGAGTGACAGACGGATGTTTAATAGAAATAACCAAGAACTTGACCGCCCGCCTTCTGTCTGATGGCCTCTTCATGATCTAAAACACCACTAGGAGTTGAAATCACTAAGTATCCCCACTGCACAGCACAAGGAAAAAACAAATTTGCAGAAAATCAATCATCATTTCCTTTGATGCCACAATACTGCAAATATGATTTTTAAGTATTGTGCAACAGATGAAATTTTACTAATTGATACTTGCACACCCACACCCACACCCACACCCACAAACAAAGACTAGCATATCATGAAATGATTGTCATCTACTTGTTCATTGTCCTATGTCCACATGGCATGGTTCTGAATCTTTAAACACATTGCTCCCCTAAATCCTTCTAAAATATGTGGGAATGAGTGGTGATAACTAACACAAGAAAATGAGTGAAATCTAGAAGATTACGCTAAATCTTCGACCCAGTGCAAGTATTAAAGGCTTCAAATACATAAAAATGCTACAGTTTCAGAGAACATCTTATTTTTTTATAATAGGTATCATATGGCAAGGCTATTTAGGTTCAAAATGAACAGGATTATGCCATAACCAGCACCTACAGGGAATTGTAGGAGGAATATATATGATGTTTCCAACATTAGCTGCCTAAAATCTGAGTGTAATGAGGAAGATAACCTAAGGTATTATTTGTTGGCTAAATTAAATAGGGTAATTCTACTTATTTTAAACTGCTGAAGTTGGTAACACAGCAATGAAAGAAAATTAGGGATAGAGAATGGAATCAAACAATTTTGTTGGGATTAATATGTTATGATAGAGGAGAGGACACTCACATATGCAGGGTTGGAAGGAACATCTCTACATGGATGGAGTTGATACAAATGTTTTACTTAGGGCTCGTTTGGTTCGACTTAAAATAAGCGCTTATATGGAGTTAATTGAGGTTTACATCAAGCTCATGGTAAATGAGAGGGAATATGGGATTCTAAATCACACTAATATAGCAAAGCCAAAAAAAATTCTTTTGAAGGCTGAAGAAAGTGTAGTGAAAAATTAATGAATTTTGTATAAAATAATCAGGCGCACACAAAATATTATAGAGCCTAGGTTCAAGGGCAAGGCCCCAAAGTTTTTTTTTTTTTTTTTAAGTAATAAGCCAACCTTGGTCATAAATATTTAAAAAAAAATACTAATTTAGAAGGGGACCAAACTACTCACAATATCAACAATTACAAACTAATTTGGGGGGGGGGGGGATCACTATATACAAAAGTTAAACATTATTTATTTATTTTTTAAATTAAACCTGTATAATATTTAAAAAATTCAAAATTTTGGGCGGGGGGAACATAAAAATGGGGCTCCAACACACTGAAATGCGGAACATAAAAATAAGTGAATGGGAACCACTGATTTAACCACTTGTATTATTTTGAATTAGTTCCAAATTTATGATGACATTGTCTAATTCAAGCACTTCCAAAGACAACAACAGGCTGGAAATAGGAAAGGGTTTAAACAATAATACAATGAACTTCACAGACATGCTGAAGATAACTGCAACAAAATTCCCAACGCCAAGAACTCATGTTGCAGACATGCAAAAAACGCCAGAATGAATTGAAGTTAAAGAGTTAAAAGACCACCACCCCATTAAAGAAAGAAAGCATGACCCGTAAATTCTAGTTTGGAGGCTAAAATAAAATTGCATACATGATAGAATAAGAAGTGTCTACGAACTAAAATTAAATTAAGAATTTCAAATGCCTTATCTTTACGCTCCATTTGATACTGATCTTGCTTCCTCAAATATTCTTCCTAGTGGTAGCAATTTTGACGGCCATTAACACTTCTTTGATTTCTTTGCAATTCAATTGGAGAAGGTTAGGCAATTGTGCCCTGAGAAGGTTCCCATCTAGAACACGGGCATCCTGAAAATAAGTATTCTGAACACCAAGTGCTCTGGATTGCTTGCAAGTTGCAATGCCATGCTGATACAATGGATTCCTCCCATAGGGGGTTAATTTCATTTCAAGACGAAGACCTGAATCAGGCTTAGGTGGCTTCCCACAAGACCCAATTATCTGAAACCAGTCACTAATAATTCCCCAGCCATGATTCTCTGAGCAAGAATTGAAGCAATATTACCCTTCACTTGGAAGTCAACAAGACAGACAGTAACGTAAGGGTCGCTAGTGATTATTTTCCCATGACAGTGATGCTCCCGCTCACCAGTGAATGGATTTCGACAAGTGTCGCAGGCGAACCAACAACCGGACGCTCAAAGACTAAATCAATGTTAGATAAGCTTCGAGAATATTTAAATATAGGTCTCCATCAAGGTAAATTACCTGGTCTGAAGAATTGTCCGCCATTGAAATCGAGTTATCAAGATCTCCCTTAGAACTAGAAGCCATGGTTGAAGCGTGAAGAAGCTGTGTTGCTTGCGGACGCATGGGAAGAGGGAAGACGAACAGTAGCAACTGCTTGATCTTGATGTGTGGAGATGCTTCTACCCCCCAAAAAACAAAAAACAAAAAAGTGGAAATGCTGGTATGTATTACTTAGAGACATGTGGGAGGAAAAAGTGGGCCATGCGTAATTTCTCAATTGTATTGAGAACTTTTAGGGAAGTTGAAAAAGTGTATGCCAGAAGACGAACAGGTTCAGAAGGAGAACGCGTGTATCGAGGAAATGGAAGAAATAGAGTTTTCTTTCGCAGGTGTCAAGAAGTGGTAAACAAACGAAACAGGTGCTTTACTCAATGAAATTTTTTGGAAGTTAGCGGTTATGAAGATGATCGATATATAGTAGGTTTAGCCGACTTAAAAAACAACTGGATACAAAAGGAATAAGAGTAGAAGAAGTTGTGCGAAAAAATTTAGATGACACCAGCTTGAAGCGCCTTTTATCATACGTTAGTAGATACTATTTTGCATAGAATTTCCGCATATTTATATATATGAATAAGAGTTTAGAGTAAGACTTCCTTTGATCATTCTTGCTTAATAATATTTTCATTACTCATGGCTTTCTTGTCCGAAACATAGATGGAAACTACTTAGGCAAATGTTTCTAAAAAATATTACAAGCGATGTGGTCAGAACATATGACCAAAACTCGCTTACTGTTAGCAGTGGAACAAACTTGAGCAGGATGAATGCGATGAATTTGTCTCCTGCACCCCCATTGGATGGGACTCGTAATATTGGTGGTTCGAAACAAGGAGATGGTGAAATGTCTTCTCATCGCAAGCGACCTAATGTGTCATCTTCAAATGCAAAACAAAAAAACAAAAGAGACGAAGGACGCAGAGAGACTACTTGTTTCGGGAGTATGAAGTAGAAGATTTGCTCGTGCCTAACAACGAAGTAACATATGGTGAAACCGTGAAAGTGATGTCAATGTTTCTGGACAGACACAACCACACCAAGAGATGGGAGCATTTAGGGATCATCTTACAGAAAGCATGTAGAATGATCATATCAATAGTCAACAATAGTGTTACATGAAAATTGACTTATGTTTTATATGAAACTTTTGCAGATCTTTTGGGATGTGATTATTTACATTGAAATATCTTTTATTATTATTATTCTAAAGTAGAAACTTTGGAACAAAAAGCATCAATTAAAAATTATAATCAATGGTATCCTTGTCCGAACAATTGAAATAATCAACTTATGCATTTGGGTGAACCAAACAACTGGATTATTTTACACATAATTGGTTATTATCAACATCAGCGCTTATTGACAGTGTCAAACCAAACAGGATACCAGCTACCAACGCTTATTCGCATCAAGATTATGATTCCAATAAGTCGAACCAAACGAAGCCCTTAGATTCATGAGGGTTTTTTTTTTGTTGGTAGATCATTCGTGACAAAATTGATCCTATGAAAAGCAAGATTGTGAGTTTTGGAGCCTCGTGATGATTTAAAGGTTTGGACCATAGTTGTAAGGAAGCTATGTATAGGGTGGGAAGCTCGCTTCCCAGGAAGCTCGTTTCCCAGACTCGCTTCCTCAGACAAACTCGCTTCTTCGAACAACCTCACTTCCTAGGAAGCTCGTTTCCATCACGTCCCATTTAGTAGTCAAATGAAATTGTATGTGTGAAAATGACGGGACAGACCACAATCTAAGCCTAAGGTGTAGACTCTAAGTAAGTATCGTCGGTTTGGAACCTAAGACACCTAATTTTCCACAAATTCTCATGTAAGATAAAATCAAAGATATAGCTACCCATAATGGGAATGAGGAGCCTATATCTCATTTCTTGCTTCTCGTTTCCTAAGGTTTTTTTGAGCTTCGCTTCCCGCTTCTCGCTTCTCGCTTTCGCTTTGCTTCTCGTTTTTGCTTCTCGCTCCGGTAACTATAGTTTGGACCTTCTGGCAGAAGGTTTTACTTCTTTTTTTTAATTCATTAAAACAATAATCATCTCCTTTCCTACCTGAATATGGATATTGATTGCATGCATGTGTGAGAATGGGGAAAATGTTTCTCAGTTATGCATTGATATATATATATGTGTGTGTGTGTGCGCGCGCGCGCTTGAACATAAGATTGGCATGCTTGTTAGCTATCTATTACTAGATTATGAGCATCTAGAACAGATTCAGAAGACTAGAAGAAAATAATAGGAAAGAAATCATGGATCTTGATATAAATAGTAAAAAATTCCAATTTACTTAAAAAACGCACAAACCTGACGAGTTGGGAGTGTACGTGATTTATAGTCCTCGATGTCCTTAACCATAATGTCCTGTCTATGCATGAGAGCTCGGCAATCATTTATCCTGCCTTGCAGTTCAACAGTTATCCTTCCCACTCTATGGGGATCAAATACTTGAAAGTCTTTTATATATCCTGGAAAGCAAATTAACAAGTCAGTAACATATAAAAGCTACCAATAGCCATCACAATGAGTGGCACATGGATTTTGTACCAACTGTTCTGAGCAAATTGAAACATAATGGATCTGCATTCAAGAACAAGATAAGCCAAAAGGTACAAGCTATTATCCTTTCAGTCTTATTGTTTAATTTTTTTTCTTGTTTTAAATTCATAAATCTAAACTTACAATTAATTATGGTCCAAAGATAAGCCAAGTTTCTTTTGGCATGCAACAAGTTTGGCAAAACCCTTCAAACGCTATTGTGAAGCTTAAATGGATGGACAGCATGAACAGAACCTTGGGATACAAATCAGATGTGGCATCTACAAAGGTCTCACCTTCCCAATCAAATAGAGATTCGATTAACATAACAGAAACTGTTATTTGCAACTGAAGTCTAGCAATGGAAGTCAAACTTCAAGGAGATTTTGAATAAATAAATGTATCCATCTAAATCACATGAAATGAAATATGAAATTGACATAAATTGGTACATTATTTTAAAACACCTTTTCTAAAAATTAACCATAATCAACATTAATTGTAGAGGGTATGCCATTGCCAACATCAATTTACAAAACAGAAGTAACTATTTATTTCATGTCTTTCTAATTTATTTTGATTGCGTTACCTTTTTTGTTAAAGCCTCAAACCACACTTTGATTTGATGGGTTCCCAAGTCAAATCTAATTAGGACTAAACAAGGTATTTAACAGTCGCATAAGCTTAGAAAAGCTGGACAAATCCGGTGGTTAGGCATATGCCCCATTGTTCATGGGGTTGCAAAACAAAAAAATTTATTTGTTGTTTCTAAGTCAAATACTTCTTTGGAAAATAAAGTTCAAGAAGGAAGAACAATGCTTGTTGTGGGGAAAAATTTGACCGTAGGACTGATGACAATGTGAGAAATATAGAGAGAGAAAAAAGATATAGAGACACAAAGCCACACCACAAAAAATTATGCGGTTCACTCACTATAGGACTATATCCACGGGTGAAGACAACAAGAACTTCCACTATGCAGAGATTACAAAATACAAGGAAATTTTCGCTCTCTATGAGAGCTAATGGGATTAACATGAGCTTGCTCTTCTTCCCGGGAGCTATCCATTCTCTCAAGAGTCATTGATCTTCTTTCCAAGAGTCACCTACTCTTCTTGAGAAATACACGGGCTCTCCCTATGAACCCCACTAACTTACCCATCCTCAGCCATACCATAAGCCTAGGGTTGTCAATCCGACCCTCGGATGAGGAGGGGCGCCCCAGCCCTCTAATGCCCCGCAAAATGGAGGGCGTCTTTTTCTTAGGGCCCTGGGTTGGTGCTGATTTTGGAAGGCCCAGCCCCCACCTATCTAATATTATCTATATATATATATATAGATAAGTCTAATGGGGGATATTGTCCCTTCCTCATACCTCCAAGACCCAAGTTCAAAGGTACAAAAGTGGGGGTATGATAATAATTTCCACCAACCCCCTCTATAAAATATATTCAAAGTTTCAAACTCTCTACTGACCTAACCCAGTCTCGAGTCACAAGTTAAAGCTCTTGATTCTCCCTTTATCTCACAAACTCTCTCTCTCACATATCTCTCACAAGTTAGAGTTTTCCATCATCTCTCAATACGGTAAGATTAGAGATCTCTCTCTCATCTCTCAAGTCTCACTTCTCTTACATACTTGTCACTCACCTGATTTTTTTTAATCATGAATCAAGATATCAATATATAAAAAGAAGAGGGGAGAACAAAGAAAGTTCACAAAGAGTGAACCCATGAAAGCAACAAGTAAAATACAAACAAAGCCTTGTCTTACTGGAATATCCTAGTTTGGTTGGACTAGCATAATTATAATCCAATTTTTTTAATTGCCATAATATTTGATCCTCATAAAAAGAGAGGTAATTAGTATGCATAAGGAGCAATCTATCATAAATCTTAAGAAAGAGTATAATATAAAATTTGGTACCCTGAACACAACGTCAAGTGTGGAAAATGTTGTTGCGACAAATTTTAAAAAAAAAAATGATTATTATATTTTGAGGTTTGAAGAAGAAATGTAGCAGTAGCATGACGAAAATAGATAGATATATGAATTGAAACCCTTTGTTGATAATGAGTCAAACTACCAATGTAGAATTAAAATCAAAGTTAGATCAATATTCGGGAGAACCAAGAGATAAATCTACAGAATTTGATATTGCTTTGGTGAAATTCAATTAAAAAAATTATCCAATTTATCAATGATGACCTGATATATTTTAGCAAATCCAAATTTAACAGTTGTTTATGAGTCTGCATTTAGCACCAAAGTAATGGTACTTGACCAGTTTAGGAATTGTATAAAATCAGACATTATAGATGCTTTAGTTTGTTGCCAAGATTGGATTCATTCAAAGGATAGTGATTCACCATATATGTTAAAGTTAGATGTATTGGAAGACAATTTAGATAGTTAAACATATGGTAAATGGATTTTTGTTTAGTAAAACTAATTATTAAAAATAATAGCTATATTATATTTATTTTACTCACTATTTCTTTGTACATACATGATCGCCACTGGTAAAAATATAAAATAACTCCGTCATACTGCCATTTGCATTGTATTACCGGTCCCAAACCAGATTTAAGGATGAGAGTTAAGCGTCGAGTTGGCAGTTAGTGTAGAAAAGAATCTACTAAATTATACAACTTAAAATTTTCCTTCACTCATCTTTAAGCCTTAACACTTGAGGGTAGGGCTTGGGCCTAGCTAGTTCAGGCCCTCCGAGGGCTAGGGCTAGGGCCACATTTTTATAAGTGATGGTCAGGGTAAGATCTATGCCCTGCCCTTTGACAGCCCTACATAAGCCTAAACCCTAACCCCATTTATAGGATCTTATAACCTAAACTCAAGCCCTAAACCAACTAAGATTTTCCATAAATTTTAATCCCAAAAATTAACTCTACGGTAATAGAATGTTCCATCAAACGAATTCTAGACAACCCCCAACAACACTATCATCAAAAGCTCATATCCACAAAATAATTCATCAACCATGTTAAAAGATTGCCGCCCCGGCTCGCAACCATGATGATTGTTATCGCAACAATGTTATTTCGCAGCATCGAACCCAACATTAGGATGAATTACATATGTCAAATTAAACTAACAATACCCATCTAATCCTTCTCCATCTCATAACAGCCATCAAATGCTCTATTAAACGAAATTGCCTCAAACTCTATGAATCCAGCTAAGTTCAGCAAAAAAATAACGATATTTGCAGAACAAATTAATCTAAAGAACCAATATTCATAAAATAAACAATCATGGGTTACCTCGATCTTTCATGATCTTGAGAAATGAAGCCATGACTGTGGATACGGGTTGCAGGTTCGCTGTGGCTTTTCCTCTCTTCTCTGCATTTACAATCGTTCTCAATGCCTCGTTCAAAATCCTCCTTCCCATCTCTCTCTCTCTCAGACTCGAAAATAATAGAAGGGTTTTTGTTCTCTCTCTCTCTCTTCTCGCAGATTCGAAAAGAAGAGAAGGGTTTTTTTTTGGGACCAGATGACTGAGGAGGGTTTGGGGGTATTTTCGATATTCTAAATATAAAGAAAGATCCCAGGTTTGGTTTTTTTATTTTATTTGATGATTGAAAGATCCAGGTTAATCGACTCAGGTTTAGAATTTCGTTCAAATTTCGATTTCGGACAACCCAACGACATAGGAACTGGATTTATTTTGAAAATCAGATTTCGGTTGGAATTTCAAAAAATTTTGATTAAATTTTGGATTTCGAATTTTTGCCAAAATCTGATTTTTTTTTATTTTTTAATTTTTTTATTAAAATTCTGAAATATTTCAAAATATTCTGAAATATTTTAAAATTGTTACTGAAATTTCGAAATTTTATATATTAATTTTTTAAAATTAATAATAATATTTTTATAAATATGTAAAATTTTAATAAAATATTATTTATATATATATATATATTAATAAAATATATATATATATATATATATATATATATATTTAATAAAATATGAATATTTAGAATTTCGAAATTTCATCGAAATCCTGCAATATTTTGGGATTTCGGTTCAAGTTGGTTGGTCGAAATCATCGAGAATTTCAAAATTAAAAACCTTGTAATCAACCAAAGTCCCAAAGAGTGCACGTTAGCCTTTGAAGAGATTAGATCACAGCCATTTGAATTCTCCCCGAGTTCAATCGCACCCACATGTCAACACATGACCCTTTTAACCCCAATTAATAATGATCAAGATTCACTGATCCTTAAGGTTCAATAATATAAGTTTGGTTTTTTGGAAAAATATATTTGGCTATGGTTAATAATTTTTAATTCTTGTGCTTGTTTTTTCTAAATCGAGGTTTATATTATTGAACCCCAATGATTAGTAAATCTTAACCATTGTTAATATAGGTTAAAAAGGCCACATGTTGGCCTGTGGGTGCGATTGAACTCTCCTTGAGTTTGCTCACGATTGGTTGTGATACGATCTCTGGACATTTTGAAATTTATTTTAAAAATAAATAAACAAAAT
Source organism: Tetracentron sinense (assembly GCA_015143295.1). Taxonomy (NCBI): domain Eukaryota; kingdom Viridiplantae; phylum Streptophyta; class Magnoliopsida; order Trochodendrales; family Trochodendraceae; genus Tetracentron; species Tetracentron sinense. Next base: position 4,476,666 of record CM026569.1, read on the forward strand.
AGTAGACGAAAAATACCTTTGTTTTATATTTGAGTCGTGTTAGTCCTACTCTCACAGGTTGGGATCGTATTCAATTGCGAGTTGGAATCATATTTAATCGCGATTGAGTTCGGGAGAGTTCAATCACATTCACGTGTCAACACGTGTCTCTTTGAACTCATTAATTATGGTTAAGATTTACTAAGGGCGTTTAGCAGCATTACTAAGAGGCGTTTGGCAACATTGTAGCGTACTGATCACGTTTTTCTTTTTTCTTTTTCTTTTTAAAAAACTACTACTATGTGTAATAGAAGTGCAGTATTTTTTGCATAATCTACTTATAAGTTGCAATATTTTTAATTTTTTAAGAATATAAAGATACTAATCAAAACATCTAACGGTAATAATTATAGGTATAATAATAATTTTACCAACTCCTCATTATAAATTAAACTTAACCCCCCACAATAACATATGTGTATATGAGGTTAGCAATCCTCATATTGTACTCTTTGCATTTCATGGTATAAAGGAGAAGGGTTGATTTTAGAATAGTATCCAGTGACGATATAAGAATTTATTTATTTTTTGCTATTTTCTTAGGCACCCTGATCCTTGAGGGTAGTACTTGGGCTTAGTTAGATTAGGCCCTTCAAGGGCTAGTGTCACATGCGTATGTTTAGTCCCACACCAGCCATGTACTGGGTCTTCCGAGCCATTGGTGTGGGAGTAGGCAGCATCTGAATTGCCTAGTCACTTCAGTTGACAAGCGCTCCATGACAAGTGGTATCAGAGCCGACCCAGGAACATCGGGGGTGTTGGACGGATTCATAGCACGTTAGGATTCAAGGGTGGATCCCCCTGACGAGGGTGTCAGAGATTCAGGCGGGAGAGCCTGTAATGTGCGTATGTTTAGTCCTACAGCAGCCATGTATTTGGCGCTTCGGGCCATTGGTGTGGGAGTAGGCAGCATCTGAATTGGCTAGTCACTTCGGTTGGCAAGTGCTCTGTGACACTAGGGCTGGGTCATGACCATTGCAAGTGAGGGCCGAGCTTCGGTAAGACCTAGTTCGAATATTGATCTAGCCATTTACTGTCCTATAATAAGTAACTAGAGCGTAGAGCGGGAGCGAGACCGTCAAATTTTAATTTAGGACAAGGTTGAGAGTGCCTCCGGAGCGCCAATATATATACATACACATGTATATGTATACTTGATGATTCTTGAAAATTATATACTTGTAAATGCAAATATATAATTTTCACTTTTCAAAAGTATAAGAAAGAATTAGGAAAATAATTGATCATTAAAATTTGTTATCACATAAACAAGATACCTAAGAATCTTGTAGCCTACAAATGAAAATGACAAATACACTTCACTCAACTTGAAAAAATGTGTGTCCGAGGAATAGCCTAGTGGTAGTGTGTCCCTTCACTCGGAGGGAGGTTATGGGCTCGAGACCTATGCAGGTGGGTGTTGTAATTTCCCCGTACTTTCGTATAGCATATACTAACCCACTAACTAGAATGTGGGAAAAAAGAACATAAAAAAATGAGGATAAAAATGAAACTTTACATAAAGCGTACTCTCTTTATATCGTAAACCCCGCTCTACGAAAGTTGAAACTGGGCTCTCGAGGTGAGAGTCAGGTTTGAGAGCGGGAGCGAGTAGGTTAGGAGCTTTGGCTTAACACTAAGGTCCTACCACTACCTAAGTAAGGGCCGAGCTTGGATCTGGGCCAGGCCCAATTAATTGACAGCCATCAAGATAGGGTATCACAAGTCACAGCAAAATGTTCACATTTCCCTGTATATTGGCCTAAAAAAAGTCCCACTTTCTGAGAAGAGAGAGAGAGAGAGAGAGAGAGAGTTGAATCTAAAGTCTAAACAACCGCAGCACAGCTGGTCACACGCACAGAGTCACAGTCAGCCTTTCTTCTTCGAGCAAAACGGCCGATCACAGCTGAACCGAAAGAGGAGTCCTGAAAAGGAAAATAGAGTGAAGAGGCTGAACGAACAGCTACACCTTTGGATTCTCTATCGACTCCTCTTTTGCGATTCAAAAGGTATGTCTCCGTTGGTGTTTCAAACACAATTGATTAGTTCTCAAACGACTTGGGTGCTGGATGTTATTCAAATTCTTACTTTTTTCCCCAGTTGATTGGTTAATTCGTTGATTATTGCTATTTCAGTTCGGAATTATCGACTATTTGCTGGAAACTCGTGGATTTTTCAAAAATTGGGATTTTTTTGTGTGGGTTTTGATTTCTGCTGCGAGTGGGATTGGTTGGACTAAGTTGCAGAACGAAGAGATTAACATAAAGGGGAAATGAGCAGTGATTTGGTTGAAGGTGTGATGAAGAAGATCATGAATAATTAAAAGATGGTAGAGAGGATTTTTGAGAATTTTTTGAGGTGGGTTTTTGTTATTTATTGATCCAGCGTCTGATTCGCTTGTGTTTTGGAAGTAGTCCAATACTGGGGATTACACACGCCTGGAGAAAATAAGAGGTTTTTAAAATATTGCGCTGAATTGTTTGGAAAACTGGGTATTTCTAGTGAAGATGTCAGGTAGGGATTTAATTAGGGTTTTGCAGCTTTAGTTGCAGAGATTATAATTGGTTTGTATCAATGATACAGGGGAGAATTTTTAAGTTGCAGGTTAGTTCGAGCAGGCGAGTGGTTATACTGTTGGATTTGATTTGATAGTTCTTTGTTCCTATGTATTGTTAATTGATTGTAACTGACAGGGTCTAGCCAAAGACAGGTGTGTGGTGTCTTAGTGTGCTCAAAGAATGGAGGAGTTTAAGATGTGGGTAAGATTGTTATGCTGAATATTGATATCGGTGAAGGGGTTTAGGGATGAACTCTACAATGGATGATATGAACTTGATTCATCAGGCACAGAGGCATCAGTTGGTGGTTAGGGAAATTGGGGAAGAGATTGATTTGGAGATTGGGCCTGGTGACGATGACCCTTCATTCGCTAATACTCCTCTTGTTGGTGGTCCATCACAAGAAGCCTCCACTGAAGAGCAGGAAGAGCACAAGCAGATGCTTGTAGTTTCTCAACACTCCAATGATGATCATGATATGTCAAAGACGCCACAAACAAAAAGGAAGAAGAAGGTGGTGAAGAGATGGAGGGAGGAATGGGCTGATACCTACAAATGGGCCTATGTTGATGTCAAGGATGGGACAGCAAGGATATTCTGCTCCGTTTGCAGGGAGTATGGGAGGAAGCATAGGAGGAATCCATATGGGAATGAAGGCAGCAGGAACATGCAGATGAGTGCATTGGAGGAACATAACAACAGTCTGCTCCACAAAGAGGCTCTTCGGCTCCAGATGGCCTCCAAGGATAAAATTATTGTCGACAAACCCATATATGTAAAAGGTTAGTTACCTCATTACATTTTGTTTCGTTGGACTTTTACGGAAAACTCAAATGAGCATTCATCCTTAGTAATTAGATTATGCATTTTGCATTACGTGAAATGGTATATTTATCTCGTCATATGCTTCTAAATATGTCAGAACAAAAAAGGAAGAGTCTTCACTCTTTATTAAACTTTTAACTTAACCCAACCTAAATTTTGAACTGCTTAAATGAACTCAGAATAGTCTAGATGAGTAAGTTCTTGACACAATTATATTGATTCATCAAACTTCTTCAAGCTTGAATGTCTTGATGGATCTTATTGATGATGGTGAATTCATGTGTATGCTTGCCCACAACAAGGTTAATGCTTGCGACATGCTTCTTAGGAGGAAGAAAGTTGTCTATTACCCCGTATTTGTATGATGTGCATGTAGGAGGGGGAGTTTGCCAGTTAAGATTTTATAATTCGATTTTGTAGAGAAGTTTCGTGGGTTTGGGGAAACGAAATTTTGGCTGAATTATCGAAAATTTGCACATAATAATGTGATTTTCCCATCGATAATTCGCCAATAATAAAAAAGCAAAACGTGAAATTTTTCGTTGAAACTTTAAGAAATGCTACATCAGATATTAATGAAACATATATATATTTATTATGGTAATTTAAAGGCTTATACAAAGTAACAAAAAAGTCAAAATTTTTAAAAAATAATAATTAAATCTTACACAAAAGTCACACAAACACTATCTCCTTTTTTTTTGATCGGTAATAATAATAATTTCATAAAAAGAAGGAAGATTCACAAATAGTGAATCTCCAAGGAACAAACCAAACTAACAACACAAAAGCTAAACTAACAACATACAAACATAAGAAACCTCCTGATCACTCCTTATACAATCAACTCATCTAACCCTATCGCCCCCACATCAGCTATGGCGGAGATCCACTCACGCAATAAGGTCCGCGATCGGGAGCAAACTTTCTCCACAGTCGACATGGAATTGGCAAACACTCTCTTATTCCGCTCTTTCCACAAAGACCAAGAAACCACCCCTGGGAGAAGAGCCCAAACCAAATCCAGTGGACTATCCAATGACGCCGAGAGCCAACTGGATAATAAGGCCTGATAAGACGAGGGAAACACCCAAACAACCCCCATCTGAGCCAGAAAATACATCCAAACCCTCCTCACCACCGGACAATGAAGCAACAAATGGTCCACGGATTCCTCCTCCACTAAGCACATATAACATCGATTTGGAAGGCTCCACCCTCTCTTATGCAAATTGTCCAATGTCAAAATCTTATCCAAATAAGCAGATCAAAGAAATATAGATACATTTGAAGGCACCCTGTTAAACCATACCAACTGGCTGGGGAACTCCGCATAAAAGCCCAGGTTAGCAACTTGCAGATACGATTTGACAGAAAACCGACCATTAGAGTTGACCATCCAAACCCTGCGATCTTTGACAGACTCATCAATGGAAACTGACTCTAGTAAAGTCAAAAGATTAGCAAAGTCTTGAACTTCTCAATCATTTAGCGCCCGGCTAAAAGAAGGGCACCAAACCACCAAGTCCGCCCTCCTAACAAACATGTCTGCCACTGCCGCCGATTTATTAGGGGAAATTAAATAAAAAGACCTGAACAACTGCAATAAGGGGGAAGACCCGCACCACTGATCGGACCAGAACTTAACATCCTTCCTGTCACCGACAACAAGACGAGTATATTTGACGAAATCAGCCCAAACCCAGCACAATTCCTTTCCAAAGGCCAACCCCGTGAGACCCCCTAGGCTTCCTCGGTTCCCAACGATCTCTATACCCATGGCGCGCTACCATAATCCTTCTCCACAAGCTATCTTCTTCCACCCCGAATCTCCAAAGCCACTTTCCTAATAAAGCCTCATTGATCGCCTTAATAGGCCAAATGTTAAGACCTCCACGGTCTTTGGACCTACAAATCCACTTCCACTTCACAAACACTATCTCCTATAAAAGGGGAGATCCATATTCATCAATAAATCATCATTCTCCTCTAAAAGGTGATCTTCTTCATTGAAGGAGATGAGGTCCGTTTACCTAGGGACTGTTCGTTATCATTCTCGAGGGGTGATTTACTATTCCCCTAGGTGCTTGTTTGGTATCATTATTGAGGAGTGATTTTCTATTCATCAGGAATAGAAAATCAGAAATATCATGTGGATGCTTTTTGGAGTGGAAACAATTCTAACAAAAGTTGTGTTTCTAGAACACAATTTTGAGAAAAAAGTCATTTATAAGAATTATAATCCTCAAAAGCAAAAATTATATGACTTTCACCACCATCACACCCACGATCCACCCCCACCATGACTACCTCTCACACCACCACCCTCATCTCACCACCCCCATTGCAACCCCCAACTGCCACCGTTGCCCGCTCCCACCCCCACCTCCATCATGACCACTCTCCACATCCACTACCTCCCCACTGCTGCTTCCACCCTCATTGTCACCACCACACCACCACCACCACCTCCACCCTCACCGCCATCGCTATCCTCGGCACCACCCCCAACCACTGCTCCAGCCACCTCACCCTCATTTTCACCGGTCTTTGATGATCCTTATTTTTTTTATATCCAAACACGATTCTATTGTTTATTCTTCAAAATGGATTCTGATTGAATGTTTTGAAATGAATTATGAGCACAAAATTCATTATTAAAATTTAGGAATTGATTAGTTTACAAAATTAGAGAATCACCAGAATTGATGCCGAACGGGCGCTATCCCGACGTCAGGGTTCTTCACCATCAAGAAAGTCTCCATGTTTAGACTCATGCTTTTTGGAAGTCAGCGTCCTTATGATTTTTCTCGTATGGAATTAGAAGATCTCCCAACCCTCCTCCTACCCCTCGCGACGCTATTTGTCCATAAGGTCTCCTGGCTCAACTCTCACCCCCACGTTTTAACAGTAGCAACTGATGTCTTGGCAACTTCGCAGTGCCATTTGGTAGTTGGATGCTACTGCATGGCCTGTTTGACGTGAAAAATTTAGGCAATCTACCACATATCGGTAACCCCCTGCTAGGTGCTACTTCAGACGAGCCACCCCTTCGCTTTTTATGTAACATGCGCGGACAATAATTTTTGATCGACTTCTTCTTGCTGCTCTGGATGGCGCCCCGTGTTGTCACCTGATGTCAGGTCTCCTCCCTTTTGATATCCTAACAAGTACTTATAGGTAAATGCAAAATGTTAAACAATAATATGATTACAATATAAGTAGATTACATTCTAATATGTCTATAATGCATGCTAGTATGCATTAAAAATTTAAAATATATTTTTTGTTTTAAAAAATAATTGTTCCTAATATTAATATAACCATTCAAGTGATCACAAGACATCACATATAAAAGCACGAAATATCATAAATAATTTAATGGTTTTGTATTAAATATTAATTTTCAAATTGTTATCACTAATTTATATGTAATTATTCAAATATATTTGTAACTAAATTCATTAATTTTTTATTTAAAATTAAAAAGGTTCTTCCTATCAATAGATCATGCGAAGATACAATCATCATTTTCTAATAAAAATAAAATTCAGATTAATATTTTAATTTTATTTTTATACAAAGAATGAAAAAAAGTATAATGGTAGAAATTAGATAATTCAAAATTTTCAGCCAATCGATAGATTGGCTGGTGCAATAAAAATTCACATAAAATGGACTTAAATTATGCCTAAAAATCCCAAAAGACACTAAAAGTTACATTTCAAAAGTTTTCCCCCAATCCTTATCACAGTGTCCTTGTGTTGATCTTCACCTCCTTTAGGTTGATCTTCACCCAAGAAAGTCAAATGGAGTGAAAGATGGGGGAGATTTAAATAAAGGAAGGAAATTCCTAACCAAAGTATTTTGGTTAACTGTTGAAGTGTGGATAGTTAGTTGAAACTTTGTGATTCTATAACTGAGTACATCTCAATTTCTTGCAAGAAATTACGAATTAATCAATAATTCGCGAATAATTGCAATTTGACAATGTTTTGATGAATTAATGTAAAATTGTTAATACCCTAAGTTGGTACTTGATACTATGCTGACGGATGAGCTCCAAATTAACGATGTGGCTGAATTATCGTAGTTTTGCACAAATTTTCAAACTTTGTTGCCTCATGTGTTCATTCATTGCAGATTTGCTAGGAATATTTGGTGTCACTTTTTCTTATATGGAGCAGGGTGGATCTTTCCTCTTGATACTTTGGTATTGTTGGCCTAATGTAGGACATCCACTCATGGTTAAAATCTTTTGGAAAAGTTTCCTCTAGGACGTTCTTTGGTCTACTTGGAAGGAGAGAAACAATAGGGTATTTATTGGCAAGCCCCTTAATATTTCATCAATTGAAGATAGGATTATCTTATGTCTAATGACTTGGCTCCATATCTCCCTCTTTCATGGGACTCAAGAGCTCAACATTGGGAGGGATTTGTTGCAGTCGCCATGTTTTAATGGCAAAGATCTCCTATTTTAGTTGTTTGGAAGCCCCATTTTGATGGTTCTTTCAAACTGAGTTTTGACAGTTGGGCAACCCAACAACCGGTATGGGTGGGGTGATTAGAAACAATAATGGCGATACCTTGCTTCATGTTTAGGTCTGGCAGGTGTCATGTCTTCGAACCAAGCTAAAATCCTCTCCTTAAGGCAAGGCATCATATTCTCTAGGCTTTTTGAAATCTCTTAATTGTTGAAGGTAATTCAATAAATGCTTTTAGATGGATGGGTTATCTTGAGAGAAGTCCTTGGAGATATGTTTTCGTGATTTGGTAATCCATAAGAATACTGATTCACGTGGATTCTTAGATTGGCTAACCGACTAGCTGATTCATTGGCCAAGGAAGGTGTCACCAAGGATTTTATCTTTGGTTATGTTTTTTTTAATCGGTAATCAAGCATGATATTATATATATATGTAAAGATTATATCTACTAATGCAGAGATAGCGAGGCAATGAACTTATGAAAGAGTTCACAATTAAGTAAACGCAAGTGTACTATAACTACCACAATTGTAAAAAAATATGCATGAACCCCCAAAATAGACTTCAGACCAGAAGCCACATTTCTTGTAGAAGTGCTCTCCTTAATCTAAGAGATCACCCACGCGGGCCACGCCCACACCTTCTTGACAAGCCAAACACCATTGGTGAATTGATTGACTAATCGTTTCGTACATCTGCGGAATTGAAGAGATTGGGTCCTCGAAAACTCTCCCATTTCATTCCATTCAAATTGACCACAAGATAGCCCCAGGAAGAACGACCCAAATGGCCCCTCGAGCATTGTCCCTACACTTTAGAAACCAACATGATAATTTTTTTTGAAAGGAAGACGAGAAAACCCAGTCTACTCCCAGACGAGAGAGGAAATATCCTCAAATTTCAAACATAACAGGGCAATATAGGAGCAAGTGATCCACCGACATATTACCTATCCCTACTAATCATCCCAGCCTCGATTGCCTCTACATTAGAAAGCATCAGGAGAAACTTTCTATGGAATGAAAAGATTGACACCCACAAGTATTATTTGGTGGACTGGAAAACCATATCCCTCCCTAATAGTGGGGGTGACTTAAACATCCCTCCACTGATCCAGGTAAACAAGGCTTTACTGGGAAAATGGCTCTGGCGTTTTATGGAGGAGGAGGGGTGTTTGTGGAGGGAGGTGATCTTAGCCAGACATGGGTTGGTCAATAGGTGGCACCCAAAGGTCGGACCGGGCCCCCTGGGAGTCGGGGTTTAGAAGCCCATAATGCAAGGGTGGGAGGAGTTTTCCTCTCACACACACCTTAAAGTGGGAGCTGGGGATCAGGTGAGTTTTTGGCATGATCGTTGGTGTGGAGTATCATCGCTTAGGCAGTCTTTCGGGAATCTGTTTCTTCTTGCGTCTAACAGGAAGGCTTCCGTAGCAGAATATTTGGATTGGCTTAGTGGGGCTCCGGTGTGGGTCCCTAAACTTAGGCGCAACCTTTTCGATTGGGAAATCCCGAATCTTCTAGGTTTGTTAGCTCGGGTGTCGGAGGTCACCCCATCTTCCTCCACCAGGGATAGCTGTGTTTGGTCCTTAGACAACAAGGGGAGGTTCTCTGTGGGTTCCTTTTTGCGAGTCATGTGTCCTAGACCTTTGCTACCGTTCCCTCATCAGTCTGTATGGTTCCCAAAAATTCCATCGAAGGTATCTTTTTTCTTATGGTCGGCGGTATTGGATAAAATTTTGACGATCGATCATCTTATGCATAGAGGTTGGCAGTTAGTGAACAAATGTTTTATGTGCTTACTTGCAGAGGAATCAGTGGATCACTTGTTGCTTCATTGTCCGGTGGCGAGAGAGGTTTGGTCCTATTTCCTCATGCACCTAGACATCCCTTGGATCTTTTCTGGCTCGTTTCGGAGCTTCTTATCTTGCTGGTTGTCAGGGGTGTTCCTGTCGCCAGCAGGGGATGTGTGGCCTCTCCTCCCTGGGGCAGTTGTTTGGTCCCTTTGGAAAGAGAGGAATAGGCGAGTATTTGAGGGCTCCGCCGTGGAGACTTCCCGCATTCAAGCCAGGGTGCACCATTTAGTCTCAGTCTGGGGTTCCGTTGGGGGTGATTCGAAGGATCCGTGGGGGAATACATTTTTCACTTTGATTACCCGGATTTGATTACCCGGATCCTATTTTATGTTGTGTTTTTAGCTGGTTTGTATTTTCGTCACTTTTTCCTAGGTTCATTATTGGTGATCCTAGGGATGTAGCCTCTTTTTCCTTCTTTTATATATATTATTGCTTTACCAATTAAAAAAAAAGGGATCCACCTACTCTTCCGCCCGAAAGCACATATAGCAACAATTTGACATCCTCCACCCTCTCGCTTTTAATTGGTTGTAAGTAAGAATATTATTTAAAACTGCAAACCATAGGAAGAACGATACATTTGACGGATTTTGTAGGTTCCACACTGGCCTATAAGGAAAGATGGACGTGGGAACAATTACAAATTCGAATGACTGTAAGAGTGATCTCACTGAAAATCATCCGTCATGGGATAAGGGGAGCATGTAGCAAGTTGCCCGCATAAAATGGAATAACTTGGCCATTTCCCAATCGTTAAGATCACGGCTCAACCTGGGATTCTAGATCATCCCACCCTCGCCTACCTCAAAACAATCTGTAACTAAAGCCTCCCTATCCTTAGTGATTGAAAGAAACTCATCTTTCAATTTTGATGACCTACACCACATATCCTTCCAAAATCTAACCTCAGTTCTGTCACCTATCTTGAACCTAGTGTGAGGGGACAACTAGCTAGCCACCGCCACTATCCCTTTCCAAAGACACACTCCGTGAGAGCCCTTAACCTCCCTCGGAACCCATCTTGACTATTTCATTGATGTTTTTTTTCCCTCTTCTTGTTGGTCTGATGGTTCTCCTTAACTTGGATTTTTCTTTCTTCTCATCCCCTCTTTTCTTTCGTAATAAATTTCACTTCATTAACAATAAAAATAATTGATGACCACTAAATATGAGCTTCATTAACAGAAAACCAGGATAGAATTTCCAATATTCAAAGAAGCCATAAGCTCCATCTTTTGTGAGCAGGTCAGCTTGTGAATTAACATACCTTATAATGAGACAAAATGTGCATGTTGTCCACAATTTCTATGACTTGATCGATGATGGTAATGAAACTCCATAGACCCAATGGCTTGCTAGTAGTGCCCATGACAGCACGTTGGAGGAGTCTCATTTCACAATAAGAGGGCCAACAAAAGACTTCTTGATAATGAGAAGGCCTTTTAATCTGTACAGGCTCATTCCTGTGAATGATGTCCTGGTCAGTTATATATTTGAAATGGGGAATGGCGAGGTGTGGAACCCGACATTTCACATGAATCCCAGGGAAAGAAAGAAATTTCTGTTACTTCTGAACAAAGTTAACAGGGCTCACGTCACTCCTGACAGAGAAAATCATTGTCGTTGGATGGGCAATTCCAAAGGGTCTTTCACAATTAGAGATTTCTACAGTTACCTTTTGAAGGAGGATGTGGATTTGGTGAAGATGTTGAAGTCCAGTAAGACTGTAAATCTCACATGCCTCTAATGGTCCAAGAGTTTGTGTGCTCGTCAGTTTTGGACAAGATTTTGACCATTAATCATCATAGGAGCAGAGGGATGCAACTTCCAAACAGTTGCTCTACTGGATTATGCCTATTACCTGTCAGGACAAAATTGTCAAAATGATATGGATCCCCCTCTCGTGATTGGTGATTCCTGCTTCTATTAGTTACTTTTGTTTAAGTTATGATTCTTGGAATTACTTTGCTCAGTATTGATGGGCTACTGACAGTATTAAATAAATATCTAGAAGAATCCTGTTTGATCCTTTTTCGATTTTTTCCTTTACCATAAATTCAGATGCAAGACTCAATTTAAATGATTTTCCTTCTTTTTTAGCGGTCAATTTAAACAGTTTCCATGTGAACTTTAATGGTTGTATTCATAATTTTGCACTTGACTTGAAGTTTCTCAAGATTTTCGTTCCTACTAATATTTTTTTTCTTATTGGCTTTGTCATCACATTTTCTCTCTCAAAATGAAGCTCTGATGTCAAAAACTGCTGGATCCATTGTTGAAGCTGTGTTAAAAAGGGACCCTCACGAGGTTGAGTTCATTCAGTCATTGCAAGAAGCCGTTCATTCTTTAGAAAGAGTGATAGCGAAAAATTCTCAGTGAGTTGCCTTAAGAAGGAATCGTATTAATTCATCACTACCTAATCTGAAGCAAAAAGGGTTCACAGTGAAGGTAATGCAAAGTGGCTCTGTTGTGTTGCAGTTATGTCCACATCTTGGAGCGCTTGATAGAACCTGAACGTATGGTTGTTTTCCGAGTGCCATGGGTTGATGACAAGGGTGAGACACACGTGAATCGAGGATTTCGTGTACAATTCAGCCAGATATTGGGTCCCTGCAGGGGTGGTCTCCGCTATCATCCGTCCATGAACTTAAGTATTGCCAAGTTTCTTAGTTTCGAACAGGTATTGTTTTAATTTACAGTGTTCAAGTTCATTCATTCTTCCCTTTTCTAGTTCAATGTCCAAAAGTTGCCAAAAATGTTTTACAATTTTTAATCCTTCTCCTTATGGATTTATTAGTGGATCTATGCCAGATGTAGGTAGGGTCACTTTCATGGTAAGCTTGGATGTTATTGTTGTAGCCATATGGGACTCATGGATAAATCTGTTCAACGAGGCAAGGTCTTCGAGATTAGGAGGACTGAAGTCCATCCAGTTTTGATGTTCCTTCAATTGGAGTACTTTTCCTATTCTTTCTGATGAGTATTTTGTGGGAGCTGGAGTCTGATTGCTATCTCTTGTGTCTCTCTCTTTGACTTTTTCTGAAACGTATAAGTCTAGTAACACGAAGAATTCATCGAGGATCCTCTGACTATCCTCATTATATTTCTTTGATTGTGACAAGATTTTCGGCCTTGTGTAACACTTTGATGGTGAAGTGCAAGTGTGAAATCATAATTGTTTCCCTTTATGGTTGCCCGTTAAATAACTTCTATGATGCAGTCTTTTAGATGGAAACAATTTGAGTTTTCCCAGTGCTTTGTGCTCTATCTACTGCTTTTCTGCAGACTCTAAAGAATGCTTTATCACCATACAAACTTGGAGGTGCTGGGGGAGGAAGCGATTTTGATCCAAAAGGAAAAAGTGAGAATGAGGTAGTAGTCCTGGTTTCTTTTGAGGATATGTTATTGTGATAAGGATACTTCATTCTAAAGTTGAACCTTTCTAGGGGTTCTGAAAGTGGTTCTCATAATTGTGCGTGAAACCCATCTTGGCAGATCATGCGCTTTTGCCAAAGTTTTATGGATGAGCTGTATCGTTATTTGGGTCCTGATCGGGTAACAATAACAATTTTTTTGTTTCATGCAATCAATGTATTTAGATTGCAAATTTATCACTGACTCTTACCTTATCTTGTTTATTTGTCGTATGCAATACAGGATCTTCCTGCTGAGGAGATGGGTGTTGGTCCTCGGGAGATGGGTTACCTCTTTGGACAATATAGACGTCTAGCGGGTCATTTTCAGGTATTTATGCCACCTAAAAGAGTGAGTGCTTGAAACAAGCAGTATCACTCACTGAACTTGAGTGCTTGAAACAAGCACATCATTCTTCTTCTTCTTGGCTGTACTTCCTAGAGATTTCTGGCTCCACTTCCTAAAGAGCAAGACGTGGTCATTCATCATCTTGTGAAAACTCACTTTACAGCCCAGGATAAATTGCAAATGTCTTCAGTCAATATACACTAGGTAGAACAAAAAATTTAAGATTTTTTTGGTTCGTCAACACATCAAACAAACATTGGGAATGGAAAACTCTCATGAAGGATGTGACTGGCTCACTTCTACTATAATTTTGTCCTCTTAAAGCTCTGGAATCTGGATAGATCTGATGCCTTTTGTGGTCGCACACCAGTCTTTGGGTCAGAATCTCTCAACCTATAGTATGTAGTTTCGGCATTCTAAAATGTAGCTTGTATCTACTTAAAAACCACGTTAATGCCTTTTAAGTACACAATTGCGGTATATTGGTCGAGCTGCTGTATTAGGTAAAAAACATACATCCTTGCGACTGCATTTTCTTATTATGGTGAAGTATTCAGCATGGGATGTAATGACTAATGTTTCTTGGAACTCGAGCTGTCTTCCCTCTCTTATCTATTATTCTTATCTCAATTGACTGGAAGTATCATTTTCCTGCTCATTAAATTCTCATAAATATGAGTTCTCTGGACAGAGAATAGAGGTATCAATAATCCTTAGTTTTTGTAGAGGTTGTGTTACACATTCATAAAGATTATGAAATTACTTTCTTCCATGAATCTTGTTTGTGGAAGGAAACTGGGGGGTCTTAAATTTAAATTTTCATATGTATGCTTTACTTATGCAGGGAAGTTTTACAGGGCCAAGGATCTTCTGGTCCGGCTCTAGCCTTCGAACTGAAGCTACTGGCTACGGACTGGTAACTAATTTCTTTGCTCACCTCTCCAATTTTTTTATACCAATAACAAAAAAACTCTCAAATTGTCAAAGGGTTTCTTGTTCTTTCTTTAGTATGTTTTCAGAAGTATGCGCTCTTTGGAGTACCTTGCCCTCTCTAATTCCCATGCCTTATCTGCAGGTGTTTTTTGCCCAGCTTATACTTGCGGAAATGAATAAAGAACTCAAAGGATTAAGGTTTCTAACTTGACCTGAAAGCTTATGAAAAAGATAAATGACAGGCCAATACTATATTAAAGGATTAATTATATCACTGAATTTTTTCACTAGTGAAATGCTGCGTCATTGTCATAAACTCGTCATTGCTTGGAATCATATGACTATAAGAAACTACGTTTAATGTTTTATGTTCCAAGCAACTTAAGCTTTGATTATATCATGATGGTTTTGAGGCCCTGGACTTTGGATATGCTCCTCTCTTGGTCTTCATTTTTACTGGATAAAGGGAAGCCGGTGTGCTCACCAGCTTGAACATTTTGTTTTTGATGTGATGTTTGTTAGACTTTTAAGCTGCTTGATTCACAGAATGAAGTGCTTGATCTTGCTGTTAAAATTTAAGTACTACAGAGGTTGCTCTGCTAATTTGTTGGTTTTAATTCTTTTTTTCTTGAACTTTTTCTCCAGATGCGCAGTAAGTGGTTCTGGAAAGATTGCACTGCACGTCTTAGAGAAGCTTCTTGCTTATGGTGCTCTTCCCATCACAGTATCGGGTAAACCTATGGATGCCTGGGTGAATGTTCTAAAGTCCAGGAGTAATAGATTATATATATTAGACTCGAATGCCATAGAAAGTCACTGGTTTCTATATCTTTTGTGGACCTGGTGTTGACACCTTTAATTTAATTTGTAAGAAATGTTTTTTGACATGTGAGTTAAGTGTACTGCTAATAAAGAACACATGCATATTTGCATGTATTATTTGAAGTTTCAAGTGCGTTGAAACTAATATCCATATAGATTATAAGTTCTTTCTTTAATACGCTCATGATTAATTATTGTTTTATCTATTCTAATATTCTTGATGCAAAATGAAGAATTTATTTCCTTATTTGTCATCTTCAGCAACTAAGTCCGAGTAGAATTCATGCAGATTACAGGTTTTTAAGCACTTTATTATAGTTCAGAAACTGGTGCTATACTGTCTTGTTGAACCTCACAAGTCATTGTTTGTTCACTGAGAGCTCAATTTGGCTTATATTGGAGGGTTTACTCTTAAGCAATTAGAATTCATTAAAAGAAAGGAGCAAGTCCCATATACACAAAGAGAAAAGCTACTGGAAAAACTTAAATATTTAGAGGGACTATTCAGGACCGCAAAGACTGTACTTTTACATTTTTTCAGGTATGGTTGGGTAAGAGATGCTTTGGATGCTGTGATGTTAGTGTTTTTGGAAGGCATATTGCACGGTTTGCACCTCGAACTTAGGAGGTACGCTATTAGTGGAAAGCAATCTTCCCAAGGTCATCGGTTGGCTAAAGGTCCGTCATGGGTGACCAACTCATTAGAACATTTGAGGATGTATTAGGGGAACAAAGGTCTTGTCTCTTTGGAGGTTGTAGAAAAAACTGAACTTTATTGATAGCTTGATTGATTATCTACAATAACCCAAAACAAGATATATATAGATGGTAACAGAATCAAAGGTAATCTACTCATAATCTAGAGATACTAGTAGAATTTAAAGATAATTTACTCATAACCTTGAATAATCCTAAGTGATCATAATCTAATAAGATATTTTCTTGATTGATGAGATACACTTACTAATGATTCAGTGCATCTCATACACATTACTGCAATGATACTTCATTCCCCTAATATTCCATTTCCTCTAACAAAGGCAAACGAGATCCTTACGGCATTGGCTTATGATGGTATAAGTAGGCCTCGTTTATACTTTGGGGAATCTCTCCTCTAACTTCCTTTTTCTTTTAATAACATTTACACCTACTTATCTAGAAAAAAGGCATTGGTTGATATTCTGCATTGCACCCAGTCCATCCACTACACTGGGTGAAGGCTTAAAATAATATGAAATCAATTGCAGAACATTCAATTTTCATTATCTTACAACTGGTTATTGCATTCTAGTTTCGGGGTGATAATATAAAAGTTAGTTGCAGAACGTTCAACGTTCAGTTTTCAATATTTAATAACTGGTTCTTACATTCTAGTTGGATGGAGTCTAGTAATGTGGAATAAGAAACTCACTGTTGTAATTTATGATCTGATTCCAGGGGAAAAAAAGGGTGCTGTGGCTCTAAAATTTGGCAGATAAATTTAGCAAACAAACTTATTAGGAACTAAAGAACACAATTCAACAACCAGGCACACACATAAATACACATTTAACTCCATGAATGGACCAACTACATAAAAGTCGATTGACACTGAGAAAGGTGACCCCCAAAAAGTGCAATGTTGTTTTGTGGAGTCAAAAGACTAACTTGCATATGTTTTCCCCATGCCCCTTGGAATGGATTGCTTTTAGAGAGTATGGCAGAAAACTTGAACTTGATTCATATATGTAGTCCAGCAAGGGCAGAAATGCTGTGAAGAAATGTTTTCTGGCGGGGTATTTTAAATGCTTGTGATAGGAGGTACTATAGTTTTACTTTGTCAGGGTATTTTGCTCATCTGCAGTAATATGTTATATAACGTAAAAAGGAATATGGAGGACCTCTAGATTTGCGTTTCCTTCCCCAAATCTTACCCTTCTTTTCCTACTTCCTTTTAGCATTTTAGCGTCCATGTCTTCACGATTAGGATGCAAGGCTTCTAAACTTGGCTTTACTGACTTGTGTTTTTTTTTTAATGCGAAATAGAAAAATCAATATTATTGGAAACTCTTTATGCTAAGTAGTTTTGGGAGTTGTAAATTGTAAACATGCCAACAAATGTTCATATCATATTCTGCTTCTTACTTTTGCAGATTCCAAGGGTTACTTAGTGGATGAAGATGGATTTGATTATGTGAAAATATCATTTCTGAGGGACATCAAAGCTCAACAAAAAAGTTTGAGGTGTGTGTTTCCTGCTACCACCTTTACATCTTTTATCCACTTTCCGATCTTTAATAACTTTAGCCTTATCTATATTTATTGAATTTGCAGAGATTATTCAAAGACTTATGCTCGATCTAAGTACTATGACGAGGCAAAACCTTGGAATGAAAGGTGTGATGTCGCATTTCCTTGTGCTTCACAAAATGAAATCGAGCAATCTGATGCCATTAATTTGATTAATTCAGGTTGTCGTATATTAATAGAAGGTAGTAGTACTCTCTGTGATGCCTTATGTTTTCTAGTGCTCGTCTCTTTAAATTTTCTTTTTTTCATGCTAATAACTCTATATTACCATTTGAGTTAGGTTCAAATATGCCCTGTACCCCTGAAGCAATTGACGTGCTGAGAAAAGCTAATATTCTGATTGCTCCTGCGAAGGCTGCTGGTGCAGGAGGGGTACAATTAATCATTCACTTGCTCCTTCTTATTATTATATATATCTTTACATCATTTGCAAGAACAATTCAACGAATAAATAATTCTCATTTAGACTTGATATGCTTCAACCATCATGCTCTTGACATCATTGTGTATCAACCTAAATATACGCAAAAATCATATGCAGAGTCAAATGCACCTCAAAGAAATAAACTACTGCGCTGATATGTTATATTCCTGTATGTGGTTAGCAATGCTTTGGATATTATACTGTAGAGGATATATTCAGGCGTTTTTGGGGATCATAGAGTTATGGTGCGAATTCATTGGTGTATCCACTTATTAAACTTTTGGTTTTTTGTATGCCTTCTGAAAGATGAAAATTTAAGTTTGGTTCCAGGTTTCTCGTTCCCCTAACTTTAAACTTTATGATTTTTTCTTACTTTATTTTTATTGATAACAAATAAAAATTTATTTAATATACATTGAGACACAAAAGGGAAGGGGAAAAAAATTAGGCTTCTTAAGAAAGGATATCCTCCCAAAACAAGGTGCATCGGCATCTCTAAACCAACATAAATGCCCATTATAGAAAGTCCTCCCATAGAGGAGGTCCACGTCCTCACTAGCCATTTTCGGTAATAGTGGAGAATAAAAAGCCTCAAACTTGAGGTCAACTCCTGAATTTTCTTGATGATGTGTAGCTGCAATCAGTTTATCAGTGATGAAATGATTAGGCTATTAAATTGGCCTCCGCAAGTTGTGGGTTGGGTTCTGAATAATAGTTTATAAGATGGCCAAGTTCATTAAGAAGGGCGTTAGGTTAGAGCAGATAATGGTACAATAATTGATTGGAAGGATATGATGTGTGGTAACTGGTAAATAGCTTCATTTTGCCTCTGGAAAGTTGCAGAGGTTAGCATGGGTCAAAGATATTTTCTTGAAAGACTATTGACCAGAGGGAGGTAGGACATTTGAGACATAGGGCAACGAGGGTGGAGTTTCTAGCTCTTGGGCAGATTTGAGGTTATGCACATTCGTAGAGATGGCTGGATTTTTCAAATGGTTGAGTGGTAGCTTTGCAGAGAGTCCTTTTGAAGGGTTTGTCGGCCACCACTGTCTTGCTTTATGTTGGACAGTTTTTGTACTTGCAACCAATTCGGTTATTGTAGAATTTCACCATTTGATGTAATTTGCTTTGTTTGGCTTGGATGTTAGTAAATTTTCTCTTTTTCTCATTAAAATGATTATTATCAATCAAAAAAAAGAAAAAAAAGGAACTCAAAACTCTATGGTAATGTTCATTGGGCTTTAAAGTTTAAACTGTAAAAAGAAATCAATGAGGTAGGACTTTTTGAACCTATCCGCTTGTTTTTAGCCATATTAATCGATGTTTACATTGTCTGTCATGGGCCTTGCGCCGTATATCTTCTTAATTTCTCTGCTGAATCTATCATTAACTTGATAGCAGGTTGCTGCTGGAGAACTTGAATTAAACCACGAATGTAATATGATGCACTGGTCTCCTGAGGATTTTGAATCTAAATTACAGGTAATCTTCTTATATTTTCGTATCTTTTCACTCAGGTTAATCATTTCATAACTGCAAATAGCTGGTTGGAGTTCATCATATTTGGTTACTACCCCAAGTGCCAATCCACCTCTCTAATAGGTAGGAACTAAGTGACCAAACTGACTAATCCATTTCTTATTCACTATCTCAAAATCTAGACAAATCAGAATGAATCCATTTCCCATTTATGTATCCAACAGTGAAAGGAGTTACAAGCAACAGTTGATCCAAGCTTGGATAGCTTTTCAGATATTTGTTATTATGTAAAAGACATAAACAAGTGACTCGAATTTTGCCAAAACAGACCTTTTATGCAGTGTCACTCATTTACTATCTATTGACAGAATAAATGAAACTTCTGCTTTAAGTTAAACCAAACTCTCTGATAATGCTAAAATGCAATCTATATATCAATATCCCCGATTCATAGTTGACCTAGAAAACGTTCAACTTCAACCATTCTAAGAATGATATTCCATAAGAATCTGGTGTGTTTTCATAATATTTTCAGATCTTTGCTCTTAAAACTGCATATTGAGTTTTCTTGTTATTTGAAGAAGTATACAAAAGAAATCCCTTATGAGGTGGCTGGAAATGTCATCTGGTCCTGGTTTCTGTCTTTCTGATGCAGCAGCTGAGAATGGGCCGGAGTTCGGAGAAGACCTCTAAGAAGTTCTAGAATAAGGAGAATAGATTCCCTTGAGGTGGGCTCACTTGACCCACATGTTTGTGGTGTTACATGTTCATGGTGTCCTTTGGGTCCCATTTGGGCACCTGATGAATGGAATGTGGGACCACTAGATTTGATTTGATTCATATTGGATCGTTACTTGAGTCAACTTCAAGGGAGTTGTTTCTAAGAATCATCATCATCATCATCAATGCCTTATCCCAAATAATTCGGGTTGGCAACATGAATCTTTTTCTGCCATTCTGCTGTATTAACACAAAATAACAATTCAAGATTGATGTCATATAATTTGCCTGAGTTCTTTTTACACCGACTGCTAATCTGACGCAACTCTCCTCCTTTATTCGGGCTTGGGACCGGCAATGCAGCTAAAAGAGCGGCACAACAGAGTTAGTTGTTTCCGAAGAATCTTGTAATTGAGTATAGAATTTATTTTAAGTCAAGTTGGGATGCTAGTTCACATCCAATTTTAGATCTGAGTTTGCATAGTAGTTAGAGCACTAGTAAAGGGTCATTAAGAGTAAAAGTTTTAGTCAACCTCCATGGGAGATTATCCTAGTTGAGTAGGGGTGGAGTCATTTAAGCTAGGCCTGCTGATAGACAAGGACACTCAAGTCTAGAAGTCCATGTTTATATTATTCTGTTCTAACTTTGAAGTCATTCATCTTATTTCTCTGTGGTTTCAAGAGTATTCTAGTTTGTGCTTGGACTAGGCACTTTAGCAGGTTAACTAGTGAATTTGGTTCTAATTTTCTGTTGTCCATATTCTGAAGTTCATTTCTGTTTATAGTTATAAGTAGTTCAGTACTAGTTCTAATTCAACTGTTGTTATTCCCATTACCCTCCTACCTTTAGCTATGATAGTTTCATGAATAAAATGGAAAATAGGATATCTCAACCATCCAATTCAACGAAACGTCTTAAGCTGTACACATTCCATCTGTGCTGTGACTAAAGTATTCAGTGGGTAAGCCACGATCCAATAATGACCTCATTGTTGCATATCGTACTCCAAGTCATGGTTGCCAAGCTAGAGTTTGGGAATTACATGTCTAGGGAAATTTTCGGGAAAAGTCTTAAAATTGGGAAATAAATTGGAAAAATGTCGGACAATATATGAAATAATATAAAACAAGATTACTGATTATAAAGATTATAAACAAATATATGCAATTTATTAGAATTTAGATATATATTTGGGGACTTTTTAAAAAATTATTGAAGAATTCATGTTGAATTCATTTTTTTTTATATATCAAAAGTCGCGAATACTTCTTGAATTAATAGTTCAACGAAAAAGTCGTGTTCGAGACTTTTTGAAAAAAGGGTAAACTTTGTTACTAGGCTCCAAATGGTGGTTGCCTGCCTGAGCAAAAATATAAGGGAAGCTAACACAAGCAGCACCTATCTTACAGTATATGTTCTATTCATTAACATGGTGCTGGAGATTGACATGTGGGAACGTTCCTGGTAATATGGGTTAGACTATATGCTATAGCTACCTAATTCCTCAACACCCTTACATCTCCCCCTGCTCAAGAATCACAAACTGGTAAATGGTCAAAATTATAATTTTTATTTGTGGTCTTTCGTTTCACCAAAAGAATGCGACACTTGGAAACTACGGCAATCAAACCGAGCTGCAAACCACCCGACTATGGTCCAAACTTGAAACCAATGAGGCACAATAGCCGACCCCTTGTCCAAGGTAACTATCCATCTTGGTTCCTACCCTGGCTTGGATCTCTTAGAGGTCTCTCAGAATCAGTTTTGTTCATATCAGGTGTAAAATCAATTAATTAGAGTATTCTCTCCAATTTAGTAAGAACTTTGTTTCACACCAGTCTCAGGAGTATTGTCAATTTAGCCGCTAGCTAGCCTGGCAGTGGCCCTGCCCTTTTTCTCTTCGTGAGTGAAACTCCAAATGAAAACTTTCTGACTCATCTTTTTTTCTTCCTACTATGACAGGATGCTATGAAGCAGACGTACCAGAGAGCCATCAAAGCAGCAACTGATTTTGGGTATCAAAAAGAGAGTCCTGAGTGAGTTCTTGTAACCATACCAACCCCTGGAAATGATGGTCTATATCAATGTGCATATAATTAGAGTTGGGCAGATATGTGTACACTAGTACAATTTGTCCCACATGTAAGATTTTTCGTTTCTAGACCATATCTATGGTTCATGACAAAACATGTCTGCCCTCCATATATCTAAGTGTATTTTTCTATGGCGATTTTCTTCAGGCAGGTGGCTTGTTGGGCCGCCTATAGAAAATGCATGACTGCCTCTTCCAGTACTAGAAAACAATCAGCATCAATCTTTCTAATGACTTCTGCCTCATTCCCAAGTTTTGCTTCATCTTCTATTAGTACTTAAGAGAATTAAGTTGACATTAAATTGCACCTGAATATTCAATTTTTCCGCCCGATTTTGTTCTTTCCTTTGCTTGACAGGGCGTTGGTACATGGAGCAACCATCTCTGCTTTTCTAACTCTTGCTCAAGGTATGACTGATCAAGGATGCGTGTAGAATACGGACATTGCCCAGTACACATGACCTTGAAAGGCTACACCCATTGATGGATAAACAAAGAACAGCATCTAACCATAAAGTGCTCTTGGTGTAATGTGGATCTCGAGAAAGATACCCGCATTTCGAAGCTGATGGCACAAAAGATTGAGATGCTGTGGAAGCTTTCTTCCTGTTGTAACATATATATGATGTTATGTCAGAGGCTTGCACTAGGCTTAATTCATGGAGGATTGAGTACAGTGTATTTATCTTAGGCACAGGGGATGTAGAGAGAGTAGTAGTAGAATGAGGAATGGTCTTGGGAGTTTGTTACTAGAAACATTTCAAATCTTGGCCTACCTAAGACGTGCCTTGTAGTCTTGTGATGAACCTGGAAAAATGATTGGTAATAGATTTTTTTTTTGGAAGGTAAGCTGGGGTTAGGCATTCTTTAGGCAGTCATATGTGCTGACAGAACCGGGTCTTATTTTATAAATCGAACTGAGGTGGTGCCGGGTGCGTGGCATGATGCCTTCTGTGCCCTGCGCGTGTGTATACTGGGTGTGTGTGTTGCTTTCCGATTTTGGTAAGTATCTATCAAAAATACCAAATAAAAAAAACTTGTGACTTTTAATAGAATAAAGTTGAAATTCAGAGCTTTAAGGTCTGCATGTGGACCTAATCTGAGAAGGAAAATGTTCAAGAGCCATTCTGCTATGTAGTGAAATGTGTGATCATTTATTCCCCACCCCTCCCCCTCTTTTTAACACATGGTTAAGATTCCCTCACCCCTACATTGATTGTCCATCTAGCATGGAACCCTCCTCCTTTATTTGGGATTGGGACCGAC
This sequence comes from Tetracentron sinense, assembly GCA_015143295.1. Taxonomy (NCBI): domain Eukaryota; kingdom Viridiplantae; phylum Streptophyta; class Magnoliopsida; order Trochodendrales; family Trochodendraceae; genus Tetracentron; species Tetracentron sinense. Next base: position 4,500,215 of record CM026569.1, read on the forward strand.
AAGGCAATGTGGAAATTGCTAGCTTCATAAACACTCCTGTGATAATGGAGAGTTAGGTTCAATTTATAGTGAAGAGGGTTGGTAAAATTCCCACCACACATCCTAATTGTTACCATTAGATTTTTAGATTATTATGATTACAACTTACTAGAAGGTTTTGAAAAGATACACACACAATAGCCTCTCTTAGATTTGTAGATTTGTAAGTGACTATACTACCTTTACACATACAAGTCTTTGCCTTAGATGATTATAAGTCTTAATATACTATATTTTATATATATCCATATAAAATGTTGTATATGGTATGACATATAAAGTGGAAGGGAGGGTTGGCTGGGCTGGGCTAGGTACTTACTGGGCCCAATCCTTAAGTAAGAGGGCGTTTCAAAATTAGGCCCGGCTCAATCTTAGGGTCTTAAGAAAAAAAATAAAACCCAATATTTTCCTAGCCTTCAAGGGTTGGGTAGGGCTGGGCCTCCTCATCAAAGAGCCAGATTGATAGACCTAATCGTAACCACTAACCCACCCCCTCCCTCCCAAAAAGGTTTTCTTTTGTTGTCAAATGACAATTTGTGACTTGTGAGTCATCTTTTTTTTTTTGTATGGTCTTAGGGGTTAGGGGTTAGTATTGCTCAACATAAGTGTGGGAAATTACAAAGCCCACTTGCACGGGACTTGAGCCCGGAACCTCCCTCCTAAGGAGGGGATACACCAACCACAGCGCTATTCCCAGGGTGTGTGCTTGTGGGTCATCTAATTCATATGTTTTGTACTTATCTTACGAGTATTACTTCTCATTGTTTAAGGTGACAGTTATCCCATTAGCTTTGTCCACGGTCATGCCTGATTAAATAATCAAATAACTTAATATAAAATTTATATTTTGTTTTAAAAGTTTAGGGAGTTACCCTCATTGCCTCATGACTATGCCATATTAATTAATGAAAAAAACATAGCAAAAAATATTTTATTTTTCAAGTTCAGGGAGCAGTTGCCCCTTCCTCCATGTCTCATTGCTATGCTCTATTAAACCATATATATTTCAAAATTTCTGGGGGAGAAATGCCCTCCCTTGCCTTTGGCTCTGCCCTACCCACTACCACTCTTAGTAACTCAAATCTCCCAACTTGCTCGTTCCCTCTCTCAAACCTCACTTCTGCTCTCAACCCTCACTCTCACATCGAGAGCTTAATTTCAACTTTTATAATCCTCGTTCTCGACTAAAGAATGCATTTTTTTTTAATGTAAAGTTTCATATCCCAATTTTTTATGTTAAGTGGAGTGTATTTTTCATTTTTCTTTGTAGATTCATGTAAGAATTGTTTATTATTGGTGATCATGAAAATTAAATGTAGAATTATTTAATATATCAATAGTCATCTTGTTTGTTGTGACTATAAATTTGAATGATATAAGTAAAAAAAATATATTTGCATCTATAAGTAATTTTCAATTTCAATAACATCAAGTATGTATGTATACTTTCAAGCACTATCCTAAATTGATCCTCTCATGCTCTCGCTCCCCCTCTACGCTCTGATTACTTAGCTACCACTTCAACACCATAATCACCACACCAACCACCACCTCCCATCTCGTCGCCACCATCAACCCACCACCGTCAAACCCTCAACTCTCTATATGCCAGAGGAGCATTACAAAATTAAAAAAGGTAAAGGATGACATAAATAATGTTTGACATTTTATAATATTTGTAACATATTATGTATAATTTAGACAATTTAATATTTTTGTAATAGAATAATAAACAATATAATGTAAAATAATGATTTTAGTTTATTTTTCTATCTAAATATAATTTATGTTGATTCTTATTTTGTCATTTTTAAACGAATTTTTATCACATAATTAAAATCTGAATTAATTTATTTTCAAAATCAGAGAATTATAGAATATTATCAAGGTTTTTTTTTGTGAAAACTCCCCTATCTTTTCAGTTATTTGTAAATATCCCATGTGTTTTGTGATTTTGTATTATAGTCTACTAACTTTTAAAACTTTTGCAAATCTACCATTCTACCCAAAAGTTAGTTAACGGATGTTAACTTTTTTATGAAATGACCTTTTTAACCATTTTTTAATGGGTTGGTGGAACACATGCATCTAGCCATCTATATGTTATCACGTGTCCCATTTATACGTTATCATGTGTCCCATTTATCTCTCTTTAACTGGGATTAAGCTTAATTGACCTAAGGATAATATCTTTTTTTTAAAAAAAAATCTAAAAATCAAGGTTAGATGGATTAACCCTAAGGGTGAATAAAACTCAACTATAGTTAGTGGGTGTTAAAAGAGACACGTGACAGTTTGTAGAGTCTCCTTTAACTATGGTTAAACATAATCAACTTAATGTTAATATTTTATCACCCCCCCCCGCATGAACCCCTAGAGGTGAGTGAATGCTAACCATGAGTATTAAAAGGGATACGTGGCGGTTTGTAGAGCCTCATTTAATTGTGGTTAAACATGATCAATTTAAGTTTAATATTTTTTTCTTCTAAAAATTAACCAAGGTTAGAGGCATGAACCCTAGGGATGAATAAATCTTAACCATAATTAGTGAGTGTAAAAAGGGACATGTGGCACTTGTATGGCCTCCTTTAACTGTGGTTTAACATATCATGCTAAAGAATATTTTTTTCTAAAAAAGTTAAACGGATGAATCCTAAAGGTGAGTGAAACTTATCCTCAATTAGTGAGTTTCAAGCGCACTTCTCTTGTAAAAAGTTTTTACAAATCTCTTTTAAAAAAATAAAAATTTAGAAAGGTCATTTCATTAAAAAAAGAAAATTAAAAAAATCTTTAACATCTGGTAACTAACTTTTGTATTGAAGGATGAATTGTAAAATCCGAGTAAAATGGGTTTCTAAAGATAAGCATGATGCGCAGTACGCCATCCATTTGTACTCTCCAAATTCCTCAAAACTCTTTTCTAGTTTCTCTCTTATTTTTATCTCCGCTCCAAACAAATCCAGAGGAACTGTCTCTCATGCCGGAAAAATGCCAATAGGTACGTCCGATCCAGCAAAACCTCTCATGTTCGTCCTCCTCTCTTCTTCTCCTTCCCCATCCGTACACTCCAAGAAACAGCCAAAGGTTAGATAAATCAAATAAAATCAATAAAAAAATAATAATCTAATTTTAAAAAGATAAAACGAAATCGCTGGATCATGTCCCCTGTACAACCCTGCATGTTCTTCCTGTTCGTCCCAAAACCCTTAGATCTAGGGTTTCTTTTTCTCTGTTATTGCTTCAGATAGGTTTTGAATCTCTACACCTATTCCTACTGTCTGTATCTTGATATTACCATTTTTTTTCTTGCTCCATTTTCCCCTTTTCTTCCAATGTTTGGGCTTTTTTTTTGTATGCAGATGATTTTTCTTCTTACTTTCTGTGTTTTTCTTTGTTTTTAGGGATGAACAGTATCGGCATTTGTCCACGGGAGAGAGGTTTTTGATGGCTGTATCTTAAAGAGTGTTTTAGTATTGTGGGGGAAAGATATGGGGAGTTCTTGCGAGCTGAATATGAAGGGGATTGATGCGTCAGCAGGAGGCCTGGTTTGGGTTAGGCGTCGAAATGGGTCGTGGTGGCCTGGACAGATAATGGGTTTGGATGATTTGCCGGAAAGTTGCTTGGTTTCGCCGAGATCCGGAACTCCGGTGAAGCTTCTGGGAAGAGAGGATGCAAGCGTGTGAGTTACTTTTCCCCCATTTTTTTGCATAATTTAATCTCTGATATATCCCATAAAGTGGTTGTCTTTGATTTTAGGGTTGAATTATTGGTATTTTTTTAAATTACTGGAGCTCTTTTGTATATATATGCAATGATTAGCGTGGATATGCAATGATTAGCGTGGTTGAAGGTTGTACCAAATATTCTTTTCAATTTTTCATTGCGACACATGGTACTCCTTTGGTCATAGAAGGTTCAGTAGGGTTGCTGTTTGTGGGTTATCAATGCAGTGGTGTTGTTAGATAAATGTGATATCACTGATATGTAGTTTGCATGGAAGTGTAAGAGTTGTTATGTTTTGTTTTAGATTTAGTGGTAACCTGATGTTGATGAGTGCTTTTTAGATAATTTGCGTAAGACACATTTATCGAAGTACTAGACTGTCAATTGGAAAGGAAGGTTGTTACTGATTATACGAGTTTGGTGTTGTTTTTCATATGTATCTCAGTCGTTGGATTGTACCTTTCTCTTATGTGGCTTCAAGGCTTTAATAGAATCTAATCGACCCCATTTTCTTTTGCTGAGCGTTGGTTTTTTTTTTTTTTTTTCTTCTCAGTAGGAAATGGCAAAAAAGTGGATGCTGGTGGACATGATGTGAAAACATGTTTTTTTTTTCTTTTTGTTGTTGGGAGGAGGGAGCGAAGGATTAAACTGACCCTCGTGAAGTTTGCCACTAGAGTTGAAGTTAAGACTTGTATCATTTCCATTTATTGTTTCTGGTAAAGTGGAGCAAACTGGGCTGATAACTTGGTAACGAGCTTACTAGAGATGTCATGTTGTACCCTAATCATATGTTGTTCACTCTTCAATACATTGTACTGCTGGATTCTGAAATCCGATTCAAATCCTCCTCCTATTACTTTTCCCTCTCAAATTAATGCCCCGTTCCTAAATAAATAATGCGTACAAAATTAGAATTCACCCATTGTTATATCAAGGATAATGGTGCCTCCACTCTTGCATGCTCTTTAGAGTGGATTTTAGCACCTTCACTCTTGACTCTCATGGTCGTGTCAATGTCAATCATTGCAATTGATTGGTCTAACACTTAACCGAATCAAATGTATGGCGAATGTGAAATATATAGATAAAATAAGGAGACCTTGATGGGGCGCGATAAAGGTGTGAAATGCATTTGGTACCGGGAAGCAGATATGTTAATGGATGGAAGGCCAAAGCCAATACTGTTGGCTAAGAATCTTTTTCCTTACTTGATCAACAGATAGGCACGAAGCTTGAAAAGATGGAGTAGAGTAGTGAATGATATTTTCAACTAAGAAAGGGGCGAGAGAGAAGGCAGAAGCTGCGGAGGGAGGATTAGGGTGGGGTCAGAAGAAGGGGGAAAATACTATGGGGATATGATTCCAAATTCTTAAGCTTAAACCTTGAGACTATGGGGAAGGTACAAAATGAGAACTCATAACAAGACCTGTATTCTTTGTCAAAGGACCCACTCAAAGAGGAAGCAAGATTGTACCTAGAGACTCCCATTCAGTCCCGTCGTACGCTCGGATAACAAGGTTGTTGGGCGCAAGGTTTTTAATTTCGAAATTTGCGACGATTTTGGCCAGCCAACCCGAACCGAAATCCTGAAAAATTGTGGGATTTCGGCGAAATTTCGAAATCCGAAATATTAATATTTTATTAATTATATATATATATTTATTAATATATATGTTAAAAATAATAATTTATCAAAATTTTATATATTATATAAATATTATTATTTTATTATTAAAATTAAGATATAAATTTTCGAAATTTCATTAAAAACTTTGAAATCTTTCGGAATATTATGGAATTTTAATTAAAAAACAATAAAAAAAACCTATTTTAAAATTAAAAAAAAATCAGATTTCGACCGAAATCTGAAATTTGACCCGAAATTTTCGAGATTTCGGCCGAAATCTGATTTTCGAAATAAACCCAATTTCGATGTTGTCGGGGTTGGCTGAAACCGAAATTTCAATGAAATTTTAAACCTTGGTTGGGCGATCACTCAGCCGGACCCGGAGATACTGCAGAACCACTAAGACGCAGATGGCTGCAATGTACCTCAATCCGGACTCAAAACTATGGTGGAAAACCAAATCGAAGAGATGGATGGTGGCCGCTGTTCAATCTGGTCATGGCAGGAGTTACAGGCCGTGCTGAAGGCACAGTTCATGCCTGTCAATGTGTCCTGGATGGCACTGGCACTGGCACGACAGGCACTGTTCAATCTGAAGGCGGTGCGAGATGAATGTACATCAAGTCGTTCGCTTTGTGGGCCGGGAATGCCCAACTTATCAATTTGTTTGGTAAACTACTTGGGGCTCACGTAGCCCATGCCAATTGCCAGATTAATTGTATTATGGGCTGGAGCAATGAACCTATTTGAAGTGGCGGATTGTTAATCCCTGTGTTGAAATGCCTGCTTTTAACTGTAATGCTACTGAAATGATAAGGTCAAGGGGGGTTCCGATAGCTAACCTTTGCCTCCAATAATCGGGTCTGTTATTGATTTCGTGTCTAAGTATGCCATTTTTGTTATTCTTGGATGCCAGGTCGCCTCCTCAAAGACTATCCTTGTATGGATAAAGAGTTATGATACCTGACAATCATGTTTAAATCCATTGATTATAATATACCTATGAATTCTCAATATCCCAAACTGACCTTGTTTGGTACTTTATTAAAAATAATGAAAAAGAGAAATGAAAAACCTTTTGGAAGGTGATTGACTGTGTTTTTTTTTATTATGCTAATTTGTTTGGTCCATAGTTTAAGTTGCTAACAACAAAACTTTCCACCTGCTAGAAGATAAGGCAAACGAGGTGTCCCTATGTGATTGAATCTTATTAAATATCCTGGTAAAATAAAAAGTTTCAGGCTGGGCATAATGATGTTCATGTACAGCATGTAATGACTGGGGACATATTAAGCTAGGGATTCGAGGATCGATTTTCTCTAGAACTAGACATCCAAGAGAAGAGTAGTAAAGAAGTAAATTTCCTGCATGGAAAAAGCCTATTAAGTATTAACTTCATGGTGATTACATGCATCAGAATTTAAGGTTTTGGAAGAGTTATACATCCTATGATTATTTAATTGTGGGTATTGGATAGGCGTGCAATCATTTTATCTTTAACTTCACAAATTTTTGTTCCTCACTTTATTTTTAGATTGTTGCGACTTGCGAAGTACTTTTCGTGTGGTTTGCTTTATATTTATATTTATTTAATTAAATTTTTTAGTGGGATAATGAAATAAATTATTTTATGTGGTAGCTCTATAAATTTTTGCTGCAAATAAACTCTTGAATTGGCCACTCGTTAAGATATGAGAATAGCATATATGATAAAACTCATATGTGGTATTTAAGGTATGGAATTTACCTATTCATGCTTGAAATAATTTGCCTATTTTACATCTGTAGCTAGAGTACTAAGTAATTTTTTGCTTGCCTCCTGACTGCATTAAACTTGAAGTTTATAATCTCGTACTTTAAGGGATAAGTTTCTCTTTATGTTGGATTTTTGGAAGTACAGTTTTCTTCAATAATTGTAACTTGTTCACTATCAAAATGTTGTTGCTTGAAATATGAGGCTTATAGCCTTATAGTCTCCTATGCATGCATATGGTTTTGATTTTGTTTAGATTGCACCTTGTGACTTTTTGGCCTTCAGGGACTGGTATAATCTTGAAAAATCCAAGCGGGTGAAAGCATTTCATTGTGGGGAGTATGATGATTGCATTGAAAAAGCGAAGGCCTCTGCAGATAATTCTAGTAAGAAAGCCGTGAAGTATGCTCGGAGGGAAGATGCCATTCTTCATGCTCTGGAGATTGAAAATGCTTGCATATCTAAAGAACGTCATGACATTCTCTCCAAAAATGATTATTCAGATAGTGAAGAACATGATAATTGGGCCAGACAACCACAAAAGATGTTTAATCCTGGCAAAGAAAATGAGAATATGGCGGGAAGTGTTAGTACTTTTGAAGGCAATTCAACTCAAGATTTAGCTCAATCTGGTATATCATTTGAAGAGCCAAATGATTTCAGTCACCCTAAGGTGCAATATGTGCAAAAAAAGAGACAAAAAAACCCAAACGATTCAGAGGATGATGGAACTGAAGGGATTAAGCGTATGAGAGGGATTGAGGATCTTGGTATGAGGGTAGTATCAAGAAGGAAGAGCAATATGTATTTTCACTCTGATGGGCCACTTGAACTTGTTCAACTAGACAGTTCTTCACTCAGTGCATCAACCGTGGGTAGTGCATCAATGGGTAATAGTTTGTCTACTGGAAGCCCTGTAAATAGCAGCAAGGGTTATTGCTCGTCACTGAAAAGAAGACTATCTCAGGTGGCCAATTTTCATGAAACTGCAAAGAGGAAAGACCGTCGTCGTCCATTGACAAAGGTTTTGCAGAGTACAGCTATGGTGTCAGTTCCTGTCTTTTGTGATCAAGATGCCAGGCCAGGTGGATCGTTTTTTCAACGAGTGACTGATGGCAAGGTTTCTGCATTCGAATCAAAGAAGACCAGTTTTTCAGTGGTAACCAGTAATAATTCGGACAGTACCGGGGCTTCATATGAGAACCAAACCTTGTTTATTGCTTCTGAACTCCCTTGTGATGCTGGAGTTGATGCTGCCTATTTTCATTCCAAACTGAAGGATAAGGAATTTTCCAGCATGTCAGCATTCCCCATTGACGACTGTTCTGAGACTTTATTTGATGTGCCACTTGTTGAGGAGGAAAAACAAACTGGAGGTATGCTTCATTATGAGTGTGGACTTCTTTTATATCTGTGTACTCTGTCTTTATCTCATTATTCAGTGGGTATCATTGATATTTAAGTAACCAATAAGAATAGCTGAACCATACCATACCATATATGAATAGAATAAATGTAGGACTATGCAATGGTCTAAAATCTAGTGTGCTGGGATCAAGATTGAATTAACAAGAATTATGAAAATCATAAAATAGCAATCTTATCACAAATAATTATTCAAGATAATTCAAGAAAAGCAATTTTATAGGGAGGCCACGTCACAAACTTACGACATGACCCTCAATTATATCTCCAAGGGTTGTATGATATTCTATGTTTTCACGAGCTTAGGAATTAGCTCTCATTCAATGTAGATTTTCTAACCTTATCTAGGGTTTCAAAGGGCTGTATATGATTAGGGTTTTAGGATTTTAATGTTGAGGGTATTGGGAATTGAATGTTTTAAGGTTCTGAAATTGCAAGAATGCTGAATCTGCAACTGGGTAAAGCTGGGGGGCTGTAGAAGCACTATAGGAAGCCTGGGATAGGCTGTTGTTGCATGGAAAGACAGGGGTAGGCTGTAACAGCAAGGGCAAAGCCTAGGATAGGCTGGCGAATGAAGGGGAATGACTTTAGGTTGCTGTGGCAATCAAGGGCAGGGGTTTTAGGGGCCTGTAGAAATTAAGAATGAAGGGGCAGCAGAGGGAATTCTAGCGGGGCTGCGGCTGAGAATAGTAGGGTTAGGGTTTGGTAGTTTCAATGGGGAATGAAATCTAGGGTTTGAGTTTTATCAAGAAAACAGAAAAATATATATAGAAAAAGGAAGGAGAATAAGAAAGTAACGGTCAAGAACATACCTTAGAGCTTTATGCTAATTGCTATGTTTGGTTGCTGAGAAAATCTGGAAAAGTAGAGAGAAGAAAAGAAAGGAAAAAAAAAGAAAAGAACAGGTGAGAAACTTTCAAATTTTCCATCGTTTGGTAGTCCAAAAAAATTTAGAAAGAAGCTAATGAAAAAATAATTTTCTCTTGTTTGGTTGCCTAGCAAAGAAAAGAAATAAGAGAAACTATTCTTATTTTTAGTTTTCACCTTGTCATCCATACCAAAATTGCATTTTAGCACAATAGAAAAATGAAACAATGTAATCTTTTATTTTATGTCCTAATTCTATATTGATACCCCGTACCCATATGTGAGTGAGGGGGGGGAGGGAGGGAGAGAGAGAGGGGGGGGGGGGGGGGGGGGGGGAGAGGGAGGGAGGGAGAAGTGGGTGTATCCAACAGGTGTAATTTGTAAGCTAAAATTTGACCACACAACAGACTTTTCTGTAAGATGTGAGCTGACCATACAAAATAAAAATTTTAGAAGAACCAATCAGAACTGAAAACTACGAAAATCAAAATTCAAAAGCAACAACTCAAACAAATACATTCTTTTGTTTCTGGCAATAAATTCCGTAAACCTTCCTGACTGAAAAAGAAAAGCAGTGTCTTAGGTAAGCCCGGACATGACAGAGAGACTACCATCTGCTTCTGCAGTAGAACCATTTCCACTACAACCAACCACAACCATTGGCGATGATGAATCTCACGAATCCATCATCAAATCGAGCAAGCTGTGATTGAAAATTTCGTGGATCTCAGTTCAAATGGTGTAACCTGCTTTGATTCCGGTACAGAGCATTTGAGGGCTTTCTCTCTATCATCTAATAAGAAAGAGCAGAGAGATGAACAGGGGGGGAGGGAGAGTGACATACCTGAATCCAACTTGCCGGAGTGCAATCGCCAGAAACAATACAGGGTTGAGGAAAGAGAAGAGAGAGGAAGAGAGAAGAGAGGTGAGATCAACCCGATACTTTTGTCTCTCCCTTTCTTTTCTTTTCCCTCAGAAAATCCATGTTTTTTCTTAAAGATTTTAAATCCACAATTTGAGAGAAAATATTTTAAAATTTTATCTCAATTTTCTTTTCCTTCTTTCATTTTCTCGACAACCGAACAATGGAAAATTGATTTTTCTTTCGATTTTCTTTTCTACTCCTATTTTCACAGCAACCAAACACAGCGTTAGGGAATCACACCAATTCCATTCATAGGAAAATACTCGAAACTCGAAAGCCATTTTTTCATTCATAAAATCATTAACTAAAACTTTACAGCAAAAATAATCTTTAAATAGTTGAAACCCTAATTGTAAAAAAACTAAAATAACCAAAACTAATAAAAAGACTAAAATAGCCCAAAATAATAAAAATAACTGATAAAATATCCCTCCTAGTACTAATCCAGCCCATTGGGCTTTTATTCTTTTCCTAACTAAAGTAAAACATAGTAAACCAACCCATATGCATACCTTACCAATTTGGGGTCTTCCTAATGAGCTATGTGTGTAACTGTGTATATGAGGTCTTCAATACCCCAAATCATTTATCCAAATTGGCATGGGATAGAAAGTCAAAATAACTTAGAAAGTCATTTGAAGTTCTGATCATCATGGAAATGAGGGTACAAAACAGGCCATTTTCATCTTTAGAGATGTTGAACCACCTCACCGTTCTACTGTATCCAGAATCCAGATGACTGCCAGGAAAAGACATCCTACACTGCAAGCCATGGCATATAGTGTCACAATTTTCCAATTAAAAAAAAAATAGTGTCACAATTTTCAGGGATATTTTGAAAATCCCCACAATTCAAAATTTTCAGAAACTGATTATGATTTTCAAATTTTCATGAGAAATAAAATGTCTTGTAAGAAGTTGAGTTTCTTCTTTCTCACCAAAAAAATAGTGTAGAGCTTCGAAGTTCAATATAACTTTCATCTTCTTTTTGCCTTTTATTCTCTTTATGAAACCAAAGCGAAAGAATTAATAAACTGCAAATCTCCCAAAATTTCTGGAGGACGAGATTTATGAGTTTGATTTCCTTGATAAAATATTAAATGATTAATTCCATTAGCCCAATACTAAAGTTGCCTCTGCTCAGACCTTACCTTGTCTCCTTGCTAGTACACCGAGTAGTTTAGACTTTAGAGGCCTCTTCCTTTAAGAGTGGGAGGGAGGTTAAGGGTCAAAATAGATATGACTGGTGGAAAGACACCTCACTGTATACATGTTGTCAATTGAATTAAATGTGGGGCTATCCCTCTGGCTGGAACATTTCTAAGAAAATATTGGAGATTACTACTTGAAGCCATACTTAAAGCCACATGATATTGGGAAATGTTTTAGATGCCTATTGCTCAACATTAAGGACCTTGGTGATGCCATGTGCTGAGGAATTCGAGTGCATTGTCCTTCCGTTAGCAGTAATATTGTGTTATGGTGAGATTAATCTATTTAATCACCAAGTTTGAAGTTTTTTTCCCGTCTTGAATGATATAGTTGGACCAGGATTGAAGGTCAAAATATGTCGATTTTTAGAATGTTTGTTCAGAATTTCCGCTTTAAATTGGAGAAATGGAACTTCTTAACATTTACAACAAGAGATTATTTTGGGCTAGGGTTCTACCCATTAGTCTTGGGTCCCAATTTCACCTGAAAATTATCACTTAGGTATTGGATCTGTTTATTTAGCTGGCCTTTATATAAAATATAGTACCATGATGCTGGTATTATTTTTACCTTTATTTTTATTCTAATTGGATAGATAACTTTTTTCTTGCACTCATTTTTGTGCTGGACCTTTTATTTTCACTGTTTTACCTTTGGATGTTTTGTACTTTTATTCTTTGTATTTTTTCTGTAGCAACCAAATGGAATATAACTATTCTACTTATTTGTCTCTGTTGTAACCTGCATAGTAAAAACGGGTTAGAAACTTCAAAATTTCCTCTAAATGCAACACTTATTTTACTGCACTGTTCTAATGTGCCTCCCTGACTTGTATATTGTTGTGAAGGCTATCACTGAATCGAGAGTATAGTTTCTGTTTATGCTGATATGTAATTTGATTTTGCCAGGTTTTTCTCCTATATTTTTATCTTGTTCATCTGGAAAGCTCCAAGCTGGTGCTGTAGGAAGGCAATCTAGTCATTGCAGTCAATTTGGATCATTATCCTTGAGAAATGAAGGACTCGATGAATCTGGTTCCACTAGTTTTGCAGGTTCTGATATTAATGATGTTAGCCCGAATGTAGAGAAAGGTAATTCAAAGTGGCTGTTGAAAGGAAAGAGAAATTCAAGAAATTCATTTAAAATCAAAAACCAAGACTCAAGAATATTTATGGACAGGGATGATGAATCCGATGCTTATGTGGCAGGTATTGAGCACCTGGATGAGTTATCTGTAGGTTGTGGTCAGAAAGTTGACGTCAATAACTTCGATTTTTCCCTGACATCAGACAATTGTGGCCAACTGGCAAAGCCCAAATTGTTAATAGAAAACGAGGGCGATGGGCCTCGGCATTGGAGCAATCATATTTCTTATAGGGCAACTAAGGTAGGGGAAGTGTCAACCCTGGTGAGAAAAAAGGATCCGCTCTTGATGAGGCATATGCCTGATTCCTCTCCAACACCTCAAAAGTCACTTCCCTATCGCCAATCCCGTTTTACAACTTACTCCAGTTGTCAGATTTTTGATGCGCCCATCAGAAATATGAATGCGGGGTCTTCCTTATTTGATGTTAATCTGGAGGTACGAGCAAGCTACAAGGGTCAGCATGTACCTTTGGTTTCTCTCATGAGCAAATTGAATGGCAAAGCTATCATAGGGCATCCCCTCACAATTGAGGTTTTGGATGATGGTTACTGCGAACTCCTGCTAAGTAGCATTGATGGCTACCCAATTAGCAGCCATGAGCTGTATGATATTCCGAGAGAGAATTTGTCTGATCAGTCTATGGATATCACTAATAGTTCACTATTACTGGATAGAGGTGACAACGCTGTCGTTACTTCACAGGCAACTGGTAACGCAGTTCTGGAAGCTCGTAGGAATCCCATCAAGCATTTGACTGTAAAACCCTATTTGTCACCAAAGAAGTCTCCAGCAATTAGGAGATGTGGGCTCTTTTCTCGAAAGACCCGTAAACTTTCTTCACTCACTGTTGCTCAAGGGAAGAGGGAGGAAAAGAGGAAATTGGTGGCAGAGAAGCTTGGTGGACTTGTTATTGCTTGTGTACCCCTGAAGGTTGTATTTAGTAGAATAAATGAAGCAGTGAACAGTTTGACACAATCAGCGCACTGTATCGGAAAATCAAGGGACCTGTGACACTGGTTTCTCATCTAAAGGTTGTAGCAGCAGGAAGGAAACTCGCTGCCAGGTTTTGGCTTTCTTATTCCTTGCAAATGAATGTTCTGATTTTCTAGCGCTGTACATTTGGCCTTGAATATAGAAGCATAGCAGTGATGTTTCTTTTTGTATAATAGCACACATTTCATTGTTTTTGAATGGGAAATTGTAGGAGCTTTCTCATCGTACTTAGGTTGAATCATGTAGTTTTAACTTTCAGATCATTGATATAGTATAATCATGGTTAAGCTGTTATGATGTAATTTCCAAATATCAGTGTTACTGGCTCTGTATATGATGTAATTTTAATTCGGATGTAAAGATGATGCTCTGATTTTAGGCTTTAAATGATGAAATACATGGAATGAGTTATGTTCTAATGGGTTTTTTTTACTCCCTTTCACAATATACTGTTTTGATACCTTGAAACCAGATTTAGCTGGGTAGCAGATCGATGAAGATTACCATCTTCCATTCCCTCTCTTCAACTTTTGAACTTGTATGCCTGTTGCTCCATGCTTTTATCATCATATTATCAGTTTCTTTTTTCCTTAGCAGTTAAAACTCTTGCAGAGCAGGGAAAAGCCACCGTCTCCAATATCCATCTTGGAATTGAATCTAATATACCCACTTCATTAATGTTGGGTAGGAAGATCTCTAGTTCTCTACTCTCTCTACTGTTACTGTCTTACTGGCAGGTCACAGGTTCACAGGTCAAAGTTTGGACCATAGCTGAAGTCGATCCAATACTGACTCAAGTTCTTATTGATCTTCCTAAACCAGTATTCTTTAAGAACAAATCAGTTGGTTGTGTTGCTGGATTGATCAAATTTCATTATTACCCTAAAGTTGGCTCTGGACCGGGCTTGGCAGTTCTGGATAAACCAAGCCATCGTATTGATCTTCCTAAATCAGAAATCTTTAAGAACCAGTTGGTTGTGTTCCTGGATTGATCAAATTTCATTATTACCCTAAAGTCGACACTGGGCCGGGCTTGGCGGTTCTGGATAAACCAATCCAAATTAAACTCCTCCTTCCCTTTATTAGGAAGAAAAGGAGGATGGCACAAAGTCAATGCAACAGAAGAGATTTGAGTAGGACTGTCAATGGGCCGGGTGGGGTCTGTCCAGCCCAAGCCTCACTTGTAAGGGTTCGGTCCAAGCCTGGCCCAAGTCCTTACAGTGCCTGAACTGGCTAGACTCAAGCCCTATCCTCAAGGTCAAGATTGGGCCTAGACTAGGTCTGGGCTTGAACAGAAAATCAAAGAAAAAAATTGTCATGATACTTATTTTGTTCAAAACCATCACCGACTGATAACTGAGAAAATGAGAGGGAGATAGATTAAATAATTAGAATTAGAAGTTATATAGGTTATTTTGAGTTAAAAATTTAAAATAAATATATTAAATAATAATGAGGGCATGGGCTCTAGGGGGTGTTGCCCAAGTCCTCGTCTCATGTGAACATGACTGGTTTTTTTGAGTCCATTTGGGTCTTTGGGCTTTATAAATGAAAGCCCTTAATTTGTGGGCTTTTGAGGGCTGGATTGGGTACACTTTTTTTTGGTATTCCCTAATCATTTATCTAAGTATGTTAGGGGTCCAGCAGGGTACACTTACATGAGGTCGAATTCAAGTGAATGGAAAGGATAAAAAACAAAGGATGAATTCCAGACTTAACGCCCGTACACATGCAACCTCTTTAATAGAGCAAAGAGCATGGATATGGGCCTGAGCAGTGATTAACCCACCATGCATTTGACTATGTATTCACATGCCGTGTCCATGTACTCTTAACAACCCATTTAACTATGATTAAGCTTAAGAAAATTAAGGTTAATATTTTTTTTCTCTCTAAAAACCAAGGTTAGATTGCTTCATTTAGGGACGAGTGAATCTTAACATCCCTTTTAACTATGGTTAAGCTTAAGAAAATTAAGATCAATATATTTTTTTCTTTCTAAAAACCAAAGTTAGATTGCTTCACCTAGGAGTAGGTGAATCTTAACCACCATTGATGAACGTTAAAAAGGGGACCAATGTAATTGTGGATGCACATTTCACTACATAGTGGAATTGAGGGGTAAGTTCTAATGGGATTGGGGACTCACATTTCCCTACTTAGTGTAATCCAAGGGTAACAGTAACACGCTTGGGTTTGTCCTAGTGGTTGTGTATCGCCCTTAGAGGGAGGTATGACTTGTGTTCGAGTCTCGGTGTGGCTGTTGAGCGCCCACCATGAGTGCTAACCCCCTAACCCCAATCTAGGGTAGATAAATGATTAGGATCAAGCAAAAAAAAAAACATTTGCCTTTTTCTTTTATTCATCTTAGGTTTTTTTTTTCCAGGGTTGTCTTAGGTTTTTTTTTCTTGAATACACCCATGATTGTTCGGAGGACTTGAAATACACGCCCTTTTCATATAATTACTTTTATACACCCAATTCATTTTATTTTATGGCATAATTACCCCTGCCCTAATTGCCATCGAAAACAAAAAAAAGTGGTGAAGAGGGGGGTTTTACGACTTTCCAATTCGCTCCCACTCCCACTCCCACTCCCACTCAGTAACTGTAACCCTCATTGCGGATGCGCTATGGCTTGGTCTGGTGAATTATCAGGCGAAGGTTGTGGAAGTAGGTACTAATCAAGGTAACCTAAGTATTAATTAAGTGTGATGTGAGTCTTCTCATTCAATTCAATCCACCAACTAGTGTCTATAGATCAAAATTACTACCTATGAAACCCAAGCAGGTGGGTGAACATGTGGCAACTTTAGGGAAGGTTTTGGACACATGGCAGCTCTAGAATAGTCTTCTTAAACCCACCTTCCTCTATTTATCTCTCCTAAAACGTTTCCTTTTCTTTAATTATCATTAATTAATTGTATTTATAAGTGTAAAAGGGAGAAGAGGAGTGGGTGTGCTTCTTGGGATGCAAGTAGGGTAACGTTCCACCCCTCTCTCCATTGATAAATTCATAAGTTAATTTTTCATTGGTTGTTTTTATAACAGTTCATGGGAGATTGAGGTGTCGTTCTCACCCTCAATAAATTCAAACAAACCGCCCCTCTCTCTAAGCTTTAAAATTGCTTAAAATGAAATCGAAACCTTTGAGACGGTTTTGGCATACTTACCAAACATAGTAGTGCTCAATGACTACCAGTAAATAGACATACCAAGATCCGAGCATCTGTTACGAAACCGCTCATCTTCACAAATCATAAACAGTCTCTCTCTCTCTCCCTTTGTTTATCTCGCTCCCTATATATAATAAGGCCCACGACAGCAATCACAAGTTTTTTTTATAATTACAGCCTTTTACTTGAAGGCTGAAGATGAATCTAATTTAATTTACTTTCAATTTTACAGGGGAACTAATATATGCTAAGAAGTGATATAATTGTTCAAGCTTTGTTCCACCATTAGGCTTACGGAAGTAGCTCTATAGTTGAGAGAAGCATGGAAAAGACGGGTGGTGGAGTGGAGGGAAGTGGAAATGGTAGCCCATAATTCAGGCCCAATAGACTGATTTATTGTTTCTGCACTTGGCGATTGTTATGTTTGTGATGAGATTGCTGCGCCTAAGAATTTAGTTGCCAGGATCTAAGCGGACCACACGATTACAGTAATGAGTTGCATAAAGTAGAAGTTGATGTAGTTCATATCAACTGAATTCAAAACCAAGGAGGGAGTGCATTATCGTCGTTAATACACACGAGAGTCTATCATGTGTGCATCACTTTTGTTCCCTTTTCTCTATATTAACACGAAATGTTTTTTTAGTTTCACACACAAAAGTCTTAATTCATTTCCTGTACCAATACTCCAATCTTCTATGTTCAAAACAGTTTTGTGATTAATGAGGGATTATGAGATAGTATTGTTATCACCACAATGGTAAAGCTCGCTGGCACAGCCGTTCAATTTGTATCAAGTGGTAGGCCACAGTGTGATATTACAATTGTCTCCTTTAATAAAATAATAATCAGTATTCACATCATGTTGGATGACATAACGTGATACTAATATTAATTTTTTTGGAAATAATTTTATTATTGTCAAGTATTTACTAATTAGTAGTCTCTTAATATTAGCATATATATATACTAGCAAACACCCCGTGCAATGCACGGGTGAAAATATAAGTTATATTATTAAGTTGACATTATTGTTTGTATTAAATAATAAATAATTAATTAATAGAACATTATTAAATTATTTTTAAAAATTTAAATAATATAATAACTTTATTTTATACTTATTAAATAATATATATTAACAATACTTATTAACATTTAAAATTTATACTAAAAAATTCATGATATATTAACTATTAATAATATCAATATTAACCTTATTAAAATTTATAACCAAATAACCTCACTATCGGAGGAATGTGTTTTTTAAAACTTAATTAACAGTTCATGCAATCATTAACAGCTTTGTAAAATAATTGTAATTGTAAGAAGCATTCTAATGCTGTGTAGACCTATACGTAAGTGAAACACAATCCAACTATACAAAATCACAACCTTAAAAATTACATCCGGTTCTAGTTGTGACCTCTAAACCAAGAGGGCAAACTTAGTTATAATTAAATTTAGTAAATGAAAACAACACTACAACCATATCCTTGCCTGAGGTTCCAATGGATGCTGGTACTCTTTACCATGTTGAGGAGTGAGGGGTACTATATTCTTTTGTTGTTTTTGGTAAACTCAGTAACACACCACAAGGTGAGTACTGAAGGCAAAGAAGGGAAACACACACTCACACCCCACATGCAAACAAACATATGACACACATGCAAACTGACCACACACGCAGCCTTATAAGCTTCACCCAAGAGTGGGGTACTATTTTTTTTTTTTTTTTTGGTACAGTTTATATGGTTAGGCCGCAACCCCTATTAGAGTGTTAGTTTCTGCTCAAGTTAGTAGGACGGGTGGAGAACTTACACCCTGACGGGAATGGAACCTGGAACCATTTCCTTCCAGAAGGGATACACTTACCATTGGGACAAAGCCCTGGTATATGGTACTATATTCAATACTCACTTAATATTTTCTAAAAGAAGATATTTTCTCCAAAAGGATTTCAAACCAAACACACGGGAGGAGTCTGTTTATTTTCACATGAAGAACAGGGAAGGGAATAACAGTTACCATTTTTTCTCTCTTTCTTCAAATGTTCGAGCAACGACAATTAAATTGGAAAACCCTTTCTCCATTTCGATTTTCTCTTTCACATTGAAGACCACCTGAAAATCAGCCTTGAAAGGATTTGCTAAATGAATTCATTGGAAAGTAAGATCGCCAGATCATCTGAACCAAGGGCTCCGACATGTGGTGGGGTTAAAAGGTCATGCAGGATGAAGACGGATAAATAGATAGGGGGATGTTGGAGAAGATGAATATTTGAAGGGGAGTTGGAGAGTCATCTTGCATGGAGAGAATACATAGGGAGATAGAGGAGATTTAAGGGTGACGTTTAACTGCCAAGCACCCTTGCATGGAGGCACTGTGTAACTGAATGATTGTGAATATACAAAATTCTTCTATTGGACATGGGTATAAAAGCACCATGCATGAAACTGTCAATAAATTGAGAGTTGTCCCATCAAGCATTGTAACCCCGGGCTAATCCTCTTCTTCGTAATCAATATGTAAGCACCATGTGGAAACGTATAGATAGATGCTTTTGTAAACGTATAGGGAATTTGGAAAGGTTTGAAAATTAGAGTGAGGATTTAAGAATGGGAAAAATAATTAGTGAGCTCATCATGTGGCTCATTAATTAAGAAGAAAAAATGGTTAGTAATTTAAATAGTAGACACATGGCAAAATCTTATTGATCAACTAATGAATGTCTGTCATGTCAGCAGACACGTGTTATAAAATTGAAGAGAGAATAGAGAGCAATGAGATATGCCACGTGGAACCAACCGGTATATAGTATTAGTATAGATTTTTTTCTTTTGAAATTTCCGTGCATATATTGCACGGGTTTCTTACTTAGTAAATAATGAACAACGAGAGTTCTTTTGGTTTTTTGGTGAGAATTTGGGTAGGGGTAATTATTCCACGAGAAAATTAACGAGGTGTATAAAAGTAAAGGAAAATAGTCACCTCCTCGGGCCGAGGAGGTGAGTTACCGTCTCGTCCCCCTTTTTTGGTTTTTAGAAGAAAATATTTTAAAAAAATTAACCACAAGAGGTGGTTAATTTTTTTTTACCATAATTCAAAGGGTTTGTGAGAGCGAGGAGGAATAGTCCCCTCCTCGGCTCGAGGATGTGACTATTGCCTTAGGGCCGAGACCATGCTCTAAGAGCATGAGATTTCAGGTGGGGCCTACCATGTGAAATTAGCTCTACCTAAAATCCAATGCTCTTAGAACACGGTCTCGGTCCTAAAGGGGGTCTCCGTAGCAAAGTTCATAAGAAAATGGGGTGTATTTCGGGTCCCCCAAACAACTTTACATGTATTCAGGGTAAAAACCCTAAAAAAGAAGTAAACAGGGACTTAGACGTAATTTCCAGAATGAAATCTGCATTCTGCATCTCTTTGTGTTTTAGGGTTTTGATTGAGACCACTATAAATAGGCATTTAGGGTTCTTCGTGAAATCTTACCCTCCAAATCCCTTAGATTGTAGACGGAAAGTAAACCCTACCAATCTCTGGTATTTTGAATCTTCATACTCTCTTGTTCTTCTTTTCGATCTCTCGATCCTTCGCCGCTTTTATTACTACTATAAGCTCTTTTCAGATCGATATTGATTCGAGGGTTTTGTTTTTGGTTTTTGATCTCTCTCTCCGTCTCTCTCTGAGTTCTACTGATTTATGTGGATCTAAAGTTCTTCTGATGTTGAGCAGGTGCAATGGCTACCGTTCCTGGGCCTTTGATTTGGGAGATCGTGAAGAAGAACAACTCGTTTCTCGTGAAGGAGTTCGGAAATGGGTCTGCAAGTGTGCAGTTTAGCAAGGAGAGCAACAATCTCTACAACGTCAACTCCTACAAGCACTCAGGTACGGAATTTTTTTTTTGAACTTGTTTTTTTCAGTATATTTCACCTTGGAATCATTTTGTAGATTCATGTTTGTGAATTAATTTGATTTTTTTCGGGAAAATTTAGGACTAGCGAATAAGAAGACTGTTTCAATTCAGCCTGGAGGCAAAGATTCTTCGGTAGTGCTTGCGACGACAAAGACAAAGCATCAGAATAAACCTGCCAATATGCTTCACAAGTCGGTCATGAAGAAGGATTTCCGCCGAATGGCAAAGGCTGTTGTCAACCAGGTACCGAAAATTCATACTCTATTAAGGGTAGCGTTCACTTTGCATTTTCTATTCCAATTGTTTTTGGTTGTATAAGAAAGATTTTTTCTTTTTTGTAGCCGTGATTTAAAGGTGTTATCATATCTATAATGGTGATGTGGAAAATGAATAATTTATGGCAAGGATAAAGGGTAATTTTAATCAATCTAAATGTTGGATCTTAATATTGGGTTAGGGAAATTTGCTTCATAGGGAAGTTCTACGATTATGTTTAATTTGGATGTTTGGTTTCTTCTGTTTGCGCACCTTTGATGTTTGCCGGTAGAGAAATGAATATTTTGTTTGTTAATTGTTATTAGTTGGATTAGGGTTATTAGTTTCCTATATGTACAGTAGAGCCTCTTGTAATTAATAACATTGTTGGAAAGAAATTATATTAATTATAAGAGAATATTATATATAAGAATCACTGAATTGGTCTATCAAAAATTTTATTTTCATAATTTCTTTTGAATGTATTGTATTTTCCATATAAACTTCATGTAGATACAAATGTATAAGGCTAGCACTCCAAAAATTTATGCTTTATATGGTAATTTATTACACATTTCCAAAACATATAAAATAATTTTATCCCTACTTCTTCCTTATACCTAAACCATCATAAATTGTTTATATGATCCATATAACTATATATTAATATTGTATAAAAACCTCTCTTATAATTAATAATATATTAGAACTTTCTTAAAAAATTATCAAATAGCAAGTATAAGAGATTATTAAATATACACTATAGAACCAAGTTAGTTCCTTACAAATTTATTATTTATTAGAGATTATTAAGTCATAGAATATTAATTATAAGAGGGCCTACTGTATGAGTTAAATGATAGGCTTTCAAAATAAAGAAAGCATGATTTGCCAAAAATAAGTAAATGTAATTTTTTGGGCAGTAAGGATTAAAGTCTTGGTAGTACATGAGATAATATTGAGCCGATGGAGTTTTTTCCCCTTTCTTTTTCTGTATTAAGCAGAGAAATTGAAAGGGCTGAATTTATACCAGGTCTTCGCTGCAGAGAAATTGAATGGAACTAGGTCTTCATTGTTGAATCTATGAGTATAAAAATGTATTTTATTGACTTAATAATGGATAATTCATGTTGAAAATCAAATAGTAGATATAAGTTTTTGTTGAAGCTAAGAGTATAAATTTTTTGGACTTTGAAAATACCTGGTTCTATGTAATGTTGGACTCATCAAGTCTCATGACACCATTTGTTTTAGAGCACTCAAATCATATTATAAACCACTGGGCCGATTATAAGGTTCTTCAGCTTATGAGGATCAATCTGCAATAGAATGTGAACTAGCTAAATTGCAGTAGCAGCTCTTGTTTTAAGTTGATATATTTCTAGCTTCAATAAAGTTTTATTAGCTTCTGAAAGCCTTAGTAGAGAAACATGCTCTATGATTTTGTCAAACATTCTTATGTGATATGAAGAGTTTTTTCAACAAAGGCATTAGATTGATTTTTTTCTTTATTTCAAATCATTGTATTGTTTATAACCCTTCATCTGGGGAGATTTTCCGCTGTGATGAGATCCTAACACGTAAGAAGAACTCATTGGAAGAGGAATCTTCGATGAAATATACTTGTTACGCTTGGCTTCTGAGCTCTTCCTTATCTCTACTGTTTGTCAAAAGCACTGTAGATACATTTTTCTATTGCATGTTGAGAAAAAAATTGCTCATTTAATGATCATTGAATTGTTTTTAACCCTTCATTTGGGGAGATTTTCTGCTGTGATGAGATCCTAACACGTAAGAAGAACTCATTGGAAGAGGAATCTTCGATGAAATATGCTTGTTACGCTTGGCTTCTGAGCTCTTCCTTATCTCTACTGTTTGTCAAAAGCACTTTGTAGATGCATTTCTATAGAGAAGTTTAAGCAAAAAATTGCTCATATAATGATCTTTGAATTGTTGGGGAGATTTTCCGCTGCGATTAGACCCTAACACGTAAGAAGAACTCATTGGAAGAGTATTCTTCGATGAAAGATACTTCTTAATTTTTTTTTTTTGAGAACTGGGTCAATTGTGGTCATAAAATTCGTTAAAAACAAGGGCCCTCCCTTTTGGGAGAGCTATTAATTTGGGGGGGGGAAGGGAATGAGATTTGGTCTGGTCAACCAAAACTGTCTATTCCCTTCCCAAAGGTTAACAAAAGTCCTTTTAACATCTCTTAACTGTGGTTAAGGTTTATTAACCCTTAGAATTCAATCATCTAACATTATCTTTTTTGGGGGCCAATATATACAAAATTTATCATTATCATTATCTTTTTTTTTTAAAAAATCGTACCTAAAGTATAACACATCCACAACAACAATTGGGGGGTAAACTATATATAGAGCAATAGTTCGCTCCGGAGGAGCGAACTATTCCTCCTCACTCTCACACAGACACCCTTTCAACTGTCTCAAACTTGGGTTAAGGGGGGTCATGCCCCCCTCCGCGGCTCCGCCCTTGGCTCTTCCTTATCTCTACTGTTTGTCAAAAGCACTTTGTGAATGCATTTCTCTATTGCATGTTGAGAAAAAAATTGCTCATATATTGATCATTGAATTGTTTTTAACCCTTCATTTGGGGGGTTTTTTTCGCTGTGATGAGACCCTAACACGTAAGAAGAATTCATTGGAAGAGGATTCTTCGATGAAATATACTTGTTACGCTTGGCTTCTGAGCTCTTCCTTATCTTTACTGTTTGTCAAAAGCACTTTGTAGATGCATTTCTCTATTGCATGTTGAGAAAAAAATTGCTCATATAAAGATCATTGAATTGTTTTTAACTCTTCATTTGGGGGGATTTTCCGCTGTGATGAGACCCTAACACGTAAGAAGAACTCATTGGAAGAGGATTCTTCGATGAAATATACTTGTTACGCTTGGCTTCTGAGCTCTTATCTCTACTGTTTGTCAATAGCACTTGTAGATACATTTCTCTATTATATGTTGAGAAAAAAAATGCTCATTTAATGATTTAGCTTGTCTATTTCTTTCTCACTTTCTCAGTGTTTTTTAGCAACAAATTAAATTTTGTTTTTTGTGCAGTGATGAGCATCTAACATATAAGAATAACTCTCCTAAAGAGGGCTCTTCAATGAAATATTCGTATTACTCTTGGCTTCTGAGATTTTTTAATGTAATACCGATCAATGAAATATTCTTGTTATGCTTGGCTTCTGAGCTTTTTTTATGTATACTGAGGAGGTTTTTGCTATTGGGTTTGTCTAATGTCACTACTCACTAGAGTCTAGTCAGCTGCCTTTTTTTTTCGGCCAAACATCATGCATGTTACTGAGATGGACCCCAACAGATTTAAATTTTTTTATGCAGTGATGAGCAGCTAACATATAAGAAGAACTCTCCTAAAGAGGGCTCTTCAATGAAATATTCTTGTTACGCTTGGCTTCTGAGCTTTCTATGATTACCAATGAGGTTTTTGCTATTGGGATTGTCGAATGCCACTCGACAGCTGAATTTCTTTCTTGGCTAAACATCATGTATATTACTGAGATAGACTTCATTGTATGATAATGTTCTTGCAATTACCATTCTAAAAAATTGGTTAGCTTGCTTTTTTAATCTACTATTTATGTCTACCCTGAGTTTTTACATACCCAATGGATTTACATACCCAATGGATTTCTCGTCCCAAGTAGATTTTTTTTCCTGGTCAGTTTCCTCATCTGCTTCAGCCTTTTGGGTTCATTACTCTTTGGATTTTTTTCCTTCCCAAAATAAATACCAAAAATAATTTGAAAAATCCGTCGTTCTGTCTTAAAGAATGACATCATTTGTTGTTTCCATATGTAATGGTCATTTTTATTGTTATTTGCAGGTTGCAGATAATTACTATAGGCCAGATCTTAAGAATGCTGCCCTTGCAAGACTGAGTGTTGTGCACAAGAGCCTCAAGGTTGCTAAATCTGGTGCCAAGAAGAGGAACAGGCAGGCTGTTAGGAAAGTGAAATATTGAGTGAAATTTTGTGCTGTCACCCCTCTTTATCACTGTTTCTCATCTGAGTTCTAAAGACCCCCAAAGTTTTCATTCAGCCTTGAATCTTTCACTGTATTGGGAAAAGATGTTATTCTATAGTTTTTAATCAGTCGAAACAAGGTAATTGTGATTTTGCTTAGTTACATTTGCTTTGCATTATGATATAGTTGTTTTTGGATTTTTGTTTTGTTGTTGCTTCCATTATCATTTATCTACTGTTCGTAGACAGTATTAGTGGACAGTGGTTAGTAACAATGAGTGGTCTTTTTTTGAACGGATTGCATTTGCACCAAGATTGTGTGCAGTTGCAATTATGTTATGCTTGATAGTTAAACTAAACTTTAATAGTGCAGGTATACAATTGCCAGAACCAGTATCCAGTAATCATAGCAAATATTAAATATCCTGCAAATGTTTCAGTTCCTTACTTTTTAAAAAATAAAATAAAATTTAGTGATGTTGATCTTGTGCCTAAATTGGATGACATGGGATTGCATGAACAATTTGTGATGAATCCAATATGCTTTCACGGGGTCAATTCACAATTTCACATGCAATTGACATTGAAAGTTTAGTTGGTGCTGTTCTGTAAGTTCACTTTGTTGGTGACATTCTTCTTGGTTGTTTGGTGCACTGATCCTGATCCAAGAGAGATTTAAAGAATCCTACGATTGCAAAAGTTATAATCTAGATTAATACTTTGGCAAATCCAGAAGCCTAGAATTGCAAAGATCTTTGGAGATTGTAATCCGGATCCAGAGAACTGCACTAGACGTGCAGCAGCAGCCAGCTTTTGCTGGAGTTTGGTGAAGTTCTGGGGTGCATAAGGCTACTGTCTAGTTAAGGTAGAGGAGCGAAAAGTGTGAATGAGTGTATGCTTCGATGATTGGTGCTGACCACACTAGGTTCTACCGTGGTAGCAAGAGAGGCCAGGTGGTGACAATTGAGAGGTTGTCACTGAGCATTCGTGGTCACACCTCCTTGCAGAGTATAGCCCACTTCCAAACATCTGATTGGGGAACGGGGCAAGCCCATGAAGCTCTGGTGAAAGGGAAGGCCTGGTTGCCCCTGAAGCTCTGGTGGAAAGGGAAGTTCTGCCAGGCCGAATCCCATGCCCTGGGTGCAGGATTCTTCGAAAAATCTCAGACCTAGGACCTTGGCTTAGCAAGAAATGAAGAATAGCCACTGTGAAAGGGGTTTTGGGAGGATTTAAGGTGATTCTGAAATGCTAGCTTGGACTTTTGCGTCGAGTGATAGCTTATTGTTGGCCATAGCAAGTTGGATGAATGCCATCTTTGAATGTGACCCGATTTCTGAGCTAATCCAGGCAGTTTGCTCGAAAAAATCACCATCTGCCATGGGAGGTGCAAGGTCTGGTCTCTGGTGCATGGTATCTGGAAGCTCCATCATCAAATTTTGGGCAAAGGAAACACCCATCCTCACTCTTGCATCCGATGCTGCAGGTTGCGTCTCAGTTTCCCCATGAGGTCCCAATGTCTTCACGTATACATGGGATCCTGGAGATCCTCCTGTTACTGCAATGTGTTCATGAGCAATAATCAGCTTGCAGCCACAACTGTGGTTAAAATTCATTAACCCTTGAGATTAAAGAATCTAACCTTGGATTATGGATTTTTTTTCTTTTCTGAAAAGGCCTTTGCAGCTGATCTTTTTTCGAGATTCTCCTGTTACTAAGGATTTTCTAGTGAAATTGCCATTTTCCGAAAAAGCATATGATGGTGTGAAAGCAAGGTGTTGATGCAGGACTAATGAGTCCTGCACTAGGTCTCGATTATGCACTGAAAAAGATGGGATATTGGTATATATATGATACTAGATGTTATGTTGTGACTGAGACCGATGATTATAAAATAGTTATCTCATATTGCTTTGCTTTATCACGTCACGAAAAATCCAAATCCAAGTGATAACCTGTTGAGTTGAGATTGGAGGGCTGTGTGCGAGAGTTTGATGTGTATTGATTTGTGTATAATCTAAAAAGCCAAAGCATTAGCTTCCCCTTAGCCTATTATCCCACATCGACTCACGATGGTAGGGCTTTCTCCTTAGTACTCCTACCATGCCCCCTCTTTTTTGAGTGGTGTGTTGTTTAAGGCTTGAGTTGAGATTGTAGGGCTGGGTATATGTGAGTGTTGATTTGTGTATTATCTAAAAACAAACCCGTTGAGCCATCTAGCCTCTCATAAGGTGTGCTAGCAGTACAAATTGAATGGCAAGTGATCATTTGACGAGATTATCTTTGCATCAGTTTGACTTGAACCAATCAACCATCCCTACCAAGTACCAACAATAACTAATGGAAAATGCTTAATCGTACCCATGGTTTCCATTATGTAACGAATTGATTGGTCCTCATTGGTCCACGCCCCACTTTTAAACACTCACCAAATGTGATTAAGATTCACCCACCCCTAACGTTAAGCAATCTAACATTGGTTTTTCAAAGGAAAAAAAAAAACCCAAAATCTTACCTTTAATTTAGTTAAGCTTAACCAGAGTTAAAGGGGTGTTAAAAGGGACACGTGGACACAGAGTAAGATAAGTAGCAGACCCCAGGGTCAACTAATCACTGCTCATAATTAATTACAGAATATTAATATAAAATGTAAAGGAGAAACTTTTAACCTCCACTGTTTCCAGCAATCAGATAGCAACCACTAAACGTATGGAAACTGAATCACAGCATACGCATTGGTCTACAGTCTATAAGTTTTGAACCCAACACATTTTAGAGACACAATGGAGAAAGAAAGGGTATGCTTATGCCAAACACAATGACATACCATGCAGTCTTTGGCCCTTTCTTCTAAATACATACAGAGACGGGTGGTTGACTAGGGACGTGACCCCAAAAGTTCCTGCAGGCTCGTGACTCTATAGCATCTTTCCATCAGAAGCATGCTGCAGAATCTGCCTTGGAGAAACGAAGCCAAGTCAAGAGGAGCAGCATGAGCTCTTTTGTCCAACTGGCTGTCCCTTCATTTGCACGGTTGCGGGTCTGTTGGCATTCATTGCTGGTTGACTTGCCATTCTACAAAAAAAAAAATAAAAAAATCTCGCTTTTAATTCCCTCTCTTAAGAATATTAAGATGAAGTTCTTCCCTCTATTGTTGAATCTGTGTTCATCCAATGACTTCAATGTAGTCCAAATCCAATTGACTTCAAAAATATGAAAAGGAAATAAGTAAAAGAACTCACCGATTTTTTATCTCGGCAGCCATGGTCATGAATGCCTGTTCTACGTTGGTAGCATTTTTGGCGCTAGTTTCCAAGAATGGAATTCCAATCTCATCTGCAAATGCCTTCAGATACAAAAGGTAAAACTCATAAGCAACATATTTGAGTAATCAGATCCCCACTGAATGAAAACTTCAGCACTAGCAAACTATTTTACCTTAGCAGTTTCATAGGAGACCACCTTATTGGAGGTCAGGTCACATTTGTTTCCAACCAAAAGCTTGTTCACATTTTCACTGGCGTAGCGATCTATTTCACTCAGCCATTGTTTGACATTATTGAAGCTTTCTTGGTCTGTAACATCATACACAACCTAGCAAACAAGGCATGGCATCCTCTGTAAGACTTGCAGGATCAAAGCAAAGGAAACATCTACCACAAAAGGACCATATACTTACAATAATGCCATGTGCACCACGGTAGTAGCTGCTTGTAATTGTCCGGAAACGTTCTTGTCCAGCAGTATCCCACTGAGCAGACAGAATGGAGATTTGACCATCAGAGGTGTACAGTGGGGTGTTTCATTACAGAACCAGAAACTAACAACAATACTCACGATTTGGAGTTTCATGGTCTTCCCATCCTGCTCCACTGTGCGAATTTTCTAAAGAGATAAATAAATAAAAGATGATAACATAGCCATGACAAAATGGGAAGTTGAACACTAAAGACATTGGATTATCACTGTACTTACAAAATCAACACCGATGGTACTGATGTAACTATCCAAATAAGAATCGTCCTACAAAGCACAAGAACAAAACAACAGTTTAGGATTTGAATTTATTTATTATATGATAACAATAATACCAGAGTTTAGTCATCTATTTTATTGTTTGAATAGACATATCTAGTTCTTCTTTGTCAGACCTTATCTGAACAAAGAGGCTGGTAACATGAATTTTGTTTATCCATTCTAGTCTATCAAGAGATTGGATCAGGATTCATGCCATAGGATTTTACATAGTTTTTACACTAGCCTGATGCAACCCTCCTACATTATCTGGGATTGCATTTACACATACTACCATAAATATTATCACATATTCCAACTAATCAGTTTTCCTACTTATTTTTCAGTTTTCATTTTTTTAATTTAATTTTTTTCTTCTTTTCTTTGATTAAATATTGTTCACTTTTTCAAGATAGCTACTTCTGCAACCCATGAGCACTCCCCTCTGTAGGATTTGAAGTCCAGGAGTGTAAACATGATAAAAAAAATCTTGCCTTTAATTAATAAACTAATAAAGGGTGCCTAAGATGTGGAGAAATAAAGATGGTATACATTTCGAATGCGTTATTTGTCAAAAATATATGAAAAAAAATAATCCACCAAATCAGCACCCAAATGGAACAGACAATAGGAACATTATATGAATTTTTACCGCAAATCTCAATAGAAGGCATGACTTTCCAACACCAGAATCTCCAATAAGCAAAAGCTTGAAAAGATAGTCACTGCAAAACAGAAATTGTTCAGAACTTCCTCATTCAAGGCTCTAGTCCTTACAAAGACATCAAATGAAAACACACACACACACACACATAAAAGTAAAAGATGAAAAACTGACATAATTCCTCAACAAGTCTCCCCACTAGTCTATCCTGGTATGCAAATATTTCAACAAGAAGTCTACTAAGGAGAAATGCTAAAGCTCATTTGGACTAATTATACTGTAGCTTCATAGACTACAAGTTTAGTAATAAACATCACAAAATGACCACAATGGATGAGATGAACTACTTGACATCACTTCCATTTGGGAGAAATGATGATGCCAAAACAGAAACAGCTAAAAATACTAGTTATTCATAGGCTTTAAGTGCATATTAGAAAAAGAAAATGTGAACTAGTGAGCAACATCAGAACACTTCTAAGATGGACCACAATCCACAACTACTTCAATAGCCATTAGATAGCATACTCCTATAAGATTGGATAAAAAAGTAATCCTACAATTTAGAGTCTCAAAATTCAAGGTGTTATGACAAAACTTAAAGATTTACTACTCATAGAATCTCAAATAGCAAAAGGCATATCTCTTCATGCTTTCACGTGTGCTCCAATAAGTTCAGACAGGTTCATGGTTTATAAAATTTTAAATCCTAGCACTCGATCCATTTCCGGTAAGCATATCCATATAAATGTCAATGGGAAGGCAGACTCATTGGTCAAAAGAGATGCTAGTACACACTTTCCTACATTAGAGTGCCCGCTAATAGTTTCCCATCTTTCCCTTGAAAATAATGTTTAGGAAAAGAAAAACAGAGAGCTCAGGCAACTAACATGTACATGATGCATAAGGAATGCTCCTCAGGTCGATTCCTAGCCATCGAAAATGAGTGTTTTTCACCATCAGCATGGACCCAAAATGGTTCTAGATCTTGACCAGGGCTCAAAACCGTAATTTTCACATCTCCTATCGCAAAATTTTGACCGCAATTTTTGAAAAATTGTAAGAAATTTTCTGAAAATCTCTCTGAAATAATTTCAATTCCATTCTTTTATTTTGGGCAAAAGTTCCACAATATTCAAAAAAAAAATAATCTCAAAAAGCATAGCCAGCGCCTAGACGTCGTTTTAACTTACATAAAACACTTATGAGTATAAGGAAGACAACCCTTTCATAAAATAAAACAACTCCTAATGTCGAATTAAAATTTGATTATTAAGTGTATAATTTTTTTTGTTTACACAAAATGAGTGTCCACCTCTAATGATTTTAGCCTTACCAATTATGATTTATTAAAAAGATATATACCTTTTTAAAAGTATAATTAAAACATCTAAATAAAAACAAAGTTGATTCATTTTGAAGAAATTGCATAACCTTCAAATTATTTTGGTAAAAAAAATCAGCCAAAAAAATTACCAAATTTCTGAAACGTCGTAAATTTTGTTTAAGATAAAGGTCCAAAATTGACGAAATTGGTCTATTCGAACCTTGGGACCCCTGATTTCCCTCCACAGACTTGTTTCAAATGCATGTCCAAGCACATGTGATGTAACGCTCAACTCAAATGTCTATCTGTCCTCGATTGGATTTTTAGAATGGTTCACCAAGTGGTGGGCTGGAAATTCATGGGGAATGTAGGTGTCAATGTGTGCCACTGTGCCCCATGGCACTGAAAGAGGTCAAGCATAGAGAGCATTCCAGGTGTGTTACTCTTGTTCGGTTGCTTGAATCTTGTTCCACCTTTCAAGTCCTTGTAGAGTCATGTCTTCGTTAGATAATGTAACTTAAAATATTTTGTCACTACTTCAAGTCATGACTCATGTCCTTTCTACTATTCTGCCTTAAAACTATACCACAACACACTCCTCATTGGTTTTGCCATTGATTTTCATTACATGACCAAACCATCTAAGCAGGATGTTCCTTTTTCTATCACCTATTAGGACTAATCCAAGGTTCTCTCTTATGCACTGCGCTCATTTCTAGTTTTTCCCTTCCTAGTATTACCACTCACCCATCTTAAGTTCTTAACACTCATATCTGCTAAGCTCGATCTATGAGTATAATGTTTCTTGATTGTCGAGCATTCTGCTTCATAATACTTATATTTTACCTCATCTCTGAACAATTCCCGTCAAACACTTAGGCTCCTTAGCTAAGATGTCTGCAAATCTCTCTCTCTCCCCCCCCCCCCCCCCTCTCCGCGGCCAAATCCCCAAAATAAAATAAATAAACAAAATCCAAAGCAACTCCAATGTGGGGTAATCTCCTATTACATCTCCCATAACAAATTAAGTAGGTTAGTTTAGTTCAAACCACTATAGGAAGTTAGGAACTAAAAGAGGCCTTAACATAATTTGAAGTTTGCCACAAACACCTCTTTGTTAAACTTTAAATTCTAGAAAGCTCAAAGAACATCATTACTCGCCACTCTCAATTTCTAAATGTGCCACAAACCATTGGAGACAAAAACCGAGATTCAATTAAAGAACCTCTACTATCAAGAGGTGCAATCAAACTCACTATGATCATCAATGAACAAATGGACCCATAAAAATTTTCATACACTACACATATGGAGCGTGGAAGTTACTGTCACATTATATTTCAACCCACATTTATGGATTTTTTTTTTTTTTGATTTATGAAGGATGTGGTCTGATATTAGGAAAAAAGCATGGACTCCAAAATTGATTATGTCCTATGAGTTGCTAATCCATAAGATGCCATGGTCACTGACTTGCATATCCTATATACTTCCACGGTTCCACCATAGGTCTATAAGTCTATTTGATAAGCCTAACAATTGTGGTTAGGGGCAGAGCCAGGGGAGTAGGGGGGTTTAAAATTTTTTTGTTCTTATATAGTATTATTAAAATTTTAAAAATATTGTTTTACTATTATCTATATGTGGTGCCCCCCCAAAATAACTTTAGTTAGTTGAGTGTGAAAATTTTAGTTCCTTCAATAATTTGTAAATTTTTTCTATGCATAATATTAAAAAATAAAAATATAATTAATTTTATTTAGAACAGTTAATTTCATTTAGAGTGATTAGCGGGGATGGATGAACCCTAGGGGTGAGAGAATCTTAACCACAGTTAGTGGGTGTTAAGAAGGGGGGCGCAGACCAATGAGGATAGGCATTCAGTTACATAGTTGAATGCACAGTCCGCTATCTATTTCCCTTTTATTTATATAATGACTCTCTCAAAAAAGGCATATTACTGGACCTTTATTGGAATGTAACATTAACGAATTTTATGACCATGATGGACCCACTACTCAATTTTTTTCATGGTTCAAAATATCGGTATTGGTCGCCGTATCGATAAGTCCAAAATAGGATACGTATCGGCCTATCGGTACCGTATCGGTTGGATACGGCGGAAAAATCCAGGATACGCTAAAAAAAGCTTGGATACGCAAGGAAAAACTTGGATACCTTGCATAAAACCTCTTTTAATGCAAATATAAACTAAAAACAAACTAAATGAACGTCTCCAACTAGATTTATGATCATACATACGAGAGTTAATAAATTTATAAGTTAAAAAAGACGTGCGTGCTGATAAATATGTATGAAAATACAAACCATAGTTACTTAACCAAGTGAAAGAATCTCATTTGCATTCATAAATAAAAAATATGAAAATACATTGATCCTTGTATTCACAAATCAAGTTACATACATGATAGAAGCTCAATACTACATTGAGCTTCGTGCTGACTCATACTCTATCATTGTGGGATTAGGAATTGACTAGAGTGATACATTATAAGTGGTTCAGACATGATGACACTACTATGTCCAAGTCATCATCGTGCGATACATGCCCAGGTACATTTGTACATATGCCTGCTACTGAGTCGTGATCTGTCCACAGCTGTCAGTCAAAAACTGGGACTGAGCATTATAACTAGTGGCTCCTGATAAGTAGGGTTGGGCTGGGGCATCATAACCAGTGGTTCCTGATAAGTAGGGCTAGGTTGGGGCATCATAACCAGAGGGATAACCTTATTTACATATTAATATCTAAAGTAAATGAAAGTAAAATCAAGTTAAAATCATTTGCTTAAATAATATATTATGTAAATAAGTTGTATGTATCAAGTTTGTATTGTGGATACTAGTGTAAATGGAAGAAGAAAAAATATTAACTGAAAAATCCTAGTAACGAGTGTATCGGCCCGATATAGTGAAATTTTTTTTTCTAGCGAACCAGTGTATCGGGTAGCTTCAAATAGGATACGTATCGGCCCATATCGGTCGATACATATCGATATTTTAAACCATGATTTTTTTACAGGGGGCGTAAACCCCACCATACCCTATACCTCCAAACCATTAATTTTCTTGATACATGTATTTTTCCCCCACCCCTCCGAAGGAAAAATTCTTGGCCCCACCCCTGTTTGTGGTGAAAATTTTGGCAAGATGGGTACAACTTAGTGAAGTTGATACCAACTCGTATCGATTTCAGTGCAAGCTAACTCACACTCCAAAACTTCATCTTTAATCCTTCCTCAGCAATGAAGGCCTATGCAGTCCCCATTTCAGAAAAGCTCACTATCCTTCACTCCTATGTATGATGTTAACTATTCTAACCTAAAATATGCATGTTACCCACCAGAGGTGGGTGCAGTTGGCTAGTGTCTTGGGTTTGCTCCCTGTGGTAGTGTGTTCAAACTCATGGAAATAAAAATCGCCGAAACCGATACGAAACGGACGTTATGTATAGGTTTCGGTAGCTCCCTGTACGATATTTATACTAATACGAAATGGGCGAAACTTATCGTTCATTAGTTATTTATGTTTTCATTCATTGTGTAATTGTAATTGTGTTTGCTACTTTGTCTTTGAGTCACTTCCCATAACTTTCTATTTGGTAAATTTGGTTCTTATAATTCATTTGACTTTTTTTAAATTTAATTTGATTATGTCAATTTATTTTTTTACAAGAAGAAAAAGTTATATGGATTGTCCGAACTGATACCGAAACCTATACATATAGGTTTTGGTTGGGAGCAATATATCCCCCGAAACCGTATTTTTAACTCCTACTCCTCGACTTAGCTTGGTATCCGAAGGGAAAATTCCGAGTGTGTCGGTGCGAATACCTGAAGGGACTAGTCCTTGGCTCGGAGGCTTTGGGACACCCTCTGTTACTCAAAAAAAAAAACCTAAAATATGCAAGAACAATAGGAATAAATCAACACCAAATATCATTTTCGAAAGTAACTCCATCTCCTCCCATACCAAATTACCAATCCCCCCAAACTAAGGGTGTCAACGAGCCGAGCTGGGCACTGCTCGTTAGAATTTTACAGATGCTCAGGCTCGGCTCGGCTCGGCTCATTAAAATTTTACAGAGGCTCAGGCTTAGGCTCGGCTCGGCCACAAATCGGCTCGGCTCAATAATTTTTTTTAAAAATACATTGACAAGCACTAAATTCAATTAAAAAAATTAAAAGGACATTTTTTTCTTTAGGATGTCATGTGACTCACGTGAAAGCTTGAGTTAAAACTTAAACAGAAATAATTATGTTAATATATACTAAATATATTTTACCAAAAAAAGGTATACTAAATATATAATATAAATTTAACTTTTAAAGGGTATTATTATAAAATTAATCGAGCCGAGCCGAGCCGAGCCGAGCTGAGCCACTTATTGTTTAGGCTCGGCTCGTTTATTTTTTGAGCTCACTTTTAAGGCTCGGCTCTGCTCAACGAGCCCAAAGTAAAAGCTCAAGCTCGATTTATTTCGAGTTGAGCCGAGCTGGCTCGCGAGTAGGCTCGGCTCGTTGACACCCCTACCCCAAACCCTCTTCTATGTAATAGCTCCTACATCTCAACTTATGTGCTATGATTTCTCTTTATAATCATTTTCCCACCTCCTGGTTGAATCTCCAATGCAGTTGGGCAATAAAGACAAATCAAAAGTTTAGCATAAACCTTCTAATCCCAACTCATCATATCCTTCTTGGGATAGCACAGTGTTCCCTATCTACAGAGAGAAACTTATCTTTCACCCTCCCTCTACAAAGCAAGTTCCAACATACAAATCAAATACAAATACTGAGCATGCTATCGATTCAGCCTAAAAGAGCCCCAGGAAAAGGAAAAAAACAAAATAATGGGAAAGAAAGGGTTGCACCCCAATTAACAGCTGATACCTTGAAAAACACTTCCTATTAAAATTGTCTGGAAGAGTGACTTCTTCCAATATCTTTATTGGAAATAGAGAAAAATGCCTTCTTGCAAAACAAGTGATAATTACTAACACATTGACCATCGATCACAATATTTCACATATATGCTTCGTCTCTATCTGACAGGAATTAGTTCAATTTCACCCTGCAATGAAAACTGCTGCAGAACTGCTGAGTAATAGATTGTCCCTATGATACCTAACAACTCAATGCAGTGGTCCAGATCTTATAAAAACAAAATTTTGATTCTTACAAACAAAAAGTTCCATGCTTAGATTGCAATGGGAATAATCAATTAGATAAAACAAGCAAGGACGAGCAACCACTTGAACCAACCAAACAATAAATTTTCCCCATTAAATTATCTTAAAATCCCTAATTTAACCACCAAAACAATACCAAAAGCTATCAAATTACTCAAAATCACATAGGATCCAGTAATTCCTCTATTATAAACAAAAACATTTAAAAATAGAAAAATCCAATTAAAAAACATCTACAATTTCATATACAGGAGCAAGCTCACAATACTACCATCCACAAGATCTGGATCCAAAAGAGCAGATCCCGATCGAACGACATCCTATTGTCCAGTAATTGAAACCAGTAACCAGAAACACCCATTCAAAATCAAGCCCTATCCATAAAAAAGCTACAAACGTTCCAAAAAACGAGAAGAAATCAAAACCAGAAGCTTACTATTCAGGATTCATGGCGGAAATCCGTGAGAAGGAGCAGAAAATCCGAATTCCGATTGATTAGGTCGAGCTTTCAAAACCCTAGGTATCGTTCTCGCACGAACGAACAAACTAAGAAAAAATAATATGAAAAATAGAGATATGCTTCGAGATGAGGGAAAATTGGGATTAAACAAAGGGGGTATATATAGGGAACCAAGGAGGCTTCAATCACGTTGAATGCTTCGTCAACAAAACATTTGAGAATTTAGAATTTTCACTGTCAGCAATTTCTTTTCTTTCTATTTTTTTTTTCGTTAAAAGCACACCACTAATTACTACTGATATCCACCAAATTAAAAAAAAAAAAATCAATTTTTCTAATAAACACACCAAATAAAAAAAATAAAAATACAGATTTGCCCCCCTTCTTCTTCCTCTCGCCTTCTACAATTTTAATAGGGTGGGACTTCGAGCTTCTCATTTGCTGTTAGTGCATAGAATAGGTATATTAGACATTAGGATCTTAAATACAGACATGCACGCAAGGAAGCTTGATGGTGTTGGAAGGTTTGGTTAGGTGAATCTCATTCCGATTGGTCACGACCTTTCCCTACATGAGAGTTTGGAGGAGCTGTACTTGGAGTGGATCCATTGGCCTCAGGCATCAATTTTTGTTTTTCGATGACGAGCTCGAGTATATAGATAAACTTGACCCGGTTAGGGATTCTGAGATGCTACGAATGGAACTGCCCATGAATCGGGAGGCCTACACATTTTCTTTAAGGAAGCAGCAGTCTTTGCCGTAGTAGAACTGTAAGAGGCGGGAGGAAGTAGAAGGGATAAATCTGTATTTGTATCTTTCGTTTTTTGGTTTGTTTATTAGTAATGAGTTTTTAAGTAATTAATGATGGCGTGTAGCATCATCCTTAAAATATTAGAATGCATTGCTCTACTGAATGGCCTGGAGTACACATCAACTCTTTTTTTTTAATTATCTTTTTATATAATAATTTAGCCGTACCTGAAAGCGGTTCCATGGTCTAGTGGTCAGGACATTGGACTTTGAATCCAATAGCCCGAGTTCGCCTCTTGGTGGGACCTCTTGAGCTTTATTTATTTTCTTATCATTTTTTTTAAAGGGGGAATGTTAACCCCAAAATCCCCCCCCCCCCCCCCCCCCAACAGTTTCTGATGGGACATTTTCTGATAGGAGTGTAAACGAGTTGATAGTTACTGGTAGAAATGTAAACGAGCCGACCTGGTTGTTGCTGCTGGGCTCGTGACATATATATATATATATGAGAAATACTAGTCTTACTCTTACTCAAACTCTACTCTCAGTCTCCACCAATCATTTGTCTATTTTTGATGAGAGCTAGTGCTTTAACCACCATAACTGATTTGATAATGCATAGGTGATTGGTGGAGGCTAAGAGTAGAGTTTGACCGAGAATAGAGCTAACATGCCTCTATATGTATTTGTGTGTTGGCTTAAGCTCAGCTTGATCGAGCTCGACCCGACTTGCACTACTATTTTAGGCTCGTTTATCCTAGTTTCAACAAAATGAATTCAAATCAAAATCTTAACAGTTAAACATGTTCATCAAATTCTGCCTCTGAACATAATTGTTCTCATGAATCTAATTGAAAAAACATAATATAGAAAATCTATAAATTTTGAAAAGATCAAGTTATCTTTTAAGTTTTACCCCAACAAAAAATTATATTTAAATTTCTTAATCTTTATGTAAAAACTAATATTATTAAGATATTATAACATGTAAGTATTATAATAAATTAATTGACCTTAGCTGAGCTGAGCCGATCCGAGCTGAGCCAGTTATTGCTTATGTTGGCTTGATTAACAAACGAGCTCAATTGTTTAGCTTGGTTCGGCTCAACGAGCTCCAATACCTAACTCAAGCTGGGCTCATTTGGAGACGAATCGATCCGACTCACGAGCTTGCTCGCTCGTTTGACAGCCCTTGCTTCTAGATTCCATAGGGAGAATTTGGTAATTACACTTAAATTCAATCGCCAATCGCAATCGTGAAAGGCAAAAAAAAGAAATTATGAGAAACTGGATTCACAGTCACAGACCAAAAAAGAAAGCTAGATCAAAGAAATCTCCCAAAATTAAAACCCTAGATTGTAGGTTTCCACCAAGCTTTACACGCGAAATCTCTACCGAAACCTAGCATTTGCAGAGATAAAGATCGAGACAGATCCGACGCCATGGGAAATTCAGAGAAGTTGATGAACCAGATCATGGAGCTCAAATTCACGGCCAAGAGTTTGCAACGCCAAGCCCGAGAAAGAAGAAAAGACCTAGAAGCTCAAGGTGAAGAAGGCGATCGAGAAGGGAAACATGGACGGAGCTCGAATATACGCCGAGAATTCAATACGCAAACGCAACGAGCAGATGAATTATCTTGCTCGGCTTGAAACGCAGGCGAAAATGACAACGATCAACAAATCAATGGCGTCGATCGTTAAAGCCCTCGATTCGACGCTGGCGACTGGGAATTTGCAGAAAATGTCGGAGACAATGTATCAATTCGAGAAGCATTTTGTTAACATGGAGGTTCAAGCTGAATTCATGGAGAGTTCCATGGCCGGAAGCACGTCCCTGTCGACACCAGAAGGAGAGGTCAGTAGCCTGATGCAGCAGGTTGCAGACGATTATGGTTTGGAGGTTTCGGTTGGGCTGCCTCAGCCAGCTGCTCATGCTATTGCAACTAAGGCAGCTGAGAAGGTGGGCGAAGCGGACCTTTCGAGGTGCCTGGATGAGCTCAAGGCTAGAGGGTAAGAAGATTATATCGTATACTATGTTTGTCTCCGGAAGATTTTTGTAATATAATGTCTGGAATTCTATCTTCTCTTGAAAGAACATATATGCTAAGTGACTGTATTACGATTTCGATCTTTAAGTAGATTTTTGATGTTTGGTATATATAGATGGTGATGCTTCACGTACGACTGTTGATTTGTGTCGTCTGTAACCCATTACTTTGGACCCCTTCTCCTTAAAATAATTCCATGAATACCAATTTGCATCTAGGATCTAATAATCTTCCTTGTTGGTTGGTTCTTGATTGATTGATCCTTTCATATAGCCCACTTCAATCACTGCTTAGTTTCATATTTTTCTGAATCTGATTCCCCCTGTATGAGATTGGAAGAAGGTAGCTAAATGTTTTGTCAGACAGTATTTCAGGACAATGGGAAGCTTTAATTTTTTCTGTAAACTTGTCTTCCATAGTAGTAGGTTTCATATAATTTAGGGTAATGTTCTTGCATTATACCGGAAACTTTTTTTGTTCCAATGATACTAAAGTTATCTGGATCCAGCGATTCTCGATGTCTAATGCTTGTCACAACCATAGTTACCAAGTAGGGGTTCGGGAATAATTTGTCTAGGAAAAAGGTCGGAAAAAATCACCAATATTCAAAAATAAATTGGGAAAAATGTCGGGTAAGAAATGAAAAATTATAAAATAAGATTATTAATTATGAAAGTTAAACACAAATATATTTCATATATTAGATATTTATTCGGGACTTTTAAAAAAATTATGAATAATTCATGAAATCTGTGACCTATTTTTCCAAAACTCACAAATGTTTCATGAATTAATTGTTCGATGAAAAATTCGGGTATTATTCGGAATTTTTTGAAAAAATCAGAGAACTTGGTAACTATGGTCATAACTACTAAGTATGATGTAGTGAACTTCTCGAGAATAGGATATTTGTTAGAGAAAGTATCAATGTTTTCAGTTGTCACTTGTTTCCATGATTCACGTTGTCACTAGGAAATGATATCCATCTCTCACTGTCACTGGTTGTTCCATATCCAGGTGTGATCAATTACAAAATGATGATGTATGTTTAAGTATTTATTTCCAGTCTCATCCATAATTAAGGACAGAATCTTTGGCACTAAGTTACTGCATCAGACCGTGATTCATTGCATGTATCAGTCTCCCATACCTTCTTTAGTATCTTCGGCATACTAGTATATAAAATGCATGCGTGTGACTTCCAAACCTCAAAAGGGTTAACCTTCATTTTCATTGTCAGGGTGATAAGGTGATCTGAAGCTTATCTGATGGAAAGCATTAATGTTATGGTGTGATGAAAATATAGGGAAAAAATTCTTAAATTCCTTTGGCATGTACGGAATCAGAGGAACAGGGATAAGTGACACTATTTGTTGGAGAAACCAATGTATAGAAGAAACTAATCTGCAGGAAGAATTTGTATCGAAGAAACCAATGTATAGACCAGTTCAATCTGTTTAAAATGATTCTCGCCCCTATGGGTAACTTTTTGGTGTAGCAGTCTTTGACGTGTAGCCTTAGGACACAGCAGCACAGCACTCTGGCTTTTCATTCTCTGGTTCTCCCCTCTCTGCACTGTGAGAGAGTGCACTCAAATCACCAGACTTGTTACTTAAGAATAGAGAGAACCAAATGAGACTAGATGCTCATGAAAAGAGATGTCTTCCACGCAGAAAACCCAAAGAAAATCATTCCTGGAAAATGAATACATAGAAGTGGAGATGTCGTTACACTTTCATGCCTAGAGTATATGACCCATGCAATGTCTTCCTCTTTTCATGGAGCTTATAGAAAATGATATCGATCTTGCATGTGTTGTTCCATATCCAGGTTTGATCAAATGCAGTAAAGTGAAATAATGTTTGTAGTTTTTAAGTAGTTATTGCTTGTCTCATCCCTATTAATGATAAAATCTGTGGCACTAAGAAGGTACCTATTCAAACCCTGTGAATCACTCTCTGATGTTCTTAAAAAACTTTGCTCCCAGCTTGAACATATGTTGCTAGGATATAAAATGTCCTTGTGCTGCAAATAATTGTTTCTAGGAAAGTATTGGGATACGATGAGTTCCAAACCTCAGAAAGATTAACCTTCATTTTCAGTGTCAGTTAAATAGGGAAGGACTGGACATGATATGTTATTGACATTTAACTATTTTTTTTTTCATACTACATTTTGAGATGCCTCCATGTTAGCTGCTTGTGGAAGTTCATTTTATAAATTTTTTTTTTTTTTTAATATAAAATTTTGCCTTAATACCATGGCCCCAATTAGTGGAGCTACCAATATCTCTAATGCCTCAGATGACAATGCACCTAGCTATGTCGACTCAAAAGGTGTTATAATTAAAGATAAGAGCAAGCTTGCACTTGATGTGCTTATTACTGTACAGTCTGTACCTGTGTCAACCACATATGAATCCAACAAAACTAGAAAAACAAAAGGCAACAGTGTAGGAACTTGGAAACTTATGGTATTTCATTGTTGAGTTATGCTCAACTTGATACCATAGTAACAAAATTCTCCGAATTTTTGAAAAATTCACAAATTATTTGTGAATTTTAGATATGCCAAATTATTCTCCGAATTATTTGCGAATTTTAGGTTTGCCAAATTATTCAAAAACTATTCGCGGATTTTTCAAATTATTCCCAAATTATTTTTGAATTTCGTAATAATTCGTTTAGTTTGACAAAGTAAACTGCTTATTTTGTATCTATACTACTCCTATATAGCTGTTGGTATCCACGTAGATACCTTTACAATGTCTCATTTCAACTCCAAGTTGTTGCCACGTGGTGTTTACATTTATTAGACTGTGGCCCCACTTACTTGGATTAGGGTTTTCTATGTCGCCAACTCTTCTCCCTCCCATATTAACTTTTGTCTTCCTAATAACTATTCCTCTCCTCAAATAACTCCCCATTCCCCCAACCTTTCATTTCCTGAGTTTGCTTAGCATGGTGGGAGTTGTGGGAGGCACCTAATAAATTCTTAGTTTTTTTTTTTACTCTCCCATAATTATTACTACGTGGGCCTACTCATTTAGATTAATAATTTCTACCCAACACGT
The DNA here is from genome assembly GCA_015143295.1 of Tetracentron sinense. Classification (NCBI taxonomy): domain Eukaryota; kingdom Viridiplantae; phylum Streptophyta; class Magnoliopsida; order Trochodendrales; family Trochodendraceae; genus Tetracentron; species Tetracentron sinense. Next base: position 4,542,830 of record CM026569.1, read on the forward strand.
CTGTATCCCCTCCCATAAATGACCCCATTCACTTAATTAGTTTAAATCTCTCCAACTCATCTCTCTCCCCCTGCCAAATAGTCTCTTTCTTTACAATTACTCTTCCCAACCAAACCGTCTTTCCTTCTTCCCATCAAACCTCTAGCCCCCCCCCCTTTTCTTCTTCTTCTTCTTCTTCTTCTCGGCTCCTCGCCTCCCCAACCTGTCCTGATTCATTGATCTGTCTCCTTATATTGATTCATTGATCTGTCTCCTTATATTCTCTAGCCTTTATATAAGACACGTCTGTTCCAAAAAAAAGACATCAAGAGACCCTAATGGAAGTGTATCACCTTATACTTGCTCTCTGAGAAAAACAGGCCTAGAATATTGCTCTCAGCATTTTTGTCAGATCTTTTAGATTTCTTTGCAAATACATACATCCGGTCTTGCGTGTGGTCTTGCTGGACTATCTGCTGGATTGGCGATCGGAATCGTTGGTGATGTCGGTGTTAGAGCTAACGCACAACAGCCAAATCTTTTTGTCGGGTTGATCCTTATCCCCATTTTAGCTGAAGCATTGGCTCTATATGGCCTCATTGTTGACATCATCCTGTTTTCCTGAGCTGGCCAATCGAGAACGGATTAATCAGAGACCTCCCGCCTAGTGTGTTTGTGTGGATTGTTGGTATCACTTCGAAACTCGGTTCTTCTCCCCGTTATATATGATTGTTGAGCACTTGAACTATTCTATAAAATTATCTATTGTAGGCATGTTTGCTCCACCACATTCATTGGGTGGTTGCTTTGTGCTGGTTATAGAACTAGGAATGAGTTTCTACCCGAAATAAAGCTTGTGAAGTTGTCTCTGTTCATTTTTGTATTGCTGTATTGCCGCCTCGCTCGACAACACCAGCACCCAAGTCTTTGCTTGTGCAATTCACCTCGTCAAATACTAAGAGGCACAAAACAAGTAGATGGTTTTGTCGGATCTGTTGGGCCAGTTTGGTATTTGACGCTTTCTTCTTAGCTTGAATGAAGAAAGGTGAATAGATAAGCTTAAATAGGATGCTCAAAAATAGATTGCTCTTTTTTAATACGTTGAATAGGATGCTACAGCATTTCACAGACTTCACAGACGCAAGGTGGTGGCAACAAGTATCCGTCCATCTCCATGTTATAGGGTACACCACGTGTCGCATAATGGCTATTAATTATCTTCTAACTGATAATTAATTACTCATGTTTTGTACCATGAAACCAAACTACTAAAGAATAGAAATGCATACCAACTCGAGTCCAATCCAGTAGCTAATGTGCAGATCAAATCATATTAGATGATTAGATAAGGATCAGTAAGTATGAGGCTGAAAGATCAGATCCGGAAAAGTGTTCAATGTAACAAGATTACTATAAGGACACCAAAATATGTCATATTGATCCGAATGCATACACAGTCCTCATACAAATTAGGAGGCACAATACTGAAGTGCTAGCCCTAATCTCAGTCAGTCTCTACTCTCACCCTCCACTAACCACTTGTCTATTTTGGAATGATTAAAACACCAAAAAAATAAAATAAAATAAAATAGACAACTAGTTGGTAGAGAGTGAGAGTATTGGTTGGCTAACACTTCTCTAATTTTTAAGTGCAAATGTCAAGTTGAAGATGCGTTGACCCAATCATGGCAAATAGTGCAACACCTCAACAATTAGCCATTAGACACCAACATCCAAACGGAAATACAAATATTGTTTACCCGGCGATGAGTTCAATCCTATGGCTCTTAGGCCATCATACAGATGATGACGACATACCCTAAAGAATTGCAACAAATAATACTCTTATCTCTTCAAGTGGAACTCCTGTTCATAGTTAATCTCAAAATCAAATTGTATATTTCGTTTTGTTGAGCCTTTTGATGCCCATTGATTTATAACTAATTTAATAAATCACCATTTAATTAAGTAATAGATGTCAAAGCACAATTTTGCTCCGAATTATTTCCTCTCATTCGGCTGATTTGTAATCTAATTCATCCCTAACTTTTCCATACTTTTCGGTATTCTAGACAAGATTCATAATAAAATCAAAATTCTAAGTCCTAATGCGTTTCCTTAATTTTTTTTTCCTTTATTTCAATGCCCATGCATGGCACGGGGTGTTTCTAGTATTATTTAATCAAATTGTATTTCTTTTTATAATAATTTTTTTTTTCTCGGATTTTTCTCGAGTTTTTTTGAATTTTTTTGAACTTGACCCTTGCCGAATTATTCCCGAACCCCGTTTTGTTTTGTCTAAGGGAGTAAAACATTGGACATGACTTGTCTAAGGGAGTACAACCTGATTTAAAGAAAATCTGGGCGAGACCCAAGAGCAAATTTGAAGATATGCATTGCGTGGTTAGGATTATTTAGTCTTACAAAGGTGATCCACACCCATTTAATGGTTTAAGTGGGTGAGTTGGTGGGATGATAGAAAAATGTAGCTTTCCATGTAGGGAGCTGAGATCTCTCTCCTTCTTCCCCCCCTCTCTCTCTCAAAATTTCTCTATCTCTATCACTATTGGGGTATACCGTGGATCTTCATACGCTATCACCAGCCAAAAAAATCTTCATTCTCTCCCCCTCTGTCCCCTCTATCTCTCTTTTTCGATTAAGGGACCCTCTCAACCTAAACCTATCTGTTTAACTGGGTACTCTTACCCTCATCAATTTAAACGTATCTGTTTAACCTGGAACGTGTTAAACTGCATATATGATATTTTGAACTGAATTCAAGCCGAACTGAGCCCAAATGAGCCAAGCCGAATCAAACAGGTTCGGACTTGAGCTCAGTTTGTTTAAACATTAAAGCTCAAATAAAAGATTGCCTTAGTTTTTTCGAATCTGAAATGCCAGATTGAGCTTGGCTCAAATGAGTTGAGTTGAGCCGACGAGCCACCTTGGCTTGAGTGCAGCCCTACTTTTGAGTTTCAAAATGGAATTGTAGATTTCATTGTTGTTTTTCTTGTTCTTCTCTACAGTTAACAAGGATTCTCTTGTAGCAGATGCAAAGTGTCCATTTTTTACTCTCATTTTAGTATTCTCTGGTTGTCTTGCTTTGATTGCAGATAATGGTATTACATTACCTCCTTACCAATTACCAGGGCCAAGTTAATATCCTTCGCCTTGGATCCAATCCAGCTGGCATTAATATTTTTTTTTTTTTCGGGTTAGGTAATAAGAGGAGTGCTAGCCCAAGCGCATTTACTCCAAATTTTCCATAAACGCAAGATGGACCTAACACTTGGAGATGTGTCATTTTTTTAATGGTTTAAAAAGCAAAAGTCAAAAATGTTTGACATTTGTATGCTAGCAAAATCCGGTAATAATGTAACACCCTAAACACAGAGAGCCAGACCTAAGGTAACCATTAAGGTGCTATAAGGGTAACTCCATGCAATCACTCCTGCCTAATAGAGGACTGGTGGCTCCTTATACAGCCTTGTGAAGATTAGTACGCAACCGATGTAGGACTAAAGGGGGACAGTAACACCCAGCCGCAACGAGAAATTTGCATAAGAAGCAAGTGTAACAATTAAAGAGAAGCTGCACTTTTCAATTTGAGCTCTAGCCGCCATTCAATTCGACCCCAGGTTTAATGCAAACTTTTTGAGCTCAACTCAGCTTGGCTTCAATACACTCCTATGAGAGGGACACAATTCACCATCTAAGTTAGAAGGTGAGGAACTATACAACTCTTAAAATCATGAGAACCTTTAAAAAATCTGTAACGAAACATATAAAGTTCATCATACTATATTTAAGTTCATCATACTACATTTCACAAAAAATACCCAAAGAAGTAGATGTTGAATGAGAAAACATAAATGGAGGATCTTAAAAATTATAAATCATATAATAATCAACATTTATATGTAAATGAGGGTCTCTCAAGGGCGGCCATAGTTGGGACTTAAGAGCACAAGATCTTGTAGTAAGCAGTTCTTGTTTTTTTTTTTGGAAGGTAAGCTGGGTTAGGCGGACCCTGACCAGAAATATTGATGGATGAAAAAGAGAATTATATTCGATAATACACTTTTCCAGACTTGTCATCAGCTAAAATAGGCTAAAGCTCTTGAGGGAGTTCAAGAGGAAGGAAAAGCAGACTAGAGTTAATAAGGCAAAGTTTAGCAAGCTGGTCTGTTGGTTTGTTAGATTCACGCCACACATGAGAGAAGACACAAGATTCCAGCACATCAGCTAGGCATATAGCTTCACAACATTCACATTTCCATCTCCACAGGGGGGGTCAACAGAGCCATTTAAGCTCTCAATAACCCATTTAGAGCCAGAGAGAACAATCAGACGGGGAAATCCTTAATCCTTTTGCAACACCTAGATTAAGGCCACTTAGGATGACTCTCATCTCTAGGAGATCAATGGGGCCAGAAGTGTCGCAACCAATGGCAAAGGCAACACAGAGGTCACCCGAGTGATTTCGAATCAAACTTCCAAGGCCATCAATACCACTTCTAAGAGATCCATCTGTGTTCAAAGTCTAAAAGCTGATAGGTGGAGTCCAAGAGCATGAATGACTCGTTGGGATGAAAAATTCAGCCTCAATGCTCCAATTAATCATAAATTTATGGTTCATAGAAGTGTCTTCCACTTTCGGCTTAGAAAGAGCGAACCATAATCTTGTACCATGTACTATCAATTTGGTAACCTCCGCTATGGAGCTGAAATGATTTTGAATTAAACCCCCCATTAATTTAATCTTTGTTTAGGTTGGGTGTTTAATCTCGTGAAAGAGAGAAAACACACTTTTAGTGCATTTCCCTTAGTTCTTTAGTCCCACATCGGAAAAGTAGAAAAAATCTAAAGAGTTTATTTACCCAATTGGTTGCTTAATTGTCAACAACTAAGAGTGAGGTGGAGACTTTGACCTACCAATTCCTTTAGACGATAACTAGGGTGCAGTGAGCGCGAGCGCACATGCACGGGCTCGGGGTCGGGTGCGGGCATAGGGCTTTGGGCGCTATGAGGCGCACTTTACACTTTGCACGTGCGCATCGTCGCTTGGGTCGCTACTTCTTTTGAGTAAATCAGAACCGTTGATCTAATCTCAACCGTAGATCTAGGTTGACCCTGATCGGATGATCAGAGTGGCTGCTTAGAGCCGTCTGATCAAGTCTTAGGCTAGGACTGATCTGAGCCGTCAGATCTGGGTGTGTGAGATCCGAGGAGACACATGGGTGTGTCAGGTGGATCAGATCTCATGAGTGTCTTGGGTCAGTGGGTGCAGGCCCATGATGGGCTGCTCTGACCAAGGCCTGACCTTGTGTGTCATGTGCCCTGTCTGGTGCAGGAGGGCCTAGCCAGGTGGCTGACTCATGCAAGGGGACCTGGGTCCTCTATAAATAGAGGGGTTTGAGGAGGGTTTGAGAGTTGTTGGAACTCAGACCAGAGCCTGATCCGTGAGCCCAGACTACGGAGCCTAGAGACCAGTGAGCCTGATCCATGGACTCAGTCCAGTGAGCCAAGAGGGAGACCAGTGAGCCACCAGACCAGAGTAGGTGCACCCTGGTCCAGTCTACTCCGAGTAGCCACGGTCCATTAGGATGATTCCGTACCAGGGACCTCTTAGGAGGACCCTAACCTGGAGATCTCCATTAATGGTGGTCCTTGAGCTCGATAGAGAAGATGGTGACCCTGACCTATTATCCAGAGGCCCAAAACCTAGAACCAGACCCAGCAGGCTATTCGGATCGATCTAGATCCATGGATACCGGGAAATGGACATCTTTGTCCAGCTCCTGATGAGGTTGCAGAATGCTATCGGGCTTCTCAACCATCCATACTTTTCGGTTGCCTGATCTGGAATTCCAGATCGAGTAGAATAGTAGATCTGTCCTACATGGGCAGAACCATTTTGGTGACCATCCGATTTCGGTTGATCCTACCATATCCACACGATGGACCCAATCAGGGGTATCTTGTGGAATGGGTTAGTCTAGACAAGCCTGAACTTGTACCCAAACAGAAATAGAACATGGTAAAATCGGATTAAGTATAATTTTGTCACCAAACAGACTCAGATCAAGTTAAAATGAATTAACTTAAAATCTGTAACCAAACGGGACTTAAGGCAGAATTGATTCTGGCCAAACCAGAATCAGATTCTGTGTAAAATTGATTCTGGATAGAACTAGATTTTGCAACCGAACTGAATAGGTGCAGACCTAAACTGGAATAGGTTAAAACAAGTTTAGACCAAACCAGAGTGGACCTAACCCTGTAACCAAACAGATCCTTAAACCCTAAGGGGTAAAAATGGTAATTTTGGAAGTTATCTAATTAATAAGATTATCTCATACTGTAAATCCGATGGGACTTTAGGATACTTGAAAAATTAGGCAAACCCTAATTAAATGGATATACATATATTTATATATTTATTTTGAAGGGCATCCTAAATGAAGATTAGTACTCCGTCTTTTACCGAGTAGTGCAAACTCGTTGGGAAGACCGAAGAGAATCCGAGCTGAGTTGTATCCCGGAGATAGAGATGTCATATCCCTTGCACATGGGAGGCTTCGACTATCTTCAAGAAAGACTCACTTGTAGCGCCTCTCAGCGAAGCGATTTTCTACCTTAATTAATTAAATAATTAATTATTTATTTAATTGCATTATTATCTGTTTGTATTTGCTAAGTGGCTATGTGTGCAGTAATTTAGCCCAATCACACCAACTAATATGATAGATAATGACATTGAAGGCTACTTTCTTCATGCTTTGAATCGAGGAATTGTCCTTGAAGGAAGACTCAACCCATTTCACCTCTTCCCCCAATCAAGAATGAAATGCCAACTGAAACTGCACATTGAAAGGATGTTTTTCCAAATGCTCTTGGTGGTTACAGTCAAAGAACAAATGCGGAGTGTTTTCCGCAGCAGCTTTGCAAAAAACACAGAGAGATCTAGGGAGGATGGCGTGCCGAACTAGAGTATCTTGAGTTTGAAGAGAGTTGGAGAGGGCTAGCCAGGATATCATGTTGTGCCGAGGGATGTTCATGTTGAACCAAAGAATGTCGGCCCACGAGACGCGAGGTTGGATAGATCTTGACATATTCCAAGCAGATTTTGAGCTGAATTTCCCATTTGGAGTTGGCTTCCAAATGATAGCGTCTTCCACAAGGATCAGGTAAGGTTGGAGAGGGGGAGCTCTTGCCAAATCTCGATGAGTTCAGGGGACCGAGCAGATTGGAAGCGAGGAAGGGACCATTCAATTTCGGTTGTCAAGTTGGTGACAGAGGTTGAAGAGGGAAGACCAGAGGCATATTGCAAGTGAGGGCTGTAACAGTCATGATAAATACCTTTTGGGTGCCATGGGTCGAACTAGATTAAAGTGCTCATACCATTGCCTATCTTATGGAAAATTAGTTTCTTAGCCTTCTCATGGCTCTTAAGAATCTTTCGCCAAGACCAAGGACAATCTAGAGGTTCCGAGCCTAGAAATAGGAGTTTTTCAACAAATTTTTCATTACCCAATCCGACCAAATGTTGTGATGATGAGAGGCAATAGATCAAGAGTGCCGTAAGATTGCAACATAATTTCAATCTGAAATCCTACGAATACCAAGACCTCCTTTGACTCTAGGATGACAGTCTCTCCCAACTGATAGGAATGTTAGCTTTACCACCAGTGGAGAAATCGATAACAAAGTTGTTCCAAAGAATTTATTTTCTTGGGGAGGAGGAAAGAACTAGACTAAAAAAATGGGAGCTCATGAAGATGAAACAAATTAACTCGGCTCTACCTGCATATGACAGTAACTTACCCCTCCAAGCTTGAATTTTTTTAATGATTCTGTCCAAGAGAGGTTGACAATCAGAGGCTAAGAGGTTGCAAGCAGTGAGGGGCAGACCTAGGTACTTGACTGGAGGCTTCCTCCTTGTAGATAGATGTAGTAGACATTTAATTCTTCTTCTAGTCGAGGCAGCTGTTCCCGCAAAGAATATTTGACATTCATCAAAATTGGGGTGCAGCCCAAATAGGGAGGAGAAAACCCAAAGCACTGACTTGAGGTTGGAGGCCGAAGTCTCATCGGCCTAAAGGAAGACAAATAAGTTATCTACAAAACAAATGTGAGAAAATGAGAGGATTCGAGCATTTAGCATGAGGATGAATCAGGCCACGAAAAAAGTTGTATCCAACAAAGAAGATAATGCTTCCATCGCTAGAACAATTAGGAAAGGGGACAGAGGGTCTCCTTGTCTAAGGTCACATGAACTCTCAAAATAACCTTCTGGCGTGCCATTGATGTTAATGGAGAACTGTGGAGTCGTAATGCAAGTCATCACCGAATCAACAAACTTGGAGGGAAATCCCATTCTAGGAAAAATGGCTTGCAAAAGGTCCCAATTAATGGTGTCGAAATCTTTCCGAAAGTCAATCTTGATAGCACTTCTTGCTTTTGCAACCAGTTGCAACGTTTTTAAACTTGGGCGCAACGTTTGAATTCTTTATGGCTCTTCCAAAAGCCTTCATTTGAGCCCCATATTATTGCCACGTGTCACCTTATTTTCTCTTCTTTTTATTGTCACGTGTTAATTTCTTATTCAAATACTAGCATCCACCCCATGCGATGCCCGGGTTAAATAAGAGATATGGATTAAAACGGGTTAAATCAAAGATATGGATTAAAAAAATAAAGATGTTTTGATTTCATATACAATAGTTGTGATCTGATCCCTAATCTAACTTAAGAGACAGTTTCTTATCATGAGCTAAATATACGTTCTAAGATTAATCTTGACATGTTTCTTAGTTACTTACATAATTAATTTTATAAGTATAATTGTCACAAGCCTCAGATTTTTGATATCAAACTTGGTCTTAAATATTTTTTTTAAAAAAAAGACACTTGATACCAATACCTTTGGTGCATAGTGTTTGACTTTGGGCTTGAGCTAATCCTTAATCGAATGGTGAAAATCATCTTGTCTCATCCTTGAGATTGTGGGTCCATTAATAATAGTGAATGGACAGGCGTAAGTGGTCCATATGTTATGGTTTGTGGGTCTCCAAATCATAAGTGTCGTTTGTAATGGCTTATATATTGTGTTGTGAATAGTAACTTTACTGTCACCAAAAAAATAGTAACATTATTAATGAATAAACGTTTTTTGGGTGATGGGTGTCATGTCCCAGTGTCTTCCCATGGGCGAGGCAAGCTTTTGGAACCTAGCCCCGCCAACGAATAGGAATCTTTATCTGAAATTCCCATATAGAAATCGATCCAAAGCATCAGAGAAGAGAATTGAGGAGGTGAAGTGGGTTACCAATTATGTTAGGGACCAAGAAGCTGAATCCGAACCAAAGGCAAAGGCAGTTGTGACTTGTGAGGGAGCTATCTAGATTGAAAAGAGGGAGGTAGGAGAAATTTGACTCATGATCATAAGCTTTTAGTTGGTCCAACATTAAACAAAATGTAGAAAAGAAGTCAGCCAAAACCCAAAAGATATTCACAATCCTCTGAATAATTTAACTGTAGATTGTATACACACTAATAAGAAGAAGATCCACAACAGAGGTCGCTAAGATTGACATGACATTACTTGCGAACTTGTAGGAAGAAAAATCGACACGGGTGATTTTGAAAATTGGGTACCATACTAATTAAAACCAAATTAAACCAAACATATAGTTTGAAACTAAAGAGAAGACATAAGTGGAGAAAACCGTTAGCTTGTTGAAGTTGAAATTAGGAGGCCAGTAGTGGAGGAATTTGTAGTAGCAATCAAACATATTCTCCAACTACATGAAAATCGATCATCGGGACTACAATCTCATCTCCTCCTTTTTTTTTATGCATTCTTCCAATTTCTTGATGAGCTCTTCTTCAATGGACTTCTCTAGCTCTCTTTGCGTTGCCATCGGAGAACTTCAAGGACAATTCGTCACCGTTAACTTCAGCCTTTTCGCTTCTGTGTGACTGGTTTTTCTCTAAAACGTTAGGATTTGGAACAGCTTCGCCAATTTCCAAGTACATGATTTCCATGGCGGCCTTTTCTCCTCCTCCGATTATCTCAGAGATCTTTGCTACTACCTCTACCATATCTGAGCTTTGCAAATAAAAGAGAGGCTCCAAAATCCTACCTTTAGAACCCTTTTGAAACAGAACTTAACTTTTGTATGCAACAGGAGACCAGTTGAAAAGCCATTGAAAAAGGAACAACTCAATAAGAATGTAGCAATGGAGAAATGGGATCTTCAAGCAATGCCAATTGCTGGGATAACTCTGCTTCTAGGACTGTTTTCATGGTGAGGTTCAGCTTATTTACATTTAGGACATGTTCGTCAGTGAGGATTACGAAGAATAGTAACTTGGCTGTCATGCTACACGCCACGTGTACACAGTTGCTGTGAAGAAGACGAAGAGTTGTTGATGGTCATTAATAGGTATAAGAGGTGAGGTAAGGGGTTTTTGCACCGGGAAGTGGAAAATGAAACATCCCTTTGTAGTTGGAAGATGAAACGTTTAGAAATAAATGAAATTAATTCCTTGTTTCCTAGCTTTGCCTTTAACCAAACCTGTTGTCTTTAATCAGTCTAATTAATTTAACTAAACCCTTATGGTTATCTTAATTGTATTTTGGGAGAAATAAATGAGGTAGATAAAATTGTGTGATGTGGCAACAAAAACACAAAAAGAAGATCAAATAAGGATGCCATGTTAGCATCCCTATTTCTTTAGTATATAGTATATAATGGGGGGCCTACCTATTGGTCATGTGGGGACCACTCTTTGTCAATGTGGGGCTCATTTTCCAAGACATAGATGGACAACAGCGCAACAACGCTTGTTGTTGCCCATCCGAACTCAAATAAATGGGTGTGGCTATTTTGTTTTTGGACAGTGAAGGTCACCTAATAAGGGTCAACAAATTTGGACTAGTAGCCACACCCATTTAGTAGCAAGGGATCCACAAAGTAGGCCAAAGCACACACATGGGCTTATGAGACTTGGGTCCAACACATCTTTACAAAAAAATCTCTTTTATAAAAAGCGTGAAACCTTATAAGCTACAAGAACACATCAGTTATCGATGTGGGATTAAAAAGGGTAAACCTTAACACGTCCAAAGAGTGAATATAACACTTACAAATTTTTTGATAAATGATAAGGAAAGTGATGAAAAACTCTCGATAATACCTACTATCAAGAGCTCAATAGTTGGATTCAAGATCAAATAGATTCAAAGCATTAAGTGCTTTGAATGATGGCCCCACTTAATGCTTGGAACCATTAGATGTTAAATCCAACGGTTGAGATCTCAATAGTAGGTATTATGGAGAGTTTTAAATCACTTCCCAATGATAAACACACGCAACACAGCCAACATAATGACAACATTTCATGTATCCCAAATCTATTACGCATGATTTTTTTATTTTAATGGTCTTAGGTGTAATAGCATGAACTTTTAAAAAGAAGGGAAATGATTTAAAACATGCAATCAAGAGCTCCGCGCCCTTCTTTTTTGGTTAAGGAGCTCCACGCGTTGGATAAAACATTTTAGGGCACCAAGGCATTACAGTGGGGCTAGCATTTAATACATGTCTGGCTTTTCTATCAGGTGGCAGAGCTCATAGCCCTATTAAGAGTCAAATTTGTTGACACTGACAATTAGTAAGGGGGGACCACACAATAGTACATGAAATAAAACATTTTCCCTAAAGATAAAGCTTCGGAGACTTCCGAAACCACCGACACCATGTTTTATTAATGCTTTCCTGAGATTTCAAGTGGGGCGAGCTCCACGCAATGGATAAAACATTTTAGGGCACGAGGCATTACAGTGAGGCCTAACATTTAATACATGTCTAGCTTAAACAAATTAAGAGTCGTTGGCTTTTCTATCGGGTGGTAGAGCTCTTGATAGCACTTCCCAAATAAATGGTTGTTACTATTAGAGTCAAATTTGTTGGGCAAAAGGTTTAGCCATCCCTATAGTGAGCAACAAATCATTAGACAAAAAAAGGCAAAAAAAAATATTAAATGAGAATAAGTCAAAAATAGGTGGAAATTTTTTTTTGACTTATGTTGAGTTGGCCTTTTTTTCGTCCATTGATATGTTGCCAGAATAAAGCTTTTGCCAATTTGTTGATACTGACAATTAGTAAGGAGGGACCCATAATAGTACATGAAATAAAACATTTTTCCTATATGGATAAAGCTTCTTTGACGCCCGAGACCACCGACACCATTCTCTTAGAGCAAAGGCCCCACCAATGCTCTAAGAGAATGGTGTCGGTGGTCTCGGCGTCTCTGTAGCAAAGTCCTTTCCCTATAAATAGCATAGCATAGCATAGCAGATTGGAGTTAGGGGAAGCACAAGAAGAAAGATCAGAGAGAAGTGATAAAAGTGAGTAGAGAGAAGGGAGAAAATGACATTGCCAAGGTTTGTTGTGCTCAAATCAAACTACAACAACAAATACTTGCGCTACATAAATGAAGATGTTCAGGTGCACGGGTTTCTTCAATTCTCCGGAGAGGAGGTTGTGAGCCCGTACGCAAAGTTCGAATTGGAGATGGCAAAGAGTGGGAAGGGACTGGTGCACATAAGATGCTGTTACAACAACAAATACTGGGTAAGGTGGTCCCAAAACCACTGGTGGATTGTTGCAGGAGCTGACGAACCAGAGGAAGACCAATCCAAATGGTCATGTACGTTGTTCGAGCCCGTCTACATAGATGGTATTGCTAAAACAGTCCGATTCCGTCACTGCCAGCTCGGGCACTATGCATGCTTATGGAGGGCTGCCCCCCCACATGATTCCTGTTTATTCACGGGATCATCAGCGCCTAACAACGAGCTGTGTGATGTCTACACAATCATCGATTGGGAATCGCTGTTGATATTGCCCAAACACGTCGCGTTCAAGGGCGATAATGGCAACTACCTCAGTGCCCGCTGGATTGAGGGATACCAATATCTGCAGTTCGCATCAAATGACATTGGAGATCCAACGGTGGCGAACGAGGTGTTCACCACTCGCGATGGAAGCGTTCGCATAAAGTCCAATCACTTCGGCAGATTCTGGAGGCGCAGCCCTAATTGGATCTGGGCTGACACAGATGACACCACCAGCAACAACTCCGACACGTTGTTTTGGCCAATCAAAGTTGATAACAATGTCGTCGCTCTCCGCAACTTGGGTAACAATAATTTCTGCAAGAGACTCACCACCGAGGGCAAGACCAGTTGTCTCAATGCCGCTGTCTCCACAATTTCTAGGGAGGCACGCCTGGAAGTGGAAGAGCTTGTCATGTCAAGGAGCATCTATAATGTTAATTTTCGCCTCATGGACGCCAGGATCTACAGCCAGAGTGTCCTCACAATGGCCACCGGAGACGCCGTTAACAGGACCCAGGAACCCAACACTATAGACGTGAAGCTCTCGTATACAGAGACTAGGAGTCGTACTTGGAATGCCAGCGTTTCATTGAAGTTGGGCGTCAAAACAAGCATCCAAACTGGCGTTCCATTCATTGCAGAGGGAAAGATTGAAATTTCGTCCGAGTTTACTGGTGCATACCAGTGGGGAAATACTGAGACATCCACAACTGTAGTGGAGACTGTGTACAAGGTTACAGTGCCACCAATGACTGTGGTGAAGGTGAGTCTGCTAGCGACAAAGGGTTCATGCGACGTTCCCTTCTCATACTCTCAGCGCGACACTCTTACTAACGGGCAGCAAATTACCTACAACATGGACGACGGTGTTTACACTGGCATCAGTTGCTTCAACTTCAAGTACGAGACCAAACAAGAAAAGCTGTGATGTGAAATGCGATCATGCCCCTAAACTGTTGGTACCGGCTTTGGGGAGTGTTTGGGTGAAGCTTTTAAGGGTTGAGAGTGTGTGGTGTGTAGGGTGTGTGTGTGTGTGTGTGGGGGTGTGTGTGTGAGTGAGTGGGTGGGTGGGTGTTTTTCCTTGCTTTGACTGCAGCTTTTGCCTTGTTGCCTTGTGGTGTCACCAAAAAACAAAGAAAAAGCGATCCAATAATGTTGTAGTAGTCCAGTAAGATTATCTAAGGTAATAAAATTATGTTTCCCCAACTTTTGGGACTTCTTGAGAATGTTTTCCATGTTTTGAGAGCTTTAAAGAAGAGATATTTCTTCAAATTAACTTATCCTGTATGCTATTTAAGTTACTATTTTCAAGTATTGATGAAATAAAGAGGTGTTCCACTTAAATATCTTATGTGGGTATTGTGTAGCTTCTTTTAATCTTTAGTATTTTGTACTTTAGATACTTAGCACATACTTCACCCACCTTACCTAGAATGTTCTTAATTGATTTCCAATTCTTAGAAATAATAGAGGAGAAACAATACATTATATATTTTGGGTGATTTTGAGCTTAATGACTTATTTGTGAGGTATCATTTGTGAGGTAGAGCAACTCTTTCATAAACTAACAAATTTTGAGCTCCAAACACCTTCACCTTATGTAATTATATTGGATTGAAGACTAAGTTAATATAGAGTCGTGTGTGTCGAGAAGGCTAAATTATATAGAGAGACGTGATTTGCTGGAGGTTATGCTGGTGCTCTACAATGTCGCTACTTCTGATGCTAGCTTGCGACACAACCTATATATACATGGGGATTTGATGTCTACTTGCTCATGATTCATAATTACTACCAAAAGAAAGTCGCCCCAAGCTATCTCTGAAGGGGCTGCAACCGCTTAGCGCAAGGAAAATTCTGAAACCACTAGCTGCAATTAATGCAATCGAGGAAGGAGCGATCTTACCACATTGCTGTTATGTTTTTAGAAGATTGATGATTTTTTATAATTGCCATCTTTCTTCTTTTAAGTTGAATTTCAACATTGTGCATCTAAGATAATTTGGTGGTTCCTTAGCCTGAAAGAGAGTTTGGACGGCTCATGAGAAGGTTGCTTTCATCCCGAGATGAATTGGTGGTCATGTTTTTCCTAGCAAACAGCTGAATTGTATAGGTTAGTTTGGTCGCATATGACTTATGTGTGTGGCGATCTGACTTATATGTGTTCTTGTGGTGCTGTATGGTACTCTCTTACTCACTCATTGATACCTTCTTGACATTTCCCTGTGGCACGCTGTGTCAGACTTTCAGCTTGGCAGGAAGAAGTATTAGGAGTACTGTATACTAATAGCATATTATTATACTTTGTATTTTTTTTAAAAAAAATTTAGAAAATAATATGCTCAGAATATTTTGAGAATATTCTGTTCGGATCCCTGAAAAAAAAAAATCACTGAAAAATATATAAATTAGGTTTAAATAAAGTATTTTAAATTACATATAAATATAGTAATATATTAGTAAGTATATTACTATATTTTTCAGTGATTTTTTTTATAAAGTATAATATAGTAATATACTAGTAAATTACTTATTTTCAACTTTAAATATATAAAAATATAATTAATACTATATACAAAAATATAAAAAAAATACAAAAAATAACCATTGAAAAATAAAAAAAAAGTGATCAGATTTAGGCCGAAATTTCGGAATAATATTTTATTATTAAATGAGATTTCTGCGAGATGTTGCCTGAAATTTTGAAATTTCGAAAAATTTAGTTTCGAGTGTGACTTCTGAAATCATCCAAAATTTCAAAATTTTAAACCTTGCAGTGTCCATCACTGTAAAACAGAACCACACATTATTATTTAACAATAACGTGGTCATAAGTAATGACATACCATCATGGTGGCATGCAAGATGCAACACCACGCTTGCAACCCACTTCCGTTCACGATTAGGGTGGGATTGACCAGATTTAGGTCGGTCAGGTTCAAAGTGGGTGAGAAATATCCTCAACTTAAACACCACCCAGTAAAATGGGTGGTTTTCAATTAGCCTAACCCGAAACCAACATTGTTCACTTTCTCAGGTTTAGTAATTTGATTCCTTGATATAGATAAAAGATTTATGATGTTTACTGAATTGGAAAACGTAATAGGCTGCTTCCTTGATCCAAATAAAAATATATGGAAACGGTAATCTAGATAATAACCAAGAGAGAATGAGTTCATAATTTAAAAAATAAATTAAACTAACTTGAATTGGAAAAACGTAATGGCCTCTAGATAATCAGAGAATGAGTCCAGGATTAAAAAAATTAATTCTCCAGATAACCAAGAGAGAATGAGTTTGGATTTCTTGAACCATATAACCAAGAGAGAATGAGTAGAAGAAGATGGATAAAGCATGCACGTTCTCTCACTTTGGTCCCCTTTAATAGGGAAGAGGGAGGAGGTTATTGGGACTCTAAGAAAGAGTTGTGTGTTTGAGGGTTGAGAGAGATGGGAAAAAAGAACTATAATTAATTTGAAACACTTAAGTCACGTGGTATGAGGGTTTCGAGAGAGGAAAAAATAATCGAACCATCTATTGGGATAAAAGTGACACGTGGCATCTAATAAGATGCAACTCCTAGGATCGATCGCTCGGATTCAAGATTGGAGAGCAAAGAAGGGGCGTTAGGTGGCACTTATTTCTTTATAGATATATAGAATTAAGAAAAAAAAATCATGCATTATATATATATAGAGAATTAAGAAACAAAAATCATGCATTAAAGCAGGGGCAGAGCCTGTATTTTCTTATTGAGGCCTCCACGATGGTCAATTGATATTGTCAATAACTACTTTGCTACACTTCTTTACCACTTGCAAATAACAAAAGAGAAAAATATATTAACATAAATACATTAATTAACATTGTTTCCACTAAAAAGTCATTTCTTAATACAATAGATTTATTTTTACAATTGTCCTCGACAGGTTTTTATATTTTGGAACCGTTGAATGATCGTCACATCATTGATGCTATTAATTATGTCTTTCTTAATGTATATGACCAAGAAATCATTCATCCATTCATCTCCCATTCGATTGCGCAGTTGGTTCTTCATAATTTTCATCTCAACTATGGCAGTGGAAGTGGCAATTGGTAGGATTGGCACGAGTGTCACCAACAAGTAAATTAGTTTATACTATGTTTTTTTCTCATTTTGACCATCTTCTCAGCAAGGTCACTAATTCTTTTCACTTCTGAAAATTCACCGTTGGAGCGCATATCAATAATTTAAATCGTAAGCTGATTGTCCAGTATCATTAGATATATTGCTGAAAATTCGACTGGATAAAATTCAGCAAGGCGGATCAATTTTTGCTTGTCAAATGCACAAAATGAATCACTTAGATTCAAGCATGCCACACATAATTAATTCAGTGTTCGCCTCAGAAAAAAGATCGTTGAGTTCTTGAAGTTGTATATCAATTGTAGTATAAAAATATTTGGTAAGGTAACGATACAATTTTGTGATTTATTCCGCATTGTGTCGTGATCACCCTTGGGCTACAAACTTAACTTCCATGTAGGAATGATGATATTCTGTTTGGCACAAAACAAAGAAACTTCAGTGAAGAGAGAATCTCACTCATTATCTCTCATCAACTGCAGTCTTTGCTTGGATACTCGCACTAGGGTTATGACATTCACTATATCTTTGTTCTTTTTGCTGCAATGTCTTTGATAATTCATTTGTAATTCCCAAAATATTTTTCATCAAATATAGAGAAAATGTAAACTCATCCATTAAGGTACTCTCGCTTCAAATCTTTGTTCGCTACTTGAACCATCTTTATCGACACCCTCAAGTATATCAATCACAGAGGAAAACATGACAATCAAACTTAACAATGTGTCATAGTGTGAGCCCCAATGTGTATCGCTAGCCCGTTTTAGGCTAGTCTCCTGATTTAGGTCATGCCCGCTTGAAAGTTCACCACTACTGAGAGCTTTAATAACTTTAGCAACTTGTTTCTCTCGAAGAATGTCATTACGTTTGCATGAGGCTCCAACAACATTCACCACATTAGAAACCATGGTGAAGAACAAACCGATTCAATTGTGTTTCTTTGCAATGACAATAAATGCCAATTGATCGAAGTTGATGTGCGAAGCAATGAACATAAAACACATACTCATTCTCTTTCATGATGAGCGTTTTAAGGCCGTTGAACTCACCTTGTATATTATTGGCCCTATCATAACCTTGCCCACGTAATCTCATTATATTCAATCCATGCTTGGAAAATAGTTCAACGATTGCTACTTTGAGTGATACAGTTGCGGCTTTAGTAACATGTACGATGCTTAACAAAACGTTCAGTCGTCACGGACTCCTGCTTGTCCACATAACGTAAAACAATAGTCATTTATTCCTTGATAGATATATCACGAGATTCATCAATCAAAATGAAAAATAGGGAATCTCCAACCTCATTGATGATAGCATTAGTGGTTTCAGTGGCATCCACACTTACAATGTCTTTTTGAATATCAGGCGCGATCAATTTGAGATTTTCAAGAGCATGTTGCAACACGACGTTTCCAATACTTTCATTGTGATTGACAAAAAATTGCAAGAGTTCAAAAAAATTTCATTTGTCGTTTGACTCCTCATATTCATCATGTCCATGAAAAGCCAATCCTCGTGCAAAATAAACCGAATGCAATCAACCGATGCATTCAAACGGATTTGGTATTCCCTTCGAACTTGGTCTGATTCCTTCGAAAAAATTGTCTGGATGTACTACTTTTGATTTAATAAATCTTGACACGTTCTATAAGCTTGGTTGTGAACACTACTGACCCTCCAACATGAATTTGAAATCTTTTTTTTTTCCAGTTAGTGAATCCCTCAATTACAAATCGGCACCTGCTTGCTCTCTATATTTATCAAGCCTAAAAAGATAACAACATAAACAAAATGAAGCATTTTTTTTATTATATTGCACTCCAACCAGTTACCATATTCATTAAACCATGTAGGATTAAACTGTCGAAAAAAAATTTCAAATTCTTTTTAAGGAAAATTGTGATTACGAGGCCGACAAGGACCCCTCTGCAAATATGCTCTTCAGATTTCATCCTGGTTAGGGGTGTATTCGAGCCGGGGCTGAGCCGAGCTTGGCCCTACTCGACTCGGCTTGAAAGGGTTTACTCTCGGCTCGAAGCTCGGCCCGGCCCGGCCCGAAATGGTGCTCGAAAAATCGGCTTGAAGGTCTGCCCGAATTCATAAAGCTTGGCTTGAATACTTTTTTAAAAATTAAATAAGTAGTAAAATTTTATATTATATATATAATAATGATATATATATATAAATATCATTTTTTTAAATAATGTTCAAGCCGAGCCGAGCTGAGCTCGGTTTGAATCGAGTGTCAATCAAGCCAAGCTGAATCAAACAAGCCTTGGCTTGAGCTCGGCTTGAATAAATTTCAAGCTTGAAAAATCGGGTCGGCTCTGCTTGGCCCGATCGAGCCACATATTTGAGCTTGAGCTCACCTTGATCGGGCCAAGCCCAGTCGAGCAATCGAGCTAGCTTGGCTTGTGTGCACCCCTAATCCTTGTCATTAAGATGGTAATTTGAAATTTGAATTCGTAACCCGGGATCTGCAGGAAGATTTGTCAAGTTAACCTCTAGATGGCTTGGAAAAGAGGTAGGTTGCACTTGATCACGATCATCATTTTTAAGGATAGGAGGCAATGGGTTGGTCATTGACCTTCTTTTGAGAAACTTGTCCATAGGACCATAACTGGTACAACAAAAATCAAATCGATTCAATAAAAATCAATACCCTTATGAAATGCAACTTCATAAAGTTCCCAAATCTTCAAAACTCCATGGATGCAAGCATGCGTTTCTCAAGTTGGTGATTCGGTTGCGAATGTTTCATTGCTGCTACCGGGATGCTATCCTCAGGCCCTCAATTACTTATCCCTTCTAGTTTTAGAAGGTATGATAAGTTGTCGTATGATGCAAACATAAAAAGCATTTCAGTAAATTTAGTAAGATGTAGAGCATATAAGTCACCAACATATTATGATTGATACTTATTCAATTAAATAATATTTATATATAATCTAGAGCATTCTATCCACTATATAATGGAGTACCATCAAACTACACATTTTATCTCCCTAAAAAAATCCTCCACTATATATATATATATATATATATAAATCCATCATTCTATATAGTTATATATTTTCTAATTCCTACGACAGTTGTGTGTAAAAAATAGAATTATCACTACTCACTATCTCCGTATAATATGTGGAAATACATATGATACAAACAATTGAACATGAAGTATCAGTAAAAACAATGCAACATATAATTTCATGGGAAAAAAGGCAAGAAACTTTAATAGAAATAATCACAAATAAAATTATAGAAACCATATATACAAATCAACCAAGTTATGGCTACAAAAACACCCAAAGATTTAAAATAAACAAGCATACAAATAATCAAATCAATTACCATTCAGTTAAGTTAATTAGAGTTTAGACAGATTCAAAAAATCAAATCAATTATAATTCATACAAACATGATTATACAAGTTTGAAATAATAGGGATCGGGGAGGTAGTGGGAGTGACCACTCTAATGGAATGTTTGGGTTGTCAGACAAGGACACTCCCATTGATGTACTTGGGTATGCCTCTCATAGCTAGTTTTAAATCTAAGGAAGTTTTGGCACCGGTCTTGGAAAGGTTTGCAAACGCTTTTCCGGGTGGCAATTATCTTTTTTTATCAAAAGGGGGGAAGCTAACACTGATTCAAAGCACTTTGTTTGCTCACCTACTTCATGTCCACCTTCGTCATCCCTCGATCGGTAGCATTATCCCTCAAACGTATGCAGAGGGAATTTATTTGGCATAAGAAAAGAGGATAGTTCAAGTATCATCTAGTCGACTGGGCACGCATTTGTTGTCCCAAAAGTGAGGGTGGTCTAAATCTAAAGTCTTTGTCGCTAGTAAACAAGGCTCTGTTGGGGAAATGCATTTGGAGATTCGGAGAGGAAAGAGAGAGTCTATGGCGGTCCGTGATTGTAGCCAAATATTGGCCTCATTCGTGCTGGATTCCTAAGGAAGTTAGGAGGGCCCATGGGATGGGATTGTGAAAGGACATTATGTCAGTTGCGTGATTTGTTGTCCCACTCTTTGCATTTATAGTCGGGGGGAGCCGAGGTTAGGTTTTGGATAGATGTGAGGTGTGGCGCCACGAAATTGCAGTACAAATTTGCTACCATATTCCATATAACCATAGATAGGGATACGTCAGTTGGAGAGTACATTGATAGAGGTAGTGAAGGGGTTGTCTCGTGCCCTAAACTGAGGAGAGAGTTGAATGATTGGGAAGTCATCGAATTTAGTAGCCTTCTAGAGTGGCTGGGGTCACACTCTTTGATTTCTCAAGGGTGGGACCGCATAAGTTGATCTAAAAGCAACAAGGGTCGATTTTCTGTGAGATCTCTAATTTAGACACTTAGGCCTAGCGCATCCGCCTTTTTTTTTTCTCATAGGACTGTGTCGAATCCAGGTATTCCATAAAAAATATCTTTCTTTCTATGGAATGCGGCCTTGAATAAAATTTTCACATGTGATCACTTGAAATCTAGAGGGTGGAGGATGGCGAATCAGTGTTTTATATGCTTTCAAGAGGAAGAGTCAGTAGGCCATCTACTCTTGCATTGACCTATAACACGTGAAGTTTGAAGTTTCTTTCTTTCTCGAGTGGGCGTGGATTGAGTCTTTCCTTCTTCCCTTCACAACTTCTTATCTTGCTGGGATGTGATAAGTGAGAATGGCTTATGGATGGCTATCTGGATGGTCTTACTGGTTGCTATATATAGCATGCTCCATATGGAAGGAGAGAAATAAAAGAGTTTTTAAAAACTCTCCATTTTCCATCTAATGCATTTGCTCTTGGATGGCCTGGTGCACTGCTAGGGAGGCGGGGGTGGATTTGGACATCTTGTCAGTATGATTTTGTCTAGGGTCCACAAGGCCAAGCTCAGGGACTATCATGGGCTTACTTGTCTTTATTTCAGGTTCCGTGTATCCGTTCATGACCTTGTGAGCTATGTTCTGTTATTATCTTTGTAATTCTACTTTTCTACTGTTATATATATACTTGCTTGAATTATCAATAAAAAAAAAATTAAACAATTACCATTCACGATTATTCACCTAAATGGCCAACAATTATGATTTATACAAACATGATTACAATGTACATGAAACACTCCAAAAGGTTGCAAGACAAAAGATAAAAACTTAACTCTCACTTCAATAATCGGATCAGAGAAGCAAAATACCAGAAGTCTCAAGTCTCAACCCAATAACTACCACTCCCAGTCTACCATTATACATTTATACCAAATTATTAATTACCAAAGAATCAAAGATTATAGAGAGAGAGAGGCTAACCAGAGTGTCGAAGACGGCGGTCGGCGAACGAGTGGAGAGAAAGATAAGAAGGTTTTGCCTCAGACTTCAGTCTCGAACCCTAAACACCTTTTCTTAAATTTTTTTCCTTTTTTTTTTGAGCCCTAAGGCTTAAACTCCCTTCAATTCAATAAGACCAAGACTAAGAGCATTTTTTTCAATAGTTGCCTCCCCAGGCTCCGCCCTTGTTGTCACGGGCTCTCAGCCTTCTATTGTAACCTAGTTTTTATTTTTATTTTTAGGGTTGAATGGGGCACGTGGCCCTCACTTGGCTCCACCTTTGCATTAAAGGGTGTGAAATTACACCCTTTAATTTCATTGCTTAACCAAAAAAAAAAAGGGTAATGGGTCATTGTTACAGTGTTACTTACCAAATATCCATCCGGGTACTTAAGAAAACACAGTAAGAAATCGAGATTGATGATTAAAGAGTATGATCTTACAGTTCTAGGTACTGGGTCACCAGCATTTCTAGATGGAATTTTTCCTTTAAGAAAATACAAATTAAACAAAGAAAATAAAATAGATTGCACCTTAGAGAGGTCTTTTGTGTTTGTAGAGAGACCAAAATGATGAGATGCAATCGAGATCAGATCCAGCCAATTTCAATTAAACTCATGAGAGTTCAATTGCATATGTGTTGTGATCTGATTTTTTTTTTTTTGGTCAAGGTAACAATACCACAAGGCAAAGCTACAGGTAATCTGATTGGAGGGAGAAGAAATTTTGAATTTAAAATTTTCTTTTTTTATCTTTCAATCAAATCATGACACATGCAATTAAACTATCCTGTGTTCAATTGCAATTGGCTATGATCTGATCTCGCTGTGATTATGCAAGCAATTCATCTCTTTTTTCTCTCTTGTAGCAAAAATAGTAAAGAAGAGCCCAACAAAGACCATTGTTGCCAAATTTGTATACCAGCCTAAAAGCTAGAGTAGGCCAAGGCTTGTATTAGGGGTGTAAATGAGCCGAATTGAGTACTGTTCAAGTTCGGCTCATGACATATATATGCTGGCTCGACTTCGACTCGAGCTTGATTCGAGTCCCCAAATGCTAGCTCAAGCTCGACTCGTTTATAAACTATCGACTTTCAGTCGACTCGCTACTTGTTTCTATAGTTGTGTCCACTCTAAAAGTTGTTCCAAGCAATTATGTATCAAAGACTCTGAAAATGGTTCTATGGAGAATTCTAAACCGTAAAGCTCCCTTTAAATTTTATTTTAATAATAAATTTTTATGTAAGTTTCTTAATTTTATACTAGCGGGTGGCATGTGCAATGCATGTGAGAGCGAGGGAAAAGAGTTAATGACATCCGATTTAACTTGCTAGTGGCACATGCAATGCGCG
The DNA here is from genome assembly GCA_015143295.1 of Tetracentron sinense. Classification (NCBI taxonomy): domain Eukaryota; kingdom Viridiplantae; phylum Streptophyta; class Magnoliopsida; order Trochodendrales; family Trochodendraceae; genus Tetracentron; species Tetracentron sinense. The sequence goes on from CM026569.1 coordinate 4,566,522, forward strand.
TGAGAGCGAGGGGAAGGAGAACCACAGTTAATAGGAATTAAAAGGGGTGATTGAACTCTCCCCAAGGTCAATCGTGATTGCCTGTGATTCTAAATAGATAGATGGCAAGAGGTAGTTTAGGAATTAAAGTAAAACATTAAATCAAAGGTATGAGTAGTTTGGGAATTAAAATAAAACATTAAATCAATGTTTTGTTTTAATACAAGGATAATTTAGGAATTTCAGAAAACTCATCTACGCATTCCTCTCGCATCATAATAGCATCATAATAGTAAAGAAGATAGAAACAAATAATATTAAGGGCATTATAGGTATAATAAATTAATTGAGCTGACTTAGCCGAATAACTTGTGTTTGGCTTGATTTAGCTTGGCTCGGCTCAACGAGCTTATATCCTCAACTTAAGCTCGGCTCATTTTGACCCGAATCAAGTCGGCTCACGAGCTGACTCGGCTCACAGCCCTAGTGTATGGCTGTATACACAAGGGCGAGCTGGGGCGCTCCAGATCCGAATCGTTCAAACGTATCCGAATCCCATTCATACACTACAGAAACTGTCTATAAGACAACAGCTTAACCTCAAAGATCCATTCCAGGCGCTTTTCAGGAGAGAGAGAAGAGAGAGATGGAGAGAATGGAAGCTGAGAGCTCTACACCTTGTCCGTACACTCTGAAACCAGTTCGCTTCTGCAACGAAGACATACTGTTCTGCGTTGATGCAGACATTGAATCTCTGGCGGAAATGAAAGTTACAGGCCCCAAAGGCCGACTTATCACGAGATTAGATACAGTCAAACAGGCGATTCTTCTCTTCATCAACGCCAAGCTCGCTATAAATTCCGAACATCGCTTCGCCTTCACAGCTCTCGGAAAATCTGCTTCATGGGTACTCCCAGTTTTTGGTTATTCTCATTTCATTTACATTATCATGTCCCATTTTTCCTCAAAATTTGATGGGGTTTGCCAGATTCTGTGAAATTTCGGGGTATTTTATCAGTTTCTTTAGAAAAAAATGTGAACTTTTTCATCGATTTGCTTTTCTTTTTTGTGGGGTTTGTTCTAATTATCGGGGTGATGCTCGGACTTTTATGGGTATTTCCCCAATTAGCCAAAGATTGATGGGTTTGTTTGATTCTCTTGCAAGAACATTGATGGGTTTGTATGGATTCGTAATCGATTTTGATGCAAACTACTCTATTTTGATGGATTTTGATCAAATTAGCTGAGATGGGTTTTACTGTAATTACTGGAGTTGATTTACTTATATTGATTCTGAAATTTACTTCTTACGGGTATCAGTAATTGAGAGAACTTATCTGTGTTTCTTCTTAAATTTTTTTTGAAGCTTCGGAAGGAGTTCAGTAATGAAGTTGATTCCGCAGTTTCAGCACTTAGGATGCTCTTGGCTGATTCATCTTATGGTCATGCGGATCTCACCCATCTATTCCGGGTAGCAGCCCATGAAGCAAAGAAATCCCGGGCTCAGAATCGGATTTTTAGAGTGGTAAATTTTGGATTTAATTTTATGTATGTTTATGTACTAATTTGGCTCTGTTTGTTTCAGTGTAAAATAGGGGGAAACAAATGAATTCACAGAAAATGTTATTTTGTGTATATTTTCTTTAGGACAATTGCTATTTTTGGTGGGTATAATTTGTTTTCCCCTATTTTACATCAAAACAAACGGAGCCTTTATTTAATAGTTGCAAGTATAGTTCATTTTTTTTAAAAAAAATCTTGTTTACTTGAGAGCTGGGTACTAGAGAATGTTGAAGCCAGTAACAGGCATTGCTTTGTGATTGCCGATTGGTATTGGTGGCATATCTCTTTTATTTTTCTTGGAAATTCTAGACATATCAATATTCTTGGACAGTGAATTTTCTCAGAAACTCAACACTTCTCTTTTTCCTCGACAGTACATTTCTTTAAATCCTGCATTCATGGTTTGATAAAATAAATTTAAGATAAATCACATGAACCCAAGGTTTGGCTGATAGTAGGTAGCAAGCAGTGTGTAGACTCCTTTCCAAAGTAGGGTGAGTGGTGAATTTCTTTCTTATTGGGAAGCTCGCCTTCTGGCCGACATTCCAAAAAATGTGGTTAACAAATTAGAATATGGGTTTCATTTTTGGGGCTTTCCTTATTTTGTAGAATATATTTGCGAGTTAACTTGGACTTCTAGAAATGTTAATGAGCTAGTGAATTTCTGGATAAAAAGAGTATAAATGGAAACCTTGTTGACTGTTGTATGGGAACTCTCTTCTATGAGTCCGCTGTACCTTTCTTTTCTCAGTGCATTGCTGGTCTGCTTTTTTCAAGTCAGTGAACAGTGGGCTGAAAATGAGTATCTGTAATTATGGAAGCCAGTTGCTTCTAGAGCAGTGGTTTTACAGGGAAGATGGATCACCTAATATAATGTGTTTCTCAGTTTGGAGCATTTTTGTAATATGGAATGTGCATCTGCCTTGATACCAAAGAAACTTAGTCAGAGTGTGATTTCTGAAAATTTTTGCTCGTGGTTAGGCTGTGCTATTGGGTATTAAGGTCCCAAGGTTATCTGCACATTTTTGTTGGGCCTTTCCTGAAGGGAGGGAAGAAATTAAGTTCAAAGCTATTAGGTAGGCAAAACCATGCTGTTCTATAACCTGGCAATGTTGGTATTATGCCAATAATTATTGTTCTGACATTATTCCAGATACAGATTGGAATAGAGTGGAAGCTGTGGCTCCTCATAGTAGGTGTTGGAATTTATCTAGATTTGAATCCCAGGATGATGCTAATTAATTGTAGAAATCAAGGTGATTTCTACAATGTCATTGCTGGTTCAATTTTTAGGGTCCGTTCTTTTGTTATGGCACTTTGGAAGTTTTGTCATTTGACAATATGCATTTTCTTCAAAGAACTAGATGTATCATGCTTTTCATTTCTTGGGTTGCAATTCCCGTAAGACTTCAGATGCAGCAAAATGAATTATTTCAAATCTCATAAAAATGATAAGATTTGAAATCTCATGATTGTAAGAATTAATTTTGTTACAAACCTTAACAAAGTGACTCAAATTTCTTAACAACTACCATGACAAAGTGCAAAGCACCAACCTTTATAAGTCTCAGCAAATGAACGGACCCTTATGGATCTTGATTCCTTTTGCAGCCCCTAGTTTGGTGAACATGAGTGCAGACTGCATGCTAGGGGGGTAAAACTTGTATGGAGGAAGTATAATGCTTTATCCTAAGTTTGACCCAACAAGAGGTCGTGCTATCATCTAATGTGTTTCTTATGAAAAATTATCCTGCTTTCTGAACCAAGAGAGGTGGAGGTTGAAAGGGAGACTTTCAACAATCCACAGAGCGGATTAAATAGTGTTTCATGTGGGAGTAAGAGGGAGGAAGGGAAGTATGATCCTCAGTGCAGAATAGTATTATTTTTAAGAGAAAACTGTCCTTTTATAGTTTATGCAAGTAGTGGCAGTCTTCTAATCACCTGACGGTGATGATGGAGTTGGATCTTAAAAGGTGGTCCTGATGATTACTTGTTAGTTGTTACTACCATGTGAGAAGTTATGGATGATGGTGTTTGAGACTTTGCCTTAAATTTTGGTGCATGTTATTACCAGTTCAGTACAAGAGTATGATCACATGGTATAAGGAACCAGCTTAACAAACTGATTGCAGGAACTCTGATCAAATAGTAGCTTTATATATTTTCACATGGTCAAAAGACATGGTGTTTGTAAGTTATATATTCTTGTACATATTAATCGCCTCAGCATCAGGCAAATGAAATTACCTTCTCCAGATTAAGGATGATCTTCACATTGATCTGATTTGAATTACAAACTTGTTACTTATTGGAGCCATCACTTTAATTTGAATACTCTATTTATTTGTCCTTCCAGCATAGTCTGACATGCAGTATAATAATCTTTCATTTTCAGATCCTCATATACTGTAGATCATCTATACAGACACAATATCAGTGGCCTTTAAACCAGAAACTCTTTACCTTTGATGTCATCTACCTTCATGACAAGCCGGGGCCCGATAACTGCCCCCAGAAAGTATACGATTCACTTGTGGATGCTCTTGAACATGTTAGCGAGTACGAGGGCTACATCTTTGAGAGTGGACAGGGGCTCGCGCGTGTCCTTTTTCGTCAAATGTGTGTGCTGCTTTCACACCCCCAGCAACGGTGCGTGCAGGATGACATTGACATACCTAAGTCCCTTACGAAGAAGTCACCAGCAGCTGATTCCACACCCGGTGAAGAGAACCTTCCTTTATCCACCCAATGAAGCCATCAAGAATTGTGGCAGTGAACTCAGGCTACTTTTGGCTCTTTTCTTTCATATGCATGCTTAAGTTCTTCCATGAGCAGAAGTGACAAGAACACACGCCTGTCTTATTCCCTCATTTTGTATAAATTGTGAAACCATTTTCCCGGTATGTAGGTGAAAATGTACGGGTCTTCAATTCTAAAGTCCAATATACAATGTTATCTTCTTATCTCAGTGATACTTTGCCTATTTCTAAATATTAAATGGCTATTCATCTTGATTTCAATATGTATAGCAGAAGTTCAATGCCGTTAGTGCTTCCATGGATGTGGGCAGGATACTGAACAATGATTAATATGAAGGAGATTAATGGACCTTGGAAGCGACATAAAAACATAGGAGGATCTCTGATCATGGACTAAAATTTCAGATGAAATTTTATTGGAGAGATGAATAATATAATGGAGTTCAATAAACTTTGTGAAGTTAAAAAAATTGGAGTTGTTCTCATCCATTAGAGTTTACCTTCCAAATATTTCCTAGTTAACAATAACATGGTAGATGTCTTCATGATTGTAACTTTTGAAACCAATTGCTGGGTTTCTTCATGTCAATATCTTTCTTTCATCAAACTACAATGAACTGGGTTTCTTCATAGCAACATCAATACTATTTAGGGTTGCAATTTGGATTCTACTCTGTTGTTCGAATCTATATAGAGTCAAATCTTCCTTGAAAGCTTGTAATATCATGAAGTGGGTTCATTAATAAAGGAAGAAATATTTGGCAAATAGCTTAGGCAGAATGGCATCTGTCGTTGTTCTTGAAAACTATGGATGACCAAAAGCAAAGCAGAGCATGAGAAATGGGTGATTAGTAGTTCAAAGTAAATTTTTTTCTTGAACTAATAAAAAATCAGGCATAATGGTTAGCAAGTATCGAACCAGGGACCTGGGATCGAATCCCGCCTAAGTTTCTCTAGTAGGGGTCTGCTAACCCCAGCTTACCTTCCAAAAAAACATGAGTATATTTTCATTATGGTGATGATGATTGATGCCAACGTCTGAAGTACAATAAACTTCATTTACTCTCCAAAAAAAAAAGGGTATATTTTTATATGTTAAAACTCAGGATCATGTATCTTAAACTAGAAATACTATTAAATTTTAGAATCACAAAGTCACACATTTTTTTAATAGACTTTTGCACCCTACCTTCATTATGGTGATGATGATTGATGCCAACGTCTGAAGTACAATAAACTTCATTTACTCTCCAAAAAAAAGAGAGTATATTTTCATATGTTAAAACTCAGGATCATGTATCTTAAACTAGAAATACTATTAAATTTTAGAAACACAAAGTCACACATTTTTTTAATAGACTTTTGCACCCTACCTCAATTATGCCATTTTGAGCTCGCACTAAAGTGTTATCTTTTTTCTCAAAATAGGGCGATGGAGGAGGGTGCGATTGAGGCTAGCACTCTCCTTTTGTATTATGATAGATTGAAGGGGAATTTGAAAAAAAACTATAAATGCAGTCAATGATCTATTTCTTTGCTAAGAGCCAAGATCAAGATAAGGATACAAGACTATCTAATTGCTCTCATCAAATGTCTTAAATCTCTTTATAATAGAATATATTGTGTTGATATGTCATGTCAGAATAATGCTTAACCTTCCAATTGGATATATCTGATTAAAACTTGTAAGGGCTTCACATATATGGAAATTGTTGAACTCTGTAGTTACATTTGACAAGTCCTACATTGGAGGCGAAAAAGTGGACCCAAGACGATGTTCTAACTTTAGCAACCAAAACCTTGCACCCTTATGGCACCTTAGCGGTAACCTTAAGTTTGTCTGTGTGTGTTTAGGTGTTACTTTGCCCCATTAGGCCCCCCCCCCAAAAAAAAAAAAAAAAAACCAAAACCTTGCAATACCCTTGCATTCCCGCTCTCAAACCTCGCTCCCGCTCACATTCTCGCTCTGGTTACTTAGGTTCTAACTGTCCCATTTATGACATTCTTTTTTACAGTCAAAATGGTGAACAGCCCAAAACAAACTTTATAAAGATCAAATCATCCGATTCCGCCGATTTTTACCCCAAAAGATCTACAGTGTGTAACTTTTTTTTTTGAATATGAGATATCATTTATAAAACTAAGAGAACAGAGGAAAACAGCCCCTATGGGGGCCTGGGTCCCCTCTCAGAAATGAGGCGCCTACATTTGCTTGCAGATAAATGGTGATCATTAAAGCATCCCCGAGAACTCAATTCTAACGCCTTGGTAGCAAGGTTGTGCGCCTACAGTGTGCAACTTATCACCATGAAATGTTGGGTGCTGGGATTGTTTCTGTAAATACCAGATATTATTCACCTCATCTAATTTATAATACTACCTGATGAGGGATACTTGAGCACCATTTTCTCACCTCAAGGTGCAGTAACCCTTCTGCCCTTTCATGTGAGCCTGAAGTTCTATATCTTGGACATACTCAAAGAGCCAGATTACCTTTTCTATTAATTAATGCTTCTCTTACTTCTCACTTTCCTTTTGCTTTCTTGTAAATATCATTCAATTCTCAACTCTGAAACTGAAGTCATGTAAACCAATTTGTATATATGGACTCAAGTGGCAAAGCTTATCCACAACTGCATCCCCCATTTATACAATACCCAATTAAAAAATATATGTAGAAGTCAATCTGATCAGATGATCCTACTCACCCGATTCATCGCATTCTGCTTTATGATTATGATGGTCAGAAATATTGTTGGAGTTGACATATGATCTATAAAATAATCTACATTATTTTTTAAAAAATGCTAACATGAGCAGTGGGGGTCTGTTTAAATAACTAGCACCATGAAACCAAACCATTATTTTGAAAATTTCAGAGTTTTTTGGTATAAACCCTGCTTGCAATCAACATGAGAATTAAAAACACACAAAATGAGATCTTGAACATTGGTCAAATTCACACACTCCCTAGTTGTTCCGGTGGTAGAAAGTGTGTCCCCCAAGGAGGATGACTCGGGTTCGAGTCCTTGGAATGAGTGTAACGATTGGTATGCTCACTTACTAACTAGAATAGATACTAACTGAACTAACCGGGGTTGCATCCTCGCCATGCGTCATGTACCGAAAAAGGAAAAAAAAAAACATTGCTCAAATTCTGTTGCTAAGAACTCCATGGTGCATGTTAGAGGGAACCACCAATACTGTTTAATTTTAATTTTCTGAGATACTTATCCAACATGGATAACACCTAATCTGTTATTTTAAGTGAACTTTGGGCAATCTGAAATAATACTCAAATATTAAAACTTATTGAACCTGCGGTGGTATTGACCTTATTTGGAGCCACATCTCCTCCTACTGTGAATATATTTGCTAACTTAAGCCCCCATGGTGTCCTTAAATTTCTGGTGCAGGAGACTGATTCATCGATGATCTGATTTTACAAGAATTGGATCAGTTGGGATGGGAATCTGCATATCCAGTTCTTCTTCAAAGAGTCAAGAGACTAAGGACAGTAACGAAAATGTGATATTTGTCGAAGGGACTAATGGTTCCAATGAAGTTCCCAGACTTGCTTCTCTTCATTCTCAACCAGGAAGCAAAGGATCAAATCAAGATGCTGCCATACTCCTTCAGGTATGTTAATGGGGTTATCATCAAATTGCAGCTATTTTCGCTTATTGTTTAGTGGGTCATGCTATGTTTATCATTTATGATTGATTTTTATTTTTTATCATGACTAATCTAATAGAAGTTCTCTTTCTTTTTATTTTCCTTTTTGTTTGGGAAATATGAAGGCCAAATTTTATTTCCACTTTGTCTTTTTTTCATCTATGGTATAATTTTGATTTTTATGTATATCACTGATGCTCTATGGATTTGGTAGTCAGCTAATATCTAGAAGAATACCATATTGATGATCTATGAATTTGGTAGTTAGTTTATGATTGTATAAACTAGTTGGTGAGTAATCGTTGTGGACATTCCCACGTTGTATTCAAGAGAGCCTAAGGATTTTTTTCCTTTTTTACTAATAGGAATCATTATATGTAATTGAGATTCTCTTTCAAGAGAAACTCTTAGGCTTATAAACCATACACTGTTATTTAGTCCAGTGCTAATCCTAAAATCATAAGTAGATTTTTGTGGATGTCCCCATGGAATGAATGGTCTATCCCTATGATTAATAGTACATCAAATAATGGTTTTATAGCCTTATTACTAAGATCATCACTCCTTATTAATTAAAAACTTGGGTTTTTTCTCCTCTTGAAAGAGCTATGGGATGGAAGATGGAGCTTTTTGTGGAGTTTTTGATGGGCATGGAAAGAATGGTCATATAGTAAGCAAGTTAGTGAGAAGTCGCTTGCCGTCGTTATTACTAAGCCGAAGGAATGCTCTTACAACGTCTAATGACGATAATTACGGAGATGGTGAAGAAAGATTAGATGGTGAATTGGGGTCAAGCAAGATGTTTCATGAATGGAAAGAGGCTTGTATTAGTGCTTTTAAGGTAATGGACAAGGAACTTGAGCTTAATGAGAAATGGGATTGCTCTTGCAGTGGAACAACCGCTGTAACGATCATAAAACAGGTAAAATTGCAAAATCTTAGGATTAAATCATCTATATATCATCAAATTTTGGAGAGAATTGAGCTACAATTTTTCATCTTTATGTAAAATAAATAAATAGGGTGAAGATGTTATTATTGCTAATCTTGGTGACTCAAGAGCGGTTTTGGGAACAACTACCGACAATGGAATGCTGGTTGTTCAGCTAACAACTGATCAAAAGCCTAACTTACCCAGTAAGGCCTCTTCTTTTACTTTCATTTCATTTATTAATGGTGCTTATAATGTGTAAATTTTTTTTAGCAATGCCGAATGGAGAGGGCAGGGAGTTTGTCAGACCCCTACCTGTTTATTAGATAGAGAAAACGGAGCTTACAAGAAAAAAGAGGGGAGGGGGTATAAAACAAAACCCCATGAAAACAAAGTGATTACAATAACTATCTAATCCGAATATTTCCAAACCCCCAATTATCTAATTTGATAGCTCCACAAACTTGAAAAGGTGTCAGAAATAGTGTTAAATCCACCCGAGCCCTGAGAAGCACAAGTCAAATTAGTTAAATGATCAGCAACAATATTAATTCTCTGAAAATATGCCCAATTGTAAAATTCAATAAGGCCCAAAACTTATCATTTGGTTTTTTGCAGTTCCACATTGACTAAGGACGAATATGACTAGAAAAAAAAAAAGAAGGATTAGATCATCAACATAGAATCTAATTTAATTTACACATTCCCAAAGTTCAAATTTACACAAAGCTCAAGCCTATCTAACAAGGCTCTAATCTTTGCCAAAGAATTTAAAGCCTTGCCATAAAATTTATAGAAACCGGCAATAAAATCACCATGATGGTCCTTAATGACACCACCTTACATTTTGCAACACCATCAATATTAAGTTTCACTCTTCCTGGCATATGAAAAGACCATTTGCAAATAATAATCTTTTTTCGAGATCGTGTTGAATATGCATGATAGATTCCTAAATGCCCTTAAATTACTAGCATTCACAGGAGTCATCAATCCAATGATTAAACAGAGTTAGTTTATCCCTTAATTAAGATCATCCAATCTGACTGGCTATCGAATCCGTAATAGAAGATTTAGATCATTTTGACTGACCAATCGTCACTGATCGTGCAGGTGAAGCAGACCGAATAAAGAAGAGCAATGGTCGGATAATTGCACCTAAAGAAGAACCAGACATTCAGCGAGTATGCCTGCCCGACGAAGACTTCCCAGGCCTTGCCATGACACGAGCTTTTGGAGACTTCAAGCTGAAGGACTTCGGCATAATTGCCATCCCCGAGATCTCGTATCATCGCCTAACCACCGGTGACCAGTTTCTTGTTCTTGCAACTGACGGGGTAAAGCTGTTCTTGATCATTGAGTTGAGAAATTTTGATTGAAATACAAATTTTTCTTCAGTGTTTTTTACTGTTCTTGGTGCTGGGATGATACAGGTGTGGGATGTGCTTAGTAACAAGCAAGTAGCATCACTTGTGTGGTTTGCAGAGAGCGAAGAGGCGGCGGCAAGAGCAGTGGTAGATGCAGCTGTTGCTGCATGGAAACGCAAGTATATTGTGGTAGATGACTGTACTGTTGTCTGTATCTTCTTGCAGGAGAGGAGACACCAGCGGCAGCCCTTGCACAAGGAGAGCTGACTTACATAACCCACCTTTTGGTTGTGGATAGGAATTTCCTATTGAACCAAGAGGAGAGATTCAACATGTACCATTGCTTTTCAACATGTACCATTGCTTTCTTTGTTCATGCTCCTGGACTTCTTTACAAGCTGTACAACAGCAAAAAATTCACAAGCAACGATTATATGAAATAAGGCTGTATTCAAGCCAAGCTTGAGCTTTGTTTGAACATGCTTGAATTCGGCTAGAGCTTGATTCGAGCTCGAATGTTCAGGCTTGAACTTGGCTTGAACAAGTTTGATGACCGAACTCGAGCTTGAACTTGATTCAAGCAAAGCCGAGCTCAAGTTAACTCAAGATGGATTTGAATCTTAGTATTTTAATCAATTTTACATATTTTTAATAAAATTATTTATCATTAAATTAGAATACAAGAAAATATGCAAAATTAATCATAGCTGAGGATAGTCCTAAGTTTAGAAGTAGAGTTAAGGGTTTTTGTTTTTAACTTCTTAACTTTCTTGTTTGTTATCACTACCACCTACCTATTTATTATTAAAAGTTAAAAAAGTAGTATTGTAAATTAATATAAACAACATCAAAATAAATATTATAGCTATATGTATATAATATTTTAAGTCAAGCAGTGCTTAAGCCCAATTGAGCTCTAAACGAGCCAAGCATCAAGCCGAGCCAAATCAAACCGTGTCTAGCTCAAGCTTGGCATGTTTAAACATTCGAGCTCAAATAAAAGCTTTAGATTGATTGTTTGAACTTGAAATATCAACTTGAGCTTGGATTGAGCAAGCCAAGCCGAGCTCACGATGTAGCTTGGCTTGAATGCAGCCCTATATGATACTGCTCATCCCTTACACAACCCATACCCATGGTGTCAAAAATCAACTCAATTCTGCCGAAGTTAACTGAATTGAGTTGACTTCCGTGGTGTTCGAAGTGAAATGCACTTGTATTTTAAAAATATTGGATTTTCTAGTAAATTTTAATATAAAAAAATTATTGAAAAAATCCAGAACTTTGGTAGAAGTTAATCGAAGTATACAGAAAAAATCTGTAAATTGAATCGGGGTAATGCTAGTTCCACTCGCTTTAAACTTACTTTCTTCGTAAGGAAAGACATATTTGTCCCCAACATTAACTTTATTCTAAATATAATTAGTTTTTAAAGAGAGTGTTGCTAGCATTAACCTTACTATAAATTATAATTTTATTATTAGAGTGTGGTTAGAATTAACCTATTATAAATTATAATTTTATTATTCTAATAATATTGTTATTAGTATATTATATTCATAAGAGATGTTTAGTAATATTAAAAAATTAAATAAATTCCTAATAGTATTTCATAAATTAATAATTATTTAATTACTCGTCTCTTCCACTTCCACTTCACATATTGATTCAATCTTATAATCCTATAAAAACATTGAGCTCATCAATTACAGATTGAAATAGGTTTAAAAACTAAATTTAATTTCAATTATTTATCAACTTTAATGTGCATTCATAAGTTTTTCAGGCTTCTAAAACAATTAACATATATAATCATTGAAACATAAAGAGAATACATACTCCTTCACTTGACAAATAGAATAAATATAGTTTAAAAGAAGATAATATAAAGAAATATCAGGAAAAAATTACAGTTCAAACTAGCAGACAAGGCATGTCACTTAACATGATTCTCACATTAGAATGTAATTACTACATGCTTGCATCAGTAATATAATGAATTTAGATGTGTATTTACACTTAAGTATTGAATTTCTAAAGCTTTGTCTTAGAATTCCAATGTTTCCTAGACTTCTTTAATTTTTACATAATTTCTTTTGACTTCCTCAAAACATGTCAACTTCCTTAACGGCCGAAGTTTATACCAAAACCGAAGTTTAATACCTTGCCTATACCTAAATCAATGATCTTGAGTTCTTCACCATGAAATTGGCCATCGCAAAACCATAGTTACCAGTATGGATAATATATACAAATGAATAAAAATTAGAAAAAACTGGTCACATGAAACTCAAAACTCCACGAAACTTTTCCTATCTCTAGGGTGGAAGGGTCTTCATTCAGAAATGGATAAGTAAACTTCTTCAATTACCAAAAAGAAAAGATCAACTTCCTTCTTTAAATGCTCTGCGAATAGATTAGCTCAAAAGAGCATACAGTCGTTCTTGAAACTTTTCAGGACTGTGTATACTTTTTATAAGTATATGCATTTGTCTCTGTCTGAGAAGAAGCAACAAAAAAATGAAATACATCATCGGCAACTCAATATCAGCAAATAATAGGCTACTTAACACTCAGATTCCAGTTGTACCAATCTATCAGCAAATAATACGCTACTTGACACTCATATTCCCGTTGTATAGGCTACTTGACACTCAGATTCCCGTTGTACCAATATATCAAGTTGATTCATCTTTCTTCAGATCCTCACCAAGCAAGTCATCATATGTAACAGGTCTCCGTATCCTATTATGTACAGATATGCGTACCCCTTGAGTATTGGGCAGATCAAGTCCATTTTGTACTTGAGGTATAAGCTGGGAACTGTCTGAAACTTGGACTGTAATCCGATCAGAAGATGCATGTGCAATTTTTTGAGCAAGGGGGGGCTCTTTGTTTTGCTCTGGCACTTCTCTAATGTTTTGTTGCCTGAATTGCTTCTGCGATGGTGATATGAAAAAAAAAACAAAAAAAAAAACACAGAAATTACAAATTTAGTATGAATTACTTGAAAAAAATCAGCAGGAACAAGATTAAACAAGCTAAAAAACAATTTATAGCAGATTCCTTTGTTCTAGTTGTTCTGTAGAGGTATACCCCAATACCACACCCACACACACACACACACACACACACACACACACACATATATATAGAGAGAGAGAGAGAGTTCACACCTCGAACTCCTTCCCTCTTGTCATTATCTCTTTGTAAGCCTTTGGGTCGCGTGTTTTCAGGATGCTCCATAATATGCCACCGCCTATGCGGGGGCGCCTGCCATCAGCAGTCATCTGACCTCCACAAGCCTGAATTGCATCCACCTGCAACTTTGAAGTCTCAATACAAATAATTCCAACTGAAAGATAGATTAGCAGAACAAATAAAAAGTGACAAGCCTTGCAACAAAATTACTAGTATTGAAATCCACTATGTAGTGGCACATTCTTCATAGTAAATTTCATTCAGACGAGGATAAGTAATCCAAAGTTGAATCTAAGAAATGCTAAACTTCCATTCAGGAAATTTTGTAGAAATATACTTCTGGCTGCAGGGCAAGCATATGGTTCTCTGGGAACTCATGCCAATAACATACGTGCATGCATTTTCCTCCAATTAATCGACACTCAAGCATACATCTTCATAGATCACTTCTTTCAGTCAACCCCCTCTGAATAATGGTCAAATTCTTAAGGTTGTTTCTTTTACTTCTTTTGTGATTGATGTTGAGTCTACATACATGACGACACACAAAAGCACAAATATGGGAAAAAAAAATTAATATTCGTACATACAAATGTATTAGTATACACATGTTTCTTTATGTACATATGTTTATTGCATTGTGAAAATCCCGAAAATAATCCAAACCAATATATATAACCTACACCAGTAGGACCCAATGAAGTGGTTCAGCAGGGGGCTATCTCAGCTCAGAGATCCACAAGGTTGGATGCGGTGAAGTGGCTTCTGCAAGAGGCATCTGCAAGGGTAGGGAAACAACACCGAGCATCAGAAATTCGGGAAGGCAGTTTGTTGGCATTAAAGGGGGTGAATAAGCATCATTATCTCAGGGCTGACCCAAAGCCGATTCAAACCTCAAACTCTCACCTTCCGTTGCAGGAACCAAGGAGGAGAATCTCACTAGCGCCCCCCCCCCCCCAAAAAAAAAAAAGGTAGCTTGTGTCTGAAATTTCAACATCAATGGGGGTTGAAAGAGGAGGAAGACATGATTATGATTTAAGAGCATCCCTAAGAGTACCCCAGATAATAACTTTCAGCCCATTGGCCAAAGACCAATCACTAGGTCAAGATTGTGAGTGGCAATAAGCCTGAGGAAGTTCAATGGGGATGCAAAAAAAAAGAAAAAACAATAGAGCAAAGACAAAAGGATTTTAGTCGAGACGAAGTTTGCAAAGCAAGAATTCCAGCTTTTAGGAGATTAATAAGTGAAAAGAGGGACAACAATAAACGTACTTCCTTGGACACAAACACACAAGTAGAAGTGGACACAATTACTAGTTTCCGATCGAAACACATTTACAAATGTGGTACCTTGATATTGAACAGAACTGTAGCATCTAACAACAAAGTTAAAATGACACAGGCATCCACATACCATATTTGACATCAGTGACTTATTGCATTTGATGTACAGACCTGCTAAAGAGGATGGTGGGAGTATCAGCCAAATGTTTCAATTTTCCGTCTGAAAGAATTTCGGCTCAAAGAACTATTTTCAAACATAACAATCCCAAATACCAAAATAACCTAGATTTTGTCTTCCTTACTGATATAACTTAAGCATATCTCAAATTGATCATACAAGAACTGCCAACTCTAGCATTTGGTACCTTCGCTACTCATAAACATGAGATCTCTGTCATTTCCCAAAACAAAAAACAAACAAGCAGAATATGTAATTCTACATCAAGTGCATAGTTAATTCATGGACCAATTAATAACTTATATAAATGGTTGCATCTAAATCTTCAACACGAATCATCAGCAGTTTAACATCAAGCAGGTACCATGTCTATTTCTATATGTTTGTAATCTTTTTCAACCCTTTCTTAATTAATCACATTTTAATTGTTTGCAGTTTTCCAGCATCCAAAGAAATTCACCTTTTTACAATTCGAATTGTTCTAGTGGATGTATTTCAGTAAAACTGAAACAGAGAGATCCACAGAACCATTATGCCCATTTAAGGAGAAAAACCCTACCAGTTCAATAGGGTTCTTGTCAATAAAAGTGCTAAATTATAAAGTAAGCAGTGGGAGAAGAAATGTAGTTGGTGGGTACGGTAACCAGTGGACATTAGGCCCAAAATGCTATCCTTAAAGATGAACACCAAATGGTTTTAAAATCAAGAAAGTCAGTTAACCGTAGACAATGTGATAGGTGGGGCTGATTCAAATCAATAATGGCCAAAACCAGTGTACTTGGCTTTCAATGCCTTCTTGTGAAAGAGAAAGGTGGCAAGAGCAAGCATATTTTTAATTTTACAAGGGGATAATGCAACAATGATACTCATCTATTTATTCATCGAGTTCAAATCAAAAACTTTATCTTACTAGTATTGTCCCACTGATTATTTAGATTCATTGTAAAGGCCATCTTTGCTGAATAATCTACAATTAATTAAGCATGCTCTTCACGTGACCTGCAATCATCCATTGTTACAGTACATGAAAGAGGTAAGAAGAACCTTACCTCTTTGACAAGATCGTTTAGAGCAGAAATACCAAGACAACCCACAGCATTCCAAATCAGGTATGATTTCTTCTCCTTCAAACGTCTACAGGTATCTAAAACAAACCTGCAAAAGAAAGAAATTGAATGTTAAATCAGAACCAAAATCACGAGCTTCCTCTCCCTCCTATATAAGAGGATGGAAATTGAAAACTAATTCAAAATTTCAGATACTTTGTTATGCCCTTAATAGATTAGGAGACCCAACGTCAGACCAAGGCCGCTTGGGATCCCCCCCCCCCCCAAAAAAAAAAAAAAAAAAAACTGCTCGGGATCCCCCCACCTCCTACAAAAAAAAAAGCGGGAAGCAGGTGAGCAGTATGAGCTGCCCCAGCTGGTTCTATATGCAAAATGTAACCAGATTTATGAACGGGAAATTGAAAATTTAATTCCATTGTTGTGTAAATCATCAAAGTTCGAAATTGCAAACAGAAAAGAATTGTTAAAAATAACTAGAAATTTCAAAAAACAATTAGATTTCTCCATTACAATCATTATATTGGTGAATGGCATTTTTTAAGGTTTTCCAATAGAATCATTATATTAATTCATAAGTGAATTTAACTCCAACGAACAAAACCCTTCTCCTTATAACTAAAAAGAGTAAGGACACTGTTTTAAAAACCTAATAATTATGTGAGGTTTTATATTTTCGAACTTCAAAGTAAAAACCTACAGCAAAAATTTGAGAATTCATTTTTTTATATATAAGTATATAAGTGAATATCATTTATACAAAACAGAACTATTTCTTCCTCCTATAATTGGAGCCAATGTTGTCAAAATGTCGCCTAGGCCACCACCTCACCCAGCTGACCTCTATCGCCTAGATCACAATCTAGGCAGGCCCTAACTAAATCTAATAAAATATAAATAAATTTTGTGCGCCTAGGCTTCGCCTTGCCTAAGGAACCCCCTATCGCCTAGGCATCGCCTGGACGCCTTGACTACACTGATTGGAGCTAGGAAAACTTTTGCAGAATAAAACCTGTTTATGTCTGTGATGTTCGATCCTGAGCCGCTCATCTTCTTATTCTTCTTTTTCTTATTCTTCGCCCTACGTCTGCGACTTTTGCTGTGAGATTCTTCATTTCCTACGTTAACATCTCCGCCACGGTCTTGTGCCAATTCAATACATGAATTCTGCTCCACACACTCTCCTTCTTCTACATCAAGCATGTCAACATCACGAAAATCTTCAACATTTTCGTCTTCATATATGGCTTCTAATATGCTCTCTTCTCCCTCCATGAAACGCAGGTAAGTCTAATGGGTTTAAAGGATCTGCCAGTAAAGAAATATGTATGATGTGTGATAACAGAATAGGAAAATAACTATCTCAAAAGATCACGTATTCATACTTAAGATATAAAGACTGAAAATGGTAAAATAAGATTCAATCATAAGGGGAGAAGAGTAAACCGAAGCAAGTCAAACATAACATAGATAATTTACATTTTTAACCCAATATAACCCGTAAGAAAATCATCTTCCTTATATTACACTACAATCTTAAAAGTTCAAAAGCCTAAAGGACCTCAACTAAAAGGAAAAAAAGAAGAAGAGGACAAACAGACAAGATCCTTTATAAGCCACTGGAAAAGATTTATTTCTAAAATGAACTCGAGAACCTGATCCACAACGGAGCTCCCATTACATGTTTTGAATGTCTATAGCCCAAAAAAATCTAAACCTATGCATAGAGTTGAAAATTAATAAATTAAAAAAAAAAAAATCCACCTAAAACCCATCAATTTTCACGTGAGAAATCAGCACACCTAATGGCAGTACTTATGGAACATGTAAAAATACCAAATCTTAGGTGGAGTTTGGTAACACTAATCTAATAAGCTCTAAATAGGTAGATGGCGTTTAGATTGGATTTTTTTGGCCAAAAATCAATTATGATAAAATTGATTGTGTAGAAATTCATGATCAAATAATCACTTTTTCAAATAATAGTGCTCGGAGAAAGTTGAGAGACTCACCTACGTATTCTCCGAACACTATTATTTGAAAAAATGATTATTTTATAATTAATTTCTACACAATCAATTTTACTAGAATTGATTTTTGGCAAAAAAAAATCCAATCCAAAAGCCCTAGTAGAGATTATTTGGAAATTGAAACTTTTTTAATAAGAGGTAAAACCCTACTTCAAAATGTTAAGTTGAAGGTTAATTGCATGTCTACATCTTTTTGAAGTGGGGTTTTACCTCTTATTAAAAAAGTTATAAAACCCTACTTCAAAAAGATGTAGACATGCAATTAAATTTCAACTTAACAATCTAAAGTCCAACTAAGCACAATTTCCAAACAATCTCTACCTATTTAGAGCTGATAAAATTAGTATTACCAAACTCCACCTTATAATCATAGAGTGACAAGAATACATACACTTACTAACAACCACCATCCATCATTCAAAAACAATAACATACTATTATGTAACAAAGTGTAGCAATGGGTAGTTATTTGGGTTAGGTAACTAACTGGGTTCAGGTAGTTATTAAGAGAATCTTTATGTGGGTGGTTATAGGAAGTGGGTAGTTATTTAGTTATTGTAACTAAGTCTTTGAATATTTAAACCCCTTGAATTAATGATGAATATCATCTATTGAATCCAAACAACTAAACGCTCTGTGGAGGTTGGCTACCCTCGAAGAATAGCTATTGGAGGTAGGTTTCCCTCGAAGAAAACCCAATTTGTCTTATTTTTGCAGGAAAAGAGTAAAAGCACGTTACACATACACTAGTAAGAGTAAAAATCCTAAACACGGAAAGAAAGGAATAACCTCATCAACTCCTAGAAACTCTGAAAAAAGTGATGAAAATGAGTGGACCATCTCGAAAGCAATAGTTTCAACAAATCAAACATTCAAATACCCATAAGAAACTATGAATTTTTTCTTTATAAAATAAAGAACAAATCTCAAATTCTAAGACTGATCATCCAAACCAATCACAAACCTCAAAACAACTATTCATAGAATAATACAAGTTACCACTTTAAAAAATCTAGAGCTCAATTCTAATCAAAATTTAGACCTCTGAAATCCAAAGGAAACCCTAATAATCCGAAACTTAGATTACAATCAAAATCCTAACACGAAATGCAATATTAAAACTAAAAATACGAACCTCCTAGATGATGCTCAGTGCTCTGTCTCTCTCCCACTTCCTACTATCGCTAAACTCAACTAACGGCGCGTTTTTCTCTCTTTCCTAGGTTTGTTACTACAGAAATAGAATGACACACTGTGGCAAGGGAAATGTGAGGAGGGTCAGCTTCCAGTGACCTTATTGGTCCAAGCCCTTTCTTTAGCCATTCATCAACTGTGGTTACCCCCTAGGGTTAATCAATCTATGGCTTTTAGAAAAAAGAAAAACCAAAATTTCAAACATGGGTTAAAACTTAAAAGAAACACGGGACACTTGGGTCCGCTTCTCAGGACTCCATAATATAGGTGGCAAATCCTCTCCAGTTATAACCGGATGTGGCACATCCGGTTATAACCCCTAGAGGTCACCACGTGTCTCCTTTGAACCTCTTAACCGTGGGTAAGGTTCACCCACCCCTAGGGTTCACCCACCTATTTTTTTTTTTTTTTTTAAATATTAATTCTATTTTTAAAATTAAAAATATGTTTTTAAAGTTTTTTTAATATTAAAAATAATTTTTTAATTTTAAAAATAGAATTAATATTTTAAAAAAAAAACCAAAAATAGGTGGGTGAACCCTAGGGGTGGGTGAACCTTACCCACAGTTAAGGGGTGTCAAAGGAGACACGTGGCGACCTCTAGGGGTTATAACCGGATGTGCCACATCCGATTATAACTGGAGAGGATTTGCACCCCATAATATATTGCATAAGGAGCACGTACCATGTGGATTAGACCTTAGAGCATCTCCAAGACCTCCCTAAACTGACTCTCTTGGCCAGTTTAGGGAGCATGAAAGGGAAAAATGCTCCCCAACAGCCTCCCTACCATACTGGGAAATCCAAAAGGCTAACCAAATTTGGCGAGTGTCGAAGCCTCGCCATACATTTTTTATCCTTTTTTAAAAAAAATTCGATGGTTGAAAGCTTGTAAAGCCATGAGGAGAGGTTTTAGGGAAGACAGAAAAAGTAGAGAGTAGTTTTTGAGTTGCAAATTCAAAAACGGGGGAAAAAATTTAGGGAGCTCTCTATTACAGAGAAAGTGTATATTCAGTGTTGGAGATGCTCTTAGCGTGTTGCTTTGCTACCACTACTCTCAGCCATTTCCAACTCCAGCCAAAAACCAACACATGTAGGCTGTTTGACCCAGAAAGGACAGTTGTTGGTTTTGGCCGATAAGGGATGCCTAATGGGCGGTTTGATTGGATTTTTTTGGCCAAAAATCAATTTTGGTAAAATTGATTGTGTAAAAATTAATGGTCAAATAATCATTTTTTCAAATAATAATGTTTGGAGAATACGTAAATGAGTCACTCAATTTCGTATTCTCTGAACACTATTACTTGAAAAAATGATTATTTGATGATAAATTTTCACGCAAACAATTTTATCACAATTGATTTTTGGCTAATAAAATCCACTCCAAAAGCTACCTGAGAGTATGGTTCATAAGACTCATATTCCTTCATGGCCTTCATGTTATGTTGAGAGGAGTGCTTGTGCTTTAACCGGTTGCGGCTGTTAGTGACATGTGGTTACTAGAAGTTTAGAGTAGAAAAGGCCTGGGATTTGGACTAGCATTCTTCTATTCAATAAAACCAATGGCCACTGATAAGCATCATAGGGATGGGTCCCACCACATAGATTTAGGAGGCAAATTGTCAGTATGAGTGAATGATATTTTAACTATTGGATTTACTTCATTCATTCCTTACTGTATGATATTCCGATCAGAGGGCTCATAGGTTTTTTTTGTTTGGGAAACTTAGGGTGGTCCCCAACCCTTAGGGTCAGGACTAATCCCTGAGAGTGCGACAAGAACCCGCAACCCACCAAATTAGGTAATTCTGGAAAATCCTGTGAGGGATTGGTCCTAAAGGAGGAGTGAAAAGTCGAACCTAAGACCTTCTGCTTCATACTTGCTCAAATGCATGAGTTAGCGAATGGGTGTCTGTATAATAAATGGAATAACAATTTTGGTTTAGTGAGTGTACAGTACTCACCCATCAAACCAATGTTTCTCTCTCCCTATTTTTTTTTTTGTTTTCTCACTCAAATAATAATATAATGTTTCTCTCTCCTTTCTTTTTTTGTTTTCCCACATAAATATTAAAATAATGTTTCTCTCACCCTTTTTTTTTTGTTAAATTGGTGAGGTTCTTGGAAGTGTTTTAAAAAAGTGGATAGCCAAAATAGACAAAAATGACTTTTAGCTATTTTGGTTAGTAAAATTTGGTAAGGCTGCTAGGAATGCTCTAAATGGGTACAACTGTTATTGAGAAAAATACTTTAAACATCTCCAGAGGAGTCCAGAGGAGGAGAGGGAGAAAGAGAGAGAAGTGAGGAGAGAGAGAAAACGAGAAGAGAGGGAGAGCCATGTGAGAGAAGTAAGCGCATAATTTTCACTTTTAAGAGACGTTTTATCCAAAATCACTTCTTGTTTTGGGTTGAGTGGGTTAACTGTTGGATTTCAGATTAGATGGTTGTTGTTCTCTCGCTTACAAGAGTCTTATATCAGCGGGGCTATCTACAATGCTAATCTTTATAAGATTAGTTTATTTTATTAAACTAATATTATATTATATATATAGTATTATATAATAAAATTGGTAGTTATTTATCGAATATAATATATCAATATTTGAATTCATATCCGATTATAAATAGATATTAAAATTACTATTTGAATTCGCTCTGCCAAGTCGGTTATTTATCGAAATCTTATTCGGATAATTATCCGAGTAAACGGATTCTCACATGGATAGCATGAATGGGATATAGATACTACCCATATCAATTTACACCCTTACTTGGGAGACATTTTCTACCTCTACCACTAGAACAACAAAGGAGGTGTTCCCTTAAAGACTATTGAGCAAAAAGAGATAGTCTCTTTCTCAACAGAGAAGAAATCTCTAAATCGGGGGTGAAATATTCCGGGTCTTGTTCTTATATTCTAGTTTACGCTATACATCTCCTTACCACTGTCTGATTCACAATCTCTACAATATCTGATTTTGAGTGAAAAGATCCTGAGTTTCTTTTCTGTTTGTTGGTTTTTCTTGAACAGCTTGTAAGCCCCGGGGCATGGCTATGCGATTTGACTTTAGAACGGTATGAGGTCACAGAGAAAAAGATCACCAAGAGGGTAAAAACGAATATTTTATTTTTCCCAGGGTTTCCGTAATACTTGTCTACTTTTCTTTAAGACTACTATCTTGTTGATTAGCAGAGACCGAGAGGGTTGAAGGCAATGGGAAACATGGAGAGCGACTCGGAATAGGGAGAGAAAGATAAAAGAGACAAGATAGAGATAAGAGAGTTGCTATACAACAAAATGAAGCAAGGGTCTGTAGTTTTGATGATGATAATGATGATGATGATTTTGATGAAAGCCATTAGTTTTATGTACGGTTGTAAAAATGTGGCAAAGATAACTCTGTAGATCGCCACTCATTTTGGGAGAAAAATTAATGTGAGTTTGAGATGTGCTTTCACATAAGTAATAACTGCGAATTTGGTAAGAACATCCCCAATGGCAAAGCCAATTTTTTCATGTGTCAAAGCTATTTTTTAACATTACTATAGTGTCAAAATGCTATAATGTGACACTGTAGCTCTAATGAAGCATTTAAAAAAAATTATCATTATCAACTAATTTTTTTTCCAACCACCGTCCACTTACCAACACTCATTTCTCCTCCTACCAACTACTATATTTTGGGAAAACAAGATATTATAAAAATAAAGTAGTACAAGAATAATCAAATAATTAAGTACAATACTAAGTGTGAGGGGAATTTACCGAAAGGACACGCGTCAGCAGCAGCTTCTCTCAAGTTCTGGTTTGCTAGTAGAAGGTTGGAGTGGAGGGTGTGATACCCTGACCTGTACTCCGATGATTAAGTCAGTAGATGTAGGAGATGATGAATAGTAAGAATATAACAAAGAGTTTGAAGATCTTAGCCTTTTTCACTAGCCCCCCCCTCTTTCACTATTCTTCAAAGGTTTATATAGGCCACCTTTGCCATGGCCATAGGCATCCATTGATGTCCATGCATACCTCGAATCCCTGATGTGTACTTCAGTAATCATTTTAGATAGATTTCCCGGTCATTCGTACTGCACGCGTATCTGCACACAAAAGAGAGTAGACAAAGAGTAGGAACTCGTCCGAGGTGACTGGCATTAATTGCAGCATTAAATGCCATTTAATGCCAAGACAAAGTTACCCACCTACCATCGCAGAGGTAGGATCAGTCCCAGGCGACTGGGCGGCACTGCCAGATCTTATAACGTGTGAGGATACGCGATCGTGGACAAAAGGCGACGAGTCCGTCGTCAGAGTGAAGACGTGAATCGTCGTCCACGAGATCACGGGTCCGTCGTCAGAGCGAGGACGTGATCGTCGTTCACGAGACCACGGGTCCGTCGTCAGAACGAGGACGGAATCGTCGTTCACGAGACCACGGGTCCGTCGTCAGAGTGAGGACGTGAATCGTCGTCCACGAGGCCACGGGTCCGTCGTCAGAGTGAGGACGTGAATCGTCGTCCACGAGACCGCGGGTCCGTCGTCAGAGTGAGGACGGAAATGAACTCAAATGATAACTCCACACTGAGGACGAGCTCGTCGTCACCACACTTAGGTTTTACGAAATTTACCCATTACACTAAGTGAGTAGGAAGTTTTAAAACACAAAATAAGAAAATAATTGAGTAAAATAGAAAAAATATTTACACATTTGTGGGAGGGTTGTTGAAAATAAGTGATTAAATTTATAGAAATTCAAAGGAAAAAGTTACCGTTGAATTGAAAAGCAAGCCATTTTGCCCAAATGTTTTAGCGTAGCATTGGAGTGTGTTAGGTTGTCTTAAAAGCTTTATTTTACATTTAATTGATTGATTTGATTCAACATTGGAGATGCTCTAAGATAGTGTTTGGGCGCGAAGGAGTGCTAGCCACAGTTGCAAGTTTGGATTTTTTTTATCCGAAGTCCCAAGGTGAGTGTCGCAAGTTTAGAATTTTTTCCAAAGTCTTAAGGTGAATGTAACATGTGTCATTGTGACCCATTCAAGAAGTTAAGAAAAATTTCTAAGTTTCTAATACCTTCCTTAGAGCACAAGTGGGTGCCTAATACTGGAACGCGGTATTAGGCGATGTGTTCTCTTTTAATCGACAAATCCTTGAGTGGCTGTGGATGATTTCCTTTTGGGCGTAGTTACTAAAACACAAAAATGTGTCCCAAATAATTAAGGGTGGTGATAGGCGCACCCCAATAAATGATTACCGCGCCCTATTTTTTTTCCCCACTCATATTCTGTTTTCATGTTTCTTAATAGACGCACCCCATCTTCTTCTCAAGAAAACTTGGTGCGAAATGGCTGTTTTTTTTTCCAATTCTTCCTCCCTTCCTTTCTCTTGTTCTTTCCTTGTTTTGGACTCTTTCCATTCTCCAGCAGTTGTCAATGCTCTCAAAGGTATTTTTTACCCACTGCAAGTTAGGGTTTTGGATCTCTCTCTTTTCCATTTCTTTCTCTTTCAATGCTCATGATCCCTCGAAGAAGGATGTAATCTGTTTTGTTAGGATTATAGTTTAGAACAATTAATTTTTTTTTGGTCAAGAATTGGATCTTTGGACGAACTGAGTCCTCGGATTAGATGTGTTTGCAAATTAACAGCGATTTTTGATGGCTAGAAGATATTTAGAAGAGGTAGCAAGAGTGTTCTTAAAAATTTAGAATCTGTGTAACAAGGAAACTCAGATTTTCTGATATTTGGTCATGTTCGAAACTCTTGTCTGAAACATTCTGCTACTTATATTAAAACATATATATATATATATATATATACTCACATGAATTTCATGTTTGTCAAGTTATTTAAGCACCTATGTTTGTTTCGTGCATTCATTTGTCGGAGCTGGTTGACCGATAATTTGGGACGATAGTTTCCGCAGGAGCAGAGGGAAATGAAATTAAGACTTGGAATAATAGGATGAAGGTTGCTATAGGAGCTGCAAGAGGTTTAAGATATTTTCATGAAGATTGTCGTGTGGGTTGCATTGTACACACAAATTTAAACATTTTGGGTATACTTCTGTATGTGTCCTCCGGACTCTGCGTTATTTAGCGCATTACAAGTGATCCATACCTCATCATCATTCAAATGTTCTTTTTTCACTGCAGTCAAACTTGGTGTTGGGGGCTTCTGTATGGGTGCAGCGACCTCCCTATGGGTGCGGCAACCTCCCTCTACTCTGCCACTTGTTGTGCTAAAGGGAAATATGGGAATTACAATCTGTACCCAATCAATCTAAGTGCAGTTGTTGGTCTAAGTGGGAATATGGGAATGGCAATCTGTACCCAGGGAAATATGGGAATGCAAGGTGCCCATGTATATAGGTAAACAATTGTTGTCTTGCAGGAGCTTGAGGAACAAGATTGAAGGGTCAAATTAGGCTGCAAGACGTGCTATATCCTTGCCCATTTTGTTGTGTCATGGTAAAGGTATTTGTATCTTTCTCCCATATGACTATCCCTCGCCTTTGGCCTCATCTGTATCTCCTGGAATCACTATAAGGATCACCAAGAACCTCAGGGAATTGCCACAGTCCCATTAAGTTCATTTCAGGCATCGTCGGTAGAGAGATAACAATCAATTGATGAGTTGGATCTCAATCATAAAATCTCTAACAATTATAAATGGTGTGTATATATAAAGTTTATAGGCATTTTTTTTATTTTTGGTGTGTAAAAGTAATTTTATCAATTTAATGGTGTGTAGTCAATATTTTTTACTAATAACTCCGGTCATCAAATATTGGTGTGCATCTAACAGCACCCATAATTAATTTTGACAAGTTTTTTTTCTTAAGTTCTTAAATGGATTTTCATTAATTTTGGACTATTGATCGTCTCGTAAAGTCAAATTATTTTCTAAGCATCAATTATTAATTTCCTTAAAATATTTTTTTAGTGGGCTCCCATTCAAAAGTCGTTTTTATTTACGGGCAATTTCTGGTTTACGTGATTGAAACTTGCATTTTATTTGCTTTTTTTGTTAGTGCTACCTCAAGGCCAGTCTCTCCTCCCTATTCTTTCTTGCCCCATGTCAAGTCACTTGTTTAGTTAGGGATAGAGGGCTCAACACTCTATCGTATGGGTTCTGTATATAATTCTTCATCTTTTTCTGCTTCTTAGGGTCGTTTGGCATTGTTTTGTGGGAACAATTTTTTTTTTTTTATCACAAGAATAGAAACGGCATAAACACAAACACGTTTGATAACTCATTTTTAGGGAACAATTTAAGAATCATTTTGTTTTCGACATAATGTTTGTGGAAAAAAAGTTGCTTCTCAAACGGACAAGATAAACCTGAAAACGAATGAGATAGACTGGGCATAATAAAATTTTGGGTATTTTATGAAACTTATAGATGTATTGATCAATATAACCATAAACATAATTTTATTGTTTCCTTTCTTTAGAATTGATTTTGACGGATAATTGTCCCTTTTTTTTTTTGGTAATCGGCTGATAATTGTCAAACACATAATTTATAATAAGAATTAAATATTTGAAGCCTATTTTATGGCAAAAAAATCTTTTACTTGTGACCTATTTTGAGAAAAGCCCAATGGGAAAAATACTTAATGAGAGTGACTTTCACTTAAGGGTTGTCAATGGGTTGGTCTCCAGGCCGGACTGCCCGTTTAATAAATGGGAATAATAGTAGGCCCAAGCACACCCGATTAATTATTAATCGGGCCAGGTTCAGGCCTTCATGAGCTTGTACAGACCAATTTTAATCGGGCCTTATACGAGCTTACAAGTTTTGTTGGGGGGTTAATTTCTAATCGAGTTTTATACGGGCTTGGACAGGCCCGAAGTTTTTTTTTTGTTCTTACCCCCCAATGTACCAACTACCATCCAATTCCAGAGACATCAAAAAGAAAAAACTTATTCCACCTATATGCTCATTCTAATTATGAAATAGGGAAGGGTAGATGATGATGAAAATGTGAGATTTTGGGTTCTTAGAGGAGATTGTTGGGTTCAACCATATGTATATTTTGGGTAAATTACACTCACCTCCCCTTAGGTTTGGTGAATTTTCAGAAACCTCCCCTCTAGTTTATGAAATTACACTGCCCTCCCCTGTCAGACTTTTAATATAAACATTGTTAACGAAAATTACCATATTCCTATTTTACCCCTATTACTTGATTGAGGAAACACGTCTTTACAGTTTTACAGTTTGAAAGCTCAACAAAAACATAAACTCCCAAGCCGCCACATGTCCCTTTTAATACCCACTAACTATAATTAAGATTTACTCACCCCTAAGGTTTATCCATCTAACCTTAGTTTTAGGGAAAAAATAACCTTAGGTTGGTTATGTTTAACCGCAATTAAAGATGACTCTACAAGCCGCCATGTGTCCCTTTTAACACCTACTAACTGTGGTTAAGATTCACTCATCCCTGGGATTCATTAATCTAACCTTGGTTATAAGAAAATAAAATAAAAATATTAATCTTACGTTAATTATATTTAACCATAGTTAAAAGATCTCTATAAGCCGCCACATGTCCCTGTTAACACCTACTAAATATGGTTAAAATTCACTCACCCCTAGGGTTCATCCATCAAACCTTGGTTTTTAAAAAGATATTTATGATAGTTCATTTGATCAATATTTTTGGTGTACTCAATTGGACCAAAAGATATGAGTATCTGGTATAATCCCGGAGCAATGAATTGCAAGAGCTTCAATCCTCAAACTAAATGATAGGTAAATGATATCCAAAGCAAAAATAAAATAAAATATTATCAACACCTAAATTTTGCCTTGGAAATGAGTATTTATGAAAAAAAATGTTCTAGTAAAAAATACCCTTCTTTTGTGCTCATAATTACGAAATTATTATTTCCCAAGGCAAAATCTGAGTTGCTTCTGTTGATTGTTCAACCGGAGCTCCTGTTCATAGTTAATCTCAAAAAAAAAACTAAATACAATGATAGATGTTGGTGTTTTCAGATGTGTCCCTATCGGTGAAACGGGTGAGTTCTAGGGTGTTAATGAACAAGAGGAATAAAAAATCATGAAATATTAAGGGGTAAGATGTACTTCCTTTTTAATTGTGGTTAAATTTTATTAATCTTTAAAGAATTTAACCTTAATTTTTAGAAGACGAACCATGAGAGTTAATTTTTTTTAACCAGAGTTAAAAGGGTGTTAAAGGCTAGGCTCGCAATAAATCCGGACTCTCGTGGCCACCCATACAGGGTATACGGTATACACACTGCCTATAACAGCAGGTGTATATAGACATCAAAAGCAATTGATGATAAAATAGACGTCTCATTGGTCCACGGCCCCTATTTACCACCCATCAACTGTGGTTAGGATTCACTCACCCCCTAGGGTTAAGCAATCTAATCATGGTTTTTAAAAAAACAAAAAAGTAAAATTATTAATTTTAATTTACTTAAACTTAACGATGGTAAAATAGGTGTTAAAAAGGGACACGGGGACACTGCGGTTAGCTCAGAAGAGCACCCTGAGGTCTTCTACTCAAGACTCAAAAAAATAGATGAAAGTGGACCTACTAAAAAGCTAGTGTTTGTAACGACTCCAAAACCGTATCTTGGACATAATGAGACTTTGGGTCCATTACATTTCTTAAAACCTGCTCAAACTCATACATGCAAGACAAAGTTACACACAAGTCTCCAAAATAGCAATAATAAAATTCGATATCTATAACCCAAACTGTCTTGTACAACTGTAATATGGCCAACATAACCCACCAAAAATGGGGTAGTCTAAAACCACCAATAAAAGTAAGACAGTCTAAGCAACATCCTGAAAATAACCTAATTTTATTACAATCATTTCAAAATGTAAAACAAGGACTAATAGTATGGCCACCTGTATAACACTCGAGCTTCCTCAATCAGAGGCTCACATTCTTCTTCTTCCTTGACGTATAACTCCTCAATCCACGGCTTCGCCGTGTGCTCCTGTTCTAAACTTGCCGACAATAACAGGTTGACTAAATATTGAAAACATTCAGCGTATATACAATCCAACTAACAACATAACATAACTTGTACATTGTCAATATCATAATCTATTTCATATCTACATAATTGGTAACAATTTCATATGACATAGACAAACTCAGAATACGGCAACATGCGAGCATATCATGTCATCATCTTGACTCGTATACTTATGTAACTCTTAAACATATTCATGTGCGAAAACATATGCATAATTCATACATACCCATGATAATCGACTTGTCTTATAAATGCATGATTCATAGAGTGTAGTCTCATCAACGCATAATTTATAGTGTTTTGTCCCGTCATTGCATAATTCATAGTGTTTTGTCACATATCGTGACAACACATAGAGTGATATGTTCGTAACCATTGGATCATTTTTTCATAGCATAATACGTGACATGACCGTGTTCAATACATGATCTTGTGAGACACGTGGATGTGTGGACCTTATTTCTTACTATGCTTGTGAAAATGTGCATAAATGTAGTGATTGAAATTTAAATGGGTCATTCCTTAGATTCTTATCATCCGTCAAGAAATTTCGTCATGGTACATCTACCTGGTTAGAGAATTCTCAACATGGAAGACTTCCTTTAAGTTTTGGCCTACCCTAATACTCATCACCATGCAATAGATAAGACATAGTTTAACACACCAATCGTTAATATTTCATTATCGTAATTATGCATTTTGTAAAACATAATAATAACATAAACATCACAATTCACTTCTATAATTCCCTTTATTTCATCATTCATCCATAATTCACAATTTCATCCATAATTATAGTCCATTCACCACACACATCATCCACAATACATAGCCATACATCCAGTTATTCTTCTATAGTGTTTCTCGTCATCTATTTATCACATCCATAACCATCAATAACATTTCTAATTCTATAATAACAAAATACAGTGAATAAAATCTCTAAATCATCTAAAATTTTCATTTCATATTCCAATATCCATAATCTAAGCATAAATATAAAAAAACATACATATATCTTCATTTCTATTTTTTTATAATATACAAAACATCTTAATAGAGTTAGATTATAAAGTATATCGACCCTACGGATCATTTCCTTCGATCTAAAATGTTAGAGAAAACTCCTTAAAGCTTTGGGGACAATCTCCAACCTTTATCCCTCTCCTTAGAGCAATCTCCTTCTTCTCCAAGTAATTTCTTCTTGCTAACCCTAGGTTTTCTCATCTCCTTTGTCAAATTAGGTTTAGAAAAATTAGAAACTCTAGAACCCTCGAAATAGAAGTTTTATTTATAGTTTAGGGGTTTAAAACTCTTCTTTCTGTAACTTTTTGAAAAATTGGTGTGCGACCTGCAATCGATCTCTTGAACATTGCGATGGATCGTAGCTCCCTAGTGCGATCGATCGCACATATGGAGATCGGTTGCATATTACCCAAAAAAATATCAAATTTCGATTGAGTACGATCGATCGTAGGTCACCTGCGATCGATCGTAATCAGAACAGAAAATTTCCATAGTTTTTGACTGAGTGCGATCGATCATAGGTTACCTGCAATCGATTACATGCTCTATTTATCACCCTTTTATTTGTTTAAACATTTTAAAATACTTCTCACCGTTTAGGTAAAATAAAATATGCATAATAACATAACCAAAATATTCTACCTACATTAAATAAGATTGAAATGGAAATTCAGATTTAGATCTTTACAGTGTTCTTTGGAATTCATGAAATATGTACTGTGCTCTAAAAAAAGTGTACTTGTATAAGGTCTCCGTACCTGGATCTACCTGATAAGTATCCTTTACAGGCTAGTCAAGCAACACGTGGAAATTTCAATTGAGCACGTGGGTAGGCTGTGATTGCATGGGGCTTTTGACTCACCAGCCACCAAGACTGTTTTTTTAATCTTCTGTGGAGTAGATAAGTGTAACTGTATGCCCACCCACCTCCTTTTTCTTTTTGGGTAAACATATGCCCACCCAACTCCTGCTCCATTGGATATGTCTCAAGGCATGGGATCTTCTCCAATCGTTACTGGACAGAATACTATCAGAATTAACTCCTAAAGTGATGCTTGGCTTGCATAGACAACTTTTAATTGGTATGCACATATATATACGTATACGTGATGCTTTTAAAGTATTGTCAACTATCTGCTAACTAAAATTACCACCGGAGAAAATCTCAATTCAAGTCTCAGAGTGAATGTGGGCTCAAGTCAAGTCTCCAAGTGAATATGGGCTTGTGATTGACATGTACAAAAAATAATAGTGTATATCTTTACTATTATGATGCGAGAGGCATGTGAAGCCTGAATTTACTGAAAATCCCAAATTACCCTTAGATAAAACAAAATGTTGATTTAATGTTTTACTTTGATTCTCAAACCATCCTTTCCTTTAGTTTAATGTTTTACTTTAATTCCTAAATCACGCCTTGTCATCTATCTATTTAGAATCATAGTCAATCGCGATTGACCTCGGAGAGAGTTCAATCACACCTGTAGGTTAACATGTGCCTCTTTTAATTCTTATTAATTGTGGTTAATTCCTTCCCCTCGCTCTATGCACGTGCCACTAGCGAGTTCAATTGGGTGTCGTTAACTCCTTCCCCTCGCTCTCACGGACATCGCGCATGCCACCCATTGGTATATATATATATATATATTTTTTTAACACTCTTCTTTGATTGGCATGCACAAAAATTCGTGTATACATATGATAATGATGGTCTCTTTTCTTTGATTGATATACACAAAAATATGTGTGTATATATATATATATATATATATATATTTTAAAGGTCTCCTGACAGAAACTAAAACTGCAAGAGATTTCATGTCGTTAATTAAACCACTAACCTTGATTTTTTTAACAGTAGACCATAGTTAGCAATTCGGTGTACGTTAAAAATTCAGTACGAAAATTATTCGAGTATAATTCGGAATTTGCATTCGATAGTTCGATTAAAAATTCAGCGAAAAAAACGCAAAACGTCAAAAGTACGATACAGAATTAATTCGAGTATAATTCGGGCCAATACTCAATAATTTGTTAAAAAGTTCGTCTAAATATATATAATTACATATATAAAATTGTAAGAGAATGCATTAAATCTTTAATTCATATTACAGAAAATGAAAAAAAGAAGTGTAATTGAAGAATTAGAGAGAGAGATAGTCGAACGTGGAAGGGAGACTGGAGATTGAGAGAGAGAGAGAGAGAGTCGCTCTTGGAAGGGAGAGTGGTAGTTACTGGCGTTGACAATACTATAAAGTTGAATACTCGGTCATCAACTGCTGGCGGTTGGCTGTGTCATTGTGACAAGTGATGATTGTGAAATAGTTAGGGTTTGAAATTTAGAGAGAGAAAGAGATCGAGAGAAATTGAGGGGACTAAGTAATGGCCAATGAGTACTTCATGACTGGTGGTTGATGACTATTAGTAACGTGGCCAATGAGATAGAGACTAAAGTTAGAGATTGAAAACAAGAAAGAAATCAAAAGAGAGTTATGTGCATATGCGAGAAAGAAGAAATAGGATTTGAGATTTATTTTACGGGTTTGTATATATGTATGTGAATGAGTCGTAAATAATTCGCGAATAATTCATCTTACTTAAAAAATTCGTAAATGTTTATTTAACTTTGATTAATATGGACGAATTATACGAATGATTCGTTATAATATTATTCGTGTATAATTCGCATATAATACGACTAATTTACTGACTATGGGTAAATGACGTTCCCATGACGGACTCGCGACCAAATAGTGATATTTTCAGTGTTGGAGCAGAACAAATGGAGGTGTAGGTTTCTTTGTCTACTCCAGCGAGTACGACTAGCATTCCTCATTGCTTACGAAACCATCTCAAGCTCGCTATATCCCCCCCGAAGGACCCGTCTCACTTCCTTCTAAATTTCTCCTCTTGCAGTCCTTCTAAGCTCATTTGCAGAGAAAAAATGGCTTTCTGCAAATGGGTTTATTTGATTTTCATTCTTCACTTGTTTGGTGCAACACACATTTTCTCAGATTCTTCTTTGAGCTCAAAAGGGTTGGCTGAAATCTCCATTGATTTTCTCAATCGTGCCAAAAGTTCAGATCTTGTAGAGTGGATGGTAGGTGTTAGGAGGAAAATACATGAGAACCCAGAACTTGGTTTTGAGGAATTTGAGACCAGTAAGCTTATCAGGACTGAGCTGGAGAATATGGGTATCCCTTATAAATTCCCAGTTGCAGTTACAGGTGTTGTCGGCTTGATCGGAACCGGCGGGCCGCCGTTTGTCGCCTTAAGAGCAGACATGGATGCTCTTCCTATGCAGGTTTGATTTTATTTCCAGAGTTTTGTTTTTTTATTTTTTATTTTTTTATAAGAGAGGAATCCAGTTGAATAGTGTTTATGGGTCTTGATTTTTTTTTTCTTTTTGCAATTAGTTTTTGATTATTTAAAAGAGTTTGGAGTGTGAAAATCTGAGTAGTTCTAATTATTTTATGAATCTAGGAATTTGAATATTTTGGGAAATAGTATCTTTTGAAATTCTTTGATGGAGTTTTGATTTTTATAGGAGAGTGTGGAATGGGAACATAAGAGTAGAATTCCTGGGAAGATGCATGCTTGTGGCCATGATGCCCATGTTGCAATCCTTCTTGGTGCTGCAAAGATCCTTCAAGAGCATCATGAGGATTTACAGGTTTTTTCTTTGTAATTTGCTGTTTTGTTTACCTATCCTTTGTATATGTTTCATGAGCACTTGGTTCATAGGTTCAAAAGAAGGAGGGGATAGAAGTAAAGCAAGGCATACATTTCATCATCTGATATTGCACAGTTTTCTGAGTTGCAAGATTAACTTTATTTTTCCGTTGTTGAACCTCTAACCAAGGTATATAACTATCATTTCTATACTTACCATACTAATGGGAAAATATCTATACCTAAAACTAACCTCTTCTTATATCAATGGAAGATTATCAAGTAGTTAGGGAATAATATAATAACTGTTATGTTCTCTTACATTTTTTTTTTTGATTAAATTATGTTCTCTTACATTAGTTAATGGTTTTACATAATTTAACAAGAAGTCATAAAAGAACAAATAAAAATAGAGTTAATTACCATTTTGTCACCCTAAACCAAAAATATTACGGTTTAGGGCATGGATTGAAAAGTTTTACTAAGAGGGTATGTATTCCAATATTACCTTTATCAGTGTTTGGCTTTTATATGCATACTTAAAGAGTAAATATGTCAAAAGCATGCCCTTTTAGGTAATAAAAATGTATAGCATGTCATTTAGGTGCAGCGCCCATAAAAGTATGAATCCATCACTGGAAGTTGCAGTAGAACCTTTTATGCACACAGTCTTGCTGCTCTGCCTGGATTCAACTAAATGGGTTTATTGGAAGAGAAGTGGTACTAATAATCTCATATGCTCCTGTTACAAGTGTTCACAGTTAGTATCATGCCCTCCACTATATTAAAAGCCAATGAAGTCGTCCTTCATCTCTCAGTCTAATCTTATGAAACTCCTTCACCTACGAATAGTCAGTGGTCTTCAATAGTTCAATCATTGATGTGCCTGCAGATTTTCCATATTTACTTCATTAGAATTTAATACTATAGGTATTCTTTTCATCCTGCAGTCAATTCGAGAGCATATACCGTGTTTCACAACGAAGTTTATATCCAGTTTCTTCTAACCTTCTATAAGATATTGATTCGTCTACGTGTTACAAGAAGTTTGCTATCACTTAACCCGTTGCATTTTCAAAGTTTTTCTGGATTTTAGCCGTCATGTTCCAATAGTTAGAAATTGGCTAATGGTTTTCATATACTGATTACCCATAGTCAGTAAATTAATGGGGACCAAGATTTGGAAAGCAAATAGGCAAATAGGCATAATGGTCTTTGTTCTTGAAATGGGGTGTGCATCCAAGCATAAGTTTTCTTTGAGAGAAATTGAAGTGTAGGAGCTTTAGCATGGGATGTTTAATTGAGATGAGTTGTCAAGTTATGAACTATGATACACTGAATTTTGTAGCTTAGATTCTCAGTAATACCATGCTAATTGATAGATAGTCAAAATCAAAATCATAGCAGGGAAGCTTTCTTAATTTTATCATCATGGAATGGATAATTGTTTGTTACTTTTTCAGAAACATGGCTTTTTAATGAAACATGAGAAGAATATTCAATAAGTCGTCAAATCAACTTTACTTTACAGGAGGCTATCACCTAACTGAAGATAGAAAGCAAATTCACTAAGCCAAAACAACCTTTAATTTAAAAACCCCATCATTCCACAAATCTGGAGATCTTGATCTTTTGGCTTTAAATGCTAAAATCCTTATATCAACGTAGTTCCAAAATTTTTGGAAGACTTCCAAATCTTATATATTTCTTTGATCTGGAATATTTACCTCTGAGATGAGGTCAATGAGTACTGACATCACCTGTTCAACTAATTTCATTGCCAGCTAAGGCCATCAAGTCCTTGAGCTATTAACTTTGGGGAAGATCTACAATGGGAGGAAGTGAGCTTTATACTATGTAGGGGAAAATAGAAGAGAGAAGTAGACAATTCTCAACACACTTTAACCACATATTAAGATGAAACTACGTATTTATATTTATACCCTTGGAAAAATGGTAAGAACAAAAAATAATGCTAGCAAGAAGAATAAATAAAGTGAAGTACTGTTTCCTATAGAAAGGCAGTAAATTGGACCAAGACCAAAAGAACAAAGAGCACTTTGTCGTTCTGGAAGCTGGCATTACATGGAAAGTGCATGCAATTATAATAATGCTCTTTAGTCAAAATGAAAGGCAATGAGAGTATGAAGTGGATAATGGTCAAATATCATCTAGAGTATTATACAGACATAAAGAAGAAGTAGATTACACTCTTATTGCTTGCTTTATAATTGATATTCCTCACACCGTCTCATAAAATGAATTATAAAACTTGTTCCCTCAATAGTTTTCAAATATCATTTTTTATTGTTATTGACCAAGTAAAAAATGAACTTGCTTAGGATTATCTCCTTATGAAGGGAAATTCTGGATGCATCTGATAAATTTTAGGAATCTTTTTTGCAAGAGTTTACCTGGTTAAATTGTAGTGTGTTACTGAGCTATGGCCCCATTGAATAGACAGCCTAGACAAAATAAAGGGGTTCTTGATCTCACGTTTTTCACAGTTACCCTTCAATATCAGTGCTTCTGTAATATTCCCACAGATGTTTCATTGTTTTTTCTACATATCAGCGATCATTGTTGATTGTGGTCTTAATCATAAGTCAATTTCACAGCAGTGTTCTGGAGGTCTAGTTTCTCCATTAACTATAAAAAATTCTATCTTTCATAGTATCTGCAGTGCATCTTTCTCTTATTCTGCAGCAACCCATGTTGAGGTCCGGAGTTGGACTTATTGCTCCAGATACAGAGATGTCAACTCCTTGGAAAATAAAATGAAGAACAGAATTTGGGTTAAAGGGGTCCTTATGGGAGGAACTTTCACTAAAGCCTCTCAATTCTCAATTCAAATTGTATATTGTTAACTAAAACGTTTTTACTCATTTTCTGAAGTTCAAAAAGTTTTCAGACTGAAGAATGTAGTTGATATTTGAATTGCATGATAATTCCAAGAACTGTTCTTTAAAGGGATAGCTAGTCCCATCATATTAAGACTACAGAGGTCACAAGATGTAGAATATTTGTGGGCTCGCTTGCATAGTAATGATTAACAATTTGACATCAGTAGTACAGCTATCGGTAAATCTTGTAAATATTGCACCTCTTCTTTACAAGTCTTACGTTTGATCCTTCTAAACCTTTGATTTCTTTGTTTCAAAGCTTTACAGAAACTTAGAAGATACATTCATGGATGAAGAAATAAATGTGTTATGAAACAAGTTAATTTTAGCACAATACATCTCTCACATAGAATGTATGGTAAAATTTTATAGTGACTACTGCCCTATATATGTCATAAAGTGCATTATGACTTCCTCGGATTTCTTTTTATTTTCCTCATCGTATGAAGTTTTTGTTGTGATGTGTGCTCCTGACTCGATATCACGTTTAAGCTGGGCCATATCGCTATTCAGTCATGAGTTCTGAGAGCATTCGTGTGTGTGCGCACGCGTGCATGCGTTCGTGTGATAAAGAGAACATGTCCCATGATATATCCGTACTATCAAGTAAAGAATATTCTAGTTACAAGTTTGGATCATCAGATGCCTAATCCCTGCTTCTTATGTTTGGGGGTTTCAGGAGGGTTCATGCTTCCTTTCTTACCCACCCCACTGGCCACTACTCTGTTTCTGGTTGCTATTTCACAGAAGCTCCACGAATATGATGCAGTTTTTGTTGGGTGGTGAATAATACAGAAAATTAGCATATGCTTTGTGAGTAAATTGTTAAAATTATTGTTGTGATTCCTACAGGGAACAGTCGTTCTTCTTTTCCAACCAAATGAGGAAGGAGGTGAGGGGGCAAAGAAAATGATAGATGATGGAGTACTGGACAATGTTGATGCTATCTTTGGGCTGCATGTCTCCACCAGGATACCAATTGGTGTAGTGGCCTCCAGGCCTGGTCCTGTCTTGGCTGGGACTGGTTTCTTTGAGGCAGTAATAAGTGGGAAGGGGGGTCATGCAGCCATCCCTCAGCACACAATAGACCCTATATTAGCAGCTTCCAACGTAATCGTAAGCTTGCAACATCTTGTTTCACGTGAAGCTGATCCACTCGACTCACAGGTACATTTTGTTTTCTTTTTATATGAAAGCAGTTGTTTGCATATTTAAAATGTAACAAAACGTTTTGTTTTTAATCGAAATGAGCCTACCACTATCATTCTACAGAACCTGTCCTACTCCTGCAAAGGTATTATCGACATTTATGTATCTATTGTATGAAGTTCATATAAAAAGAAATTTATTTTTAAGTTACATAATACAAATAAAAATTAGTGGGGGAGGGGGTGGGGGAGGGGGGATAAAACCAAAAACTCTTAGACCAATAAAATTACATGATGCAAATGTTACCTAAACCCAAATAATCCATTTTTAAGTTACCTCTTCCTGAGCTGGGGACTTCCTCAATAGAGTTAAACATATCTAAGCTCTGGATGAGGTAAGCATTATTGGCCAGCCAATCCGCAGTAGCATTAGCTATTTTGCTTCTTCTGTTCATATGTTTGTGAGAAAGCTTGGGTTTCTAAATTCACAGAATATTACCTTAATTTAATTGTCCTATGAGCTTGCTCAAACTAAAACGTTCACTTGCAGGTGGTGACAGTTGCAAAATTCCAAGGAGGTGGTGCATTCAACGTTATTCCAGATTCAGTTACCATTGGCGGCACATTCCGAGCATTTTCAAAAGAAAGCTTAATTCGACTCAAGAAACGGATCAAGGAGGTATAACAATTAAATTATGTGTATTATAACCACCCTATCATGGAACCTGATTCTCTTCAAATGCAATAAGGTTATCACAGGACAAGCTGCTGTACAGAGGTGCAATGCAACTGTTGGCTTCTTTGCAGATGACAAGTCTGTATTTCCTGCAACTGTGAACAACAGGGACTTGCATGAGCACTTCTTCAACGTTGCAGTGGATATGCTTGGTGGTCATAATGTCCAAGACAAGCAACCGAGTATGGGAGCAGAAGACTTTGCGTTTTTCCAAGAAGTGATACCCGGATACTTCTTCTTCCTTGGGATGGAGAACAGGACACGTGGACAGCTTGAATCAGTACACTCCCCTTATTTCACAATCAACGAAGATGCACTTCCTTATGGCGCGGCACTACATGCATCATTGGCTACGAGGTACCTTCTTGAATTCAAACCCAGATCTCCATTGCGAGAAGAAAAAGTTCATGACGAATTGTGAGATGCTTCATATCCATCAAGAATCTGTATCATTTTAGTCAGAGATCCCAGTATGACTCTTTAAATATATGCAGTCTGATTATTTTAATCACTGCTGAAGTTTCATAATGCAAAAAGCTATGCAGTTGTATCCCACCTTGACATTTCTATGAATGTAAATTTGAGTTATTATCAGTTAATTTTATATCCATATTGGTTGTAGCATATGTTGTATTTTCTGTATTTTTGAACTACTGATTGGAGGACACTTGAAATACTGATGCTATAGATGCCTACATCAGAAAATCTATTTCTGATATAATGTGGGAGGAAGCTCAACACTAATATCTGATATATGAGGTGCTTACTAATCCGAAAATCACACCCATTCGTTGTTTCTTTTGTTGCCGACTTGCCGATATACAGAAAAACTCGATTGTCTGCTTCAGGGGTCCATCGAGATCATGGATTTTTGGCGCTCATTAACAGATCACAATTACAGCCATCAGCTATGGTATAATGTGATGAGTACAGATGTTAGTTACATAAGATTTAATGTCGTAAGTGGGACCTAGCATGTTAGGGGCCATTTGGCATCAATTCTAGTGATTCTCTTGGAAAAAAAATTGGTCTTCTTGAAGATTATTTTTGTGTTGAAAACCTGTTTGGCAACAATAAGTCAGGATATGTTCTAAAAAACAGAAGTAACATGACCACGTTTGGATGGAATCAAAAAAAAAATACGATTTAAAAAAAAAAAATTACAAAAAAAAAATATGTCTCATGTGAGAGAGGCCGTG
This sequence comes from Tetracentron sinense, assembly GCA_015143295.1. Classification (NCBI taxonomy): domain Eukaryota; kingdom Viridiplantae; phylum Streptophyta; class Magnoliopsida; order Trochodendrales; family Trochodendraceae; genus Tetracentron; species Tetracentron sinense. Next base: position 4,606,460 of record CM026569.1, read on the forward strand.
TTTTTATTCTTCCTTAAGAATAGTTTTGAAAAGTGGAAAAAAAAAAAATTACTCCTCAATTCCTACTCCAAAATGAAAACATTTCTGGGAATTATTCTAGATTCTGCGCTAGCCAAACAACATTTTAGATTATCTATTCCCGGGGTGTAGAGAATTGTTCCTCAAGAGTGATGCAAGCGACCCTTAAGCTTTCCCTGTGAGTGGGCATTGACAACTACCAGTTCCCCACTCCTCACGGGACTCGATCCCGGCCCTCCCACTACCCACCATCAATTCAGACTGAAGGGCAGGTACTTGAATGGATAGTTGACCATAGATTAGGACAGTTTGTCAAAAAGCATTCCACCGATCATAATTGTCTGATTTGTAGATTTTTTTTTTTGTTGTTGTTGGATTTTTTCCTTCAAAAGAATTATGATATCAACACTAATTTCAATTTCATGATTATGCAATAAACTCTCTTGGGATTGAACCTCATCTAAAGGATGACAAGCCGAGGAACTTCTTCTGTGCTAAAGAAGGAAAATAAATGGAATTAAAATTCATTGGGAGTGTTTGGTTATGGCTACAATTTTGTTCCAAATAGATTTGCATCCTAACAAAATTAGCTCTTTGTCTGGCATGCATTTTTTATTTGATGGCTAGAACTTGGTTCTCTCTAGAAATGCATCATTGACAAGGTTGAGAAACACAGTCCAAGAAGAAAAAAAAAAGGTGTTGCTCAGCACACCAATAGTTACTGACTGGACACCAATTAAAAGTAATACTTTATTTCTTTAAAGAATGACTTCTCTATGAGCACCCATACCCCCAAACCCCTAAACCCTCTTTTAAAAACTTCTTCCCCTTCTAAGAAGGAACCTATGAAGCTCCTCTTACCTTACCTTCAGAGAGCCAACGAGTTGCAGAAACACGAACTACTGTAAGCTTATTAAACCAATTCTTTTTTTTTTCGTTGTATCGTTTTGCCCCTTTTGTTCCATTCTAGTGGAGTTTATGAAGTTACTTGAATTCTCAATGTAGATGTACATAGTTGGTTCTTATCCTTCAGAGACTACGAGTGTAATAGGACCATTTGTCGACAAAAGGATCACCCTAAGATTTTATTTCTAATTGTGTTATTCTATCTATCAAAGTCCTTCTTCGTCTATAGCTCAGGTCATCTCCCATGGTCTACTTTGATTTTCTCAAATAGTGAACTTACAATAATACAACGCCGCATCTAGGACTCTCATGCGATGGGCATGTTGGATCATGCATCTATCTATATATTCTATATATACAGATAGATCGAAATATAGACTCACACCTAGAAAGTTTCTACATAATAGCGAGGGTATCAACTCATATAGCCATGTTCTAGCACCTGCGTGAGCAGGTGTGAACAAAGTGCAACCAAGAATGTCAGCTTGAGTAACAAAAACATTGGTGAGAATCCAATGCCCGAAAATCTAAGGGTTACTCTGCAAGGTTCGTCCAAGGAGGGCCCTGGATGCTGAGAAGGTGGCGGCCGAGCTTGGCATGAGGCCGCTGCAGCTGCTAGACGGAGAGGCAGACAGGCAGACAGCTAAGTCGGAGAAGGTGCTCTTTATTTTGAGATAAACATCTTAACGCTATTTTCAAATAGTTTGATTTCCTTTACATCATTTTCAACGTTGAGTTTTCTACAATCTTTTGTTGCAAGCTCGTTAACCCACAAAAAATAGGGGTGCAATATATAAAGACATTGGGTATGATTCCTTTGATATTAATTTATTGGACATTTAGTTGAGTTTGGATCCACCAAAAGGGTAATGAATTATCATGAGAATGGTGTACAATTAGAAAATTTATAGGTATTTTTTTACCTCTGGTGTGCTCGTAGAATTTCTTACATTTAATGGTGTACAGTTAGTAAGTTATATATTTGGTGTCCAGTTAGTAAATATTGGTGTGCTTGTGGCAACACCCAAAAAAAAGCATAGATTTACTTTGTCAACATGAAACAGTAAATCAGGTTGAAACTTGTGACCTCAGGCAAGTGAAACCGGATTGGATGCTCCAAATGCTTAGATGTTCAGCAGAACTGAAGCTTTTAAAGCAACAAACAAAAGGGAGATAACACAGTTATATCATACAATATAGTACAAGCAATTTTAGCAGAATGAAAAACCAAGATAAAATTGATTAGTCTAACCTCTGATACAATAATAATGTGTCTACATTGGTAAATCGGGGTGCTAGTTTCCTGTATATCTGAAAATGCTTGAACAGTGATCCTTGAAGCCTATAAACTCGCGGTATAAGAGAAACCACATATACTATAAAAAGGGTTGGTTCATAACCAAACACTGCAACAAGATTGAATCTCAAATAGACCCATCAACTCTTCTCCCGCTCCATTCATTTTCCCTACAACGCATAAACTGGTAGCCGATGATATGTCAAAACCCAAAAAACTTGGGTGCAAATTCTAATAGAGGTTCCAAAGCACTTGGAGCGAATTTTCTTGCAAAAAGGAAACAGACTGAAGAGGGCTGGTTATTATAAATACAGTTTGGACCTTCAAGAATTTTCTTTAGAAATTCCTCCGTTATATCGGCTTTTCCAAATGTAGCTGGATGGGGACCCCCCCTTGACCAGTCCACCCAAGTGATGCTCCTGTTTGCTATGAGATTTGCTGCCTGAATGGTTAACATGGTAGGGAAATAATGCTCATCCACATAACATGACGGTTTACAGAACTCTTCAAACTTTTTGTAGAAAGTGGTATCTTTCACTATATTTACTGCAAGCCTCCGGTTAACTTCGAACCACTGTGACCCTTTACGCCACTGTGCGATGCTAACCTCAGGTGCCATATTGTAATTATAGCGGCCTCTTCCGCAGGGCCCAGGATCATCGAACGAGCCAATGAAACTATAGCTGGATCTCATTATGTAGTCGTAGACAGTGGTGAAGTTGTAGAGAGGAATGCATGACTCGGACAGGAGGATGAACCGTTCGTTTGAAATATCAAGCAATGCATTGGCAAGGAGCCTTCTTTCAGCATCACACATACTCATCTTCCCCCATTCTGACACCTTTATAGAAAGAAAACGCAAAAATTAGAATAAAGATCAAGTTAATGGATGCAGTCAACCATTACCATGGTGTGGATATACAGCAATGGGATACAAAACAGTCAGAGCAACTATGGTATAGCAGAACAAGAAATTTAAGCTAGATGAACATGGGTATATAAAGCTGCTATGGTTGTGCATAGATTGTTTATTCTACGATGGGTGGGTTGCAGCAATCAACGCTAACAAAGATTTTACAGTTGTATATGAGAATTGCTTATTTTCCCATATTGCGTTGGGGTGGGCAATTGACAATCGACACGCATACACAATTTTCAAAGTAAATTAATCCAAGGACTGTGTTCCCCTGGAGAATATAAATGAAAAAGGAATTAGGAGTGTCCGACCAAAGAATCTGTAGATAGTCCAGAGAAAAGCTACTCAATTATGTGATGCATAAGAAATACAACACAACAATTATAGGGAAAAAAAATTCAGAAGAAGGTTGTGCATTACTGGATGGGTTAAATGTTTCTGCATCCTTGAACATATGGAATAGTTAAATCGAATTGGATCCTATGCTGGTTATAAATTCCATCTCTATAATATCTGATACCCCTTGGTCTGTTTGGTATTGGAAGACAGAAGAATCTCAGTTTGCCAGGTTGACCTGCCCATCAAGAGTTTGCTTTTCACTTTTAACACAGGCATATATAAACAATCAGCTGAAGTTGGCACCACAAACTAGTTTATTGACATTTGGCTTCATGGTATTCATTATAATAATCATCACATCTACAGAGAATCTAATGCTACTGCAGATTTGCTAGCTAATTGTGCTTGCCTCATCCAGAGTTCAAGTATTTTTAATTCTATTGAGGAAGTCTCCAGTTCGGGTAGAAGAATCCTAAGGGATTATTTAGGTTTTGGTAATATTTGCATTATGTGATTTTTATTAGCCTAGGGGTTATGGTTTTATGTCCCCCTCTTGATCTTTGCTTGTAATCTCTTTAATCTATCTAATAAACAGGTAGGGGTCTCCTAAATCCTCTGTCTCCACTAGGCAGCTATTGGCACCCTGTCTATCAAGGGAAACTCATAAGCTGTGGGATGCATGCAGGTCACCTACCCCTGCTTGTTTAATTAAGCGTTCATAATATCTTACACAATGATCTTTTTTCATGAAGATGATGATGAATTATGTGGTATGACTTGGATGAAAGATACTGGTTCCAATAATTAAAATCTGATTCTTGGAGATGAAGACAAAAATATGATATATGTGGCCTCAACACAGGAAATTACAGATTCAAAACCTACAGTTAGCCAATCAGCTGCATGAGTACATGATAAGGAAGCCAGGTAGTTGTTGGCAGAAACTGATTTTGGATTTTATGACATAGAAAAGGTATTGCTTTGAGTTAAGTCTTTGTGACTTCAAATCAGAGGACGTGGTGTGCACCTAACACAATTCTAGCCCATTATGTATTAGTGTGTAATGCTCACTTTCTTCTCCTTCAGTAAGAGAATGATGAATGATTGAATGATCTACAAATTGAAATGGGAAAGCCATGATTTCCTAGCCCACCCAAAAAAAAAAAGCAGCTTGAAACTGTTACTTTATACTTCTTGTAGAATAGAAAAATCATCACCGAGTTACTAGAATTTAGAAAAAAACATAAGAGGATAGCGAAAACAAGAACGCAATAATGCAAGCATAAAAGTTCATGAGGGATATATTAGACTAAATGTATTCATATGCTGAGCTAATTTAAAGAAAGTTGTGTATAGAGGCATAGAAGTTCACGAGGAATACATCTCCCCAAGTATTTACTGATTCTTCCATTCAAGTAGCTACTATCAGGAAAGCAAGTAATGAATCATAATATCTCAAGCAGAACAGGGTTTTAAATTTTGACCAAAACGGGAGAAACTTAACAAATTTGTCTTGGTTTCATATGTTTAATACAATTCACTTAAGTAAGAGACTCCTGCAGTCATAGCAGAGATCATAAGTGACTCGGCTGAGTCAGTGAATCAATTTATGATTTCCATGTTGACCAAACTGCACTGCAAGTGAGATCGAAGAGATCATAAGTGACTCGGCTGACGGGTATTTTTGTTCTCGGGGCCTGATCTGACTATGTCCTGGTTGGGCACCTTTTGTCTTATATTTTTTTTCTCTTGCCTTCCTACTACCTTGTACTTGTTCTCGCTGGGTTCATATTCTTGTGACCCTTTTGGCTTTTTGTTCTTTGTTGCACTTTAATCCATCTTTATATATATATATACTTCTGATTTACCAATAAAAACAGTTTCTCATCAAGCCTCAAGGTCCCTTTGGCATTCATCCAAAAAATTCCATGTTAGACGAAGACACAGCTCTCTTCCTTCGAAGTTCGAAGCTCTACATGCAAGGAGTTTCCCATTAACCCCAATAGCATGTCTTTATTTGCGACATTTCAGTTAACAAATTGTGGATGTACCTATGCAAAGAAATTCTTCTAGCAAGGGAAGTAATATTCTCAAGAGAATTGTGTTCTAAATGTGCAGGACAAGAACAACAATATCTACATACAACTTCTTGATAAATCAAAGATCACAATTCATACCATCATATGCATAAGGAAATTTTTTTAAAAAAAATCATGAAAGTGATCAAGAACAAGCAATTCCTAAAATTGCTACTCACAGAAGAAGGAATTTTAGTAGAATATATGTAATAACAGAACAAAGAAGAGGAAAATTAGTGTTGCTTATACCTGGCTAGGGATCTGTCTCTTGTAGAAGACCGACGAGGGTGGAAAATTGGCTTTGTAAGATGGCAGTGAATGAACATAGATTGAAAAAAACTTTTCATTACCCTTCAGGAACCTCTCCCAAAGAGGTGACAGTTGTAATGGTCCTCTGGTCAAGAACATGAGAGCAATCTTTGGAACTCTCCTGAATGGATAATTCTTTATCTGAGGAACGAAAGACGCTCGCCATAACAGCTCTTTGTCACTCATATTGTGCAGCAAACCGGAGGGAGGTCTGATCCAACGCTCTAAGCTACTTGGCTCTTCGAAGCATTGCTGCAAACTGAACTGGACTGAGGTCATGACATTGCGAGCTCCGAAATATCGGGTCTTGTACATGCAAAGTACAGAAAACCCAAGACCCAGAACCAGAATCAGAAACAGCACAAAGAACTGGAGAGGTCTCAAAGGAAAAGCCCTGGACTGGTTTGTTCTGGTAATGGTGGTAGGATCCTTGGCTTCCTCTAAAAGCACAACCTTTGATTGCATCTTAATCTAAGAATTCTATCAAATTCACCTTCTGGGTATTTGAATATCAGGGTTATCGAATTCAATAGCACCCTCTTCAGAATCTGAGAATATCCAGAGTCTGAGAACAATCAAAAGTATAAAAAAAAAAATGGAGAATTTTTACCAAATGGGTATTTGATTAATGAGGGTTTTTTCAAGAATCTAATCCAATATGGGAAGCTTTTCGATCAAATCGGTTTTTCTTCCTCTAATGGCGAAAATCGATTAAAATAAACCATGAGAGAAAAGGGTAGGAGAAATACCAAGTGGGTATTGGAGATTTGGTGAATTTATGAAGAATCAAAGACGTTTGAGCATTAAATCGATTCGTTCATTATATTTCCTTCATTACTGGGATTGCGACAGCTTTTCTGGTATGATACAGAGGTGTTTCAGAGAGAGGTTTTAAGAGGTTTTAAGAGTAAGTCTTTCTTTATTTTCTGAACCGAGAAATTAATTGCAGAGAAGGAAAGAAAGGTGGATCTCTGAGAGAGAGAGAGTCCGAGTAATTGGGAGTCTAGAGAGAGAGACTAGTGTTGACTTGTAATGTTGGGTGAAGAAATCTAGGAAGAGATGTTTTGTCATTTGTGGATTCTGTTTGGAATTTAGGATGTTTTACAGAGAAACAGAATCACTACTTTGTCAAGCATCTCTAGAATGATAGACCGAAATATGGTCTACTCGACTTGGATTTGTGACACATGGTGATAAGTGGTGAGAAAAATTGAGAGAGATATCAGTGGAGAGAAGTCAAAAATCAAGGGAGAAATTAAAATGACTTCTCCAATTTCTCCCACCACATGGCGCACAATATGTGGTTACCCGAGACAGCCATTCTGGCTTCGCCAGAGAAAATCCGAGGCCTATCTAAGGAGATTTTTCCCAAACCAAAAACCCCACTTGACTGATTCTTTGTGGGCCCCACTAAATGATGGGTCCCACAGTCCTCAGCTTCCCGAATGTTTGTGATGCGTGTGGTATGAACACACCATACGTGGGGATTACTCCAAATGTACTGTAGTAGACGATATAGATAGGCTAGTAATAGAAGAGCTACGTGCAGTCCACGCTCAACCCCACATCATGGATGGATGATCCTAGAGGATCAAACAGACTAACAGTGATACATACTATTACTACCAACCAAGAAGGGCATATGGGGAATCAACCAGCTCGCACACTAACCCGACCCGATAATTACCCTAAACTCTAGTTTTGTTTAGCCCCAAACAAACGGTACTGGGTTCAAAATATATAGGCTAAAACCCGGATGCCCCTAAGCGTTTTTTTGGTTGTCAAACGCTAACTTAGCACCATTAGTTATAAAGTTTTCTATATATATATATATTTTTAAAGTCTCAAATAATACCTAATTAATTTTTTCGTAGAACGATTAATTCACAATATATTTATAACTTTTAAAAGAAAAAAAATAACAATTTTTTTTTACGATTTAAACACATTATTTACATGAATTTGAAAAAAAAACCGAAGAAATATTAATATAGGAAATATATTTATTTATAATTTTTGTAAAAAATAATCTTATTTTTATATAATTTTTGGGATCATGTCCCATTTCATAATTACCTGGGTTTTTTTTTCTAACTATACCCTTAGATAAATAATTCGCAAACCCTAACTTGGTAATTATGATTAGGTTGGTTTGTCTGGCTTATGAGCGGGCCAAGTAGGTTAGGCCTATTAACTGACACTCTCCTAAACACCCCACATAGGAAATATGAAGAGTGCTAGTGGCATTGCTATCCTCAAACTGGTTGAAAAGTCATAAAGTTTTTATTTTGTGGCCAAAGGACGAACCATAAAACCAGAGGTCGATTCCTGGGCTCCACTCCCCTCATATCGGTTGTATGGAGTGGTAGTATTCCTTATGCTGACTAGTCTGAGTCTTCAAGGCTTATGGGACTAGTCTGAGTCTTTAAGGGTCAGGATATCCACGTTAAACCCAAAAAAAAAAAAAAAAAGGCAAAAGTTTAAGAATAGTGATAGGCGGACCCATGGTTTGCAAATAGAATCCATGGGTCCCTTAACTATTTCCCAAAGTTTAAATGGGATTTTTTTCCCAACTGTTTCTCAAGGTAGCAAGTTAATGTAACAACACTTGTCACTACCATCGTGAGATTTTGGAAATGTGAGATAGTAGCATTCCTCTAGGAAATATACACATTGCCACTGGCACAAGCCAGTTGGTGTGTGGTGACTCAAGAGTCACCACCACCATTTTATGATATCCTCATCAAGGCTATGACTGCATATTAAAGGTATTAATACACTGCAGTCTGTCTCGTCAAAGTTTTTAATGGATCTTCTTTCATATCTTCATTCAGATGCAATTGGGTGTACAGATTAAAGCTGGAATATAAGGGAGTTCAGACATGACCTTATATAGCAGTTTATGTCATCTATTCAAGAGCTCCCATTTATATCTTTTCCAGTAATTGAATGAGTGATATGTAAGATATCTTTCTTTTGACTTTTTCAGTATCATTCTCTTTGATGCAATGTCTCCCTCCGTAAATCCAATTTTTCCTGGTCTATATCAATAAGAGCTGCCGAAAAAGGACATTAAGGAAGATGGCAAAAAAGCATTTAACTGAAGATATGGCTACTTATAGATGGTGAACTCAACATTGAGCTGGACTCAGCAAAATGTCCACTCCTTCCCGGCTGCAAGAGAGTTGTGATCAGTTAGTCCTGATCATGATTGTCGAGGCGATTTCCCTAATATAAGATCAGTATATGCTGCATTTTTTTATATATAAATAATGGTCTTGCAATTTATACAAATTATAAATCTCAAGCTACACTTTGATACACCGCCCATCTCCCTTTGCCAAATAGAGACTGAAAGAAGCTTCTATTTATAGGCATTGGAGGCCCTTAACCATTATAAAATCTCCATGGTCAAGCTACACTTTGATAAAACCACCATTGTCAATAGTTCTACAAATAAAAACAAGGATTCAAGTGTGGGGAATAAAGAAAAAAATAGCCCACGACTAGAAAAGGGAGGGGCGGAAGGAGAGGGAGTGAACGAGAGGGAGTGAATAAAAACCAAAAAAATGGCTTGATAGTCAACTATGACTATGGAACAGAAGAGAAATTGAGAGAGAGAAGAGAGAAGAGACAGAAAGAGGCCATCCCTCTTCTTCACCTTTCTTCTTCTCAATTATGCCTAAAAATAAGAAAAAAACATATAGTAAATAGAATATATATAATTATTTATTTATGATGCTTAAACTTATTTAAATTATAAAAGACTCCTTTAAAGAGGAGTTTACGAGAATTTTGGGGACCCTAGAATAATTTTGAACATTTAAATTTATTTTTTTTATCACTGGGTCGCTTGAACCCAGCTAAGCACTTTTAACAACCATGGTCCTGATATTAGCAATCAAGACAGAAGAACCCTTCCTCATCTAGCAACAATGAAAAGACAAGTCCATATATAGAAAGTTGGTTCAGGGCAAAACACTGCGAGAAAATGGTAATGAAACTACGGAAGGACCGTTTAGGACTAATGTGTGAAACATAACTGGATAGAGACCCTGAAGCTGTTTCTAGAATCGGATAGGTGTCGCCCTGAAAATTGAAGGCAATACCGTGTTGCATCTTGCTGCAACTAAGAAACAGATAGAGATATAAGGGCAGCTTGGCATCAATTCTAGTGATTCATAAACAAAATCAATTCCTGAATTCTCATAATTGTCAATGTTGCAGTCAAAAACTTTTTTGAATTAATAATAACAATATCAGATTTGGATGCAAGAAAAAAATAATCAGCATCATTGTATGGGAGAAAAATAATCAGCGAAGTGGAAGTGGAAGTGGAAGTGGAGGTGGAGGTGTTTGTGATGATGGAGTGGGGGCGGTAGGGGTGAGGTGGTGAAGGCAACACGGTATTAAAATATGCCAGTGTAGTCAAGGCGTCTAGACGATGCCTAGGCGATTAGCCCCGATTAGGCGAGGCGTTGCCTAGGCGATAAATTTAATATAAATATATATATATCACGTATATATATTTTATATATAACATCCAAAAGACCAAAACTCCACACTCACATTCCACAAAAACATAAAATAAAAAATCTATTACAATCATTCATCACATAACCAAAGACATGTTGACATAGTGGAATATTAAACAGTTCAAAATCTGAGCCAAATACCCAAATTCATGTCACTACCATGTATAATATTAGGCCCAGATTGCGTCGAAAACGATATTTTTAATTTTAAAAAAATGATATTTTTAGTTAAAAAAACGATATTTGTAGTAAAAAAAATGATATTTTTAGTAAAAAAAACGATTTAGAATCTTGTTACTTCTTCATTACATGTTTTTTTTATTTTTTTTCCTATTTATTGGGATTTCTTGGATTTCTTTTAAGCAAAAAAAAAAAATTTACTGGGTTCGACCGCCTAAAGGGGCGCCAAGGCGGTTGAGGCCCAGAATCGCCCAAGCGACGCCTTGACTACACTGAAATATGCATCTTCACCTCCTACACTACTTGGATGCAAATATTCATTTTCTTTTTCTGACAAAGCCTACAAAATATGTCACCATGAACTCCACTTCAAAGATAGGGGTGGATGTATCCTCTGAAAAGAAGGTAGACGCACCCCTAACTCAAGCTCGGACAAAGTTATGCACAGAATTTCTCAAGCTGAGGATGGAATTGAGATGAACTCTTAGCATTCAAGAATTGAGAAAAAAACTACAAAATTTCAGGGTGCTTGGCTGTAACGACTAGCGACCACATTGTCCAATTAGAGGATGAGAAAGACACCCAAGTTATCTGTGTCATTTTCCCTCCCTGTCAGACATTGGAGTTAACTGGCCCCACCATGTCATCAAATTGGAAGTGCCTCGTCTTTTGGGATACCATGTCTAAGCAACCGATCTAACCACCCTTCTAGTTTTGGAACCATAGGGTCAGTTCAAGCATTCCTAAAAAATATAGCCTCTTCTTAACCTCCTGTTATTTCTTAGACGGGGTAGTTAAAATCACATAGATCAATCACCGAAACTCAGATAATTTGCAATTGAAACTACTCATTGACATAATTACAGGTTACTCAGAATATAGTAGCTAGCAAGCTCGCAAATATGGAAAAATATATCGTAAGAAATCATCCTTGTGTATTGACAATATACTTCACTTTTCATTCTATAGTTTAAAATTTTCGGATATATTTGTTGGTAGAGACATGTTCTTGCAGAACAAAGCGTGCACGAATACCTGTCTCGGATAATTCCAATGCCAATTTGGATCCTTCTTTGTTAAAAGAAATCCAAAAGAATGATAATAAATTAAAAATCTTATGTCATCATCCATTTCCATTATTCCAAGTTCTAAATTCTAATTGCTCCAAACTAAGTATCGAGTTGAAGCATTTTCTTAGAAGGAATCCAAACCCACAATAGACTCCAAATCAACTGTTTGAAGAGTTGATCTTTCTAAAACCCCATGTAACATAAGAAGTCAATAAGCCTTAATTCAATAAAGTCTTCTAACAAAATAACAGCATCTTAGTATCCTACTAATAATTTAGAAACAATACATGCTGAAGATACTAATTCGCAAAGAAAACCCATCCTACACTTACAAAACACCTTCAAGCTTACTTCTCCGACGAGTTGGGTCCCCTCTTCTTCCCAAATCCAACAACTGTAGTCCGAAAAGAAACACGATGCAATTAATTAGAATTTGAAGATACATCATCCCATTAATATAAATAAATCATCAACCCTTTCAGCAAACAAATGGTACTTATAAGTTATAACTCTAAAACCTGGATTGCTACATTTCTGATAAGACCCTTAAGAAGTTAAGAAAAAAAATAGATTTGGGCTATCTTACAATCTTTTTTTTCTCTATCAATATATCTTTCAATCTCGTTAGTATTCTCTTCCCGGTAACAGGAAGTAATTTGGACAGAAAAGGGAGTCTCGGGCGTTGAGTGATTGTTGTAAGATACGGAGAGACGAATTGTTGGGAATCAAGGGAGGTTAGAAGACCCTCCGAGGTGGGGATCTAGAAAGCAATTATTATGCTAGAGGGGAGTTCCTAAAACATGTTAGGTTTAAGGTAGGCATCAGAGCGGATGTCAAGTTCTAGTCTGACACTTGGTGTGGTTCATCTCCCATGAAGTGGGTTTTTGGCAATCTTTTTTGCCTTGCAATGGATAAGGAGAGTCCAATTTCCACCTCCATAGCCTGGTTTGGAAACTCCCTGGCCCCAAGTTTCAGATGCAACGTTAATGATTGGGAGATTGAAGACCTAGCTAGGCTAATTATATTGTATTTTCAATATCTCCTTCATTTTTCTCTAGCGTTACCCAAGTTTGGTCGAGAGGTAACAAAGGTCAATTAACAGTTAGATCTTTTGTACAAGTGTTGAAGTCACTACCTAGCTTACTCTTTCCCCATCTAATTGTTTAGAACCCTGGTATAATTTGAAAGATATCATTTTTCCTTTGGACTACATCACTAAATAAAATCTTAACATGTGATCACCTCCAAAGTAGAGGCTGGTGTTTGGCTAGTCATTGTGTATTGTGCAATGCAGCAAAGGAGATGGTAGACCACCTCCTTTAACATCTGACATTTGAGGCTCCTTTACAACCATGGAAAGAAAAATCACCGAAACTGATACGAAACGGGCGATATGTATAGGTTTCGATAACCCCCTATACGATATTTATACCAAAACGAAACGGGTGATACATATCGTTTATTAGTTATCTATGTTTGAATTTATTGTGTAATTGTAACTATGTTTGCTATTTTATCTTTGAATCGCTTCCCATGACTTTATATTTTGTAAATTTGATTCCTATAACTCATTTGATTTTTTAAAAATTCATTTTGATTTTTTTTTAACGAAAATAAAAAATTATATGTATCATCCGAAACCAATACGTATAGGTTTCGGTTGGGACTTGGGATCGATACATCCCCTAAAACCCTTTTTTTTAAATCCTTGTTTACAACACAACATGAAATTGTTTGGGTCTCCGTTTCTTTCAAGGCTTCTTATCTTGTTATTCATCGATGACCCTAGAGCATTCAACAACACAAGTTTGTCCCTACTTCTAAACATAGTTACAAGATCACCGTATTATACTTGTATAATTCTTTTAGGGAGGGTCACCGTTTAAAATTGTGTACTTTTGTCGTGTTACGTTTTATACGCGTATTACTATATAATACGCATTTAACACATGAATTCCATATTAAACACGTATGATACACATATTTTTGCCGTACTTTTACTGTGTTAAACGCATATTCCATATTAAATTATTATTATTATTATTAAGGATTAAAAATACGATTTCGGGGGATGTATCGGTCCCAACCGAAACCTATACATCTCGGTTTCGATAACGGTTTTGGACGATACATATAATTTCTTCTTTAAAAAAAAATCAAATTAAATTTAAAATTAATAAACAAATGAGTTATAGGAACCAAATTAATCAAATATAAAGCAATAGAAAGCAACTCAAAGACAAAATAGCAAACACAATTACAATTACACAATAAATTTTTTTAAAAAAAAACTAATAAATGGTATGTATCACCGGTTTCGTATCGGTTTAAATATCATATATGGGTCTACCAATACTGATACCGATACCTATGTGTATCGCCCGTTTCATATCGGTTTCAGCGATTTTTATTTCCATGATTATTATTTATTATTATGATTTCTATAATTTATAATTATTAATTATTTTTTAATTTTTCGTACTTTTGCCGTGTTTTTGTCGTTTAACATTTATATTTCCCGAACGGATCATTGCCATATTATATCCGTACTTGTACTTCGTAACTATGCTTCTAGAGGATATTGGATTTGATGGGAAATATATAAGGAGAGGAATATGATGATATTTGAGGATGTGTCATTGCCAATCAGCTCAATTCGCGCAATGGTTTGTCAGTATCTAGTAGATTGGGCTTCGAGTAGAGAATTCATAGCTTATGTTTAAGATTGATCGGTTGTTGTATTAGTTTTGTTTCTATTACTTATGTATGCCTCTCTTTGTTTTGTTGGTTTATCTTGGTAAACTGTTGGGTATTCCCCCCGCCCCCCATATTTATATAAAGTCGGTCTCTGGGTACTCCCAAATATACTCCCTAATCCGAACCGTCTATAACTACTAACCACTAAGGGCTAAGATTTAGCTTGGCTTATTTCGTCTTTTCTAATGTCACATTAGCTCTAATCCTAACCGTTTAATAATTGAGTTAAACGGTTAGGATTTGGGAGTACTCGTTGACTAATTCTTTATATATGATTCTCATTTTTTTTTTTTGATTGGTAAATCATTTCTATTAAAGCAAAGAGCAGTTTACAAAGGTGTAAACTAACTACCAAAGCAAAAGCAACAACAAGGAAGAAAACGATTACAAGCCTGTATGGCTACTAGTTGACCTCAACAATAAATGGCATCCCTCACTTCTTGTCCCATAGAACTTATGGAACTCCATACCAATATCCATTGCCGCACCCGAGATATGAGCCTTTGGTCAGAAGAAGAGGAATTCTCAAAGACCCTCTCATTCCTCTCCTTCCAAATAGCCCACGAAAGAGCACCGGGTAAAAGAGTCCGGATGGATTCCTTAGCCCCCACCAAAGCCGACAAATATCATCCCGATAAGAAGCTTAGAAAGGAGGAAGGGAAGACCCACTCCACTCCCATCCGAGCCAAGAAATAAGCCCAAACCCTAAAAACAACCGGGCAGTGTAAGAGCAAATGATTCACAGACTCTTCCGCCTTCAGGCACAAAAAGCAGCGGTTTGCCAAACTCCACCCTCTCCTCTTCATTTGATCAAGCGTAAGGATTTTATTTAAAGCAGCGGACCAGAGGAAAAACGATACCTTCGAGGGAACCTGGTTAGCCCACACAGCCTTATGAGGAAAGGAACGCGGAGGGACAAGGTCAAATGACTGCAAAAGTGACCGCATTGAAAATCGGCCGGAGTTGCTACGAAACCACAACCTACTATCACTAAACTGGGATCTAGGGACGGAGACACTCAACCGGGTCAACAGACGCTGCATATCCTCAACCTCCCAATCATTCAAAGCTCTCCTCAACCTAGGACACCAAACTAAAGCACTCCCCAACCTCTCGACACACTCAGCTACAGAAGCCCCTTTACAGGTAGCCAAGGAAAAGATAGACTCAAAGTCGTCCTTGAGCCTCGACTGACCACTCCAAACATCGAGCCAGAACTGGATATCGGATCCATTACCCAATTTGAAGCTAATGAATGGGTCTAGGGCCTTAGCGACCCCCATAATACCTTTCCAGAGGCCCACCCCGTGGGCTCCCCTAACCGCCCTCGACGCCCAAGTTGAAGCCAGCCCATGCCTGGCAATGATAACTTGCCGCCACAAACTCTCCCTATCCTAACCAAACCGCCAAACTCATTTGCCCAAGAGTGACTTATTCACCTTAGTGAGAGGGACGAGGTTAAGGCCCCCCACCTCGACCGGCTTACAAATTTGATCCCATGCTACCAGATGATATTTACGATTGTCCCTCTCGTGCCATAAGAAATCTCGTTGGAGGCGAGACAGGGATAGGGCAATGGAACGGGGAAGCGTAAAGGTGGAAAGGAAATAGGTTGGGAGGCTACGGAGAGTACTCCTGAGAAGGGTCAACTTACCACCTTTGGAGAGAAGACAGGACTTCCACCCGGCTAGACGGGCAGAGACCCTTTCAATAACCGGGGCCCAAACAGCTTCGGCCTTGAACGGGACCCCCAAAGGTAGGCCTAGGTAAGTAGATGGGAGAGTCCCTTGCTGACACCCGAACACACTAGCCAATAGGGCAATTTGGGGAACAACACCTACTGGTAGAATCTCACTTTTGCTCAGATTGACTCGGAGGCCAGACACTGCCTCAAAACACCTTAAGAGGCATCGAAGGTGGATAAGCTGGGACACTGAGGCACCACAGAACACTAATGTATCATCGGCAAACTGTAAGTGTGAGATACTGAGACACTCCCTACCCACGGAGAAACCTGTAAACACCTGCCCATTTGCTTTGACCAACATACGACTCAGTGCTTCAGAGACAATAATGAACAGAGCAGGAGACAGCGAGTCTCCCTGCCTGAGCCCCTTGGAGCTACGGAAGTACCCTTTTGAGCTTCCGTTGATGAGGATTGAGAACGAAGCAGATGATATGCAAGCTTTAATCCACAACCTCCATTTGGCACCGAAACTCATTCTACCCAATAGATAGAGGAGGAATTCCCAGTTAACATTGTCGTAAGCCTTTTCCATATCAATCTTACAAATAAGACCTGGGGCTTTAGACTTCATGCGCTCATCCACACATTCATTAGCGATAAGAACGCCGTCTAAGATCTGACGCCCCCGCACAAAGGCGCCCTGGTGAGGGGATATAAGAGATCCCAAGACGCTCCGAATACGAGTAGCCAGCACCTTAGCTAGGATTTTATAAGCGCTACTGACCAGGCTAATAGGACGAAACTCTTTCAGCTCCTGGGCCCCGACCTTCTTCGGGATCAGGGTCACGAAAGTATTGTTGATAGCCCTATCGAACGACCCTGAGACAAAGAGTTCCTGTAAGAGTGCTAGAAAATCCCCCCCAACAATATCCCAACAGGCTTTATAAAATTCAATGGAGAATCCATCCGGGCCTGGGGCTTTATTGCTAGCCAGGGACTGGATGGCATTCAAAACTTCCTCTTCCCGGAATGGTCATTCCAAATCCACACTTTGGGCCTGGGAAATGGAGGCAAAAGGAAGACTGTCTAGTTTTGGACGCCAAAGGACTTTCTCCGAGTACAGATCCTTGTAGAAACTGACTACGCTATCCTCAATAGCCTTCGGATCCGACCGACTCTCACCGTCGATAATTAGGCTAGATATAGTATTTGATTTTCGACGGAAATTGGCTACACAGTGGAAGAACTTAGTGTTACACTCCCCCTCCTTCAGCCAGCAGATCCTCGACTTCTGTTTCCAACTAATCTCCTCAAGATTCACGATTCTCAGGTAGTCACTCTTGAGAGATTCTCGGGCTCGACTTTCCTCTCCAGTTAGAGGTCGAATACTCTCCATGGAGTCTAGGGATGCAATGTTGAGTAATACCTCAGCTTTATGTTCTGCCACGTTCCCAAAGACCTCCTTGTTCCAGATCTTTAGTTTAGCTTTGAGGGCTTTTAACTTCAGACCGAACCGCCTACTGGGGGAGCCCCAGACCACCTGGGAGGCCCAGACCTCGGCTACAAAAGCTTTGAACCCCTCCGACTGAAGCCACATATTTTCAAATCGGAAAGGAGTGGGGCCACCCGATACACTCTCTGGAGCCAATAGGATTGGCATATGGTCGGAGGTGGGGCGAGGCAGGGAAGACTGGACAAGATTAGGGAACATGGCCTCCCAATCAACCGAGAAAAGGAACTGATCCAACCTGCTAGCACGGCGGCCAGATGGCAACTGCGACCAGGTAAACTGGCTACCACGCGTGGGATAGTCGACCAAACTATGGCGAGAGATAAAACTAGCGAATCTTTGCATCTTGGGCGACATAGATTGAGCCCCACGCCTCTCATAGGGGAACCGGACGCAATTGAAATCTCCCCCCAAACACCAAGGGGCATCCCACCTACCACTAATGTCATCGAGCTCTTGCCAGAATTCGGCATCTGCCACAGACCCCGAGGGACCATAGATCCCAGAGAACACCCATGAATTCCCCCCATTGGGCAACCGACAAAGAATAGAAATCGAGTACGCCCCAACTTCGGATTCCAATACCTCGACTCTGCCCGGATCCCACAGGAGCAACATGCCTCCAGACGCCCCTAATGAGTCCAAGCTGATCCAGTCTGAGGGGCCCTCCCCCCATAAGTCCCGAATCAGACGAGGGTCGAGAGATGTCAACTTGGTTTCCTGGATGCAGAGCATTGATGGCTTTTTAGAAGTGACAAACTTTTTGATTGCCGCATGTTTTGCAGGGCAACCCAACCCTCTAATGTTCCAGGAGAGAAGACTCATAACTGACATTGGTCACTAATGGAACCCTGGCCCAGTCTCTTTGATCGAGGGTTAACTTTCCGACTCGATGTAACATAATTTATGTCCCATTTCAACTTCCTCAACTCCGAAGAGGACCTCCTAACGGATCTTGCAGACCGCCTTGGGGTAGCTTGACCTCAGACCCACCCCCTACTCTTTCAAGAGATTGAAGTAACCTCCTGAAATCCTCCTCATGGCCCTCCACGGAAAGGCCCAAATACTTGCTCATCCCTGCCATTTTACTCAATACCCAAGGCGATGAGGTGACAGGAACATTGACTTGGGGAGAGGACGTCCTCCGGCCCAAGATACCAGATAGTTCAACTTGGAGAGGACCCATAAGCCCTGACACCGACCTAGAGTTATTTTCAGTGAGGTTGATCATGCAGGGTACTGACTCTGACCTTCCTAGTCTCGTTTTTTCCTCATCAGGCTGTAGTATCATAGTTCCCTGGTTTTGCAAGCCCATAGAAATGGGAAAAAAAAGCAATTTGTAAGTCCATAGAAATGTGACCTAAAAGAGATTTTCTAAAAGGGTTTTGCTAAAAGATACATTAGCAGCCTGCTAATGTGCACGGCAGCACAATCAGTGTAAGGTTGAAACAATGTGATTTTCCCACATGACCTAGTAGTTCTGTTTAGACGAAATCAAGCTCCTGATTCCTTACCAAATACCACTGGTGCATATTATATTGAACTAGTATTATAAATCTAATTAAACACTATTAACAAACAGCAGATATTCGAATTCCATGGATTCTCATCACCAAGCAAGCAAACATTACACAACAAATACCATAATCGTCAATCTCACACATATGCGAACTTAGAGATCTATAGAAGAAGAAAAATGCAGGGACGTACCGGCAGTGACGAAGCGCCGGTTGTACTGCATGCGCTTGTGAGCTCTGCCTCTGGGCTTCTTCTTCTTGTCTTGCTTCGCGACCTTAGGTGTTTGGCCTCTCACCTTCCCAGCACGAGCCAGGGATCCGTGAACCTTACCTGCAAACACCCATCAAACGATTGGATTCAAGCCCGTATCATGATCTAATCTGAGCTGAGAAACAAATGATCGAAACCACCCTAGATATGAATTTGAAAAAAGACAAAGAGATGTAGATCTGAACAGAGAGAGCTTGAAGCTTACCCATGGTGGATTGTTAGGGTTTTTGGCTGCTGACTGTTATTTTTACTTCTTCTGTTTTCCGGAGATAAAGTCTGAGAGGATAATGGAGTTTTAGGGTTAGCGTTTTGGAGAGTTTATATTAGGGCTGCAATCGAGCCAAGCCATACTACGGCTCGACTCAGCTCCGCTCGTTTGAGCCAAGCTCAAGCTAGCATTTAAGGCTTGAAAGAATCCAGCCAACTTTTATTTGAGCAGTTGAGCTCGAATGTTTAAATAAGCCAAGCTCTTTGATTCAGCTCAACTTGAAGCTCGGCTCATTTAGGGCTCATTCGGCTTAAACTCGACACAACTCGAAAAATAAATAGACACGATATTTTTTGAATGAGGATTTTGCATATCAGCTGCTATCTTCTAGCAGCTTTACAAATAATGAGTAAAAGTTTTGCGAATTAACTCATGGTTTTGCAAGCGTTAGCCTCCTCCTTAGTTTCCTCATATATTTGTTTGTTTTTATAAGAAAAATAACTATTATGCCATCAGATATTTCATAATCTTACAAATCTTTAATTATCATTAAACTATAGTTAGTAAGTTTTAACCCTTGTGAGTAAGATTCACAGCTTTACGTAATAAACCATCTAACCCTAGTTTTAAAATTAAAATATTAACGTGTCCCCTTTTAACTTTCTTTAACTTAGGTTATACACTAACCCTTAGAGTTAAAGCATCTAACCTTGGTTTTAAAAGGAAAAAAAAAAATTAACATATCTCCTTTGTACTCCCTTTAACTGTGGTTAAGATTAGTTGATCTTTAACCCGAAAGGTAGATACTTTAACCCGAAGGATTAGTTGATCTTAACCATATTTAAAGGGAGTTAAAAGGGGACACCTTAAATTTTTTATTGTTTTTAAAACCATGTTAAATGCTTTAATCTTAAGGGTTAGTGAATCTTAACCATGATAAAGAGTTAATAGACACTATATTTTTTATTATTTAAAAATATCAAAATTAGATGTTTTAACCCTAAGGGTGAGTGAATCTTGACAACAGTTAAAGGGAGATAAATATAGACACGATAATTTTTCTAATTTTTTTTAAAAAAATCAAGGTTAAATGCTTTAACCCTAAGGATTATTGAATTTTAACCATAATTAAAAGGAGTTTAAAGGGGATACATTAATTTTTTTATCTTTTAAAACCAAGGTTAGTTGCTTTAACTCTAAGGGTTAGTGTATCTTAACCTAAGTTAAAGGGAGTTAAAAGGGGACACTTTAATTTTTTTTAAAAAAAATCAAGGTTAGATGCTTTATCCAGGGGCGGAGCCACATGGGACCTAAGGGGGCTGAACCCCCCTGAAATTTTAAAAAAAATAAAACTATAGTAGGGGTGGAACCAGGGAGACGGGAACTCTAGCCTCCTAAACTTCTAAGATAAATAAATTATTTACAAACAGACACAGACAAATGAGATAGCCCATGAACTCAACCCTAAAAAATAAATAAATAAAATTCAAGGGCTACGCCTCTGAACCCCATTGTTAGCCTCCCTGCAAGAGAGTCCTGGCTCCGCCCTTGACTTTATCCCGTAAGGGTGTCAATCTTAATCACAAGAGTTAAAACTTATTAACCATAGTTTAAGGGTAGTTAAAGATTTGTAAGATTATGAAATATCATAAAGGCACAATAGTCATTTTCTTAATAATAACAAACGGATGTCTAAGGAAACTAAGAATTGAGGTTGCTTGTCTAACAGTTGCAAAACCATGAGTTAATTTGCAAAACTATTTTCTCATAATGATGTATTTGCAAAGCTACTAAAACATAGCAGCCAATATACAAAAATCCCTTTCTGAATATGTTCTTTATATTAATACAATTTTTTAAAAAACTTTTAAGAGATTAAAATAAGCTAATAACAAGAAAAGTTAAAAAGCTAAAAGTAGAAACTCTTATCTACCTTTCAATTCTTTGATCCAAAGGATTACTCACAAATCTTCACATAATAATGTATTAATTTTCTGTAATTTCTTATATTATAATTTATTAATAAACTATTTTATTAAAATTTTAAGAAATTATTTAGTGAATCAAGCTTGAGTTAACCCGATCTTTGCTAAACTTGAATAAAGTTCGAACTCGATCAAGCTTGGTTTTGATCAAACCAAGATCAAGTCTAAACATTCCAGCTCGAATCAAGCTCAAGCCAAGTTTGAACATGTTCAAGGCAAGCTCAAACTTTGGCAAGCTCGGCTCAGCTTGACTCAAATACACCCCTAGTTTATATTGTGGAGCGTATAGGGATATCACATGATCTACTTTTTAATTGAGCCTAGTCGGGCCGGGTTTTCAAGCCAATTCCAGTTAGAGGCCTAGTCTAACAAGGCTCTAGGCCTAAGCCTCTAAGCCCAAGCCTTCCCATCTAATTAATCAAGCCAGGCCTACAACATGTCGGTTTGTGTTGGGCCTCGGGCTTGACACCCATGCAAGACCCATTAGAAAAGAGGAGTGCTAGCACTAGACGCTAGTAGTGAAACTTGTCCTTAGTTGATAGTCGATAGCTTCCATAATGGTACAGAACAATAGTATCATTTGAGTAGATACATGAATTTGAGTAGATACACGAATTGCTTTAAATACAAGAAGCTGAGTAGGCAAATTGGTCCGAGTGGAGAGAAAAAAAAAGGGAGATTGAACTTAAATTCTTTTCTTGAGCTATCCATTTTCCTGAAGAGACGGATAAGATATCCCAGTACAGTGGTATCTTGATGCCGTTAGGAACGGGAAAAAATAATTTCTAATGAATCAAAAAAAAATTGAAAAATTGGATTTATGTCCAACGGATCACACCTATTAAGAAAAAGTAACATTAAGAAATTTAATTTTTTCAATGGAGGAATAATCCGCTCATCGTACTAATTGAGCGTCTCCCCACTCTCAAAGCTCTATAGCTCTTCTGAACTATAGTTAAGATGTTTTAACTCATGTGATTAAAAAAAATATTTTTTTCCTAAAAGTCAAGGTTAGATTCTTTAACCATAAGGATTAGTAAGGGATCGTTTTGCATCAATTATGGTAATTCTTATAAGTTTTGATTCTTGTAATCAATTTTATACTGTAAATGTATTTGATAATTGTCGGTCAAAATCAATTATGAAGAAAAGAAATAATAAAAATATATTTAAATAAAAAAAAGAAAAAAAAATTAAAAAAAATTTAGGCATTAAATATTTTTTATATCATCAATACATATTAAAGTGTCATAAAATATTAATTTTTTAAAATTATGTCTCAATTTTCTCGTCAAATTTGATGCTTATCTCGTTCGTTTTAAATGTGTATCTCAAAATTGATTCTGGAAATCATATTTTTTTGTTCTCTAAAAATCGTGTTTAAAGTAAAACGATTCTTAAAATTGTTTCCTAAAAATGACTTGCCAAACGCGTTTAGAATGTTTCTGTTCCTAAGATAAGAAAAATCGTCCCCAATGAATGATGCCAAATAACCCTAAGTCTCCTCATGTCCAAGGTGTCCCACATTTTAAGTCCTTTTAACTCTTTTAAGGTTCAAGAATCAAACCTTCGTTTATACGGGAAAAAAGTTAAAATTCTTTTAACTACATGATTCAAAACTTCTTAGGCATGGTTCAAGTATAGTTAAAGGCGCTTTGTGACCGGAGCCATTGAAAGAATTATTTTTCTTGAAGGATAGCAACTGCAAGTTTCCCTACTGGATTTGAAAATCTGTATAGTTACAAAAGCCTTCTCTTAACTCTGGTTAACAACTTCTTACAAAAGCCTTCTCTTAACTCTAGTTAACAATTTTTAATTTTTTAAGTAGTATTTGGATTATATTTTTTTAGCCAAAAATCAATTATGATAAAATTGATTGTATAGAAATTGTTGATCAAATAATCATTTTTTTCAAATGATAGTATTCGGAGAATATAAAATTCAAAAGACTTTTTACAAAAGCCTTCTCTAGTTAACAACTTTTTACAAGAGGCCTTCTCTTAACTCCGGTTAACAACTTTTTACAAAAGCCTTCTCTTAACTCCAGTTAACAGTTTTTAAAATTTTAGAGTTAAAATAATATAATATTTTTCTAAAAATAAAGGTCAGATGGCTAACTCGGTTAATAATTCTTAACCACAGTTAAGGGACACGTATTGACTGTGGGACGTAGCCGGACTCCTTGTTATAATATAACTGGAGAATTTGAAGTCCGCTACAAGCGTGAGACTTTGAGAGTTTGGAATCCTCTTCTGTCTATAACAAGGATCGCTGGAAGAAAAGCCGAAAACATAAATTAAGGTTTTTCAACGCAGCGAATCGGAATCCGGTTTTAGGGTTTTCAGAGAAAACGATCGATCGAGGTATGTCGAGTCCTTCTCATCTTTGTCCCTTGGCCATTATCTTTCTATTTGCTGGAATTTATTCTCTCGCATCAACCATTCATGATCGATCTGATAAAAAGTATATGTATCTATCATGCAATTCTGGATCTATAGATTATAGGTGAAAATCTAGTTTATTTAAAATTATGGGGATTTGATTGTTTGGCAGTCTTGCATAGACGGATTGTAGATATACGATCTTCGCTTAATCATCTTCTAATGTTGAATTGATTTATAGATGAATTGAGAAAATTCTGGTTCAAATTATTGTAAGTTTTAGGGTCATCGCCGACTCCGCACGGCCGCCGGCGGGCTGATCGAAATCAATGTTCGACGATGTGTGATGATCTCCTAGAAGGATCCTCAATAAATAGATTAGATTCGATTTTAATTGGAGTTTTATAGAGATTTGGATGGATTGAGTTTGTTCCTAACTAGATTGTTATTTGAGATTAGGTATTTTATTATTAGTATGTATAAATGGGGTTTATGGGGCAATAAGATGGTGTTGAATTATAGATTTATGAGTTGAAGTTCTGAAATAAAATTTTCTTTTGTTCTCTAGAGAGAATTATCTATCCATCGTGCTTGGTGGCGTAAAAGGCGAGTGAATTGTTTGGTTTATTTTCTTCTTATTCTATTTTTTTTCTCCTTTATTGTGTACTCCATTTTGTACGTTTGCGAAAAGCTCGCAAATTTGGAATTTTCACTTGCTCGATATACTTCCACTGCATTACGTTGGGTTCAGTTAAACAAAACTGTGAGGACTTAGTTGCCTATAGCAGTTCTGCAGATGCAGATCTTTTAAATTTTATTTATTTTAAATGATGAAACGAGAAAACTATAGTTGTCTGGATCATTGCTTTGCTTGTTCATTTAAACAAACGTGTCTTGATTTAATTGTCTGTTCGCAGTATTGGATTGGTGAACTGTGGATGTCTAGTTTTCTTAATTTTGTGATCTTGTTATTTTTATTTTTTGTATCGTTGAGATGAGGAAATTATAATTAATGGGGAAGGATAAAATAGGAACTGCGCATGGAGATGGTGAACTGATTCTAGGATGCCTAGTTTTTATCCAGTTTTGACACACAATAATTTTGTGAGTGGGAGTTAATTTTTCAATATTTCTTTAGGACTGATAAGTTGGTAATTTTGGTCTATACTTTTGATGCGTATCAGCCTTTTCATATTGCTGATGCAGTATAAAGATGTGATAGCTGATATATTCTGATTTTTATCATGTAGGATGCTCTTAAAAATTCACATATATGACCTCTTTCTCACTAGTCTCGAGCCTGCTTCTTGATCTCAATGGCTTATAAAGTTTACAATCCTTTAATTAACAAAAATGTTAGTTGTTAATTGTTACAAGATTAAAATTCTTCCATTTTTCAGCAAATAGTATTGTTCCGTGGAGCTAATGTCCAAAATATGAAATGGATTTTCTTAGAATGTTTTTCTCCTGAATATCATTCAAAAAATTTTTGGACTGCCTATACTAATGCTTGAAGATTTTAGACGGTGTCTAATAGATGTCGTATGTCAAGTCAATACAACTACATTGTTTTTGTTTCACAAGAAGTCAGGCTTTAAGTTGGCTTTTCTAAACATGATCCAAAGATAGCCCCCAACTCGAATCCCTATGTGGTCAGCAGATATTGCTATAAGTTTTGATTGAACATTGTCTATACTACTAAAATGCCTTCATGGATTCTATAATTGGATATTCCTTTTATTTAGTGTCTTTTTTCTCCAAATGAACATCATACTATAAGACGGCCTCTGGGCTGGGTTTTTTTTTTTTCGAACTACTTAGTGTGTTATCTAGGTTCATAGAGTTATTTTTCTCTCTCAATGGGTGCCTCTCTTTGTATTCTCGAGTGGTGGGCTTTGAACCAATTGACTAATTAGCTCAAGAATCCATATAATTCCTTACAAGATAATTTGCTAATTGGGAAGGGCTGAGTCTAAAAATAGCATCACAGCTTTGTTGTAATTAGCTGTACCTGCATATGCTTGTTTCTCATGGGCCACCAATAATTGGATTTCTATAAATTCATGCATATATTATTCACACACATATATGGTTATTTCTTTCTTCCAAATTCATAATGGATGATAAATAAAAAAACGACAGGTGACCCTGTGACAGAAAAGTAAATTTCCCTCTGCAGTTGCTTCATGAACATGACTACCTTGTTATGAAAATCAAGACAAAATGCTAGCACCTGTCATTAAGACTATTGTTATACTAATTATATATATATACTTCTCATGAATCTTCTATTTCAAATCATGTAGGACATTTTACTGTCTCTTTGCAGTAGAAATTTTGCTCATCCATTTGCCAGTAGTATATTGTATATACATCTATGTGAATAACAATAATCTTCTTCCTTATTCTATCCAGCCTCAAATGACTATATTTAATCTTGCTCACCCACACTTGGTATACTTATTACTCTCATATGTTGAGCATTGCATCAATTTTGAATTGCAGTTGCCTTTTATTTTCCCGTTGGCATTGAACATAAGACAACCATTTGCGTTCCTGATCCTTTTCTTTAATTTCACTCTAATGATTTTGAACAGAAATGAGTGCAAATGGTGGGGGCCCACCCAGGGGCAGTGCAGCAGCGACTGCAAGTCTGCGTAGGCGGAGAACAACCGGTGGTGGTGGGACTGCGGCAGGGGCAAGCGGCAACATGCTCCAGTTTTACACAGATGATGCTCCGGGGCTGAAGATTTCTCCCAATGTCGTGCTCGTAATGAGCATAGGATTCATAGCATTTGTTGCCATTTTGCATGTCATAGGTAAGTTGTACCTGGTGCCTAGAGAGGCTGGGAGGTCTTAGTCATACAAAGAAGTTCATCATATGTTTTGACTTCATAACTTTAACTTAGCAACAATATGGATGGGATTTTGTTTTTAGTTTGAGTTCCCTATACTGTTCGCCAGAGCCAATACATTTTGGTTATAGTTAATAGAGGATGGTAGCAGTAGTTTACAGCTACCATGTTGAATAGTTATGCTCTGGATCCTGTGAATCATATCGATTCTAGTAAATTTCTCGGCTTCATCTTGTTTAGCATTTTCTACTGGTTCCTTAGGCAATTGATCAACTTATGAGGCTATGTCCTCTCGTTGGGGTGACTGTGATTTGGTCATCATTGATTATAAAGCGCTAAGAGAGAAGCGTGCCTCTGATGGAGTATGCAGTTAGGTACCCCAATCACCTTTGATAGACAATAACTTTTGTTGACGGACGGATGTATGAACAAAAATACTGCCAATTCTCGGCCAAGGTCGCATCTCAAACATTGCATGGTGCCAACCTTTGAGAAAGAAAGAGCTATATAGCTTCCCTGTCTACGGGTCATTGCCTCATCTTCGGTAGCCGAACCATAGGGAAGGGAAGAGCAGCAGTAGCGCGATGCAGTGCAACAACTCAATCCCCACTTGCACTGTTATGGGCAGCTTCTCCTTAACTTTTAAAAATTTAATTATTTACCTTTTCTACTATATTATTTAAGGGAAATGATTCTTTAGGCTTCTGCGTGGATGCTTCTACAATGTGACACGTGTTCCTTTTAAAACTCCTTTTAATTGTTGTTAAGATTTTTCTAACCCCTACGGTTAAAGAATCAAAACTTGGTTTCTAGGGGAAAAAAAAAAAAAAAAACTAATGTTACCCTTTTATCCTAAGGCTGAGAATATCTTAATCATAGTTGAAGAGAATAAAAGAGACACATGCCACGTTGTGAGTAGTGTAACGTAAACAATAAGTCAATTATTTGAAAGAGGATAGCAAAAGACAACTGCCTGGTGTGTGTGGTTATAAGCATGAAGTTGAGATTGTAGGGTGTGTTAGATTGTAGGGCGTGTGTGTGGTTAGTTAAAATTATCAGAACACAGAAGAAAAAAAAAAAGAGAAGACAACTGCCTCATTACCTTTTTAGGTGTGTGGCCTTCAGTGGTGAAAGGTTGGAGGAAGGTTTGGGGATCCAATCCCCCGGTATGAGTTGCAAGAGCTCAACTGCCCAAGCTAACTTCTAACTCTTCTAACCTACTAACGTAGTTAAATGATAACTGAAACAATTTTTTTTTGGAAAACTGCTAGCCCGGAATCGGACTTCCGAAGTCTATTAGTTGAAACAACAAGTGTCGCCACACCTCCTGTTACCTTTAGAACTCAACTCTATAAGTTAATGTTAAGGACTGGCAGCAGCAGCAGCAGCAGCATACCATAATTTATTCAATTTCATATTTTCTTAAAAAGGATTTTGCTATCCCCAATTGCAAATCTTCTAAAGACACAATTGGGGCGCAACAAATTAAATGTCCAATATTTTATGACTTTTACCTTATAACCTATTAAAATAATGAAAGATCTATACTTGTTAGCCCCATTTTGCGTTTATAGAAAATTTTGGAGTAAATGCGGCTGGGTAGCACTCCTCTTTTTGTTAAAAATAAAATAAAAACTGCTAGAAGAGTAGCAATGTCATGTGTTGTGGTGTTGTACCACAATGAGACTTTGGAAAAAAAAATTTGAATTATGAAACTGAATTTAGTACTCCAATTAAGAGGAGGATACACATCACACACCACATACACAACATGCAGACCACACACAGGGCGGAGCCAGGTGGGGGCCTGTGGAGGCACGTGCCCCCACTCAACTTTTGAAAACCAATTTTTTTCTTCTTTCATTTTTTTAGGTATAGTATGGAAATGGGGGAGGTTGCTACCCAACTTTCGGAAATATATATCTTTTGAGTTGGGATCATATTTGAGTTCACACACGTGTCCCTTTTAACCTCATTAACTATGGTTAAGATATACTAACCCTTAGGGTTCAACGATTTAATATTTGTTTTTAGAAAAATATTAATCCTAAAGGTTAACCAGAGTTAAGGGGGGCTATGTAAGTGTGATTGAACAATTCAAATTAAATCGCAATTGGACTGGATAGAACTCATATTTTTATATTAAGTTGTTTAAGAATTTAATTGGGCATACTCATAGGACAAGGGGGAAAGTTATCCCTTTAAAAAAATTATACTATATTATTTAATATAACATAGCTATAGGGCAAGGAAGAAACTGTCTTTGGACTTTTGAAAACAAAACATATATTTTATATCATTTAATTAAATTATTTAACTTGGCATAGCTGTGAGGTAGGGAACAGTTGTTTCCTTATATAAGGAGAAACAATAGTCATAAAATATGTACAAAAAATATGGACGAAATGATTCGAGAAATTAGTTATCAAAAAAAAATAATGTGTGGGCTACGCTCCGATCAAAACCCCCTAGACCATAATATTTCGTACCCAACAAATTTCTCTACAAAATGCATCAATAATTACTACTATTTTCAATCAAGCATGGATGCCCCCACCACTAGAAAATCCTAGCTCCACTGCACACACCCACTCACCTCATGAAACTTCACCCCAAGTGAACCTCAAAACGGGGTTAATTGTTAGTCCCACATCGGATGTGTGTCATCCATCACTCTTTCTCATAAAATACCATTGGGCCATAAATGGTTGGTATCTGTTAGGGATGCACACGGTTCAGTTTGGGTCGGTTCTTAGAATTTTTGGAACCAAACCGATGAACTTCTGTTATAAAAAAACTAACCCAGGACCAAACCATAGAGCTTTGGTTTGGAAACAAATTGTAGCTAGAGACCCAAATCTTTTCATGACATTGCCTAGTTTATCAGGGGTATTTTAATCTTTAAAGTGTCTTCATACGTGCGTTTTTACATAACTGGTTATCTTGAGGGTTTTCTCATGGCCTGAGTTTGTTGTGGGTTTATTGTATGAGTCAAGGGGTGTGAGGTGTTTTTGGGAAAACTAGCAAAGAGTATAAAACATACTCTATGTGTTAAGTGAATAGTGCTTATAGAGGTCAAGGCCTCTATGTATAGTCTTAGGTGTTTCTTAGTGAAATGATAGTTTGATGTAGGTGTATGTTGAGTCTAAACCAAGAGGATACGAGTACTCTAAGTATCTAAGATCATAGAGTGTAAAACACCCTAAGTGTGTGTAAAACTCCGGGAGTCTTGTGGTTAGTGCTAGTACGCAAGACATAAAGAAGTCGGGGCCTCTCGTGTATGTTAATGTGTGTTCGATGATCACTTAGGTGAGTTAAAACATATAAGGGGTTGAGTCATGAGATGGGAGTAGGGGTTAGAATCCAGGTAGATTGAGTATGAAAATAACCCAAGGGTCAAGAGGAATGTCTTAACATCCCTCAACTTTAGAAAGCTCTAGTTTTATCACCGCTTATCAGAATTGCGTGATTCTTAAATCATTAGAAAGGTATTGGAACCCTCTTTGAGATTGATGTTTAATATTTTTACATATTTTGAGTGTAAGCTAAGACAAAAGTAAGTTTTCTGATATTTTATCTCCTGAAATTGTAGACCAGCCAGCTTTAGAGCCCTTTTAGACCATTTAAAACTCAGAATTAGGAGTTGTATAAATCATGAAAGTTGTTCCCCTTTTAAATATGAGTTCAACGCAAGTTGAATCGTCAAAATCCGATATCCGAGTCCAAAGCAATGGGCCAATTATCAGGGCGGGTTCCAGTTGAAATTTCCCCAGTTTTGCCTGTAGGTTTGATCGATTGGCCTGACAGTTCGATCGATCGGACTGAAACCCGATTGTTGCCCAGTTGAGTTCGATCGATCGGGATTCGGGACTAAACTCCGATTGATCGGTGCATGCGTTTTTAGTTCTTAAAAGTCCGGAATTACGTTTTTTTAGGGTTTTTAACCATTGAGACTATAAATAGGGGTCCTATTTAAGGTTTTAGAGTATCTCAACCTATTCTAAACCTAATTTGGCAAAAAGAAGAGAAAACCTAGTTTTTTTTAAAAGGATTGTATTTGGTGAATGTGGAGATTGCTCTTAGAAGGAGGAGAAAGCTTGGAGATCTTCCTCAAAGCTTCTTGGGAGCGATTTAGATCCAATGGAAGGATCCGTAAGGTCGATATACTATCCAAATCAACTCTATTATAATGTTTTGTTAATGTTAAAATGATAGAAATAGAGATTAGATGTATTTTTTCCTAATTTTATATGAAGTAAGCTATTATGGATGGAAATATGGTTTAATAATGTGGATGAAATGTATGGAGGATGAGAAATACTATGGAGGATGAGATGAATGTGTGGATGTGGATTGTTTTGGAGTTGTATAGATGTATTATGATTTGATGAAATGTTGGAAATGTGAAAGGGCAATAGATTCATAATTTACGTACCCAAGGTGTTTGTGAAAATGCTTGAGCGGATAAATATTAATATATTACTATGTAATTGTTAGAAATTGATTATGAATTGTACTAAGAATCATGATAAGATATATATATGTGTGTGATTGTTTGTTAAGTTATGCCTAATTATTTGCATGGTAATTGATATTCGGGAAGGTAAGAATTTAAAGGAAATTTTTTCAAACTGGGAATTCTCTAACTATATGGTATGAGACATCATAGTGGAGTTTTCATGGAGGAAGATCGGAATCTAAACGATTACCAATTCGAATGTCAATTACGACACTTATGCACAAACGCACGTGTATGTTAAGATAAGAGTCTCACAAGTCACACACGTGGACCACAAACATAAGCATTGCATACGCCTGACATTCTGAATAAGCCCAATGAGGGATTTGAATAAGTGCATGTTCTGAATAACCTGCTCGAGACTCATAAGCATAAGCATGATATATGTATGACATTCTGAATAAGCATGACATGGGCATGGTCCGTATCCTCTAAGAGTGGTATGTCAATTAAATAATTGCATGGGCATGGTCCGTATCCTCCCAGAACGGCATGTTAGTTAAATGTATGATCTGAATAAGTGCATAAGCATAAACATCTCAGTAGCACGTGGTCTCATAAGCATAAGCATCTCATAAGTATGTTGTATTCTAAGTCTAAGGTTTTCACAAGTACACGAGTCAAGGTGATGGTATGATGTATATCACATGTTCTTCTGCACTCTGATTATGTTATTATGCTATTGTTTATGGTCCTAATAAAGTGTATGTATACTATGTTATTGGTTGGATTTTATATACACTGAGTATTTTTGTACTAAACCAGACTTTTGTCCTAACAGGTTTAGAACAGGAGTACATGGCAAAATCGTGGATTGAAGAGGCTTACGTTGAAGGAGGAGGAGAAGGTGAGCCTTCCGAGGAGGGAGCCAGGAGTTTTGATAGTTACCCCTATTAGTTTATGTTTTGTTTTATTTAAAAGAATTGTAATAGACATTTTAGATGATGTTGTTTATTAGACTACTCTGCAGATGGTATTACACTATTTTTTTTATGTTGGATTTTATTATGTTGGGCAGATTAACCGTTGTACAGGATGATTTGAGTTTTATATATCGAAATTTTATTACTCTCATTTTTGGAGACTCGTGTAGTATGCCTTGTATGTCATGGGATGTAAGCAGACTTAAGAATATGGCGACCCAAGGTCCTATTTTGGTCAAGATAGAATTTGGGGTCGTTACAAAAACCAACCCAGAATCGAACCGTAGAGTCTCGGTTCGGTTCTACCCACGGGTTGGTTCCTATTAAGGTTAGGTTTAAAAAAAAAAAGAAAAAGTATAGACCTAGAACCGGTTTGGTTCGGTTCTCATATAATTTTCAGTTATTGGATTTTACATTCGGTTCTAAGTTTGGTTCAGTTCAGTTCCAAATTGGAACAAACCAGAATCGAACCAAAGAATATCGGTTTAAGTAAAATAGGACCCAGAACCGAACCGAGACTTTAAAAAAACCGACCCAAACTGAACCATGGTAATCAGTTCGGTCCGATTCACGATTTGACCCGTACCCATGTGCACACCTAGTATCCGTTTTGAGGTTCACTTGGGTGAAGCTTCATGAGGTGAGTGAGTGTGTGGTCTGCATGATGTGTGTGATGTGTGGTGTGTGTCCTCCTTTCAATTGCATACAGTAACACAAAACATTTAGTATATACTCCAAAAATTTTCTCCAAGGCTAGCCCGGATCATGCGGAACATTTATCAATCAACTATCATTTACCAGGAAGAAAAATCCGTAATTCCTTGCTCCGCCTGTGATTGCGCATGAACTTCCAACCTACGTACAAACTGGATGATCATGACCATCCAATCTGTATATCTTTTTCTTCCCCACCCCACACTTTTAAGTAATAACATGATGCAATTTACGTGATCCAACGGTCAGTAGCTGCTTCTCTATATGAAATAGGAATGAGATCCACCATCCTCAATAGACACCATCCATGAGATACACACAATAACTCGCTCAATTTGGACCATTGGATTAGTCTCAGGATTTAAGGAAGCCTTTGTCCAAAACCCTTTAAGTGTGATTCTCTCTCTCTCTCTCCTACTATCTTCCCCCAAACAGAGAGGAGCAATGGCAGGCAACGCAGCACCGCCCGTCGATCAAATGGCAGCCACAACCCTAACAGACGGCTCTGATTCTCCGGTCCAGTGGGCCCAGTTCTCTCGCCGCGTCCTGATCCGAACCATCGTCTGCCGCCCCGACGGCGGAGTCGGCCTCGCCGGCCAGAAAGTCGCCGTCGGCGGCTGGGTAAAAACCGGCCGAGAACAAGGAAAAGGATCCTTCGCATTTCTCGAACTCAACGACGGATCTTGCCCTGCAAATCTCCAAGTCATCGTTGATTCCTCTGTGGCACCTCTCGGAGAGCTCGTCCCTACAGGGACTTGCGTGTTCGTCGAAGGAGAGCTCAAGAAACCACCAGAAGGGACAAAGCAGAATGTTGAACTTAGGGTTTTGAAGGTCGTCGATGTTGGTCCTGTTGATTCCGCCAAGTATCCTTTACCGAAGACTAAGCTTACTCTTGAATTCCTCAGAGATTATGTTCATCTTCGACCTAGAACCAATACGGTATCCATTTGATCTCTCCTTTCTGTTTATGTGCGCTTTTGATTTATTCAGTTTGGTTAAGTTTATCCGATTTTCTGTTGTTTTTAATTACTTAATTTGCAAGTTGAATTTGTTTGTCGATTTTTTTTTGGAAAAAAATTGCAAATTAGTTATGCTTTGGATATTATTGGGAATTAGCTTTACTGGTCCCTGTTTTTTTTTTCCGGTTAAAGCAATCGATATTCTAATCTTTGTTTCTTGATAAGCTTTTATTAGTTGTGGTAAAAAAAAAATGAAAATTGCAAGTTGTGAAGAACTGTTGACTCCGTAAATGGTGATTAGGTGGAGAAAGGAATGAAAAGGTTGCTGTGGTCTTGATTGTTTAACCTAATAAGAAAATTGATTTAATTTTTGAAGAACATAACTACCTAGTGCCAGTTTTGATACCCAAAATGTTTTTTTTTTTAAAAAGTGAATCACCAAAATGACATTTTGGCAAACTGAAGTTGGACAATTAGTTGGCACGTTTGGA
This sequence comes from Tetracentron sinense, assembly GCA_015143295.1. Classification (NCBI taxonomy): domain Eukaryota; kingdom Viridiplantae; phylum Streptophyta; class Magnoliopsida; order Trochodendrales; family Trochodendraceae; genus Tetracentron; species Tetracentron sinense. The sequence goes on from CM026569.1 coordinate 4,640,885, forward strand.
TGGCAGATTCAGCTAATGTAATTTTGCCCCCCAAAAAAAGTTACCCTAAAGTAGCAGTAAGGAAAACTTAGCTGAATACCAAATTTCCCCTAATAGGGTTTTGACAATTGATAACTGTTATTGCCCCCTCTTTCTTACACACAAAATCCAAACTTTTTTGTTGGACAGTGAAAAATTGAATAACTTGGACCTTTAGTTTTAAACAGGCTTAGAGCTTTACAAGTCACTCTTGTCTAGGAGGTTTCTTAAACTCAGCTGTTCAACCCACTAGCAGATCCCTGTGGGAAACTTGGGGAGCAAAATTAAAGTACATATAAACTAGTATTTAGGAGATTTGGAATGAAGTAGTGTTACAAGTGTCACTAACTTCACCACTAAAATAGATTTGAGTGTAAGGGTTGATCGTTGGTAGAAGTAAAAAAGCAATCTGCAGATAAGTGGGAACATCTCTCCCTCTCTCTCTCTCTTTCTATATATATATATATATATTATATTTTCCGAGTCGTAGGGTTGGATATTCAGTGTCTTGAGAATAAGTCTGATGTATGGTTGGATGGTATGAATCCGTCTACTGCTTCATTTGATATTATCTATAATTGAACCGTTAGTGACGTTCAATTGTTCTACATGTTTTCAGATTTCTGCAGTTGCTCGAATCCGGAATGCATTGGCTTATGCTACGCACACATTTTTTCAGAAGCACGAGTTCCTTTACGTGCACACTCCTATTGTCACAACTAGTGATTGTGAGGGTGCTGGTGAAATGTTTCAAGTTACGACCTTGTTTAGTGATGCAGAAAAGGCGGAGAAGGAGCTGAAGCAGAGTCCTCTTCCATCAGAAGCTGACATAGAGGGTGCTAAGCTTCTCGTCAAGGAGAGGGGAGAGACAGTTGCCCAACTAAAAGCTTCTAAAGCGAGTAAGGAGGAGATTACTGCTTCTGTGGCTGAACTTACAAAGGCCAAGGAGAATCTGTCAAAGCTGGAGGAGAGATCTAAGCTTAAACCTGGTATTCCTCAAAAGGATGGGAAGATTGATTATTCCCAAGATTTCTTTGCTCGTCAAGCATTTTTGACAGTTTCAGGCCAACTCCAGGTTGAGACTTTTGTAAGTGCCCTTAGTAGTGTTTATACATTTGGACCAACTTTTCGAGCTGAACACTCTCACACCTCGAGGCATCTGGCAGAGTTTTGGATGGTGGAGCCTGAAATTGCATTTGCAGATTTGGAGGTACATTACATTTGATTTAAGCATATTCATTGGTAAGCCAATGTTTGAGAAGCCACCTTGAAAGCAATTGAAGACTGTCCGTGACTAAAGTCAATTTGAAGAAAGTATACACAAATATTTTACTTGCATATATATGCTTATAATTATATATACGCATATGCATGTGTGTGCAGGGGCAGAGCTAGGAATTTTTCTTTGGGGAGGGGAAGTACATATATCAAGAAAAATAATGGGATTGGGGTGTTAAGGGTTTGGGGGCGTAGCCCCCGAGAAACTTTATTTGAGTAATGGGTCCATTGTGGTCATAAAATTCGTTAATGTTGCATTCCAAAAAGGGGTCTAATAACAAGAAAATTAAACATGGGCCCTCCCTTGTGATAGTCATTTTATAAATAAAATTAAGGAAAATGCTTAACTTATTGTGCATTTCCACTATGTAACAAAATGCGGGTCTTCATTGGATCTTGCCCACCTTTTTAATACCCACTAACTGTGGTTAAGATTTACTTACCCCTAGGGTCTATCAATTTAACCTTGGTTTTTAAGAAAAAATAAAAAAACAAAAAAAACTTTAAGTTGATTAAGCTTAACCACAGTGAAAGGGGATGAAATGGGAAGACATTTGAGTATGTAGTCAAATACGGGGTGAGCTAATCACTACTCTAAAATTACTATATTTTTATATTATGGAGTGTTTTTTCACACGCATGATCCTTATTTAGTTGAACGCACACGTCTCCCCTGCTTGACACATGTCCCTTTTAATATTCATTAACTGTTGTTAAGATTCACTCACCCCTAGGATTTATACATATACCATTGGTTTTTAATTAAAAAGAATTAACTCCTAAGACAATAAATCTTAAGACAATAAATCTTAACTAGGGTTAAAAGGGTTTATGTTATACATATAGAAAATTTTACTATATATATATATATATATATATTTTTTTTTTTTTTTGGGTGGAAATTTATATTATATATATATATATATATATATGTTTAAAAAAAAAAATAAATTCCACAATGCATTATACTTTCAAAAAATTCATGTCCCCCCCCCCCGGCCCCCTGGCTCCACCCCTCAGTCCCTGTGTGTGTGTGTGTATATACATAATTACACACACATTACACACACACACACACATATATATATAAATTTGTGTGTGTGTCTGTGTATGTGCATTTGAGAGTTTAAAAATCCAATTTCATTGCATGAAGATGTGGATTTGTACCAGTTTCTAGCTGGATGATTCTCCCCAAAAGAGTTGCTACTCAACTGGGGTTACCTTAGGTTTCAAAGAAAACCATGGTAGAAGGACGAGAGTTCTAACCTCCACATTACATTTTTACATTTTATGGATAAAATAAAAGTGTAGAACCTGGACAAATCTGTTGTTTCTAATCGGCCTAAATCTTGTGGCTTCGTGAAAACATATTTCTATGTCAAAAGATGTCAAAGTTTGCCTACATTTTGTAGGATGATATGAACTGTGCAGAGGCGTATGTGAAATTTCTCTGTCAGTGGTTACTTGACAATTGTCTGGATGACATGCAATTCATGGTTAAGAATTTTGATCAAACTGCGATTGATCGGCTAAAGATGGTTTCTTCAACCCCATTTGAGCGCATTTCTTACACAGAGGCAGTGAAGCTTCTAGAGAAGGTTACGGAGAAGAAGTTTGAGAATAAGGTGGAATGGGGAATAGATTTAGCATCTGAGCATGAAAGGTACTTGATGCTCTTGTGTCTTGAATGTGTGCTATATGTTTTTTTTTACTTGAATCGTGTATAGAGAGGTCACGTTTAGTCCAATCATGCAGATACTTAACGGAAGTTACATTCAAAAAGCCTGTTATTGTGTATAACTACCCAAAAGGAATTAAAGCCTTTTATATGAGGCTCAACGATGACAAGAAGACAGTGGCTGCCATGGATGTGCTTGTACCAAAGGTATGTTGGTTCATCTTTCAGCTCAATGAGATAATTTATTGTCTTCAAAGGAAATCTCACATTCTTCATTTCTTAGTTTCTTAGTATAATGTGCATTTAGTTCCAATACACTTGGTATGGACTAAAAAATAATGAGTTCGTGAGAGCAAGATGGTGATTCTTGCAAGTGGGTTAAAAAATTTGTATTATAATTTCAGGTGGGAGAGTTGATTGGGGGAAGCCAAAGGGAAGAGCGTTATGATGTCATTGAGAAGAGGTAATGAAATATCACTCATTTCTTTAATATCTCATGCCGTTGTGTGTGATGGATTTCACTACATTACTATTTGCACCAAACAACCAGTGTAGTGGATCTGATTACTTCTACTGTTTCTACCCATGCTTGTGGTGAATCATGATTCATGAATGATGATATTCATTTGCTTCCTTATCTGCCAAATTTAAGATGTTAGAATACCAAAATAATAGTTTGAGTACAAAACTATTGGAGCACTCATCCTTCTAGCATGCATATTTTGTGATGACCCTGAAGAGAAAAAGTACTTTATGACTGCTAAGTTAGATGCTAAATTAGTAAAATATTTAGGCTCATGTAGCTTGTAAGTTCACCTGGCTGAACGCTTCATCGTTGGAGTAAGATGTAGGAGGTGTCTAGATTCCAGACTTACTATAAACATGCATTGACAATAACCTTGCTAATATATACTAATAACTTATCCTGGAGTCAATTTTTTCATGGGACGCCATCCGCCTAGAGGTATTTTGTTACTTTGATGCAGTGTTACAAATCTCGTTCTCGAGTTTTTATCGGCCGAAGTTTTTATCGGGAGATTTTCAAATCTAAATTTTTTCAGGTATTTGGCCTAAATCTCGACAATGATTTAAAAAAATGTATTAAAATTACAGAAAATAGTAATAAATATAACCAAGTTATAAAATCATAAAACCAACAACATTGTGTATTTCTCACGATATTTTTAAAATCTCGGGTAAATCTTGTGATATTTACGGGATAAAAAGAGAAAATTATAATTCTCACGAGATTTTTATAGTGTCCTGATAAAAACGGAGTTTTAAACTTCAGTTTTTCTCAGGAGAAATTTGGTCTTTCTTTGGAGATTTGTAACAGTGCTTTGTAGGAGGTACAATAGTTGAAAAAATACTAATTGTGTATGAAATCTTAAGACAAAAGATCTCCAAAGAAACAGATTTCTTGGGTATCTTGCACAAGCTAAGTACAATGTATTCAAAATTTTGCCTCTGCAATCCCTAGGCCACCACCTTGCCTAGTCAAGATCCCTATTGCCTAATCAAGGTCGAGTAGGGCACTCGTTAAGACAAGGTCGCCTAGTGGTCCCTAGGCGTTGTGTCTCGAGCACTGAAACGCTAGTAATAAGACCCACACAATGTTAGATATATACAAAAACATATAATGGGCGGTCTTTGTTAACGGGCCACATGGCGGGTTGTTCCAAAATCCAACCGTTGGATGTCAAGACGGGTCTCCGGAGAGACACATGGCAAAAATTCAGCTCGAGCGGACATTTATAGACCGTCCTATCAAATTTAAGAAAATCAATCATTTCTATAACCTAGTTAGGGTCTAGTGAACCCTAGGGGGTTTTATGCTGACAAATTAGGGTTTAATTGGACGATCTAAATACATCCGATCGGACTGATTTTTTGACACGTGTCTCCTAATGGATCTATCTTAACATCCAATATTCGGATTCCAAAAAAGGCTGCCACATGTTTCGGAGGGACAGCTCATTAAAGGCTTTAATGAGCATTGCTCATTAGCAATCTTCCCTATGTACATATACACACACATACATATAATAGATTTTGTTTAGGGTTTCCACATCTTACTCTCTCTCCTTTCTCCTACCTATGCTCTTTATTTTTTGTGGTAATATTTTTTGTTTTATGAAATATTTGTTTTGTGGATGCTTCATTTCTAATTTTTGATCATTGATTCATTATATTCAATAATATATAATATTTTAATTTTTCATAATTTTAATAAATGAAGTAGTCTTGATTGCCTAAGCAAAACCTCCCAGGGAACCTTTATCGCTTGGACGCTTTGACCACACTAGCTAAGTATTTTTGACATTTTTGAACTGCTAATTTATTTAATCTTTTCCATTTGCTCTTTAGCAAGCCTACATTTGATTCAACTCATTAGCTTAATTTTGATAAATACACATTGTTGAACTGGGATGTGATGCCCCGAACCCGCGTCTAGGGAATCAAGTTCCGAGACGCGTGTCCGTTCGTCAAATCATGCAAGCGGAAGACTTTACCCGCAAAAATGCGGGAAATTTAAACATTTATCAGATGCTCCCAAAAAGCAAATAATACCTGTCATCACAATAACTATCATACAAACCATATACCTGTATTATTTACATCAAGTTTGTTTTACAAAAGTAGGCGTCTCTATCACGCCAGGTACAACTTGTACAAGCTTCCAAAATATCCAGATAGATTTTTCACTTACTGGTCAGCAGCTCCAAGATCTCCTGACACAAAAAGTCAGTGAGCTATGAAGCCCAATAAAACCACAATCCTTCTAAACTATTTTCCACATAATAACACGCATCAATAATGATATAATAAGCAGTTCAATTTGCATGTTACAGGAAAATAGAACAGTATATAATAAATTGTGACCCAAGGTCACTTAGGGTTACGTCACCCTAACAGAGGTTCCCGACCTCACATTACTTTCTAATTATGAGGTTCAGTTATGAATGTATTATATTACCAAATTATCGTTTCGATCATCAATCATGTTTTATTTCGAATCCTAAGACTCTATTAATTGGCCACAGCTCACAAATCTTTAGCTTAAAGTCTTTAAATCATAACCATAATACATTGAGTCATTTAGACTCACACGCTGTTCCGGCTTTCACCCGAACATGACAAAACCTTGGGTATACCGACCCAACTCACCTGGAATCCGATGATTCCATACCGAACTATGAGTCCACCAACTCAAACAAATACACCAACTCTGAGTATACCAACTCAGACCACTTCGTATCCGAAGCTTACACACACAACATGGGCATTCACCCAATAAGAACATTTTTCCATTCAATTGACTGGCCACATCTACCGTGTATTCGCCGCCATCGCCCTGGGTATCAGTTATGAAGGAACCCCGACCAACCTGCCTACCGTCATCTTCTGGCTAGTCTACGGAGGAACCCCGACATCTATACCAATGCCGACATCTCCTGACGTTCCACCAAGAAGGGACCACGATAGACACGGTGCCGACATCTTCTAACCCACCCAGAGAGGAACCCCGGACTATACACTATCTGATGTTTAGCCACTTTAAACTCCCTAGGACTCCGACATCTCCTGACTACCAGTCACGGAGGAACCACGGGCCATGCAGGACACCGCCACTCCTGACCTAGTCCAAGAGGCATCACGGACGACCTAGACAAACAGACCGACATCTCCCGACTATCAGTCACGGAGGAACCCCGGGCCTTACTGGGCACCGTCTCTCCTGACCTAGTCAAAGAGGAACCACGGACTATACTTAACCCTGGTTAGATTTTCTAACCACAGGTTAACCCCAGTTAACCCAAGCCTCGCTTGATTAACTGAAATACTTGGGCCTTGCGCCCGTGAACCAACTCCGGTAACACATCGTCCCGTTAGGGAGCGTTTCCAGACTAATGGATGTCTCCATAGCCTTACAAGACATGCAAAACAACTTTTCGTCACCCTAGAGTGGCGATACAATTTACCCGGGACCTGATCTGGGCTCCCCGAGGGACCACATAAAATCACAACATCACATAGGGGTTCCGCCCCTTTTTCATTCACGTCAAAAGACATGCATATATATCACATGAAATAATATAGCAAAATAAGCGGAAAAAAGAGAAGAAAAGATAGGGGTTTTACTGTTTCACGCGTTTCGAAGCCTCGTAGGCAAAAACGGATGTCACCAACGCGTTCCCAACGACGATCAACCCCGGGTAGAGTGCATGCAACTTTCTCTCTCTACCTTTTTCTCTCTCTCTCTACACGCAAAATGAGACGCCGGAGAGAAAATCGGACGCTGCCAACGCGTCGGGGACGTCGAAAAACCTCAAGGACCCACTTCTCTCTTCTTTCTCTCTCTTCCTTTCTCTCTCCTCACTTTCTCTCTCTAAAAAAATCTGGGCAGAGTACTGTTTGCAACTCTAAACCGTGAGCAAATGAGGGGCTGATCTTCATTTATATAAACCTTAAATGGGGTTTAGATCATGTGCAAAAGCACATGACCCATTTGGTGTGGAAAAGTGGTAGTTGACTAAGTCAACTACCTTGACCAATTTGACCGGTTTGACCGGATTTTCCCATTTTTCACGTATATGCCCTCCGAAACCCTGCTATATGACACCCGACAGTAACGACACTTCAGGTGACCGAACTTGGGGCAGTCCGACACCTACTGTAAAAATTTCGGGGAAAAATACTGAGTCTTGACAGCTGCACTTTAGTCCGGAAGAAAATTGCAAAACCTACTAATTTTCTGATTTCGGACACAAAACACGTTGTCGCTTCTTCATATGAGACAATTAATTGCTGAAACGACAGACGATCATCCTCTCGACCGACCGGCACGCATTAGTGCCAACCGCACGAATTTCTATGAGGATCTCCAACAGATATTGGGTCCCACTTAATTTCTGAAAATATGGAAATTTCCCGTTTTTCTCAATTTTATCTCACATAATGGCCCCACGGTCCCGCGAAATGGTACCTGACGGAACCGATACGGTAGGGGTGTGTCCCGGCAGTCGACCAGCACACTGTGTGCGATTTTTCGCCAAATGATACTGAGATTTCCTCGGTGCACTTCAACCCTGAGCAAAATCCCCTTCTTATTAATTTAACAAATAATTAACTAATTAACCTTCATTAAGGACCCATAAACACATAATTTTATTATATTAAAATTCCGGGTTGTTACATGGGAAGTGAGGGGTTATAAACCTTAAATGGAAATGCCTTGATTCATAAAATCTGTGTTATAACAGAAATGTTAAATGAGCCATCTGTGACGCCCTCAATATCATATACACAATTTACCTTATATTTGCATAAGTTTAGAGGTGTGAACCTGGGACAAACCCCAAAGTAAATGAAATTCAAAACATACAAATCCCGTTCAGATGCATAAAACGAGCATTTTGGAAGTTTAACACATAAAAGAAAGTTTCTAAGTTCTCAAGTAATGTTCTCACTATCAGTTTGAAGTTTAAATATATGTATATATTACATAAATAATAGATATATAATTAGTTTGAAGTTTTCTAACTTTTAAGGTGGTTTTGAGTCTTGAATTTGGAAGTTGTTTTTTAAAGTTTAAATTCATTACCTATAAGTCTATATCCTAAGATAGTGCTTTTAGACTTTAAAAGAAGGTTTTAAAATAGGGTTTAAGATTTTAAATGATGGTTTAAAAGAGGGTTTTAAAATGGGAAATGTTTAACTTACCTCCACATTCCACTATGTAGTGGAATGTGCGGTCCTCATTGGTCCATGTCCTCCTTTTTAACACCCATCAACTGTGGTTAAGATTTACTCACCTCTATGGTTAAGCAATCTAACCTTAGTTTTTATAATGAAAAAAAATATTTACCATAATTTTCTTAAGCTTAACCATAGTTAAAGGGGTATTAAAAAGAACACTAGACATGACATTTGACTACATAGTCAAATGTGTGGTGGGCTAATCACTGCCCTTTTAAAAGAGGGTTTTAAAGTAGATTTTTTAAATAGGATTTTAAAGGAGGATTTAAAGAGGGTTTTAAATAGGATTTTAAAAGAAATTTTATATGGACTGCCTGGTGACTTTCGCCCGCCTAGAGGATCGCATAGGCGGTTGAGCCCCAGAAACACCTAGGCGACGTCTTGACTACACTGCTCACTACAGCCACTCACTCTCAGAAATTGAAAAAAATGGAAGACGTTCTTCTAGCTACAAAGCTTCTAGAAAATCCCTAGTGCCTTTCAGGTATCTCCTAAAATTATCAACGTAGCAAGAGTGAGCAATAAGCCTAACAAGATAAACACAAGCAATGCATGCAACAAGTTATAATCACATTTTACTCAATATGCAATTTATAACAATTCAAGTAATTACATTTTCTTCACTTTGAATTACTTGATCCAAGTCATTGTCCATTAGGGATCGCCTGGGTCCACCCTAATGAATCCTTTTCCCTGGCAACACCTCAAAGGTATGATTGGGATCGCATACATTTCACCCAAGGTGGTTACAACTGAGGGTATTTTACTCTTACAGACTACAGTTAACCATTCTGTGAGAATATCTATCTTAGATAACCTATGCTCCATTCGGGATCGCACACAATTCACCCACTTTCCAATTCCTCTTCCAGTGGCCCCTGGCAACGCCTCAAAGGTGCGGTTGGGATCGCACACCGTTAACCCAAAGTCAAGTCCTTAATCATTTTAGCAATAGTAATTAAGTTATATCTTCCCTATTATAACATCTCATACCACTATAGCAAGGCAGATTTGCCTGCACATTTTAATCCAAGGTAATTAGTTATATCTTCTCCGCTATGGCATCCCATACCACTATAGCAAGGCAAATCTAACTATGCATTTTCAGGTCTTAAGCATTTAAAGCAGTTCATACAAGCATATACAACAGTTAATTATCATTGTGGATATGACATGACATTAAGGACAATAGGATGATTGTAATTATAATAAAATATGTGTCCCAATTAATTAATATGGAAGAAACATCAATGACTTGAAGGGATCCTAAAACATGCTTGATTTCTAAGTTTTGGTTCAATAAAAACAATTTATTCAAAATCTATATCAACCGCTCGATCGGGGCTCATCGCCGCTCAAGTGGGACCATCTAGGGAATAGTCCACGCAAAACGTGACTAAACCGCTCGATCGGTGGAAAACCTTCGATCGAGCGGAATTCGACAGACTCCCTACCGCTCGATCAGTGAAACACCTTCGATGGAGCGAAAGTCGATGATTTCAACTGTGATGCCTCGAACCCATGCCTTAGGGAATTATATTCTGAGACGCGTGCCCGTTTGTCATTGATACACAGCGGAAGACTTTACCAGTCAAAAGTGTGAGAAATTTTGACTTTAAATCAAGAGCTTAAAAAGCAATTATAAATGGGTCATCACAATAACCATCACATCAAAAAAAATACCTGTATTAAGTGATATTAAGTTTTTTACAAAAAGGGCGTCTTTCATACGCCAATTACAGTCTTTTACAGTTCCCAGATTGTTCTTCTAAGTCATCAAGGTCAACGGACTACGGCCTCTTAATCTGCTGACATGAGACGCCAATGAGCTACGAAGCTCAACAAAATTCTCAATCCTACTAAATTATATTACATGCATCAATATTAACATAAATGATTTAGTAGTTCAAGTTATATGGTCATACACTGTTGCTATAACATGTGTGAGCAAATAATAGATCCAATTATAATATGCAATTATGCATGAATAAATAGTAAAACAGTAATATCATTATGAAACACAATTGCATAAGTCTTGACTTATCGATTCACAACCAATATCATTCGTATACTGACTCATAGTCGATCAAGGCTATTTCACCTACCAAGTCTTTCAACCTTAGCACGCTTTTCAAAACTAGGTATAACCGATACGCATGGTGTCCATGACACCAAGTTACTATCTCAGGTAACTAAACACGTTCAAAACAAGTTCAAACATTGTATTTTGATAACAATGTCATAAACTTCAAACTATAGAAGATAGAAGAGAAGGAAGGAGATTTCACCTCTCCTTGAGCTAGATCCCCCGAAAAGTGCGCGCAAATGGTGTGAGCACGGCGTGATGGCGGTCTCTTTCTTCCTTTCCTCATTTTCTTTCCTCTTTTTCACTTCTTTTTCTTTCTTTCCTCTCTTCTCTCTTTCTCTCATTCTCTCCCAAAACGTGTGGGAGTGGGGTGGGTTGTGTGTTTAAGAGAAAAGGGGGAGAGAAGTAGGGGTGATGATGGGGGTGGGTGGTGAGGTGGCAAGCAACCCACCCCTTTGACTTTTCTCTCTTCCCTTTTCTCTTTTTTTTCCTTTTTACTTTTCATTTGAAATTAGTCAATCACCCTTGTACCCTATGTATTTGGTGTACTTGACTTGATGCAACCGATTGACTTACGATGCGGCCGACGTGATGGACGCAACCGCACAAATTTTTGGTAGTCGATAGGTGCACGCCACTGAAACGCCAGACGGGAAAAATACCGGGTTTTCCGGTATTCACCCAGGCATCAGGTTTAGTTAATCAGGCTAACTTAATCACGATTAAGTTCTCCAGGTAAGCCCAAATAGGCTAAATTAATGGCCCTGATTATTTTAATATTAAATGCTAATTAATGACGGTCAAGACCTCAAACTTTATTTTAAAATTCCGGGTTATGAAGAATTACCAAGACTCCCAGTCCCTCCCATTAGAGAAATTGATTTTGCCATCGATATCACACTTGGTTTAGCCCCGATATCAAAGGCACTATATCGAATGGCAACAACGGAACTTCAAGAGTTGAAGATTCAATTACAAGATCAGGTGGATAAGGGATTGATACACCCTACCGTTTCACTGTGGGGAGCACCGGTGCTATTTGTTAAGAAGAAACATAAGTATGCGATTATGTATTGATTATCGTTTGCTAAATCAAGCAACGATCAAGAACAAATATCCCCTCCCTAGAATTGATGAGTTTGATCAGTTGCAGAGAGCGCAAGTATTTTCCAAGAGAGACCTAAGACCGGGCCATCATCAACTTAGGATTAAAGATAAAGATATCCAGAAGACAGCTTTTCAGACTCGTTACGGCCACTACGAGTTTTTGGTGATGCCTTTTGGACTGACCAATGCGCCTGTAGCTTTTATAGAGTTGATGAACTGTCTTTTCAGGTCGTACTTGGATCTGTTTATAGTAGTATTTATTGACGATATACTTTGTACTCACCTAATCAGGAGAAATATAAAGAACACTTGAGAATTACGCTACAAACATTACAGGATAATCAGTTGTATGTTAAATTCTCTAAGTGTGAGTTTTGGATGGAAGAGGTAGCCTTCCTTGGACATATTGTGTCAAGGAATGAGATATAAGTGGATCCCTCCAAGATCCAAGTGGTAACCGATTGGGAAAAGCCAACCACCGTGATTGAGGTTCGAAGTTTTCTTGGGTTGGCTGGGTGTTACTGAAGATTTGTTGAAGGATTCTCCAATATAGCCGCTCCGTTAACCGAATTAACTAAGAATGATATAAAGTTCGAATGGACAGCAGGACATGAGCGGAGTTTTCAAGATTTGTAAGATGGTAACTTCGGCTCCAGTGTTGACAACTCCCCCAGGGACTGGAGGATTTGAAGTATACTGTGATGCTTCATGTAAAGGACTGAGATGTGTCCTGATGCAAGACAAAAGGGTCATTGCTTATTGTTCCAGACAGTTGAAAGTACACAAGCAGAATTATCTTACGCACAACCTTGAGCTAGCATGCATAGTCTTTGCACTGAAAATTTGGAGACATTACCTTTATGGGGAAAGGATGGTGGTCTACAACGACCACAAGAGATTGAAGTATTCATTCTCCCAAAGGAGCTTAACATGCAACATAGGAGATGAATGAAATTCCTAAAAGACTACGATTACGTTATAAAATTGAGGTCTTGACCGTCATTAATTAGCGTAATTAATTAGAGTTTAATATTAAAATAATCAGAGCCATTAATTTAGCCTAATTTAATTATATTAATATTATTAGGCTTAACTAGAGAACTTAACCGTGGTTAAGTTTGCCTGGTTAACCAAACCTGATGCTTAGGTGAGTATTGGAAAACCAAAAAAATACCCGACAATTATTTCGCCTGACGTTACGGCACCACGCGCCTGTTGACTGCCAAAAAGTTGTGTGGTCGCGTCCATCACATTAGTCGCATCGCAAGTCAATCGGTCGCAGCAAGTCAAGTATACCAAGTTCATAGGGTACAAGGGTGATTGACTAATTTCAAATGAAAAATAACAAGAAAAAGAAAGAGAAAAAGGAAGAGCGAGAAGTCAAATAGGTGGGTTGCTTGCCACCTCACCCCCCCATCATCACCACTCCCTCTCACATTCCCCTCTCTCCCCCTTTTCTCTTAAACACACACAACCCACCCCACACCAACACATTTTAGGAGAGAAAGAGAAAAAAAAGAGGAAAGAAAGAAAGAAAGGAAGAAGGAGACCGTCGTCACGCTATGCTCACTCCATTCGCGCGCACTTTTGGAGAGATCTAGCTTCAGGAGAGGTGAAAATCTCATTCATTCTCTTCTATTTTCTATGGTTTAAAGTTTATGACCTTATTGTCAAAATACAATGTTTGAACTTATTTTGAACGTGTTTAGTTACCTGGAATGCTAACTTGGTGTCATGGACACCATGTGTGTCGGTTATACCTGATTTTGAAAAACGTGCAAAGGTCGAATGACTTGGTAGGGTGAAATAGCCTTGATCGACTATGAGTTGGTGTGCGAATGATATTGGTTGTGAATCGATAATCCGAGACTTATGCAATTGTGTTTCATAATGATATTATTGTTTCACTATTTGTTCTTGTATATTATAGTTGGATATATCATTTGCTCTCGCACATGTTATAGCATGACCATGTAACTTGAACTGCTAAATCATTTATGTTAACATTGATGCATGAAATATAGTATAGAAAGATTAAGAATTTTGCTGAGTTTCGTAGCTCACTAACGTCTCATGTTAGGAGGTCGTAGTCCGTTGACCTTGATGACTTAGAAGAACAATATGGGGATTGTAATTGGCGTATGAAATACGCCTTTTTTGTATAAGACTTAATGGCACTTAATAGAGGTATTTGTTTGATGTGATGGTTATTGTGATGACCCATTTATAATTATTTTTTAAGCTCTTGATTTCAAAATTTCCCGCACTTTTGACGGGTAAAGTTTTACGCTGTGTGTTAATGACGAACGGGCACACGTCTCATAATATAATTCCCTAAGGCGCTGGTTCGGGGTGTCACATCAGCTCCCTAATTCCTGTAGCATTCTGCTCGATTGGTGAACCGTGAAACACCTCCGATCGAGCGATGGTTGCGAAACTTAGGTAAAAACCCAGATTTCCACCCTAAACTCCCCCATTCATGGTGTCAAAAATCGACTCTATTTCATCGAAGTTGACCAAATTGAATCGACTTCTATGGTGTTCGAAGCAAAATGCACTTGTATTTTAAAGACTTCTTGAACAGAAACAGAAAAAAAAAGTTGAGAAAATACAAAACTTCGATGCAAGTTAACCGAAGTGTACAGAAAAAGTCTATAAATTGAAGGATTTTAAGTTTTAACTTAAAAGGGTAATGTTAGTTCTACTCGCATTAAACTTGCTTTCTTCATATTGAAAGACATATGTCCCTACTCCTAGCATTAACCGTTTTATAAATATAATTAGCTTTAAAAGAGAGTGTTGCTACCATTAACTTTATTATAAATTATAATTTTATTATTAGAGTATGGTTAGCATTAAATTATTATAAATTTATTATGCTAATAATTTGTTATTAATATATTATACCCATAAGGGCTTTTAGTAATACAAAAAAATTAAATAATTTTCTAATATTATTTTTTCCTAAATTAAAAATTATTTAACTACCCATCTCCTCTTCACATGTTGATTCAGTCGTGTAAAAATATTGAGCTCTAGATTGAAATAGGTTTAGAAATTAAATTGACTTTTAATTATTTATCAACTTTAATGTGTATTCATATGTTTTTCAGGTTTTTTAAACAATTAACATGAATAATCATTGAAAAATAAAAAGAATACATATCCCTTCACTTGACAAAGATGATAAAATACCATTCACTTTACGAAGATGATAAAATATAGTTAAAATTTTTGACAATATAGAGAAATATCAAGAACAAATTACAGCTCAGACAAGCAGACAAGACATGTCACTTCACATGATTTTCACATTTGAGTATTGCATGCATGCATTAATATAATAAATTCTAAATGTGTATTTATGCTTAAGTATTGAAATTCTAAAGTTTCATCTTAGATTTCCAATGTTTCGTAGACTTTTTTAATTTTTACATAACTTTCTTGAACTTCCTTAAACTTCTTTGAAACGTGTCAACTTCCTTAACGACCGATATACCGAAACCGAAGTTTAATACCTTGCCCCAAATCCATTCTGATTTCAACATAATTGATTTCTAAACAATCCCACACATATTACAATGATCAAAACATTACTAGAACAAGAATTTAAAGGTTGAAGGAGTGTTTACTTGCATTTTCCCTAAAGATTTTAGGTTTCAAGAAGAAAAAAACGACCCAAAAGGGTTTGCTTCACGAAATCAACCTCGGTGAGAAATCTAATCTTCAAGCTCCAAATCCAGCACTTCAAGCGTGAACAAGAGCTCTCAAACCCTAGAGCTCCCTCTCCCTCCAATTAGGTCTATCCATGAAAATAAAAATCGCTAAAACTGATACGAAACGGGCGATACGTATAGGTATCGGTAGTCCCCTGTAAGATATTTATACCGATACGAAACGGACGATAAGAATCATTTAGTAGTTATTTATGTTTTAATTCATTGTGTAATTGTAATTGTAATTGTGTTTGCTACTTTGTTTTTGAGTCGGTTCTCATGACTTTATATTTGGTTCCTATAACTCATTTGATTTTTAAAATTTTAATTTAATTTTTTTCTTAGAAAAAAAAAGTTATATGTATAGTCCAAAATCGATACCGATACGCATAGGTTTCGGTTGAGACCGATAATCTGCTGAAACCGTATTTTTAATCCTTGGGTCTATCGTTAGTTATTTATACCAAAACCCTTATTTGAGCTTTTACACCAAATATCCTTACTAATGATGTTTGGTTACAAGCCTAAGTTAAATTCTTAGTGCATTATGCTCATTTAGTTATTCCACACTTGGTTAAACAATTACTCATGGCCAAATGCTCTACAGAGATATTACCAAAATACCCTTAGACTATGAAATTACTAAAATACCTTTAGCATTTAAAATTAGAAATTTAGAATCACTATACCATGTCTTTCTTGTACATCAGTTTGTAAGTTGCATTTCAAATTTAAGAAATTATATTCAAACCAACAGCAGCAGTCCAATAATCTAGTTAGTGAAGAGAGTAGTGTACCCATTCTTTTTTTGCAATAACTGTAAATGTGGAATGGTGCTGCTCATGTCTAGCTACCTCACTGGACAAAAAAGTCAGCCTATCGATTTCAAACCATGCAGAAGCCTCTTTGTGATTTGTACCGGAAGGTGCATGCCAAATATTAGAAGGCCAGATCCAGGCTACTTAACATGGCTTTATATCTATGTATGATCTGAATCCAGTAAATGAACGGCAGTCATTGAATATATATATATATAAGGCATAAGTAGCTGATGGGCTTTAAAAGAGCCAACAGCATGCGGTATCATGATTTATGAGTGGTCTAAAGTGGAAGCATGAAAAGTGAGTGTTTGAAATGCTTTGCTACCAACTGAAGTGCTCATTCTGAAACCACATGTTCTTGTACAAGTGCATAGAAATATGACAAAGCATGTACTACTTTGTTCTTGTGATTCTTGCCATCTCTTTGGTGCTTTCTTAGTAGAGCTTCCATTATGTAACTGAGTTCTGTTGCTATAAATGATATTTGAATTTGATTTCTTGAACAATGAACCAGTAATTTGTGAGCCAACTTGGGCATTGAGATGGGGCTACTATTTTTGTAGGATACTGGAGATGGGACTTCCTCTCGAGCCATATGAGTGGTACCTTGACCTGCGGCGCTATGGGACTGTCAAACATTGTGGGTTTGGTCTAGGCTTTGAACGCATGATTCTTTTCGCAACTGGCATTGACAATATTAGAGATGTTATTCCTTTCCCCAGATTTCCAGGCAGAGCAGATCTCTGAAAATTTTTCCCACAGCAATATGGATGCCACCCTCACTTCAAGATTTTGCTTTTAGTATTCAACACATTTAGGGTTGTATTTATCTAAATATTGTTGCAGATTCCCAATTCCAAATGAAACCGATCACAGTACTCATAATAGTTAAATTGTTATTTGCCTTCCAAGTGACCTGTGTTATTTATTTGTTAAACTATGCCTAATGAATGACTACATGGCCTTCTTCCCTCATTCATGTGCACATACAAACACCCATGTAAAAAGAACAAAAGTTTTCAAATCATTGACACATTACGGTCCAGACCGTCTGGATCGAGCCCCTCCAAACTAGTAATCTAGCACAAATTTTTTTTTCTCATGAAAATGAAAATGAGTGGTGATTAGCATACCGTAAGGTCAAATTGTTAGCATAATATTACTTTCTACTGATCACGTGGGGAGGAGAAAATTGGATACCCATGTAATCAGTTATCTTTTAACTACTTTTACTTTTTAACCTATTTTTTATAGCTGGATGTTGAAAACTCTCTTACTGTCATCGCATTTTGATTAGGTGGTCGAGGCTAGCAAGTTGACCTTGTGGTATGTTCTTCATTTTCCAATGAAAATAATTGACAATATATCTAACAACAGAGGGTATTTTTACGATGTGGCGGAGGACTATTGGGCTGAAACTTGTCGCGGGAGGAGGGGTTAGCTGATGTGGGCCCATTTTGGGCTGCCACCTCAAATGGCAAATCTAAGTGGAAAATTTTGTCCCCTATTGTAGACTGAAACTAACAAAGACTAGAAGTAAACCGGTGCACGCTTCTCTCATTTGTTTTTAACGAAAATCGCCAAACCAATGTAAACTTTTGCATGGGATTGTAAGGAGATTTGCTTTATTCTGAAGAATATGGATAGTTGGGGTGGAAGAGAGACAATGGATGTCTCAAATCTTGACTCTTGACTACAGATCTTGAAATTGAATAAAACAAATCCACCTAAGTTAGATTCTCATTTCTTCACTTCCACCCGCATTAGAAGGCAATTACCAAAGTTTTCCAAAGGAAATGGGGCCATTGAAATCTATATCCCCTTATCTAAAACCGTTTTCTTAAAATTTATTTTTATATATTTTCTTTACCCAAATTGGCAAAATAAATTTCATAATATTCATAATTTTTTTTTGGACTGAGTCTTAAAGACTCAGACTAGTCCCATTTTATTCATTATTACTTATACCTTTTATAGCATTTTTTTTTCACTAAAAGAAAAGGGAAAACAATAATGCTTGGGATTAAAAATACACACATAAGACCAGGAGCAGAATCATAATGTTAGACTAGGAAGAAGCAAAAGATTTGTAAAGTTAGTATAGTTGAGATGGGTGAGCGGACAATAAGTGCATTCGAGAAAATTAAGGAGTTGCTCTAATATGTGATAAATGAGGAATAATTAAATCAGATAGTTTGAACATGTTCAACGAATAGTTGAATACCAATAAGGACTCTAGTGAGCATGAGTGAATTCGTACAAGTTTAAGGTTATGAAAAGATTAATAAAATATTAAAAAAATGTCTTAAAGGATGAATATAGTGACGAAAGATTTAATAATGTTTAATTTAAATGAATTTATTGCTCTAGTGGACTAATTAAGGGATTGCAAATTCTGAAAAATAAAGAATTTCATCAATGCTTATGGTTTCACTTGAATGGGAAAAAAATTCCTTTTTGCTCCGATCGTTAACTAAAACAAATACTATAGGGGTTGTGGCCTATATATATAAAAAAAAGAAAATTTAAAACTAGATGGATAAATCAAAGGTGCCCCTATGGTACACCCTATGAAAGACTCTGCCTTCATCGTGTTGGAATATATGGTATGCATACATAAGATTGGAGAGAGGCATCCACAAGTCCCAATGGTAAAAGTATGTCCCTCTTAAACACGAGGTCTTGGGATCAACTGTGTGAGAGAGAGAGAGAGAGAGAGAATCAATTGGAATGGGTTGAAGTATTTGGCGTCACTAACGGGCTGTTTGCATCAGTTTTGGTGATTCTCTCATTTGAAAAAATAAAAATAGTTCTCACCAAGTTTTGATTCTTATATTTAATTTTCTTCAATGATCACGTTTAGTAAATGTGATTCATAATCAATTATGAAGAAAAGAAATAACAAAATTGCATTTAAATAAAAAAAAAAAACATAAAAAATAAATAAGATTATTGTACACATTAAATATAGTTATATTTATTAATACATTTATAAGTGTCATAAAATATCAAAAAAGTTATTATTGTCTATTTTTATGCTTATATTGTTCTTTTTAAATTTCATTTCTCAAAACTGATTCTGAGAAGCTTTTTTTTTTTTTTGTCCTGTTAAAATTGTCTAAAAGAGAACGATTCTTAAAAGAGGCATGCTAACCCTACGCTTGGTCAAACTCTACTCTCAACCTCCACCAACCACTTATCCATTATCAAATCAGTTATGGTGGTTAAAACACTATCTCTCATCAAGAATGGACAAGTGGTTGGTAGAGACTGAGAGTAGAGTTTGATTGAGAGTAGGGCTAGCATTCCTCTAATTAAAATCGTTCCTGAAAAATGATTTGTCAAACACATTTACAACATTTTTGTTTTCGGGATAAAGAAAATCATTCTCGGAAAAACGATGTCAAAGGGCACCTAAAGCTCCCTCATCCCAAATAACTTATAACATCCAATCGAGATTGGGTTGAGGGGTTGTCGGCTCAATCCGACCCAACAAATTGCCACCCAAACCAGCAAAGATCACAACAATCAATATAAATAGGAAAATAGTTAACGGACCCATGGATCCCAATTGATAACCTAAGGCATCCACCCATTGGTGGATGCCTTAGGTTATCAATTGGGATCCATGGGTCCACCTATCACTACTCATATAAATATAATGGGGAAAAAAGGTTCAAAAGAAGAACTCAACAAAGCCAAGAATAAAGGGTTTAATCAATTGATAATAACAGATGAGGGTAGTGGTGGAGTCCACCACCGCACGAAGAGACCGAAAAGTAAGATGTGAATAGAGGTAGTTGCTGATAACTTGATGTTCAGTTCAACGTTCATTGAATAATCCATTGCTTCCTTTACGTGAAAACGTGGAAAAACGCTTCAAATGGCCACTCACTAAGCACACGCAACCACCCCCACTCATCCATTCCACACTAATGACGTGCGTGTAAAAACAGAGACATATGACATGAGCAGGGGAGCCACGATTCTCTTGTTTTTCTTTTCAAAATTTTAGGGGGAGAAGCCCCCTCACCTTACCCTAGACATGAGAGACTCTTACAACCATCCAATCCCAAGTTACCAAGTTTATAGTTTATTATAGTGACATGAATTGGAGTGAACTCGAACTGATTTGTGGTTCGGTTTAGCTTGTTTCGTGAAATTGAGCGAATTACGTGATAATTCCAAATGGTCTTGGTTCACAAATTTTTTTATTTGAGTTTGTTGATATTTTTCTTTGGATTTAACAAATTTATATTTTGAGTTAGACAATTTTTTTGGGGGTTTGTGAACCACTCATAATAATATGTTTTTATGGGTTTTCATAATAATTATTTATAATATATTTATTTATATACTTAAATATATATATATATATATATATATGAGGAGTGATAGCCCTACTCTCAGGGCTTTCCTACTTTAAGTCTGAGCCAACAATTTGTCCACTTTTATTGTTATAGTGTACACGTTTTTAGTGATTGTAAGGCTTTAACAATGAAAATGGCCACGTGGTTGGCCTAGGCTGAAAGTAGGAAAGCCATGAGAGTAGGGCTAGCACTCCTCATATATATATTTGTTTTATATGCTTAAGTGAGCGAACCAAGCAAGCGAACCAGATTAAAGAACCTAAGCAAACCGAAAACGAATTATCTAATCCTATCCCTAGTGAACTAGGTTCACACTAGAGTGGCGAACTGCGAACCCGAATTCGAACCGAGCAAACTGACGAATCAGGTAACATTGATTATTCCAACTCATTTTTTCTTTACCATTCTCTTATCGAGGAGTGCTAGCCCCAGTCGTAGCATTCAATTTTTTTTCAAAGTCTCACAATGGGTGCAACACTTGACATTTCTACCTCTTTAATAGGTAAAAATAAAAATAATTTCAAAAGAAGAATTTATGACTCGTACCGATTCTTAAGGTAATAAAGAGATGTAGTGACACATGTTACTATTACAGTGAGACTTTGGAAATCTACGACTAGGCCAACATTTTTCATCTCTTACCATCAAACAGTGAGACTTTGGAAATCTACGACTAGGCTAACATTTTTCTTCTCATACCATCAAAGAGATAGCTTGTTTTTGAATTTTAAGTTGCCCTAACAAGTCTTCTTCTTCGACAATGTCTTGTCAATCGCAATCGCAAATCATGTTTTGTCATTTTGGTCTCGCTAGAGCCATGTCTTCAATAAAAGAAATGCGTGTTATCAAATCTTTTCTCACTGTTCTCTTGTTCTTTTTAGACCCTCCGTTACTTCTTAGAGCTTTCTATGCCATGAACTAGAACCTAATACCACTTGGTGATTCCTATTTATTTAGAGAGTAACCAATGCTAGTCATGGCCGACCAATCCGTGCAACTTTAAAACTATTACCAAACAACTGCTTATCTATGATTGTATTGCACTTCAAAATTTCAATTCTCTTGCTACTAATTAGGGTTGTCAATGGATATGATCTGAATCCAATCCGATTAGACGGGATCTTAATCCTACTATAAATCCGTCGGATTGGATATGAATCTGAGATCATGAATCCAATTATAATTGGATTAGATTCGGATCTATAGCAATCCGATCTGATTAAAACCTGATTCAATTACATCTTTACTATTATAATGCGAGAGCCCTGCATAGATGAATTTTTCGAAATTCCTAAACTACCCTTATATAAAAACACAACATTTATTTAATGTTTTACTTTAATTCCCAAACTACCCCTTGCATTTGATTTAATATTTTACTTTAATTCCCAAACTACCCCTTGCTCATATATCTATTTAGAATCACAGCCAATCGCGATTGAACTCGGGGAGAGTTCAATTGCACCCGCAAGTTAACATGGGTCCCTTTTAACTCCTATTAATTGTGGTTAACTTCTTCCCCTCGCGCTCACGTGCATCGCACGTGCCACTAGCGAGTTCGATCGCACCCGTGGGTTAACACGTGTCCCTTTTAACTCCTATTAACTGTGGTTAACTCCTTCCCCTAGCTCTCACATGCATCGCATGTGCCACCCATTAGTTATACATAATAATAATATCTGTATAACTATAAATATAATATAGTACTAACCACAATATTTATATTTTTAGATATATTAATATAAATATTAATTGGATCGTTCAAATTGGACAATTCAGTCCCCGGTGGATCTCGGATCGAATTTGGATATGTTGAATTCTTAATTGGATTAAATTCAAATTTAGGCAGATTCAATCCAAATCAGATCCATTTACAACCTTACTACTAACCCAAAGCCAACCAAATATGATCTTTTGTTGGGAAGTGAACAAAACCAGAACCCAACCCGATCAGATATTGGGCTCATAACTCGTGAGGTACCAAATCAGATTTAAAATGAAAGACTGGGCTGTGGTAAGCTGGGCTTGGTTTTAACCGGGCTTGGGCGGGCTCAAGCCGAGATGCCTACTGATTCAAAGGCAAAAATGAATAGTTTTAAGTTTTGTTTTTTGGAGGCATGCTAAAAACCAATTTTTGTTAAAGTAAGGACATGTGTTTGTCTGAAAGTAGGTGTTGACTTTTGGCTGAAAGTAAGAAGCCTAGCACGGCCTTTTTTTTTAATAAATGGGTAAGGATGGGCTAACCACGTTAGAATATAGCATAATGGACCTCAGGCCTAAGGTTTTAGGCCCAAGCCCAACTAGGGCGCAAGCCAGCCTGGCCCATTGATATCCGTAATAATTAGGCCAAATGGGTAGGGGTGTCAACAGGTGGGGTTTGGCCCGACCCCGACCGACTAGGCCCCGATTAATAATCGGTCGGGCCAGCCCACTTATTAATCAGGCTGAATCGGGCCGGTTAGAAGCCTACCGAAACGGACCACTGACTTTTGACTCCAAGCCGGCCAAGCGGGCTAACGGGTCGGCACGGCCCATTGACAACCCTACAAACGGGGTGTAGCGTTAAAGGTAGAGCATGTTGGGTGGTCGGAGGCTGAGGTCACAAGCCTCCCACGCGAAAGGGGGCCGGGCAGTGCAGTGCAGTGCGGGCCCCATGTAAAGGAGGTCTTTAAATAGATTGCAATCCAAAGCTAAGCATGCGTTCCCCACTATCCAACGAGACCAGCCGACTAGACTAACCCCCCGTCACGCCACCATATTTTGTATCACTCTCGACCAGTTTCTCCTTTAGCTACGAACCCTGATTAACCCTAATTTACAACGTGTTTTATTTATTTGGGTTTGGTCATCATTTATCGAGATTAGCATGTATAGGTCAGGAATTAAGTTACTACACGATGAGTATTTCAACTGTCACACCTGAAACTTGAAATCGAGTCTTTCATCCCCAAAGAAGAAGACTTATTTGAGAAAGTTGAAATTAATATTATTGAGATATGATAATCAATACTAAAATTAAATTTCCCATTATTCATTTAATTTTCTAATGTGCTCATCAAAGTGTCTTTCTTTCATCAAGGTATGCAAATTCTATTACATTGGTCTACTCTATCAAAAGTCAAATCTTTGATTAGAGTCTTTGATTAGAGTATGTGTTATTAATTTTTTTCACGCTAATTTTATCTACTATCATCTTTTGAATTTCTTCATTATCTTTTTTTTTTCTTTGAAAAGCTTCAACTTGAGCTGACTCACCATATATGATACACTATTATTGATGAGTTTAGATCCTTGTATGTAAATGCATGAGAAAAACTCTCAGGCATCGTGTTTGAAGTTTTTTTTTTTTTTTTTTTATGAACATTATTTTGAATTCTAATAATCATAAGTTAATATTGATCTAATTAGATTTAATATAACACGTGTTGGGGTTTGTGAATACACGACAAATTCTATCAAGAGAGAGGATCTAGACTTTATGATATCGTCAAACATGTCCAACCTATAATTATCAACTCCAACAATATATTGGAGCTATTCACAAATTTTCAAAAATGTACTCATTTATTATATTATTTTTTCAATTATTTCTACTCTACACTATATAGCCTTATTTCTAATATATTGACTTTCAAAAGCATATCCAAATTATAAGAAATCTCAAGGATGCCACAATTGCAGAATTCACACCGTGCAAATTTTTATTTGTTCCTTGCTTCTTGATTGGCCATTATCATTCTCCTTGAAACATAATTAGGAGGAGTTTTGTAACTCTGAACTAAATAGATGGAGCTTATTTGAAAATTGATCTTATTGAACTTTAGATTGTTAAATTAAAGTTTAATAGGATACCTAGAAATTTTTGAAGTAGATGTTTTTATCTTTAAAGAAAAAAATAGCTCATATAACCTTATTATATTAGAGGTAAAATCTCTATTTTAAAAAGATTTAGACATCCAATTAAACTTTAACTTAATAATCTAAAGTTCAAATAAACTCAATTTTTGAATAAGTCCTACCTATTTAGTTTAGAGTTGCCAAATGCCCTCTTAGTCTCCCAGTCTTTATGATTATTATTATTTTATTAGAAAGTATCAGCTACATAACACTCTAAAGTTGTAATTACTCATCAATTTAAAAATTATTATCATTTTGGATTAGCTTAGCCAAAATAATAATCACATGAAGAAAAATATGTTGTTGTCGTTAATGACTTTGGAAAGACTGATGGGGAAGCTAAGCTTGACCCATTGGTTGTGGTGCTAATCACCACACACTCGGTCCAGGATCAATTCCTGAGAGGGTGGGAGTGTTGTATACTCTCCACCCGCCCACTAACTCAGAAGAGATTCTAACTTCTAATCGGGGTGGCAGCCTATCCGCATATCCGTCAGCAAAACAAAATAAAAAAAAGAAAGAAAAAGACTAACCTAATGCACTAATGCTATTCATTTGAAAATAGAAAGAGATTAGCTAATTCTTTTGGAATTTTGATTTTAAAACCTCCCCCTCTCTCGGTTTGATTCAAGTAATCAATCTTACCCATACTTTTTAGCAGTGGATACTAGGCTAGTAAACATGGTGAGTCTATCAATCACCACACGTTACTGGCATACCCCCAAGACAACACTGTGCTTTTTAATCCATATTAATTTTGTTAAGATTCGTTAATCTTTATGGTTCAACGATCTAACATGGGTCTTACTAAAATATAATATATCAAAAAAATATTTGACCATAGTTAAGAATATTTAACCCTTAAGATTTTTTAATATATTTAAAAAAAAACTAAGATTAGATTATTCAACCTTAAGGATTAATAAATTTTAACCATAATTAATAAGAGTTAAAAGAAGGACAGGTGTTGACTTGTGAGTGCGAATCAACTCAGAACAAGTTCAATCCCCACCACTGACACTTACATGGAGACTACTTGGAAGGGTGTAATGGTCATGTAACAAATATTTAAAGACTTTTGTGAGATGTGGCAGGTCAGGATCGATTCCCCTTGAGTATGCCCCACCGCTAACCCCTGACAGCCTATCCGACTCAAGAACCATTGTAGGGACGAGGTAACGACATGTTCTTTGTTTTTGGGTAGAAAAACCCATATGGACGGCACTAATGAGATTGAGAGAGCACTGAGCAGACATGGGATCTGGGGATCTGCATGTTTTAATTGCACAACGCCTGCAAATATCGATCATGCAAATCTTCTCCACTCCCATCTCTCTCTCCTGTCCTGTTTTTTCTAAAATAATTATTAAAAAAACACCCTAAAAACAATAAATAAATCCACACCAGCCACTCTCATCATTTCTTCATATTCTAATTTTTTTTTTTTTTTAAGGATGTTGACACACTTTTGAGTATTAAAGACAGAATACTCAGATAAGTTTTTTTAAGTATCTACTAGTTCATATTCTAATCTTTATTAATTAGTGTATAAATATTCCCCTCTCCCTCCCTAAAGTCTTACACTAAGAGCTGCTTTTAACTGGATTTTTTTTTCTCTCTCTGTAAGAAAGTCTCTAATAAAGAAAGTCTCTCTGGGGATAGTTGTTTAGGAAGGTGAGCATGCTTTGCTTGCTGAACGGAACAACAACAACAGTGGCAAAGATAAGGTGAGTTAGTAGCGTGTGTGAAGCTCTAATTCGGTTTTGAGTAATGAAATCTCCCTGTTTTTCCTCCCCTTTTGCCGTAGGCCTTAAAAAAATCACTTTTGAGTATTAAAAACAGATTACCCAGATAAGTTTTTTTATTTATCTACTAGTTCATGCTCTTTTTTTTTTTTTTTCTCTATGATCTGTTTTGGGCTGTTCATATGGTGTTTGGGTTTCTCTTTTGAGGAGCTTGGTTTGATGGTTTTGATGGGTGGATAAGAAAGTAATTGAGTGCTGTTGCCTGTTTGTTGGTGTGTCATTTGCACTGGTGAGGTGTGTGTGTGTTTTTCCTGTCTGGGAATCTGATATTGAGGTTGAAACAAGTGGTTTTGAGGATTTTGGGATGTGGGTTTTCATGATTTGGAGTTTTTGTTGATGTGTGTTATCTGATTTCATTTTCATATTTTTTTTCTATTGTGAATGGATTTTGAGGCTTCAAAATTCTTTTTGGAAGTTCTCTCTGACTTGGGTATTTGCCATTTTTCAGTGAAGGAGTTTTTTTCCCCTTTGTTTACTGTTTTCGGGGCTGAGAATCTGTGAAAGCAAGAGGTGGTTTTCCATCTGGGTTTCTTCCTTTTTTCTGGTGAAAAATGGAGGGATGTTCAAGGAAAGAATGGATTGTAAGAAGAGATGAAGAAAGATTTGGAGCTTCAGAGGAAAAAAAGCTGGAGCTGAGGCTTGGTCCTCCTGGAGAAGACTGGTTTATCAAAGAGAAGAACAAAAGCAACGGCAGAGAAAGAGATGAGTCTCTTCTCTCTCTTGGGTGCTTTTCTTCCATGGCTTCCAAAACCCACAATAGCATTAACATCAACAACACTTCTTCAGAGAAACCAGTTGGGACTATATTCTCTTCTCCATGGTCTTCTGGTTCTTTACCATCTCCATCTTCTTCAGCTTTCCAGCAACAGCAGCCAAAGCCTTCATTTCTTGGGTTCCCATTGATCCCCAAAAGCTCACATGTTATGTCAAAGGAATCTTCACAGACATGTACCACTAAAGTAGTAGACTTGCAGAACTCAGAGAAGAAGGCATGTTCTTCAGCTTCTGCTTCACTTTCTCCAAGTACAACTGCACCCAACACCTCCCAGAAGAGGTACTACAGCTTTTCTTCCCCTTTTCTTCTTTCCACCACGTTAATAGAGGCATTAATCCATATTATCAGATCTGTTGATTCAGGTTTTTATTTTGTTTTCTCTTTTTTGGGGAGTACTTGCTGTTTTTGCTGATTATTTGTCTATCTATCTAAAATGAAACTGTATAGCTTATTTGATTTATTATTTATTTGGCTTTGTATATCCCCCTTCATATATGGAATGCTTTATTTTTCTTTATATTTTCATGGAATTGTAACTTTGCTCTTGGGTTCTGGATTACGTTGTTTATAAGTCAAATTTTTGTGGGGTAACCTGTTTCTTTTGTTGGAATCTTCTTTATACTTGTCTTCTATCGTTGAGAAATCTATAGCTGATTTGGGTTTGATTTTCCCTTTTGTATATTTCTCCATATACTTCTAATTATGGAAATTATATCTTGTCTAACTTGAATTTTTTGTCTTCTCCTCTCTTGGTGGCCCAAAAAAAGCAGAATTGCTCCTGCTTCAGTTGTGGGGTGGCCTCCAATCCGTTCATCTAGGAAGAATCTTGCAAGCAGCAGTGCTTCAAAACCAGCTCCGGAGCCGCAGAAACTAGTTCCAAATGAGGTGAGTAACATAAAACCAGAAAGTTGCAATAAAGGTTTGTTTGTGAAGATCAACATGGATGGAATCCCAATCGGAAGAAAAGTAGATCTCAAAGCCTACGACAGCTACGAAAAACTATCATTTGCAGTAGATGAACTGTTCAGAGATCTTCTTGCAGGTTATCTACTTTATTTTTATTTGATATATGGTCATATAAACTGAATTGCAAAAATCTGTTTGCATCGATTTTTCGCTAATTTGGTTAAGATATTTGAAAAACTTTTATGGTTTCCCTTCCTTTCATTGTTTTTTATTGGTTTACTAATCTGTTGGTTAACATGGACTTCTAATGTTATATATTATAAAGAAACTTAAAACAGAGATGTTGTTTTCTCATTTGTTTTTTTTTCCCTCTGTTTAGCTCAAAGAGATTCCTCTGCTGATGGAAATCAAAACAAGATAGAGGAAACAAAGGTGATTATGGGTTTGATGGATGGAAGTGGTGAATATACTCTTGTTTATGAAGATAATGAAGGAGACAGGATGCTTGTTGGGGATGTCCCATGGCAGTAAGCTTCCTATTCTAAATCTGGTGTTTATTTATTCCTATTTCTGTATTCGAAGACTTCATGATTGAATCTTTACAAAATTATGGCATGGTTCTCGTTTGTTTAGTTTATCTGTGAAAACTGATTGATATGGAAGAACTGGTTTTATATTCAAGATTCCTCAACTCTTAAATCGTATTCTCCGTTTGTTAATT
Organism: Tetracentron sinense; assembly: GCA_015143295.1. Taxonomy (NCBI): domain Eukaryota; kingdom Viridiplantae; phylum Streptophyta; class Magnoliopsida; order Trochodendrales; family Trochodendraceae; genus Tetracentron; species Tetracentron sinense. The sequence continues at coordinate 4,669,823 of CM026569.1, forward strand.
ATATATATATTTTTATTATCATTTGCTTAAACATATGGTTTCTATCGATGTAAGAGTATTAAAATGTCATTACAGACTTTAACTAGTAATTAAATTAATATGCCAATTCTTGTATATGAAATCTGGTGTTTATTTAATTCCATTTCTTATGTCTCGCAATCTGAGACAGTATTATAAATTCCTAGTTTCTCACTATATATTTGTATGGATTACTTAGTAAAATAAATGATAATCAATGAAGACTTTGAGAATTGCATATTATCATCTGTACTCTTGTGTCCAACTTTTTTTTTTTTTGGTATCTTGTATCCAAGTATCCAATGTTTTTAATTCTTAGCATATGGTCTGCAGCATGTTTATGTTTACTGTGAGGAGACTGCGGGTGTTGAAGACTTCCGAACTTTCGGCACTACACCGTTAGTTTATTTTTTAATCCCTTGAAAATGTTGATTTTCTTTTCGCTAATTTCAGGTTTGGATTGATTTTGGGGTTTGGTCATTTTCAGTTGGTAGCAGTAAGCAAAGAAAGACACCACTTAATTCTGCAGTGAAGTGAGGATGGGGATGGATTTTGCTATGGAAAATCTCCATTGAAGAAGACCTAATTTGAGTTTCCCATTTGGTAAAAAGATTTGTAGCTTACTACTCCAGTAGTTCTTTCTCTTGGAGGATGGATGGATTTGGTTTTCCTTCTTTTTCATCTTTTTTCCCTTTTGGCATTTGTAGAAAGAAAAAACAGATGATGGTGCAGAAGTGATCCAAGGAAGTTATTGTACAAGAATTAACTTGTGTTTATATTTGCTCTTTTTTCTAGTTCCTATGTAATGCTAAAGAAAAACTAAGGAAGGATTCATCTCTAGGGATCTGTTTGGTTAGAATTCTAACTTATGGAATCTATTTTTGGTGGGACCTCAAGAAAATAACTTCCAATGTGCTGACCTAAATGATGTGCAAGTATGGTGCTCTAGGAAGCACGGGTATGGCGATACTTAGATATGGTGATATGATACGGGTATGGTGATACGACATAAATTATGAAAAACAGCTAAATTTTACCTTAAGAGTGTCGTATCCGATATGGGTACGTTTCCATTTTCGAAGTATCCGTGCTTCCTAGATGGTGCTATTTGGAGCACTCATAGGCAATGTCCTCTAAAATCACTTTTAAACACAATAGCTATAATCCACTTCAAGTGAGAGATTCATGCCTTATCCATACCAACCCTTTTGGTTATTAGAATGATCTGTTGATTATAGCTCCTAATAGATTTAATCTACCATTTATATAATGGCACCGATGTGTAAACGCCTATCGCTGAACAATGTTAATGAATTAAACTGAAATTGTGCATTGGCAAATGAACTGAATCATGGGTTGTTTTGGGATTTTTCTTGTACTATAATCTGGTTGGTGATTGAACAGCTCGGAACCCTCTTATCGGTTATCCGTGACCCACCTAAGCTTCCAAGCCCTTAATTGGCAATCCACGTGTAGTTGCAGTTATTGAAATGTTTAACCGAAGACTAATTTATCTTAATCTATTCTGTGATTAATTCATCTTAATCCAGTTTTTTTTTTTTTTTTAGTCTAGTGTTTGATTTTGGTGTAAAGTGGTTAGTAGCTTTTAGTAGAACAGTCTCATTCAGGACTCAGGAGTAGTATGATGGGCTGTAAAGCTCTTTGAGACTTTTTCTTTTATACAAATTGAAGCTACACCTACCAAGTACAAGACTCTCAATAGGTTTGTTTTCTACTTTGGGCTCCAGGGCTTTTGGTGGGAAAAAAGTAAAAAAGGGGTATACCCACTTTTACTGTTGGCTAGATGTTGAAAGTTCAGGAGAGCATACACAAATTCTTCATAGAGAGCACTGAGAGTGATACACCTTACACCCCCCACATTCCCACACATACATTTGACCCCACCAATTCTAGACAAATTCCATTCGACTATATTGGACGGTCTAGATCTAAGCCCCCACTCAATGAAGTGTATTGGGGTGTTGGGAAACATCCACTTCAATGCTGCTGAGGAGCATCATATAAATGGTTGAAAGTTGAATTGAAATCTACCTAACTGAAGGGACAGGCAAAAGTATTCTGGTCTAGCACGAAATGACTTTTGTATGTTTGGAGTAAGTGAGAGGCTTTTGGTTCTTTCATTGTCGGATCTTTTCCCATCCACTGGAATATCACCCACAGTTTCCTCTCTTTGTACCTGAAACACCCTTGAAATATCTTAAATACATAACCTAACTAAGGATTTGTTGAACAAAATGCCCTTCTGACACTTACGTTCCCTAAATAATATTAATTATGTAATTAATTCTATTAAGTACTGTTATGATTGTGCTTGTATTTTGGTTGATAGTTAGTTTGAGGTTTACTTGAATGACAATTTCATAACTTTAAGTCTTTGTGCAGGATATATAACTGTGATTACGCCAGGGTTTTTATTCTGGAAAAAACAGAAAAGTTAGAGATAAATTTGTAATCCTGCTTTTCACAAAAAATAGTGAAAGGTTCTATGGCCGGCCATGGACGTAAGCATATTACCGAACCACGTAAATCTGGGCATTACTCTTCGTTATATGCTTTTCATAGGAAATAGTGAATGATCTATGGCCGGTCATGGATGCAAGCATATTACCGAACCACGTAAATTTGGGCATTATTCTTCATTATTTTTTGTTCCTCCTTTTCGTCATTATTTTGTACAACTACTGTATAACTATGAAGGTAGCTACATTTTTCCTGATTACTCTCACCTAAGGGTGTAAACGGATACTTATATTATTCATATCTTATTCGTATCCGAATCCGAATCCGTTTACTTGGATAATTATTCAAATAAGTATTTGGTGGAACGAATTCAAATAGTAATTTTATTATCCGTTTATATTCATATACGAATTTACATATTGGTATATTCGATTCACTAAATATCCGACCGATTATATAATACATATAAATAATATATTTTAAGTTTATTAAATTAAAATTACCTTTAAAATATATACTTTTTGCATTATTTAATAACTTAAATTGTTATTTCGAAAATAGATAGAGATAAATATTAAATTACAATTTTTAGATAATATTTGTATATATTTTTCATATTTAGTTCTTAATTTACATTTTAATTTTTAAAAGTAATTGAATAATTTGGAAATTATCTGAATTCGAATATTTTAATCGGAGTCAGGTACAAACATCATATTTCCCTGTCTGTTGGATATTTATTCGGATTTGGATAGTCGGATATATAATCGGATACGAATTCAGATATACCACTATCCGCTCCAAATTCGTTCCATTTACAGCTCTACTCTCACCCCTATCCGCCTTGATATTCAAGGATCATGCTAAGGACAAATAGTGACCCAAGCACCCCTTAGAATGATCCTAGATTCAATTGCTGATGAAACTGAAACAAAAGAAAAGGAAAAACAATAACAGCAACGTATCTTTACAACTGAGAACTTGAAAAAATAGATGTTTACTGTAACTTACCAAAATGTGGAAATATCACAAGTTTACTGACTCAAAAGGAAACTTTAATTACATGAAATTATACAGCTAGAGCAGTATAAAATCAACACAACCAATGTAGGTTGAATCTGAAGAATCAAATTGAATGAATGACAATAAATTTTCTTAAAGAGATCCTACAAGAAAAAAAAACGAATTGCCTGATTCATTGGGGAGTTGGAAGAGGACAACTTGATCCACCATAAATTTTCAATTCTCAAAGCCCTGCTAGGCATCAAATTTCTTGGGTTGGTGCCACTGTGCCAAACTTCTTACCAAAGAGTTGACGAACGAGATTTTGGGCGGAGTTCCTCTCTTTCCATACAGATGCTTCCCTCCCAAATCCGAATAATTTGAACCACATTCCTGACCTCTTTCGATCTACAGCATACAGAAATCAGTACTCTAAATAAGTATAAATTAGTGAAATGCATACCTAACACCCCAAGAAAGCTATGTATTACTTATTAGTCACAACCTAGAAGAAACGTCCTCAGTATTTATGGTCCAACCAAATGCTAAAAGCAGACTAAGTTTTAGAGAATGCCCCTCAAATGCCATGGGCTATCAAAATAACATGGCCTTCTTTTCATTTCAAAGTCCCTAAAGCAAGTTTTGCAATCCAGAATCTGAAATGCCCAGCATAGATTCCTCGGTTACGGTGCAATAATGAGCCATCACTCAAGAAATTGTGCACCACAAATTGCAAAATGAAATAATGGCCGTGAAAAACATGTTCATACCTTGAAAATCTTCCCATTCTTCAAGTGGTATCGAATGCCAGACCAGTTGTTAGACTGAGAAAAATGTGAGCAAATTGCGGAGACAGGGTATAAGAAATTATCCACAAGCATGGCGACAAAAATCTGCTCAATCGAACATCAATTACAGTTACATTAGTATATTATCATCACCGTGATGCTAGCAGGTCCTGACTCCGGAACTCCAGCTGAATTACATTCAGGCATCTGAGAAGTTAACAAATTTCAGAAATATGTCTAACTTTTACATTTTCTATTTAGAAGTTTGAAATTAATGAATAGTGTAAATGTTGTTCACTGTTAGCCTTTCCATAGAATGACTTCTTTATGAAGAGTAGGGAAAATACTTACAAGGCCCCAGTTATAAGAACCAAGCGATACTGGGGGCTCCTCTGGAGATAACATGTTGCACAGCTGAATTTCTACCTTTGTCAAGTTCCACTTTGAGAGGAGTTCAACAACAGTGCATATAGCTAGGCAACTTGCTATTATCAAGCCTGAAACCAACCAATTTATGGAACTGTAAGCACAAATAACTCTATTGCACAAAAACGTCAATTCAACAACTGAAAAAAAATCCTGCACGGGTAGCTCAGTTTGTTCGGGTCTTCGGAAAGATTCCCAAGGTCTCAAGTTCAATTCCCCCTGGGCTTACCTGATGCACATGGTTTGCGGGTGATTGCGTGCATCCGAAGGGACTAATCCTTCCTTGTGAGGGTTGAGACACCCTCCGTAACAAAAAAAACATTGACAGTGGCCTTTCCTAGTTTCTCTTTTCCTCGTGATGCAGAATGTTTTTCTTCACAGGAGTAATGATAGGCCTGCTTGCATGGTAAGAAGAAGCATCCCATGCACAATTGACATAGGGTCACGTGGGATTTAGTAATTTTGCAACTCTATGCAAATTACTAAGATGACTACCCATGAATACATTCAATAAATGGTCAGATGATTTTCCCTATCCATGGGAACAGTGCTAGCATTCCTCTTTTTCATGATCTAACACATTTGCCCAAGGATCCACTTATAAGTGGTGTTACAAATCTCATTCTCAGGAATTTATCGGCCGAAGTTTTTCTCGCGAGAATTTTCAAACTTGGGGTTTTTTTTTGGGCATTTCTCGCCTAAATTTCAACAATGATTAAAAATAATTAAAATTACAGAAAATGGTAATAAATAGCACCAATTTATAAATTCATCAAACCAACAATATTTGGTATTTCTCACAATATTTTTAAAATATCTCGGCTAGATCTCATGATATTTATGTGTTAAAAAGATAAAATTGTATTTCTTGCAAGATTTTTTAAATGTTGTGATAAAAACGGAGTTTTGAACTTTAGATTTTTTCTCGGGAGATTTGTAACAGTGCTTATAAGTTTTAGGTCTTAGTAATTAAATCTAGTATTCCATCTACATACGCAAAGAAAAAAAGTAGGATACATAATCTCCTGCACAAAGAAATAAGTGGGATACATAATAATCTCATGCACGAGGATTTTTGAGTGAATCAAAAATCAAAACCTACCTAAAAAGGGAAAGTAGGGTGCTCACCACCAGAAGTAAAGACTGTTTTCTCAAACGCATGCTCTTTCAAATGTATTCTTATCACTGCTGCAATATGAATCATTGCCATAATGTATGGTGCAACAAAACCCCAGGATAGATAGCAGTGGATAGAAAATAATGCACGATTCATTATCCAGTTAACCTTTGTTGTGTATGACTCCAAAACAAATGTTTGCTTCCTCAGGTAATTCCAATACCTACAAGAATAGTTAAACGTGGCAGAAAATGGCTATGATAATTAAGTCTGAAGGAAATCCTGAAAGTGAATGAACATAACAAACCTAGGGAAAGTAAGATCACTTGCAAGGGGGTGGGGAAAGACGGCAACTGGCGGTGATGTAATAAGCCTCTTGTGTGCCCCTGTAAAGGGACAATTATCAAAGATCAGCAATTAAGTATAGACATTTAGCATCATTTCAACTACAAATATCACGACCCAAAACATGGATTCTGATGACCAACTTGCTCAGAAAAATATAAAAGCAGTAGTCCCTTGTATTGGCTTTGCTAAAATGACATGAGAGTAAACAGGCACAATGTAGGTGCAGGCTTGACTTAATCCGGAGAATGTCTTGATGCCACATGACATTTCAAAATTCAAATGTTTAAGGTTCATGCAATTTGGAAGAGGATTTCAGGCATAAGTCTGGCAATTGCACTTTGAATCCAGACCTCGTACCATGCATTTATCAACGGCAGCAACTTGCACCAGTCATCTAAAAATTGCTTCAATACGACTCCAGTGAATTTTCCATTTAGAAATGAAAAAGAAGAAAGGAGTTGGCCCACATTCGACAGGCATTATGGTACCCAATACGGAGATTTTGAATAATGTCTCTCGCCATTGAAAAGTTATGAGGTTTGTTCACTGATCCCAATAAATAGCAGACAGCTAATTCTTCAAATATCCAAAATCAAGCCCAGAATCATAGAGAGTATAAACACTCACATTCTTCTAAAAGTGCAATAATAATCCATAGAAGGCATGACACTGCTTACAAGATCTTTCATTTCCTAATCTCTTAGTATTAAAAAAAAGTAATCCCTATTCCTCAGCCAAAAGATATGACATCACTAGTAGAAATAAAGGTTCAATAGCATTTAATAATTCAATGGATGCTGATCTAGGATAGTACAGAGTTGTGGAGATCAAATAGAGAAGTAGCTTCTAAATGTACTTGAATTGGCTTGCAAGGGATAAAGATTGAAGGATATATTACCAGCTATTGCTGCAAGGGTCATATCATCAGAGTATCCTCCATCTCGAAGTCCGGTGACCACACCATATAGGTCATTTCTAAAATCATCTGCATGCATCTGAAAATATAAATAAAACAATAAGAACAATAAAGTTCGAATTTTAGTGAATATAGCACTAAAAGACAGTAGAGAGTATTTACCATCATGCATCCTCCCCACAAAAAGAATGTTTTCCCACCCGTAGCAAATCCCATCGAGCAAGGCTGAAAATATATTAAATTCAGCATATCCATGAATTGAAAGACATTATAAATGAATAATGAAAAAAAGGGACTACAAAACCCTGCACAAAGAGCTAGCAAAGTAGATGTTAGTTGTTCCCTATCAACACACAAGACTGCTAACTTTTCACTATGAACTCAGTTAAGGCCCTAACAAGTACAAATCATTGACTCCCACTCCAGCCTTGTCATGATGAGTTGATTTTGGATAAATTGAGGGCTAAAAGAATATACAGAGCAAGGTACTGTTTGATGAATTTTATATAACAGGAGTCTATCACAGATTTTGTAATCTTCAAACTAATCCATGTCCATGAGCCATGAGTCATTAATGTTTTTCGGGCTGGTAAATCTCAACTCAGACCTAGTCAAGAACAGAGATACTTGGTTTCAACTCACCTTAGTTTCGAAAAGATGCTCAGCTTCAATACTAGACCAATATTTGGGACATTTATCTCGAGTCATTACCAGAGACACCTTTTTCATTTAATAGTGGCATTTTTCTCTGCTTGGGGTAGTGGATAAAATGCCACATGATAACCAACAGCAGACAATGCTGAAACTCATTTATTTCCAAGGTTCCCTTGGTACATTTATGTGAGGTTATATCCTCACTTCCTCAGCTTTTCAAGGTATAATACTTTTATAATATAATGAGAATACTAAAAATATGATTGCATATTTATGGGTAGTTGTAGAGCATAAATGATTTATCTTCCTCTTTTCTTTGTAAGGTTCAACTATTGGTTTTGATTTGACCACAACCAGTATCCTCCTTCCAACCGTATCTTTCCTAGAAACCTTGGAGATGGATCCATGGTGATTATTATAGAAACAGAATTGGTTCTCTCTCTACCTTATGGAATTAAACCAAGCCAAGCCTGTAACTTAGTGTATCAATGCTCTATATGATGAAAAAAGCAACAAACACAGGTTGGAAGAGAACAAAACAATAAATCATAATTTGCAAGACCAACAAATATCTAAAAGTAATACAAAGGAATGGAAGTTTTGGAGCCATACCATATGATATTCGTAAATGCAATAACTTCCTAAACTTCCAGAAGGCAAATCAAGAGGGTATCCAGTTTGAATAAATATCTGCACATCATTGCCAACAAAGGTAAGGCTTTGAAAAATAAACTGATCAAAATTTACATAACGTGCACCATAACCTTACACATACACCTGAAATAAGTATGAAATTAACAAAAAAAAATTGAGTAATGAGGTACCATTGCACCAATTACTCAAGAAATTAATGCATGATTTGAAAATAGTACCAAAACTTCTATGCCCATACCTCAGGATTCTTTTCCATCTCGGCGGTAAGTGCTCCAATTGACCCAGGATGCAGCCTAACATCATCATCCAGAAACAACACATACTTGCTGTCTTTATGCATAATGTCCACCCCAACCTGTGCAAGTGTGCCATAAGATACAATGTAAAAAATTAATAACTGAAGTGTTTCTCGATCAGAATAATGGAAAATGTTTGTACAACTATTCAACAGTGCCTATATAACTCTGTACATTGACTCTACTACAACCCACAAGTGGCTTCATTTTCCATTTCTGGCAGAAACATTATATGGGGCTGATGCATATACTCAGTGCAATCCACATCAAGCCTAAGAAGAATTTTATTCAATATACAGAGTGAAAATTCAAAAGAGCCAGATTTTTTTCCCCAATGTAAAGGGCAAACCATATCACATTTTCTAAACATAGGGAAAAAGTAGACGAAATGTGTCGTATATAATGACAGATCAAAGTATTAAGTAATTCTAGGCCCTTGCTTTCACATTGGTAAGGAAGAGCTGATGAAATGTGTGCACATTTTACATACTAACTGGTTGTGAATTTTCTGACTGCATGTTGTTGATAACCCAGCTACAACAATCTTAACATCAACGCTATCCTGTACACATTCAACAAACATAAACAGGTCAGGAAAAGGAAAATAAATTGAAGAGGATCAAACAAATCCATAAGCAGCTAAGCTAAATCGATGAAAAGGACTTGACCATCTAGTGCTTCAGAAACTCCAGAAGCAGCTGGAGCATGATACATATATTTCATGTTCAAGAATCATGGATAGAGGACAAGACATAATGCAAAACTTCCAATTGTGTTCACATGTGCACACATAAAATTGCAAGAATTGTTGATATTGTGAAGAGATACCAAATGACATAAGTTGAAACAATGAAGAAATATATCAGGCATATATATGAAATATAAACAGAAAGGGAAATTAGAACAAAACAGATACAGGAGAACATATATAGCCGTGTGTATGCTGTGCGATAGCCGGCCCGGGTCGATCTCCTCCCCACATCCATGTTTTTCAACTGATGAGAAGATGAGATCTGTTAGAGTCGCCACCAATCAAGATTCCGGGTGTGATTGGTCACCTACAATTAAGAACCCTCGATTAAATAAAAATCGAGATTGGGTCCGGGGATTCTCTTATGAGTTGGGGAAGGTGTTAGGCACCCTACCTCATCCGTCGAGCGACGGTTACCTCTTAACTTTCTCCATTAAATTAATTTAAAATCATTTTCTCTTTTTTATTATTTCGAGATTAAAAAAAAACCGCCCCTCCTCGACCGAGTTAAGGCGATTTACTCTCTACTTGTTTTCTTTTATTTCGAGATTGGAAAGCCACCCATCCTCAACCGAGTTAGGGTGAGTTTCTCTCTACTTGCGCGGCAAAATCCATTTTCCTTAAATCGGTGAACGGCCACACTTCTCTACTCGACCGAGTCAAGAGGGGCCCCGCCTACATTTGGGTGAAAAATGGACAAAACTACTAATAATAAAGAAAACTGAAAAAGAAGTCGAAGATCTGGTCTTCCGGCCCTTTCCTTCACCCGGATTTCCTCATCCGCACAACCGTGAAGAGGGAATCGCCGAGCTACTCAGAGAAAGTGAGGGAAGAAGAGACTTGGACGGGTAGAAGTAGAAGATGTGGATGTAGCATACCTTTTCCCTTTTTAGATGCTCCAAGTATTTGAAGAGAGAAGAAACTTCGACGAGATCCGAACCCCCAAGATTTTTCCCCCCTACGTTGATAGCTTGGATGGCTGGAATTTCTGGGTTTTTTGAAGGCTCACACTGAAGTTAGAGGGTTCTCCAAGTTATGGGTTGGGCAAAGCTAGGCCTTTTCAAAGTTAAAGAATGTGTTGGGGTGAGGATCCTTTTTATAAGGTGAAAAATAAGGATTTCGCTCTTTCTGGGCGATGTGGGACTAAAAAAAATAGCCCCAAAATACGTTGGCACGCAAAACGAAGTCGAAATTAGGGTTTTCCCTAAATCACGCCTTTCAAAAAGCCGCGGGAACTGAATTAGGCCAAAAATAGGGGAGCGCCCTTTTAGAGGGCGCGGGTCAATTTTAAGCTAAATGGGTCTTGCCCCTTGGGTCTGGGTTGGTTTAAGCTCGGTTTGGAGTTGGGCTTTACTTTTTTGACTTTGACCTTGGATTTTCTAGAGTTCTGATCTCATCGTCGCTCTTCTGTCAGTACTTGGCACCATTGGGCTTTTCAGGCCCATGCAAAATAGGGTGTCTACATATGCCTTTTCAGTCTTACTCTGAACTGAAAAAAGATCCCCCCTCCCACCTTCCCACAAAAAAAATACATGTGCACATGCATGCAAAGTATCCAGAAGAAAACAGTTTCAATATCAAATATAATTCAGCTGATGATCAAAAGTAAAGGATCCTTTTGTTATGGGTGTTTAGCCTCTGTCGTATCAAATAAGGCATTTGCATTAAAATTTCATAATACAAACCAGGTGTACCGATGGTGAGGTGTTAACCTTAAAATCAGATACCAAAATAGATACAGCATGGTAAGCAGGGTCTTCTGTACTTTCCACCACAAAAAGGAATTCTAGAGGACCACCATAGAGAGACGTGATCTGCATTCAATCATTCATGAATCAAAACTGTAATGCACACTCATAGACAGTAGTAACTCAAATAATTATGAAGTAATGGCTTGGAGATTCAAAAAAAACAGATTATCTATGTAGTATAGAAATTTCAATTCGAAATAGTTAATATCTTGGAATTAGGTCCAGAGGTCGGACTGCTAATTGAAGGTAAGATACATAGGGTCTAGAAATCTAGCCATCCACATAACATAGAGAATTCTCTTACTCTATTGGTCAGAAATAAGGAAATATATGTTAGAAAAGGAAATGAGAGCCAACAAAGGCTTCTAATGTACAATACTGCCTTGACACTTGCTTAGCCAACGGGCTGCATCCATTGGCACTTCTATGAGAGATCAGATCACAGCCAATTGCAATTGAATTCAAGTGAATTCAATTGCATATGTGTCATGTATGGATTGGAGGAAGGAAAAAAGGCAGGAAAATCAAATTCAAATTTTTTTCTCTTCCAATCCATATTTGACACATATGCAATTGAATTCACTTGAATTCAATTGCAATAGGCTATGATCTGATCTCCTTCTATGAGTATGTATGTACAGAAATGCTGACAACAAGGTACCTAGAATAGTCAACTAAATTTGCCAATAAATAGACTGATGATGATGCACAAACTAGAAAAAGAAAAACAATAATGAAAAAATTCTCTATTTATTTTGAGAAAGCTACACCACTAAAGGAACCTCTAGATGCAATATTTCTCAATAAACGTGCATTCTCACCTGACTTCTCCAATTCTGTAGATTGTGTTCTCCAAACCCCTTTAAAGGCATAACAACTGAGACTCTTGGCAACTTGATCTGAGCAGAATGCTCAAGGTCATTAATATCATGACAAAGAAATGCAAAGCTATTGCCACCTTTCATACTATCCTTCATCTGTCTGATCTCCCTATTCCTGTAGAAGGAAAAACAAAATACAAAATTTTGCCGATATCCCATTCGTACACTGTGAGGTTTCATATCAAAGGGACAGTGAAAGACGAGTGAAGAACACTGGCACATCTTTGAGTTCTATCCATTAAAATAGGGTACCTGACATAAGCAGCAAAAACCCACCCAATAGCAAGAGTCAAGCAGATTATACAACCCTATAGCACAAAAAAAGAGAGTCAGATATATGATTTTGCTACTACAAGGCTATCTCTACTACAACACTACCCATGACATGCCACTATACATGGGCAAAAGATATAAGAAACTTAAGAAATAAAATACTGCAATATAGCAACAATCGAGCAGATTATGCATTTCTCGACCACAAACAAATGATCAGCTACTCCTAGAATGGTGGTCTATAAGCCGCAATGGCCTGGACCTGGGAGAGCTCCTTGGGTGAGATGTGTGGCTCTAATCCATCCTTTTAGTGGACTAATGTAGTAGTTTAGTTAGCGGTTGCTTCTCTGATTTTATATTTTCTCTCTCCCCGCCCCCCTTTTGGAGTTTACTACTCAGTAACTTCCTATTTCTGTTTCTTGCATATGTACCATATTTTATTCATTTAGTTGGATGCTTACCGATTTAAAAAAAACAAAAACCAAATGATCGGCTATGGTGAACATGCTACTATGACACTATCCACAGGTTGCCATGTAAATGGGAAAAAAAATAGACACCAAAATGTTCACATTATTCCTTCTGATCATAGTGACAAAGTCGGGGTTCGGGAATAATTCGGGAATGGACGAGTTCGGAAAAATCCGGGAAATATTTGGGAAAAAATAATAATAATTAAAAAATATCCAACAATTTTATTAGATAATATACAAAATAAGCAGTTTACTTTATCAAACTAAACAAATTACTTCAAAATTCGTGAATAAATCGGGAATAATTCGCAAAATTCACGAATAATTCGGCAAACCTAAAATTCGTGAATAATTCGGCACACCTAAAATTCGCGAATAATTCGAGAATTTTGTTACTATGGTTCTGATGTGGTATACTTCATTCTTCTAAAGTGGGCAGTATGTGCTTTGAACCAGTACTTTTGAACCTTAGAATTCATCTATGATGTAGCTGGCTTCATTGGCTCTGAAATGGTTGTAATGGATCCTGATCTCCTTAAAGTTTCATGGTCTAGGAGATGAAGGTTGAAATTCAGTAGCTGAGAGACTTGGATAGTCATGTACTTTGTCTCATCTAAATAAATTACTTCAATAAAAGAAACCCTCTGCAGCCTAGTGATTCTCCTGTCTCCTTTACCATCCCATTTTTTACTAGCAAAAGTTAAGGTCTAAAACTTAAAAATTGAACCTAGATAAGTTCTTTTGTTAAGTAATGTAATTTATTAATCAAGAAAGTACATGCAACTTTGTAGAATGATACAAAGATTAAGGCCATAATTAAATGAATTACTATAGTATGGTGAAATCACTCTTGTATTGAATGTCTTGAAATGCTGTTCATAGCACCCTAACAACCAACTCATTAGCCTCACAGGGATACGACAGGACACCTCCATAGAAGAATAAGGAAATGGAAGCTCTCCCAACAGAATAGTTGATTTTCACAGATCCTTATCCCTCTAGTTAGCCCATCTAGTTTCCTTTTTTGTTCTTTTTTGATAGGTAACCCATTTAGTATCATTGAAAGAATCCTCATACTATTAACTTGAATCAAAGAGGAGCTGACATAAATACAGAGCACAACCAATGACAAACACACACACACACGTGCACACAAACACACTTACACTTCGGCCTCATCCTTAAAATCAAATAGCAGCGGATAAGCAATTTCGATCACTTGCACTGGTTAACTTATGTTAATGAATTTTCAAGTTTGAATTAATTTGATACATTTAAATAATTAACGAGTTTATAAAAAACAGCAAGAAGAAGCGGGTATTATGTAAAAAGTGTTCTCTGTACAAAAAACGATATATACCACCTTAGTAAATGAACTGACTAATCATTATCACACTTAAGGATATGCATAGATGCAAGAATGGCAAGAAAGATATATATCTCTCCTCTCAAAATCTACGAGATGACTCTATGTGAGTCACTCTATACTCAAGGGGGTCGTCGAAGACCTTGGAGAAGTTTCCGAGTTTTTGCTTCACCAAACTCTTCCTCACCAATCAAGACTGAAAACTACATCCAAAATCATGCACTTATATTACCAAATGAAAAACAAGCATCTTGAAAAGTACTCAAAACTGGACAGTGGACAACTCATCGAGTTATGCTCATAAATCATATTATTTCAATCAGAATCCTCCTCCCAATCCACCATCATCTCCTTGATGGCCACAACCATTGCCTTCAAAGAATGACATTTTTTTTCAAAAATGCATTAGTTACGCTCTTTCAAGCTCCCCCAGCACAAGCCAAACAGGAGTTACCTCCAATAGTTTTTCTATTAAATATTCCAATTTGAGTTTTCTCCCTTTAGTGAAATTTGTCAAAATATTATAAGAAAGGGAAAATTCTTCTATTTTACTACCCCAAATTCAGTGAATTAGCCTCCAGTTACACTCTTATAAAGTTGTAAAACCACAACCCACAAATTTATTTCACATCACACAGTTCAGGTTTGAGCTTTAGACTAGAGTGGAAGAACAGTTGAGAAACAAATTACACATGGGACATTTCACTTTCCACATCCCAATCCAAAATACTAGATTCAAAACAAAAACCAACAATGGAATTTGCTCATAAGTTCAGTTTGATCACATGGTGTTATATTCAATTTACTAAAGAGAAGACCATTGGAAACTATAAGAGGGCCGTCAAGTGACTACAAAACCCAATAGCCAATTCAAGTCTTGTGAATGCATTCACAAAAATCTACAGATGGAGCAACCAATGTAGAAATGAACTCCTTCATTTCTCAAAAGCTCAAACTCTGAACCAACTTCAGAACAAAATTGGGACTTCTCTATTAGAGATCAATAGAGTGGTGTAATAAGGTGAGATTCAATACAGCATCTCATCTCTAGGAAGATTTGGATTTGATTTTGAATTGATTTAATTAGATTATATTAGGTTTGATTGAGATTAATTTGTTTCTATCTTTAAATGTTCTCATCTTCATATAAACCCTATGGGGCAGTGTCTAACATTCTCAATTTCTCAGCTCCAAACCACTATCCAGCTACTCACAAATCAACCAGAAAAAATAAAAAATCTGTTACAGATTTTCCACTTCTCAAATTCAAACCGCAAACAAAGAAAAAAAAAAAACATTTTGAACAACATTCGTCCACTAAATCTCTATTTTCTTCTTTCTTCTGCAGCAACAATCGAGAAAAAAAAACAGAACTGAAACAATAAACGAACCTGGGTCTGAATGAAAATAGCAAGAGGACTACAACAAGCTCTGCTGGCTGAGAACAGAAAAGTATCCAAAGCTTCAAATCCCACCATTGTTTCTCTCTGTTAGAGCAGATTTCGCAACGAAAAATGCCCTACTTTTGTCTGCTCCAATATTTTCAAATACCCATTAATGGAAGGAAATCAGCAGAGAAAAAAATATAAAAAAAGGAAAGAGAGAAGAAAATGTGAAAACGTTGAGAGACATCGTAGTTTGTTATTCAATGACAGACAGTTACTCTAATTAAAAGGAAAAAAAAAAAGAGTGTAATTGAGAGAGAAAGAGAGACCGTTGATGAGGGTAGTTATTTATAGGTAAGACTCGTAATCATCTCCAGTTGTAACCGGACTTGGGGGGAGTCCGGTTACGCCAGTGAAGTGCCACATGTCCCCTTTAACACCCCTTAACTGTGGTTAAGATTCACCCACCCCTAGGGTTCACTTACTTATCCTGATTTTTAGAAAAATTTATTTAATAAAATTAACCCTACGAGTTAGGTGAATTTCAACCGGAGTTAAATTTCTTTCTTAATAAATTTTTTCTAAAAACCAAAGATAGGTGGGTGAATCTTAACCATAGTTAAGGGGTGTCAAAAGGGACATATGAGGATGTCAGAGGCATAACCGGTTACAACTAGAGAAAATCACGGCCTCTGATTGTCTCTAGCGAAGACAGAAATCCATCTCGAGCAACCATAGAATAGGGGCCATGTGGCAATAAAAAGGGGAGAAGTCATTTTATTTTCTCCGCATGATTTTGACTCCTCCCCAGTTGATATCTCTCCTGTCATATAATGTATGAAGAAGTAAAAATATGGACGGCATGATTTTAACTTTTCTACCTCTTGTTCCTATTCTATGCTATGGTTGCCCCAGACAAGCCCTTTCTGGCTTCGCCAGAGACAATCCGAAGCCGAATTTCACTAAGTCGGTTAGGGTTAGGTAATTGGGAGTGCTTGTGCAGTTGCATAAGTCAAATTTTTTCCAAACTCTTGGTGTGGGTGCAACACGTGGTGGCATTATCGCCGGTTAAGATCAAAAATTTTGAAAAGTAACCCGGTTGTCGCTATTATGAGAGCTTAGAAATTTGTAATTGGGGCTACTATTTCTTTAAGATAAGATATTTTATAGGATTTGGAATCCTGTGACCGTTGTTTTAGGGTGCAGCTACCCGCACACCACTTTTTGCTGGGATAAACCAAAAATTTGATTTAGATAAATAAGTCTTATTAACAAATCAAAATATAATTGAGAAGACATTTATACCCTTCTCTTCTTCTATTATACCCTTATCTTCTTTGCCAATCCTTTTCCTGTGAATCGCCAATGTTTGCCATAGCAAATGGGTAAATCAAGAAGAAATGAAGAGATCCCACTCAACACCCTTAAAACTATGAGATCTCTCCACAAATCTTTGAAACTTATTTTGTGGCTGAACTGGTACAAATTAGGACTGGGTTCCTTGGAATTCATCTCCTCCATATTCTACAACTTTGATTAGATTTTAAGATTTTAAAGAATTGAAATGGAGAATATTAATCTACTGTTGTATATTTTAGGGGTTGAAGTCCAAAATTGAAGCTGAGATTGCCCGGGACTTCTGGTCCAAGATGGTAGGTAGAAGACGGATGAAGAAGATAAGGGTAAGAATGTCTTTACGATTTTGTTTTGATGTTTAATTAAGATTTAATAATTCAAATTCATTTTTAGTGTATCCCAGCAAAAAGTGGTATGCGCGTAGCGGCACTCTTATTTTATTATTTGTACTAGTAGGTGGCACGTGTGATGCACGTGAGAGCGAGGGGAAGGAGTTAACCATATTTAATAGGAGTTAAAAGGGATACGTGTTAACCTGCGGGTGCGATTGAACTCACTAGTGGCACGTGCGATGCAAGTGAGAGCGAGGGGAAGAAGTTAACCACAGTTAATAGGAGTTAAAAGGGACACGTGTTAACCCGCGGGTGAGATTGAACTCTCCCCGAGATCAATCGCGATTGGCTGTGATTCTAAATCGATAGATGAGCAAGAGGTAGTTTGGAAATTAAATCAAAGGCAAGGGGTAGTTTGGGTTTTAAAGCAAAATATTAAATCAAAAATTTGTTTTTATATAAGGGTAGTATGGGAATTTCAGAAAAATCATCTACACCTCCCTCTCCCATTATAATAGTAAAGATAATTGTATGAGTAGCAGGTTGATGTGTTTGGAATCTCCAAAAGATGCTTATATGGGTTCGAATATTCATTTGATTGATTAAAGGGTGCAAATCCTCTCCAGTGATAACCGGATGTGGCACATCCGGTTATCACCCCTAGAGGTCACCACGTTTCTCCTTTGACACCCCTTAACTGTGGGTAAGGTTCACCCACCTATTTTTGGTTTTTTTTTTAAAATATTAATTCTATTTTTAAATTAAAAAACTATTTTTAAAGTTTTTTTAATATTAAAAATAATTTTTTAATTTTAAAAATAGAATTAATATTTTTTAAAAAAAACCAAAAATAGGTGGGTGAACCCTAGGGGTGGGTGAACCTTACCCACGACTAAGGGGTGTCAAAGGAGACACGTGGCGACCTCTAGGGGTGATAACCGGATGTGCCACATCCCGTTATCACTGGAGATGATTTGGCACCTTGATTAAAAGGTTGAAGTTATGATTTCTCCCATTTTGACACTTGTCAATGTGACAGCAAAAGCTTGGAAAGTTGTATTTGAGGATAGCATTTCTCATTAAATTATAGCCTAATTATTGGTTTTTATTATAGAAATTAATTATGAATGGGAACTTTGTTAAAGAGATAATTAGAGTAATCCAAAATATATTTTATAGCAACGGTAATTTAGAAATTATAAATATAAAAGAAATTAAAGATATTTCTATCTCTTTTCATAAATCTTAGAAGTGTAAGTATGTGAATACTCCCAAATCCTCATTCTTGGATTCTTCGGATTAAGATTAGAGCTTATGTGATATTAGAAAATATAAAATAAGTCAAATCAAATCCCGACCTTTAGAGCATCTCCAACGCATAAGATATTTCTTCCCTATTTTTTCGTCAGAATGGAGATGCCTTGACAGATAGGGAGTTGGAGTTTGAAATTCAACTCGAACGCTAAAGCCTTTCGTTTCTATATTTCTTCCCGAGATCCTCATTCTACTTTTTCAACGATCAATTTTTAAAATAAAAAACAGAGTTAAATGAAGATGACGAGTTGATTCTGCGCCAGCTTTGATGAGCAATTTCATCTAAACTAAAATGGCAAGCTGGACTGGTGAGTGTGTTGGAGTTCACTTTTATGCTTCAGCCTCCCTCCCTCTTCTAATGAAGGGAGCCAGAATAGGGAGTGCATTGAAGATGCTCTTAGTGGCTAGCCATTAGATGGTTAGGATTCGGGAGTATATTAGTAATACTCATAGACTAACTCATCTTAAAATAGGCCTATCAAGTCATATTTTGGATTGTTTCGATTTTGTCTTCAACCAGAACTCTTATTTATAATTAATCTCTTATATTATAATCTCATTTTCAAAAATAAAATATTAAAAAAATATTACCAATTTGAATGTTGGGTATAAGCAAACCCCAAGGAAAAAAACGTTAGGTATTTGTTAGGTTCTACATGAGTTTTGGACGTTGCTCATGAGACTATGCTTGTGCAAAAAAAAATTATATACTATACTATAATATAAATAAATAAGACTCTTCTTTTTTATCTCAAAAAACTCTAATTTCTGAAATTCTATAAGTACTAACGTGACACCTCTAGAAAGAATAATGTTTTGGGGATTGAGAGAGAGAATATAGAGACATTAATCCATGAGAGGGATTTTAGGAGCTTGTGATGAGAGAGAGAGAGAGAGAGAGAGAGAGTGTGAGTGTGTGTAGAGTAGAGGCGTATTGATTCAATGTGTGTCAGCAATTGTTTCTCTTTGTTTATCACAACCTTACAAAATGTTGCTTCTTCTCCTTTTATATTAGACTAAATAACTACGAGAACTCTCACAATATATTAGACTACATGCTTATTGTTTCTTCGTGATCCATTGGCAAAGAGTTTGTGTGATATATTATCATATAAACTCATGTAGAGATTACATCTTTGTTTATATTTATTTTCTAATTTTCAATATTTTAGGTAATTGCAGGTGTGTATAGCCTACCGGTATGGCAACAATTGAGATTCATGAAGGAGTTGTGTGATGGTGGGAGAGGCTTTAATGGGTTGCTTAATAGATGGGTCATGCACATGGTCAACAGTCCTGGCATTGGGTTTATTTTTCTTAACTTTTCTTATAACATTGGTTTATTTGGATTATTTATTAATAATTTTTTTAATTAAATTTTAACAACTCCATAATGTTTGTCTTATGAGTAATTAGTTCTTACGCTACTCTTCCCTCCCCCCTCTCTATATATAGTTTAGGTCAGGCTGAATTCAGACTGGACTAAGGGAAGCCCAAACTCAACCCAAAATTTACTTCAGACCTACATTACAGTCCAAACTCAGCCCAACCCAAAGGTTAGGAAAGCTCAGCCCACCCAAATTTCGGTGAACAATCAAGCATGGGGCCAACCCATCTCACTTGTCACCCCTTGTATAATAGTAATTCCCTAATTGCTATGTAGGCTGTCAATCCGGCCCTTTGATGAGGGGGTCGGACCCGGCTTGACCCTTTAAAGCTTGTAAAACAGAGAACTTTATTTCTTCTCTCAAGGTTATAGGGTCAAACTGAGCCTAATTTTGAAAGTCCCTCTTACTTGAGGGTCGAATCTCATAAGCACCAAGCTCAGCCCGACCCTTCACTTCATATGTCATATCATATATAATATGATAACTTGAGACTTATAATAACCGAAAGCTAAGACTTGTTTGTATAAGAGACTACAATTGTAGTATAGTTATGTTTTTCCTTATTGATTTAGTTTTTAAAAATTTAACCAGAGCTATTGTGTGTATGTGTAGAGAAGTGTACTATCTTTCCAAAATATTCTTATAAGTTGTAATATCTTTGAGCAATGCTAAGTCAATTTTCCTCTCCATCCACTTTTCCATTTTTTAGACAAAAAGACAAAAAAAATATAGTGTTGTTGTAACGACCCCAAAATCTCATCTACGCTATCATGGAACCTTGGGCTCATTACACTGCTTATCTTAGATTTACCTGTGAGCAATAAGACAATACTAAAAGAGAACCTGAAAATTTCCTCCAAAACAAGTACATACATCTAAACAAGTATCTACTAAGACAAGTCTAACTCAAAATCCAACTCTAAGATGATCCGAATCACTCCACATGATCTCCAAAAACGACAAGTCAACATAAGTACCAACAAAGTAAAACTATATGTCAACTCAAGTCTCTATTACAATTTTTAATCACCAAAAGTTTAACAACCTAATGATAAGGAAAGCAATCGAGGTCTCGAGTTCCCTCTTCGGGAATGTCACTCTCTTCCTCCGGTCCGTAATCCTCTTCTAACTAAGGCTCTGCTGGTGTCTCGAAAACTGAACCTGCCAACATGAAAAACATATCGGCTGAACAACAAAGCTCAGTGAATATGAACTCCTAACTAGTAATGTCAGAAGCATCAAATAGCATAATCATATATGGATATACAGTTGTCAATGTGAACAAATTTATAATAGCAATTTGTATGAGCAAGTTAATCAAGACAATTGAGCAATATAAAACCTACATAATTCAGAGTGCGGAAGCATCATAATCTTTTCGTCATTTCTCGTTTCTTATCTTATCTTATTCTTGTCTTCTCTTGTCATGCTTTATTTTCTTCATTTTTATGAGTTTTCATTAAATTCTCATTTTTCCATGTAAGCATAGCAACATGCATAATCATTATTAATAACTTAAAATAACTCTTCATTATATAGATGCAAGAGATTACTATACTCTACTTCTCGTATACCAACTTTCGCAATTTCTCCGGTGTTCTCGAATTCACTTATGATTACTTGACTTGGCATGCATGCATTGATCTTAGACTTGTTGGTTCCGGTCAAGTATAAAGCTCACATACAATTCCACATACTGTGTCCTTATTTCCGTGTTTGTGCTTTTATCTTATCAGTACTTTCGTCATAATAGCGTGTAATTAGTAATACACTTGTAGTTAAATAATATTTTAGATCACTAACCTAGATACCTTCGGTGATTCATCATGCGTCCCATACCATCATGATAAAAGACTAAGGCTCGCTAGATTTAGATCCAAAGGCTTATTCGCCCTACAATGCATCACTTCATGCAATTTCATCAACATTTAACAATCATCAAAGCATGTAAATTCATAAATTTTCCTAACTCATCATGCATATAATTTGTGTTTCAAGATTCGATTTACAATAGCAATATTATTTTAACAATCATAAAGGCATGTGATTTCATAAATTTCAATGACTAATCATGCATATTCATGGTATTTTAAGATTTGATTTATAATAACAATACTATGCTAAACTCACAATTTCAGCATTTGATAAAAATAATTATGACAATTGAACATAAAGGTTTCAACATTTCTAGCATGTTATCCTATATCATTTTCATATATTTCAACATCATTTTCATATATTGTAACATAAAAGGATACATGGTTTAATTTACTATTTGCACACAACTTAATATCATTTATTTATAATCATACAACACAATCCATTCATCATAAAATCCCTTCCACCATTTCAAATCCAAACATGCATCTCATCCACCATTCCAAATCCAAACATAAATCTCATCCATCATTCCAAATCCACACATAACTCTCATCCACCATTTTAAATCTAAATATCCATCCATTCCTCCTATTTCCATACCAACATTTCCATTTATCCATTTCATCAAACACTTTCCCTTCACTATTTCACAACAA
This sequence comes from Tetracentron sinense, assembly GCA_015143295.1. Classification (NCBI taxonomy): domain Eukaryota; kingdom Viridiplantae; phylum Streptophyta; class Magnoliopsida; order Trochodendrales; family Trochodendraceae; genus Tetracentron; species Tetracentron sinense. Next base: position 4,692,330 of record CM026569.1, read on the forward strand.
TAATTTCAACAATAATAATCACAATATTAGAGAGGCATTTTTTTTTTTTACAATAATCTATATTTAATCTCAATCTAACATAGGAACTTAGCATAAAACTCTAAAAACTACAAGGGTTCATGGCATTGATAGTGAGAATGAGATATTTACCTTGCTAAAGCTTTCCCTCTTGGAACCCTTCCTTAGAGAAATTTTCAAGTTTCAACCTCCTTTCTCTAAGCAAAACCCCCTTCAAACCCTAACTTTCTCCTTCTTCCCCTTCAAGATTGGGTTTAGAATGATTTAGAATCCAAAAATCCTAAACTTAAAAGCTTATTTATAGGGGAGGAGGTTTAAAACCCAAAAAAAACGCATTTTAACAATGTTGTCCCGCTATTGGCGATCGATTGCCCCTTTTGGGCGATCGATTGCCCCACACAGGATGTCCTTTATTTTGACTCGAGACCGCCTTCGGTATTTTGGTCATAACTTTTGACTCGCTTATCAGATTTTGATGATTCAATTTGCGTTGAACTCGTTTTTCGAATGGGAACAACTTTGATGTTTTATACAACTCCTAATTCTTAGTTTTAAAAGGTTTAAATGGGCTCTAAGGTTGACTAGTCTGCATTTCAACAAATAAAACATTAGAAAACTCACTTTTGACTTAACTTAGACTCAAAATCTGGAAAAACATCAAACATGAACTTTGAATAGGGTTCCAATAAGGTTCTAATGGTTCAAGAATCACTAAATTTCGATAAGCAGTGACAAAACCAGAGCTTCCTAAAGTTGAGGGTATGCTAAGACATTCCTCTGGTATTTTCATACTCCACCTACTTAGATTCCAACCCCTACTCACATCTCATGATTCAACCCTCATAAGTTTTAACCCATCTAGGTGATCATCGAACACCCCTTGACTTATACACTAAACCTACGACAAACTCAGGTCATGAGAAAACCTTCAAGATAACCAGTTATGCAAGAACACACGTATGAAGACACATGAAAGACTAAAATACCCTGATAAACTAGGCAATGACATGAAAAAGATTCGGGTCTCTACAGTTGCGCCCCACAAAAAGATGTCATATTGTTTTGTCTTCTTGCCTAGAAAAGGAAAAAGTGGATGAAGAAGAAAATATACTTATCATTGCACTTTTTTTTATTATTCGAATTGTACTTATTTAAAAATCTAACGGTAACAATTGGAATGTGTGGTTGTAGTTTAACCAACTTCACTGTAATAGAAGCGTTTATGAGGCTAGCAATCCTCATCTTGCATTGTTGGTCTCAATTTGAAATAAGGAGGGTTGCATCATGCATGTCAAATCAACAGTCAATGTAGAGAAAAATTATTTCAACATGATATAATTTTTTTGATCTTTTGATTCTTTCGACCCTTACCCAACCATGGCACAACCTTAACCCTTGAGGGTAAGGCTTAGTGTTACACGTGTATGTTTTGTCACACACCAACCATGTACTGCGTGTTGTTGGGCCATTGGTGTGGGAGTAGGCAGCATATGAAGTGGCTAGTCATTCTCTAGTCATTTTGGTTGGCAAGTGCTCCATGACAAATGGTATTAGAGCTAACCCAAGGACATTGGGGGTTGAGACAAATTCATAGCGCGTTGGGATCCTAAGGGTGGATTCCCCTGATGTTGGGGCCAGGGATTTAGGCGGGAGAATATGTCACGTGCGTATGTTTAATCTCATACCAACTGTTACAACTTAATTTAATCCAAATTAATGGACATAAAATCAAGAGTAAAAATAATATACTTGCAAGTGCACAAGTGACACAGTTGATGTATCTGGTGAGCACAGGGTCGAATCCACAGGGATTGACTATTGTGCAACAAGAATTAAGGAAACGAAATCTAGAGAAAAAAGAGATTTAAAATCAGTTTTCCCCTCAATGAGAATGGAGCAAAAATCACTGTTACTGTAAAGCAATGAAAAAGAGGTCTAAGGTTTCAGGAAAATCCACCTACCCCTCCTTATGCTTAGATTTGGATGAAAACACATCTAGAATTAAATAATAATTTAATCTAGATGAAAAATTATACGATAAAACCACTGACCATTAAATTCAATTGAATAATTAGAGAAATAAAAAATCACTTTGTATCCAACTCACAGGGGATCCAAGCATTCCATATATCATTCGATCATATGAAATCTAAGAACATATAGAGAGGAACAATTAACCAAACTAAGAAAATTATTCAATTAAAATAAATAATCAAACCATCCACATCGTCCACATAAATTGGAAAAAGGTTTCAAATCCCTAACCTTAGAAGGGTGTTTAGCCAACCATGTTTGGAGTTGTCATCCTCCTTAATGGTTTTCCAAACACTATAATAAAATAACTCCAAAAAAAACTAAAAGAAGAAGAGAGAAAAGAGAATGAGAAAAGATCAGAGAGAGCCCCAAAAGTCTCTCACTTTAGGTTTATATAGACTAAAGGGAAAAGAGAAGGGAAAAAAAGCAAAAGAGAAACTTCTAATTCCAAAATTTCAACCAAAATTGCACTTCTCTTCACTTGATGACGTATTTTGGCCTCTTAAACGTCCGAATTAGGGGATCTTTGTGAAATACAATTTTGTTCCCCTTTAAGTCTTCTTTCCAAAACATTACATCTTGCCTTAATCTGAATTTTGAGTCAAAAGTTATGTCCAAATTAGTAAGTACTGTCTAGATTAGGCGGGAATCCGGGAAATCCTCATTCTTTGTTTGAGATTGGTTGCTAAATAATAGCACTCCTCTAGCCATCCACGAAATTTCTTGCCTTTCTTGTAGATTTAGTTGACCTCCATTAAGCTCCTTACTTGAATTCCAAAATCCACCCAAAATAGAGAGTTCTTGTGACCAAAATAGACTTTCTCATTTTTTTCTGAAATAGAAACATCAATATAGCACACTTCTTCTTTCTAATTCAAGAGAGTTCCACCATTTTTATGCCAAATCATATGAATCTATATCTTCCTAAGATTCTCTAGCCATGTTGTAGAATCTTTCTATACTTGGTCTTGGGCTTTGCTCTTAGGTTTTGACTCTTTGACTTCAGACTTGGCTTCTTGGACTTTTGGCTTGGGCTTTGCACTTTGGGCTCTAACTCCTTTAGATCTTTGAGTTGAACATGGGCTATTTGAAACTTTGGACTTCTTAAATCCCGAGAGTAATCTGGGGTTAGGATTCCTACAAAAAATAAATACACGTAATAAGTCTCTCTTAAAAATATTTTGCATGCGACCTTCCAAGACATGTATGAATACATGCAAATGTATCATGAAAATTAAGAGAAAGAGGACAACACAATGGTAAGAAGAGAATACACCACTTTACGTGTAAAAATGAAGATATAAACCAAAGAAGTATGATAATGCTTATTTAAATGAGGATAATTAAGCAAAATTAAGCACTTATCACCAACTATGTACTGGGCGTTGTTGGGCCATTGTCGTGGGAGTAGAGAACATCTGAAGTGGCTAGTCAATTTGGTTGACAAGTGCTCTATGACATTAGGCCTAGCCAGTCTAAGCCCTTGGAGGGCTAGGACCTCACATAGGGTTGTCAATAGGTCAAGCTTTACCAGGCTTGGACTGGGCTTGGTCCTAACCTATTTTAAATGAGGTTGATATATATAGGCCCAAGCCATACCTAATTTTTAATAGGAACAAGCCGAACTTTATTATTAGTAGGTTGGGGGAATCTCTTCGGATCGTCCACACGTCAATAGCTCAGGTTGACTGGTAGAAGGAAGCAAGTATGATCCTAACTCGCCTTTGTTGGTGCGGGTGAGGGCCCCTCCTGTCAAAGTCCTCCAATGATCAAGTCAGTATACGTTGAAGATGAAATACAAAGAACAAACTTTGAGAAAGAGAATGTCTTAAGGCATTTCATTTTTTAGTAAGACTTTCCCCTTAATGAAGGGCCCCCTATGGTCCCGCATCCTCCTCTTTCTTCCTTGGTAGAGATCTGGGGTTTTTATAGGCTTGAGTTTGGATGCCTCTGCATGCTCATCAATGCTCATGCAGGATCTTACACTTTGTGATCATTACCAAATATGTCAGACGAATCTTCTTTTATACGTGTCACACGTGTAAGCCTACTTTCTTTGACACGTGCCACACATGTAAGCCTACTTTCTTCATGTCGGTTTTGGACTATTTACGGGCTGAGATGACCATCATTAACTCCTAATTGTCATAGCATAGAAATTGCCTCCTGGTTACTTCATCGTGAACGTCGGTTCCGTCTTCTACGTTAGTTTCGTCCTTTACGTTGATATCGTCTTCTACGTTGATATCGTCCTCCGACCATGAATACTGATATCATGCCTTGACCATGAGCTACAACATCGTCCTGATAATGATGCTTTCAGACACCGTCCTGATGATGACGATTTCGGGCACCATCCTGATGATGACGATTTCGGACACCGTCCTCCAGAGCACGAATATTCTATTCTCCCCTGCCATACTTGCTCATTTTTACGAATTTTATCCATTACAATAGGGTCAAACCCAGCCAGGCTTGGCCCGACCCAGCCCATATCTACTTAATACATATATAATAATGATGTAATAATGTGTATTCTTTATGTATAAATTTTATATGATATATAAATATAGCATAGAAAAAGAATTGAAAAAATATAATAAAAACCCGCAAAACCTCATTGTTATGTATAATGGTGTCACTGTTAGTAATAGTAGTAAATCGTATTATAGTGTGTATATTTTATATGATATATAAATATAAATAAGAAAAAAAAAAGTAAGGGTTGCAAGAGCCTCAATGCCCCAGCTAACTATATAATGTGTATATTTTACCAAAATAAAAAACAATAAACTAATGACTGTACTGACTCTACTTTTTTTTTTCGGTGCAGAAATATACTTCATTCCAACACAGAACCGGCTATCCTCAATGAGGTACAACCAATATCTGGAGACCTCTCTCTCCTTCTATCTCTCACATGAGAAGCAACTAAAGGAACATTTAACTTCCGAATACACCATGCCAGGCCTTCTTGAGCTGCTTCATTGGCCTCCTAGTTAGCTTCTCTAGGGATGAACAAGAACTGTATAGAACCACTGAGATCCTTCATTTTTTGGATATCCTCCATTATCATACCTACCTCCCAATGAGGAAGATTAGACTTTCCTTGAATGAAATCAATAATCTCTTTAGAATCAGACTCTATGATAGCTTGGTTCCAACCACGAGCAATGGCTGTCTGAGCACCCCACCTGACTGCTTCCGCCTCCGCCCATCTGCCACTGCCCCTTCCCAAAGGTTTACACGATCTAAGAATAGTCTCCCCCTTATCGTTATGAACAACCAATCCGACACCCGCTGCCAATCCAGAAACTAATGCCGCCCCATCAACATTCAGCTTGAGCCAGCCAATATCCGGAGGAACCCAAATCTTGTTCAGTATGTTACTACCACTATTGATACTCTTCGAAGGCTCAGAGATTTCAAGAATAAACCGCTCCAGCTTTTGTACGACTGAGATTGGATTAGGGGTTCTTTTCCTAAACACAACCTTATTTCTTAATTTCCATATAAACCAAAGCATCGAGCATAATCTTATGGCAAGGGTACCATTCTTAGAGAATTGGGAATGCTGAGTCCAATTCCCCCCACCAATCCTTGAACAATATATTTACATCTTTTGGAATCTTAATGGCACTATTCGAACTAAACCAAATGGACCTAGCGCACGAATAGAATAAAAACAGATGCGATATTGTTTCTGAGTGGTCTTTGCAAAGGGGACACTCTTCTTCCACCGTAACTTTCTTTGACATAAGATTCTTCGCCACAACAACAGCATTATGGCACAACCTCCACACAAAAACTTGGATTTTTGGAGGGACAAGAATTTGCCAAATTTTACTCCAAAAATTCTACTCCACCCCACCTCGGCTGCTATGAGACACCCCCCCTTGGTCGAGAATACCTTTAGCCAAAAAAGAGGCTGAGCTCACTTTAAAGGTTCCTGATTTAGAGAAGTGTCAAACTATTCGATCGGGGACTTCCATCAGACTGAATGAGATATTAATGATCTCTTCCACCAAACTTTGAATCACCTTACTTTCTATTAGAGTTTTGTCCCATCTGCTAGGTCCTTGCAATATCCAATCCGACACCCTGGGTAGAAGAGATATTGACTCCCGCCAAAGGAATAGGTTTAAACTGGGGATGGGAGGGCAGCCGAGGCTCCAAACTCGCTCGAACTTGCTCGCCTCATCCAATCTACCACCGGAACCCTTTCCTCACTACACTCCTACCGTCTAGAAGACTTCGTCATGCCCACGAAGGACGCGACCCCAATCTGGCCTCCAAGAAAGACGATGATGTATGCCGAAACAAAAAAAAAAGTACGCTTTTTTTTTTGGGTAAACTCAATCATACCACAAGACAATGACGGAAGGCAAATACAAGGAAAAAGTACACCTCACTATTATACATAACAGTGCAATGTACACATCGTTATATACATTGTTATACACTTGTTAGTACACTGTTAATAATTTACTTTTTTTTTTGGTCAGGGTCTTTGGCCAACTAATCCCCTTAAACACCCACCACATGCAAGTTAATGGCCAGGCCTCGGATTGTCTCTAGCAAAGCCACAAACCCCTCTTGGGGTTGGAACCATATCGGCTGTGTTCTTCCATGTGGCCAGAGGATTTGAAGGCCAGGATCTAACCAACAGGTGGTTACAACTGCTAAATCCATATATACAAATGAATCCTAGCCCTATACCACTCATGGCCACAGGGAAGAACCTAGGAAAGAACACAGACGATTTGTTTCCCTCGGGGTTCCATACATTGTGCAACAGTTGGCGTAAAATGCGGGAGAAGTCATTTTATTTTCTGCCCATGATTTTGACTTCTCCACATTTGATATCTCTCCCTCTTATTCTTGGACACTTATCGCCACATGTCTTATTATGTGTAGGGAAGTCAAAATCATGGGCCCTATGATTTTGACTTCTCCACCACTTGTCCCCTATTCTATGGAACCCCGAGACAAGCCCTTTTTGGCTTCCCCAGAGACCATCCAAAGCCTAATGGCCAAGATAAACCCAACTAGAGGGCTGGCCTTGAGAGGGCATGGGAAGTCGATCCCAGGATGTTCGGGTTTACGACTTACCACAAAAACCACTGAGCTACCCCTCGGTGGTGTACTCACTGCTATGTATAATAGTTTGCTTCTTTAATTTTTTTTTATTTCTCTTACCTTTGAAATTTTATATAAAATATTTTATATTGTAATGTTAAGTAGTTAGCTTATATATATATAGATATATATATATAAAGCAGTGTTGTCAAAACCAGGTTAGGCATCGAACAAGTAGAGTGGCCGGTTCACTATTCCATCGGTTCAGTTCAACCTTGTACTTTTTGCAAATAAATCAATTTTTTTTTCATTTTGTTCCTAATTTTTACCGTTCTGACCGGTTCCCACCCGGTTCTGGCCGGGTTTGACTGGTTCTAGCCGGTTCTTAAAGTGTCCCAGTTTTGAGGGTTTTGGGAACAAGCAAGGGGGCCGGTCGAGTCCGGTTCTGACAACACTGATATAAAGTAAGTATATTGGGCCGGACTGAGCTTTAAGTAGCTAAGCTCTACTCCAGTCCACAGAAATATGGACCTAAAAAATTGAGCCTGGCCCTAGCCATAGGCCTAAAATATGAGTAACGATTGGTTTTTTTGGGCTGGGCCGGGTTAGCCTAGTCCATTGACACCCCTGTGAACAAGGGCCGGGCGGGCTGTAAGTCCAAGACCCGGCCCGGCCCGGCCCTTTGCCAGCCCAAATGACAGGCTTCTCAAGAATATGAAATCAGACAAAAGAGACACTTCTGTGAAAATTCTTCCCCTTCCTCATTAAAGCTAGGGTTTGAATTCTTTCGTCTTCATCATCCCAAAATCCCAAAAATCTTATTTACAGAAACCCTAAAAATCTACTCCTTTGGACTTCCATGGGAACTCCAGAGACCTCTCGAGAGCCATGCCCGGACCGAATCCTCGACGACATCGGCGGCGCCTTCGGCATGGGCGCCGTCGGCGGCTCAGCCTTCCACTTCTTGAAAGGCATCTACAACTCTCCCAAAGGCGAGCGCTTGATCGGCGGCTCCCAAGCCGTGCGCATGAACGCTCCTCGCATCGGCGGCAGCTTCGCCGTCTGGGGTGGCCTCTTCTCCACCTTCGACTGCACCATGGTCTACGTCCGCCAAAAGGAAGATCCATGGAACTCGATCATGGCTGGTGCTGCGACCGGAGGATTCCTCCAGATGCGCCAGGGATTGGGTGCGGCGTCTAGGTCTGCGATGTTTGGTGGGGTTTTGCTTGCTTTGATCGAAGGAGCTGGAATCATGCTTAATAAAGTTCTTAGTGCTCCTCAGAATTTTCCTCCAATGGAGGATCAAATGCCCAATTTGCCTGCTGGGCATGGGTTTCCTATGGAGCAGTTGCCAACAATGGCGGAAGCTTCGACGGATGGATCGGGATCGTCGTCTTGGTTTGGAGGGTTTTTTGGTGGTGGGAAGAAGCAGGAATCAGGAACGAGTGGCGGAAGCAAAACGGAGATTTTGGAGAGCTTTGATACACCAAGTTCGCCAATTCCTTCATTTGAGTACAAATGAGATGGGCGATCGAGACAGTGTTGTGGTAAGGGAGAAATCTATTTTTATTTGTTAATGGAGTTATGATTTTTAGTTGGGGCTTTGAAATTCTAGAATATAGTTTGTATATAATGCATTATTGTTATTCATGTTGCTAATTGTCTTTTTGGGTGATATCAATTCAAAGAAAAAATTTGTCTTTTTGGGTGATTTGTCATGTTGATGTACGTGATTTATATGGTGTTCTTTTCAAGATTATAATTATGATTCTGATAAATAAAAAAAATTATAATTATGATTTTGATGAAAGTAACCATTGTTTTGAGTGTGCTTTCGGTTGTATGTTGGTTGCCATTCAGTGATTCATATAGGGGCATGATCACTTGAGAACACCAAATGCACAGTCAGACATGTATTGATTAACATCCCTTGTCAAGGGACTCAGATAACTTTGAAGCGGCAAACTTAAAACAAAAATAATAAGGGATTTAAAAGAAGTGCGATAGTTGAGTTCGTTTCTCGGTTTATATATACTAGCAGGTGGCACGTGCGATGCACGTGAGAGCGAGGGGAAGGAGTTAACCACAGTTAATAGGAGTTAAAAGGGACATGTGTTGACCTGCAGGTGCGATTGAACTCTCCCCAAGTTCAATCGCAATTGGCTGTGATTTTATTCTTTAAATTGATATATAAGCAAGGGATAGTTTGAGAATTAAAGTAAAACATTAAATCAAAGTTTGGTTTTATATAAGGGTAGTTTGGGAATTTTTTAAAAATCAGGCTACGCCTGCCTCTCCCATTATAATAGTAAAGATATATATATATATTATAGGCAAAAGCAGGATATACAAAGAGATGTTTATTGAGAAGTAAACTCACAAAGAAGAAAGCCTACATTAGTGATGTTTAGAATCAGGGGTGGTGCCAGGATTTTCGTCTAGGGGGCTAACAATGAGGTGTGGAGGTTCAAGGGTGCAGCCCCCAGGAAAAAAATTTAGGGCCAAGTTTGTGGGTCATCTCGTCTCTTTGTCCGTTTATAAAGAATGTCCGCTGCTTAACTTACTGCGGTGTCCTCGTGTCTCGTTTAACACTCCTTTAACCCTGGTTAAGCTTAACAAAATTAAATTTAAGATTTTTGTTGTTTGTTTTTTTCTAAAAAACCAGGTTGGATTGCTTAAGTCTATGGGTGAGTGAATCTTAACCACAATTGGTGAGTGTTAAAAAGTGGGGCATGGACCAATGAGGACTGGCCATTTCATTACATGATGGAAACTGCCGGTAAGTTAAGCATTTTCATATACCTACGCCATCTTAAATTAAATAATATAAATATAATTTTTTTTTCTTCTCAAAACTTTCAGGGGGGGCTTAGAGCCCCCACCGCCACCCAGCTTTGCCCTTGCTCCCAGCCACGCCCACATTATACTATACAAAAAAAAACCCAAAGTTGAGGTGGCTTCAGTACCCGCGGCCCCATGTACCTCTGCCCCTGTTTAGAATCGATGCCTGGTTATCAGTTTCTTGCAAAGTTCGATTGTTTGGTGGACATGTGTTTGATATTGTACAAATGGAGTGTGAATTTTAAACTATTATTTATTCCTTTTGTTTTGAGTTCTTATCAGGTTAGAATGGTAATGGTTGTAAAGTGACCATGTTTATTTGTAATTATATGTAACTGTAGCGACAATGATTGATACTTTGAGTTTGTTGATCGGAAAATTGTTCATTCACGAGTTATAGAGAAGGATCTCTATTTGAATTAGTGCAAATAATTTTGTAAAAGTTAAACAGCTGAAGATCAGGAAGATTTTTCAGCTCAAAAACAAAGTCGTAGAATGGGGTTAGAGACTAAAAGACCTCTATGATAATTACCGAAACCTTTGACTGTGCTATTATCTCTACTCTTTAAGATATTTTGTTCTTAAATAGTGATTTTTGTTTATATGTGTGAAATTATCTGTAGAAACCTGGATTGACGTGAATCTTGATAGGTGAGACATTTTATGCAGTGTACTAGTTGGCTAGGGCATGTAGGGAGAATGCAATATATGAGTCGCATCTTCACTAACATTTTATCTTCACTGACACCTTTATTTTCTATGAGCCAAAGACATAATTTAAGTGCACTTATATATTGACTTTTTGTTATAAAATTTCAGTTCATTTTTATTTCACTATGTTGAATTTATCATCACACAAGAGGGAAGAGAGGGAGCGCTTCGACGCTTTGACTACCTTTGACCTTTCCTTGACAAATCTACTACTATCTTCCATACTTGATTTCAGCTATTTATTTTGTTTTGTGCTTTGCATGCTTAGTACTACAAACAAATTACTTCATTTTCCTCCATTCGTTGTATTATATTCAATATGTTGCCAAAAAAAAACTTAATCTCTGTTTGAACGATTAAAAGGGGATTAGACTCACTTTGAATATATTTTGCAGGGAGGCATAGGTAAGCAGCATCGGTTTGCTTGGTTTGCTTGGTTGGACGATGAAAAACACCATGGGTAGGATGGATTAGTGAAAATTGGAATTTCCAGCAGGGGCAACTCATCAAATGGCTAATTAGATTGAGTGCTTCCTGCTGTTGCAGCTTAATATGACAGTTGTATGTCTTGTGCTTAGAAACTAACAAATTTATTTAAATAACCATAGATTAAATTCACTTGATATGCTGTGTATACATAAGAAGATGATTAGGGAATTTTTCAAATTAATTTGGCAGTTATTATCTCTTGAAAGGAAAGGCAACATGGCACATCTGTTTGGATTTTTGTTATGAGAAGCTCAGGGAGAAGCATATTTAGCAGGGGATGCCTTTAACCACCCTTCCACTAACTCATCATGTGACTAGATAGAGACTATTGTCTCCCATGCATGTTCTCGTAACATTATGTTTGATTTTATTAATATAAAATAGGTCAATTGGATTAGATTAAACTATGCATCAATCTTTTAGATCCTTGTGATTTTTTACATAAACCCTAATATGGTTTATTGTAATTCAATACCAGAATATTTAATGAGCTCTCAATTTTTGTCACGGTATCAAAGCAGAGTAATTGCTCCTTCTGACGGTCTCTTCTTGTAATCTTGTTAATATCCTGTTTAACCTAAAGTCTGCATTTGGACCTACACCATATCTATACAGTTACATCTGCAGCCACATGAGTTTTAATTTGGAAAATTGTTGCAGAATCTCATCACTACAATCACTATTGTTGACGACACGTTCTCTCATGGCCATGGGCCGTGGATATCATCACCGAATCTTACTAGAATTGCCGGATAATCTCAATTTGTATGCACATCTTGTTCATAAGTTTGGGATCCTACAATGTTCCTTCTGCACATCTTGTTCATAAAGTTTGGGATCCTACAGTGTTCCGTGTAAGGAAACCCTTCTTCTCTTTTGGTTTAGTTGGATGGTATGAAGAAGAAAAAAGAGCATCAAAACACACATGTTCTGCTTTGAGATTTATTGAAAACCCCAAGGTGGAGTTAAATTTAAGCTTTTAAAGGCCCTACTTAAGTCCACCCAAGCCCACAGAAGCCCCCACTTGAGACTTATGGAGACCAATTTTTAGGCCCTTATCCATACTATAGGTCTTCTTTTTGCCATCATAGACTCATCTTTGGCCTATATTGGTCTGTAATATTACATCCCAATCTTAGTAATAGGATTCGCATGCCAATTAGGATTGTTTCGAGCTCAACAGCAGCGCCAATTTAATCAGAATACCCTCAAGTTCTCTCACTACCTATGAACAAGTTCATCAGTAGTTTCTCATCTGTAGGTCAAATAATCACAGAAATGTCATGCAGACAAAATAAATTCAAGGCAAGAATGATCAGCATTACATAACCACAGGGCATCCCATTAGATTCCAGTTTTATTTTCATGAGAACAAATCAACTGAGTTTCTCCTCGAAGAACATATTAATTCCCCACTTTATTATCCAAGATGGGAGAAACTGAAATAACATTGAATAAACATTAGATTTGACACCTAGCAGCAGGAAGAAAGATAAAAATAAGGCAGAATTGCAGGCCTAAGCGGGAAAATTATAAACACTTCCAGGTCCTGCAATTATACCTTCAGTCTCTCTCTCATAACCATACACTGCACACGGCCATAAATTAAGGATTCGCTGGAGCGATCTCCTATACTTGAAAAAAGAGAAGGCTTTAATTGATTGAAGGAAGAAATGATGAAAATGCGAAAAAAAAAATGAACATTATTCAACAAATTACTCAATTGCTCTGACCAGTCTCAAGACTCCTCGACCTCAAGGTACTGGGAGTGAGAAGCTGCGAGAAGGGAAGCTCCAATGCCTGAGCCATCGTTTGAGTGCTCGATGACAATGCTTTCCGAGACTTCCTTTTCCAGCAACTCTTGGAGAGTGCTCTCCAAACACTTGCTAAATTCTGTGTAATGCTCATACAGCCCTCCATCCATGGCTATCACTGTCCTCTGCTTCTCCTCCTCTCTGACTGTATCTCTACCCAATTTCTTCAGGATGCCAAAGATCCCGGCGGCGGCCAGACGGGCCCCACGTGTAGCAACAATGTTGCAGAGCTCAACAACAACTTTTCTTGTTTTCAGGGAAGTATTACTTATCTGGAACATAAGAAAAGAAACAATATAACAATAAGCAAACTCATATAGTTATTTCAGTCGTATCAGAAAATGAATTTGTTTCAGCAAATGGTAGTTACAAGTGTCTTCTTTTAGCAGTGTGACCAGTGTCTATCCTCATAAGCAAGCATTTCAAAACATATAAGAGAAAGAAGCCTTGACAATTTGATCAGTCATCCTAGGTGAAAAGTGTTAGGACCAATCAACTTCTTTGTGATTGCCTTGAAATGGGAAGTTGCTACTTGAAATTCCTCCTCTCTTTTATGACAAAAAGTATGACCAGGATGAGAACCAACCAGAACTACTACCAAATGTTCCTAATGTAAATGAGAAGAAAAATAAATTGCAATTTCAGACAACTAATTATAACTTTTTTTTTTTCGATTGGTACAACTAATTATAACTTCAGACAAGGGTGCAGACTGAAATCATACCCCTAAGATATCCTTCAATTTGTTACCAACCACTCTGAGATCAGAGGATGTGTCATGATGCATTGCTGACATGTCAGGAGTCCTGCATATTTCAAAACTCAGAATGTAACTAAAGGCTGTAATTCATGCCATATGAACAATGCATGTGGTATCTAAATCAAAGACAGTAAAATTTGAATGGAACAGAAGATTTACAAGGTTCTAAGCGAAAGGAGGTAACACATTAAGCTAAAGTTAGAATTAGGAATTAAATAAGTACACGCAATGTTTGCAGACTGCTATAAGATGCGAAGGTAATTACATGAATTCATGTCATAGGTCAGTTTTAGATATCAATGTTTTCTTTTCTCCACTAAGCTCTGGAAACAAAGAACTATTATGAGCTAGATCGTCCAATGTGAACACTACTAATTCAGACAGAGGCACTATCCACTGGGTGAAGCAAGGTCCTCTTATGAAGTCTTAAGCCTAAAGTTATCACATTAGCCTAGAATACATTGTAAATGGTATTACCAATGAGTATTTAAATGCTCAAGTACATGGCAATATGGCATTACCAATGAGTACTTAGGTTCTTAAGTACATGGCATTATCAATAGTACTTTGATGCTTCAACTTACATTCTACAAGCAGTAACAAGATAACCCTGGCATGTAATTGTAAACAACGAGAAGATTCAGACGTGCAATTGTAGCTTTGCATCTGGAGTTGCACAGAAAACGGAGTAAAGTAATCAACAGAGTGAAGTCGTGACAACTCATACAAACAGCAGAGTTGTCTACCACAATGATCAGCATAGAAACAGAAAACAATACCCCTGCATATAGAGAAGTCCCCGCATTTGGCTCCCATAAGCAGGCTATCCAGGGCTCATCCCGAGAAAAAATTATCTATGATCGTGCAGCCAAATCCAAATGGAATAGCCTTAGAAAAACTACTGGGAAAATGTGTCTCATGTCCATAACCTAAACTCCATTTCATCCAGAACCTGACAGCCTTTGAAATGCTGGTCAATACATTCTCTATGACAGGATGAAAGACCCACCTTTCTATGTTTCCCAGCTATAAGGTCTCTGATGGCAAAAAGAGATCCAGCTCATGTTTTATGTGCACTGTGTGACATTAACAGATATGAATGTATAATTTGTATGAATGAAAAATATATCACATGCATAGTTCTGAACAAAACTGATTGGTGTCATTGTGTCTGATATGGTTATGTCCAAGTTCTGAAAAATTGACTTGACTAATAGAATTGCTCTCATATCATTTGACCCACTCTGGTAAATAAACTTACAATTAACATTGCTAGTGACCCTCATTCTCTCATGCTTTCCACATGCATAAATCTATGCTAATAAGGACAAGTAGAAGAGAGACTTCATACATGCTTAAAGCAAGGTTCTAAATGTCGATATCGCTCGACATGTCGGAGCCGCGAAAAAAAGATATATCGGAGATATATCGGAAGATATATCGTTTATCGGTGATTTTTGGAAAAATGACAAAAAAATGAAGTAAAACATGAAATTTTGCAGTGAAACTTCAGGAAATGTTAAAATAGATGTTAATACACGTTTTAGAATAGAAACATTTAAAAAAAAAACAATATACATAAGAGATACAATGAGAATAGAGTAAAGATGTGTGCTGACGAGTGACGATAATATATGATTGATTCATGTTTCATTCATTCTTCAATAAGATGTGCATTGACCCCTATGTCAATTATATTATAATCAATTTTACTTCATTTGAACAAATATGTAAAGTCATTTGATTCCCTTTTTTTTAATGATTATCAATGTTAATTGTTTTAAAAATCTGAAAAAACTTATGAATGTACATTAAATTTGACAAATAATTAAATTTTAATTTAGTTTGTAAATTTGTTTTTATATGCAATTGATGAGTTCTATGTTTTTACAGGACTGAATCAACATGGGAAGAAGAAGAGATGGTTAAATTATCGGAAGACTATGCATCAAGAGAAAAAAAAAAACAAGACTATCATTTTAGTTGACTATGAAGTGGATGTAATTATGTAAAAGGAAGTGGATGTAATGTTATTCAAATGTGTGGGACTTATTTTTTATGTAAACAAGCCGGATGTAAATTTTATTTTTATTTGGATGCAATTATGTAAAAAGAAGAGGGTTGTAATTTTATTTGACTGTGGAAAAAAAGAAGTTGATGTAATTTTATTTTTGATGTAAACAAGATGACTTCTAGGTCTATTGAATGTTGTTTAAGTGATTAAAAATTTAATATAATCAATCAAGACCTCTATGCCAAAATAGAAAGTTATTGTTTTTCTATCTATATTTTTTTAACAGGTTGAAAAATATAATTTTGGTTTTTTTTTTACAAATTATAGAAGATTTTTTTTATCTGCATGAATCGTGATCATGAGAGTGAGGGGGATAAAGAGAACCGTGAATAACATAAGATGTGAAAAGTATTTCAAATGGTTTCTACTGTCTCAATTAATAATTTGTATTTTTAAAAAGATTAATAACTTATTTTAGTTTTATTGTTATTAAATAACATATTTAAATAATATTTAGTAATTTTATATATCATTTTTAGTGAAATAAGTTATATTATTTGGTCGATGTTAGTATATATACATTATTTAAATTATTAACTATTAATAATAATAATATAATATTGTTCAAATTCATAACTAAATAAAACATACATGAATTTCAAGTATAACCCTTAAAATAGAAAAAAAAAACCTTATATTAAAAATTTTAATACTTTTTTTGAATTAGGTGTATAATATAAATCAAAATTAATTTTAAACATATTAATTATTGTCATATAGTATAATTTTTTATATGACACATCATTTTTACAAAAAAACCTTATATTAAAAATTTTAACTTATAATTTTTTTTTAGATTATATACAAAACCAAAATTTTTTTTATAAATTTATAAGTTAACACTTATAAATTTTTGTACTAAAAGCTTAAGTCCCCAATTTTAAATTTTTGTACTAAAATTAGTATTAGTATTTTTTATTTTAGGCTAAAATTAAAAGCCTAAGTCCCCAATTTTTAAAAAAAGTGAAACTAACATTACCCTTGTTAGGTTAAAATTCTCAAAAGTGAAGTATGTTATTGAGAGTTAAATTAGAATTACCCTTATTAGGTTAAAATAATTTAAAATGGAAGCATTTAGATGTTTAAAAAAATTAAGTGACATTAGCATTACCCTTTAGGTTTAAAGAGACAAAGTAACTTTAGCATTACCCTTTTAGGGTTTAAAATCTTCCTCAACTAAACTTACGGGTTTTTTTGTCAAGGTAACAATACCACAATAAAGCTACAGGCAAACTTACGGGTTTGGGGAGAAAAAAAAAAAACAGGAGCTCTGCTCCGAATGGAAGAGGGAAGAGGGGAAGAGGGAAGAGAGGAGCACGACGGCGACGGCGACGACGACGACTTTGCAATCGGCGATGGCACAGGTATGTACCCACATGCCACGGCCACAACCCTTCTTCCTTCTTTCTTCTCTACCCAAAACCCTTTTTTTTTTCTCCTAAATCAAAATCTCAGATTCTCAAAGATTTCTCTTTGTTTCTTTTGATGGATGCCTGCAAATCTGCAAAAAAAAGGGGAGATTTTTTTTAAAAAAACTTTGATTCACAGATCTGGTCTTTTTCGGTGGGTTATCGGCGATATTTCGTCGATATCGCCGATATATCGTCGATAACCCACGATATCATGTAATTTTTTTTTGAAACCGTATAGATGTATCGGAAGGCACTGATACCGACAAATATCGGCGATATATCGCCGATATTGTCGATATTTAGAACCTTGGCTTAAAGTACTATACTTCATCGCACCTATTATTGAAGTCATATGCAGTTATCAAGTATAGAATGACACCACCAGCTTTTCAAGCTGGACTATAGTCTATAGTAGATACAATTTAAAAGACCATCAAGCAAAAGGGATACATCAACGAAGACAAACTTTTCATGGATAGCCCATAAACATGATGGTATACCATATATAAAAGTCATCAAGCAAAATGGATATAGCGATAAAGACAACGTTTACATGGATAGCCTATAAACATGATGGTATACCTCAATATGAAAGGAACTTTGAGTTTTGGTGGAACGGTATCACCAAAAAAGGCAGCTTCTTCAGCCATCCTACATAATACTCTACGTACAATATCTCCCAGATACATACCGGATATTATCTTCTCGAAAATCTGTGATCAAGTCAAAGATGTTACTAGATGTGTTACATTAATGTTATCTATAGAAGCAATGACAAGATGTTAGTGAATAATTACAAGTAAAAATCACCTGTTCGCCAGGGTTTAAACTCTCAACATCCAATGCATTATCATACTCCGTTACTGGGAGATGTGAAGACCGGAAGTTACCCCACTCCATGTTAATAACCTACAGTATTAAAAGTACTGATGCTTAAATAATTATTTACAATTTTTAGTCATGTATAACTCTATTCCAAGCTTTAAAACCATGGTTACTAGTGAGGAGTGAAACAGAAGCGAGAATTGGGAAGCGAGGCAAAAGAAAATCCTCGAGAAATGAGGTATGGGGTGCCTCACTCCTTTTATAAGTTTGAACAGTCAAACCTTGATTTTGCCATCCAAGAAATATGCTTGGAGAACTAGGCGCCTTATACTATAGTGAACCTTGTATAAAAACTATCCGATTTGAATTTTCTATTCTTGGGTTAGCATAAAATAATAACATCAATATTAAAATCATGTGGGGAAATATTTGATCTAAAGGTATTAGCATAGGATTTGCAAACTGCCTGTAGAGGCACAATATATTCTATCAAGTATCAACCATTGACAAAGAAGGCCTCAATCCAACAACACTTGCCCAGGGTCTACACCCTGTTGTAAGTTCAGTTAAATTTCATAATGTCCCACATACATAGCCCTCTTTGACCACTACAAGGGATGTGATGGAAACAAGCTTCCCATCCTGCAAATAGCTTCTCTGCAATTATGCTCAAAACCTTATTAACATTTTATTGAGTTCTATACCCAACACAGAAAAGGAGGAAAGAGAGTATTTTTTTATCAGAATTGAAGAATGAAGAGATAACAGGCACTTAGAAAACAGCTTACCATCTCTCCTGACTTAGGTAGAAGACCATGCCACTTGGGAATCGCATGTGCACGCTCTACATATGCCGCATTTGTTCCAGTACCCAAGATCACGGCGGCAATGACATCATTGCTAAAGTATCTGCCTCCAGCTAATGTTCCAATTGTATCATTGACCTAGTATCAACACTGCAAGTTAAGTACTTCTAATTTGGATACGTGATTGAACAAACAAGTATCAGAGGCCCCTACCAGATTGACATCTGAAATAAGGGACATTTGATTACCAAGAACAAGCTATAAATTTTCTTCCTCATAAATTAACATGAAGGTCCTAGTAGAGCTCGTACCAGAAAGACACCAACTTGAACTTACCAACGCTGCCACACGCATGTCAAGGCCTTGTCTTTCCATGGCTTTTGTCAATTCTGCCACCACATCTTGGCCAACCTATTCATACAGTAACCAATAAAAGCCAACAAGTAAATAAATGGTCAAAAAAATGAACATAGTGGAAATTACAAGTCTTTGATATCCCAATGTGTCACAAGTATAATAAATTTTGATATTAATCACGCCTTATAGGGTCAACAAAACCAGGGATTAACCCTGATCTGTACCCTTTTTGCATTGCTTACTGATGAAATAGTTCTCATTAAAAAGACAAGATCATTTGGTACAAAGCATTGTAAATGGTGTAGTTTTAGTTGACTTAAGAGAGGCTAGCTACAAAATTAGAACTACGATGGAATACATTAGAATTAAAGAGTTTTAAAAGATGTCACTGAGGAAATCTAACACCTTAGTAAAGGTGCATGATTCAAGTGAAGGTGAACTCACCAGCAAATAGAGAAAATATATGAAGTGCAAATTCTTTAAGGATAGGTATAGAGACGACATGCTAATTAATAATTGGTTGCCTAGAGATGCACCAAAGTGATCATTACCTTTATCTCAGAATTAGATCCATAAGGAACGAGAGATTGAGGAGGATGTTCCCCATAGAAATTGAAGTGGGAGTGAGTGAAAGAGGAAATTTGCTTCTGGACTACTATGTGATTGATGCATACTTATCAAACTAAAGGATTTATTTACAAGACAACAATAAGACAGTCCATGCTTTATGGAGCATAAACATGTTCGTATAATAGAGATTAAAACTGAGATGTTCTGATAATAACAAGGAACGTTGCATTACAAATGACACAGAACGCTTTCGTGTAGGTTGAATGCTTTAACATGACAAGTGGGAGGACGAAAAGGATGTGGACCAAGGACATGAGAAAATATGTGGTAACCTACTCAGATGGAGGATATGACCCTAGATAAATTAGAATGGCCAAAACAGGATCAGTATACTTGACCTTACTTTGTTAAGATAAGGCTATGAGCCTATGAAAACACATACTGAGTTTCTATTCTGAGTATTACAACCATCCAAAATAAGACAGCCCATCATTATGGAGCATAAAGATCTTCATACGACACCGATTAGAGTGACAAGGTCCGATCATGTGTAACAGGGATTGCAGTACCAATGAAACAGAGCACCTCTGTGCAGGTAGAAGGCTCTAAAAGGATGAGGATATTAGATTTATAAAAAAGAAAATCTCTCCAGCCAAGGGCATGAGAAGGGCCTTTGAATTGAAAAGTCACCAACCTATCAGCTATGTTATCTGGAGCCTAAAAAAGCACTTGAATACCCACAACAACAAAATATGACATAGTCACAGGTATGAAATCTGTGTCAGATATGGCTTAGCAATACCAGAAAATTTTATATTGACTAATATTAAAAGAAAGCATAAGACCATTATAATGAATTGAAAAAAAGTAAGAAGCTAATACAATATACCACAATACTATAACATTATTAATAATAATAACTATGTAGCAGTGTCCTAGTACACTTTGGGTTAGGTTCAAGACTTGGATCAACATCCATACCTATACCACACCCAATTATATAGCTAGAGGAATTTTGTGAATTAACTGGAACTCCATAAACACATCAAAGCTTCCTGTTTTGGAGAAAATGAGCTAGAGGAACTTATACCTCAGCCGCATCTATTGCCTTTAAATAAAGTACTCAACAATACCCGCCCTCAATATGGAATCTTCTGGTGAACCTATGTTTTGTGGGTTGGAAAAGTAAAAAAAGGGTGAGATAAACCGTTCTCCACTGATATGGTTCACCACTGTGTCAGTGCATCCCTTTGTATAACAGATACTTTGAACTGAAAAACCCTGCTTGTATTCTTAAATGCAGGTTTAAGAAAATAATAGTTTTTAATCAGTGTGTTATTGCTTCATTTCATTACCTGTTTCTAAGTTGTGGAGAATGTGAAAGGCAATGAACAGTATTCTTTTGTACATAAGACAAAGCACAAGCAGTGAATTCCTTTGTCTATGGCAGCAACTTTCATGCATATCAACAAGGAGATTATTTCCTATGCACAGGATTTAGCTAAACTAGAGAAATATGCAATGCCAAAAGATTTCTATAATGTTGATATGAAATTCCAGATATACTACGTCTAGCCATGAACTTCTTTAATCTGATATCCACTTAATCAAGAACCAAGGGGCTGGTCAATACTAAAGAATAAAAAATGAACCCAAGTAAACAGGAATAACCGCGCCATTGATAGAGAAGCCTTTTGTCCACTTCATAAGAGTCCCAGATGTGATTGACAATTGCTTCACTGGGAATGAGAAGGTAAAACCCAGTTCCCTCTGCCTACCAGGAGAAAGATGAAAACCTTGACTCTCTGTAGCAACAAATTTTGCAAGTTCTGCAGCAATATAATCAAATAGTGCCTGAAATAACAATCATTGTTCAAGACTTTAGATATGTGACATATGAAGATTGAAGCAGGCTATGAATGGTTTGGATGGTTCAAGAACTTACATCTGAAGTCCCAACCATCAGATGAGGAGGAATTGACACCTCAATGAATTCTTGGTTAACAACGCGTCCATCATTCCCACCCAACTGTACACGCAACACACGGAAGTTTGTTCCACCAAGGTCCAATGCATAAAATAGTCCTTTCTCATCCCTATAAAAGGAACAACAGAAGATAAAGACATATTCAACTGAAATATCTTTTAGACTTTCAAAGAATTCCTTTCACCAATATGAAAGATAAAGACAAAAACAGTTATCCTAAAGAAGCCTCAGACTTAACTAGATATATTCTCATATACAAACACTAGGTATGGCCATTAAGCACATAAATCTACACCCCTAAGCCACTTACAGAAACTAATGCCGTGACTATCTATTATCTCATGCTCTTTGACATCCTGGAACTCCATTGCTAGGATGCCAGAGGATTACGATCAAGCTAACAGTGAGATGTGACAACAGGAAGTATATGTCATTCCAGCATGAGTTCATACAATTATTTTGAGGCTCATCCATTTAACTATTAAGGCTGACACTACTAAGCTACTTACATTAACGAAAGCCATGAACACCTATTATCTCACCCTCTTTGACATTCTGTAACTCTTTTGATTGGATGCCAGAAGGATTAAACGATTGAGTTAACCGTGAGATGTAACAACATGAAGTATATGTCATCTCATCATGAGTTCATAGTTCCATCATATTTAATTCACGAACCCCCCCATCAATCAAGTACTTGCCTACGCTAGTAATTTAAAATCGTTGAAAATTTAGATGGATAATACAAAAGAAGATTGTAAATCCACTTTTAAAAAGAGACACCAGGCCAATTAATATTGTGTCAAACAAAACCGTTCCACTGATAAAATAGCCATATTTTTTAGAAGATAAGAAAAGATCAAACATGACAAACTAAGAAAATTTAAAAACTCCAACCACTCAATATGTAAGATAGAACTAGATGGTAAGCAGTCAAAGTGCCAAGCAACATGCCAATTCATTATCCATTCAACATCCAAAATCCCTAAAATTGATCAGGCGGGTCACAACAGCAAAGATAGCACTAGTGCACTACCAAAAGAACAAACAATACTGCTAGGAAGGAATCTTATTACTTAGTAAGAAATACTGTCCCAAGAATACAAAGACGATTATGTATGGGACCAACCATGGAAAAAGTAAGCCAACTTTAAATAGTTTGCAATATAATAAAGAATAAAAGTAAGCAATACCTAATAAGAAAATAAACAACAAAATCGCCAAGAAAGAACCAAACAAGCAAAAAATTTGAAAAAATGAAGGGTGAGGATGTCAAAAGAGATAGAAAGGTAGGCTACTTCAAAATGAAAGACTAAAATCACCATAAAATTTTTACATCTCTTGATGAAAATTCCACGCCTTATATTGCACGGAATGGTAGAATAGGACTCGTGTTGCTGACCCCAAGTACTTTGGGATAAGGCAATGCCTTTCCCAACAAAATTCTACGTAAAAGATAAAATTATACTCCTTAAAAAATCCTTTCCCAACAAAATTATACTTAAAAGATAAAATATAACGCAATGCCTTTCCCAACAAAATTCTACTTAAAAGATAAAATTATATTCCCTTAAAAGCCATCTTCTTCCACTTCTCATGGACCTCAAAAAGTAAGAAAAAAAAAAATATATATATATAAGTATATTTTATAGAATATATTTTAATAATTAAATTTAAAATTTTTATATAAATTTAATATTAGGAAAGAGTTACTAATAATTGATTTTCTATGGGTCTCACTTATAAATGTATAAGAACAATGACTTTTTCTAATAGAGTTTTAGGGTGTTTGCATGGACATAAATCTTTGCCCTAACCGTGGAATTGCGTAACTGCCTCCTAATCAAACAACTACAAATACTCAAAATCATTAGTTACCCTTATATAAATAAAACATGGATGTTGTACATGTATGGACTCTCCGTAAAGGTGTTTATTGAACAAGGGTGTTCGTGAACTATTCGGTCTTGGCTCGTTAAAAGCTCGAGTATTGTTTGCTTATTTAGTAAATGAACTTGAACACTATTTTTGAGTTCGTTTAGTAAACGAGTTGAGCTTGAACACCTCCCTACTCGGCTCGTTAAAAGTTCGGATCGATTATATATATATATATATTAAAATATATTTAACTTATTAAAATATATTTGATTATATTATTTATTAGTTAAGTATATAGACATGTTTAAATATTTTTTAATCAAAATATATTAATTTATTAGTTAATACATATGACCCATTAGAGAGTGAAACCCATATTGGCTGTTCGTTTAAAGAGATCTGGTTTTAAGAGAGTGAAACACATTGGTTAAGACATAAGTCAAGAGTACACTTAATCAAAGGTAGCTAGGTTTTAAGAGAAACTAATCTTGGTCGTTCGTTTGAAAGTGAATCAATCTTAGCCTTTTAACCTAAACTATAAAATGAAGCAAAAGTTTGGGTTTATAACTTTCATATTGAAATAGATGGTAGTCGCAAGCAACACTCAACAGTGTACATGTTTTGGACGACATGGGTGGGGTTTGGCCTTTGGGTAGGGTTTGTTCTTCTCTTTGGAGAGGAAGATTGCCGTAGCCCGGCAGCCATAGCCATAGCCACAACCGTAGCCTCTTTTATCTGTTTCTTCCTCATTCTCATATCAAATTGGATAAAGAATATTGAAACAGTTATTTCTCATAAAAATATAGTGGAAATTAATATAATGCAAGAAAAATAATTAACAATTCTTTCAATTCAACCATTCCGAACACCTTCCCTGACTATGCAAGAAGATGACCCATCCAAAATTAAGGGGGGGGGGGGGGGGGGGGGGGGGGAAAGCAAGGAAAAAATAAAATAAAATCTGCCACCCTCTTGATTACAGGTCAAAATTCACGATTTTTAATCACGACCACCCCATATAAGACCACGAATCAAACAAAATACAAAAAACAATGACAACATACGCAAATAATAATTACAAAAAGTTTGGGAACCCAAAATCAAATGTGAAAACAGAAAAAAAAGAAATCTTGGTACCCTGTGGGGAGATTGTCGACATAGCTGATAAGCATTTTGAGCTTGCTCCCTCCTTCCGAAGCAAGACCTGCATGCATTTCAACAATCATGGCTTCCGCCACCTGTTTCAACTTCCCAACCGGAGCCCCGCAGCTTTCTTCGAACTCCCTCAGTATCGCCATTGCTCGTGCCCACCGGCCGGAGCTCCGCATCCGGTGCCGGACAATAAGCGCTGCCGCCGCGCAAACAGTCGCCGCGCAGATTACCGCCGCTCCGACCGCCACCTTCCCCATTGGAACAATCAAACAACAACAACCTCCACAGATCTCCCCAAAAAACCCTACCTTTTATCTTCTTCTTTTTCCTATCAATCCTTCCCTATCTGAAAATCTTCTTGATTCGAATTTCGAACAGATAGAATCAGAAGTATGATATGGAAACCCTAGATTTGAACGGATCGGAGCGCTTTTTAAGTTTGAATTTAGTCAGATTCGACTTAACAATGGCAGAGATTAGAGATGCTGATGATTATACATCTCAATTTGATCGAAATAAAAAGGAAGAGCCCTATATAGAAGAAATTTTAATGGAAAATCAACGAATTTCGACTTCTTTTTTTTTCCAAAAACGAAGGAACTAAAGTAAGTAAGAAAAGGCACGTAATTTCTCTTTTTTCTTGCCACGTCTGCTCTTATCGTTTTTTCCGGTTTTAATAAAGGAGACTCGGATTGCCCAAAATCCTCTGCGGTAATAACCTCCGGTTATGCCCCCTGAGGTCACCACGTGTCCAATTTCCAATTTAACAGTGGTTAAGATTCACCCACCATTCCTTAAAATATTATTAATATTTTTAATATATATATTTTTTAAAATCAAGGATGGTGGGTGAAGAGTGGGTAAATCTTAACCACAGTTATGTGGTGTCAAAAGGGACACATGGAGGCCTTAGAGGGCATAACCGGATTTGCGGAATCCGTTTATTACCGTAGAGGATTTGGTTCCCCGAACGGTGATAAACATTGTCAAATTTTAACCAATCATTTAAAAGGATTTAACAAGAAAAAAAGATCATTTAAAAGGATACGTCGCTAATACTGTGTTTCAGTTTGACGCATACCTCCGGACTATAGGACACACGTGTTGCTACTTTTTTAGGATAAAATTTGAGTGTGCTATAGGCACCCCACTTTTTACTAGTATACACCATTAAGGCAAAAGGTTTACTCTGCCCACCAGAGTATCCCTCTGGTGAGCAGCAGATCAATGGTCCAAAAAATAAGAAAAAAAAAATTCAAATGGGAAAAAGTCAAAAAAGCGGGAAAAAAAAATGACTTCTGGTTGAGGTGGTACTTTTTTGTCCATTGATCTTTGCTCACCAGAGGGATACTCTGGTGAGCATCAGAGTAAACCTTTTGCCCACCATTAATGAGAAACCTTTTATTTAAACAATAAAAAAATATTAAAAAGACTAAAAACTCATCTTCTCCGTTCTTCATCCCTTTGGTCGGGCTACCTCTCTACCAAGGCTCGAGGATATATGCATTCCTCTGCCATCGATGCTTCTTGATCATTGCGATGCCAGTATCGATGGTTGTTGGAACTGTAATTTCAGATTTTGTTTCAATGGCCGAAAAGATTTGCTTAGGGATCCAGAGCTGTGATTGTTATAGCAAAAATTTGATTTTGAAAGTGGAGAAGATTTCGTAGCTGAGCTTATCGTGAAGACGTTTGGTTCTTGCATTTAGTAAAGAATATGAAGGGTTTTCTTTACTGAAGAGCTTTATTATTGGTCTCTTCCCACATTTTAGGTCATGTTGCTTTGCATTCTATAGATAGTTGATGTTGCTTCTTTGCACCTCGCTCACTAAGTTTTATTAATATATGCTTTGAATCACTCCTGTTTAGCTTCAAATTTCGCTTCTTCCCAAGATCTATAGCTATCAACTTCGAATCAATTATAATTTGAGGATTTCTGCATATATTAGCTCTCAAGCACCTATTCCTTTCAGGATTCCACCATATGACAGATTTAGCTCCGAAAATTTGCTCAATCAAGAATTAATTGCATATTTCCCTCCATTCCTCACTATCAACAAAACTTTCATAGCTTTTCTGGGGTGTTTAATGAAATGAGGAAGATGATCTAAATTTTAGGAGAAGAGGGTTTTTCCGTCTCTATAATTATTTTTGGGTATTTAATTAGCAATTTATTTAAAATTGTGTATTTCAATAAATTTTGGGGTGCGTGTAGCACCACCCTAAAATTTCATCCGACTCTCGTCACACGAAAACTGTCTTGTCCCATCCCATAGGTCAACACGTGTTCCTGGTTAATATTCAATAGTTTTAGGGTTCAACTATGTAACATTGATTAGTAAGAAAATTTATTTTAAAAAAATTAATCACAAGAATTGAAACATTTTAACCAAGGTTAAGTTTGAAGTTAAAGGGGCCAAACGGATTTAATCTGGTGAAAGGCTAGACCAAATCCAATGGCAAAAGGTTTACTCTTGCAGTTGCAAGAGTATTTCTCTTGTGGATGGCAAATCAATGGACAAAAAAATTCAAAAAAAATTTAAATGGGAAGAAGTCAAAAATTGGGAAGAAAAAAAAAATGACTTATGGTGAGCTGACCTTTTTTTGTCCATTGATTTGCCACCCACAAGAGGGATACTCTTGCAACTGCACGAGTAAACCAATTGAAATGGTGCCACACACTCTCTTTTGTCTAATGGATGCATTGATTTGTGTGCACATCTTAATAAGCGTGCAAAGTGAATGTGTGGCACCTTTCAATTGGTATTGGCGGTCTCCTTGCCGACACCAAGTGGAGAAGATCCCAAATCTGTTTGAAATTACAAAACACATGATTGGTTTGCCCCAATAGTTTTGTCACACGTGTGCCTGTTTGGGCTAGGTTTTGGTATGGAGTCCTGCCAAACCAATAATCTAAATCGAGGAGTGCTATCTCAAACACGATACGTCCATTTTTTTCCACGCACCCTGCGTCTGGGAAAGACTGCGACTGAGGCTTAACCGTATGGTTATACCCCAAAACAAGGCTTTCAATAGTGAGAAGTGTTGCTGTTTTTTCTTTAGAAAATCATATATTGCTCTTATGAAAAATTTGTTTTCTTAACTTGTTACAAGGTGTTAGACTCATTGTGGGAGTTCTGAAAAAAAAAAAAAGAATGTGATTGGGGCCAGTAATCTTTTTTTTTTTGTGAAATTAATTAATGAAGAGGTAGCTTAGAGAAGTGTCACTCAGACAGTGAGAGTTTGAAAGTGTATGTCAGGACTATCAGCCTGTCACACTCCTTATATATGCCTTTCTTTGTCTTGGATTAATTAACACAAACGTCCCCATATCTAAAGGATACAATTTTCCCCAAGCTAAATGGCAAGGTATGTCACTCATTTAAAGAAAGGTAGGGAGGTCCTGGGACAGACTGACAGAGAACAATATCACCTCAAAATGGCGAAGTTGTGTACCTCATTTGAGAGATCTGCGAAGTTGTGTACCTCATTTGGGAGATCTCCTGACAATTGCGCCCCAAAGAGAGAATCAAAGGTGGGTAGCTCAAATTGTTTTTTTTTTTTTTTGGTAACAAGGGTGTTTGGGCCTCTTAGAGCACCTGACTAAATTTTCCTGAGTACATGCAAAACCCCCCAATCCACATACACCAGAAAAGAAGGGATAAATCCCTGAAGGTGGCCCCTCAATGGATAGCTTAGTTGGCAAGGGATCACGCCTCAGGCAGTGGAGGTCCTGAGTTCAACTCTTGTCATCCCCTTAGGGTCATGATTATCATGGGCCTGGAGCTTACCAGTTCATGTTGGTTGCAGGGTCTTGCATGCCCCCAATGTTTACCTAGTCTATCCGAAGGGTGGGCTAGGGGTTCCTCATTACCAAAAAAAATAAAAAAATCCTTTAAGATGGCCAACAAGGGAAAGGGAATTGAACTCAAATTGTGTTCACACCTAATTGACTTGTACATGATAACTCTTTCTCACTGGTATTTTCAGTATTCTTTTTTACAATATATTTAAATCATTTCAATTTACTCTTTCTCGTTGCATATCCTTTGTATAGAATCAGGAGTTCTAAGCTGACCTACGAGTAGTATAGAACCAGAGTTTGGCATACATTCTAAAGGAAATGATTCATCCAGTTCTACTGCCCCGATCACAGTACCCTAAGCGTAGTTGAGAGAGAATTCTTTGTAGCAACAGATCATGCACCTGTATCCAAGAACACACTCAAACCATCTCAACAGGATCAAAGCACATTATTCAGTGAAATCGTTTCACATGATCATCAATAATATATATATATATATATATATAGAGAGAGAGAGAGAGAGAGAGAGAGAGAGAGAGAGAGAGAGAGATTAAAATGTTGTATTACAAGGCAGCAAGTGTACAAAAGTTTTAGAAAGGTCAAGAGAGGGAGAAAGGAACACTCTTCCCCCACCCATCATTCCCTACACTTGAATCCCAGACTCCCTACTGTTACAAGAACAATCCCACCTAATTACTTTTTTTTTTTTTTTTGCATAAAAGGAAGAGCATTTCCCACACCCACAAGGAAAAAGTGAAGAAAATCAAATAATTGGCTAACAGATCTTGAAAGCACCCAAGGTCTCCTTCAAGACTTTTGGGTGCTCACAGCTTCTGCACCACAGGCATAATAAACTCAAAGACTACACACAAAACGACCCAGCTACAAAAGCTCTCCAGATCGCTGCCGTCTCCCAGTCTGCTATATAAAACACACGGCACGGCCTGAAAAACCAAAATGAAAGCCAGCAATAAATATGACACTTACCCGAGTTGCTGGCTTTCTGTCTCTTTTCTGAGCCAATATGCTTTCGCAGCATCCTAGCTTCCAGTCTTCACGCTGTCGATGTCAGACTCAACCTACTTCAAATGTAGCCACACAAAAAACCAAATAGGACAGTATAAAGATAACACAGTATGAACATTCCCAGAACAAAATTTAGGGCTTGAAAACACATGCCTTATGACTGGTTTCTGCACAGGTTCCGAATTAAGTCCACCCTGGGCTTTTAGTACCATCCCAAGCGCATCATTTCGCTGCACAACATAAAAGAAATAAACAAAATAGTAGGTAGGTAGGTAGGTCAGTAGAAATATTAGAATAATAAAAAGTAACTGAAACTACGACAAGAATACATCTATGACAGACTGACACAGCCTACCAAGTAAAATCTCAAAGAAGAAATTTAATAGAAAGATAAATGGAAGGAAAAACAAATATAGTATGCTAACTAGGTCGAGCAAATATAGAGGGGAGAGAGAGAGAGAGAGACTTAGATCCAAGACCTCTAGCTCTTCCGGCAAGTTGTTATGAAATATTTCGCTCCCATTTAAGCACCCAATCTCCAGCAATAATTCTGAATCTGCCTCGCATGAATCACCCTGCAAATAAACCCTGGTTGTCAGTCCCTCCTTCAGGGCTCCCACTGCTACCTGTTACAGATTCCAATCCAATGTCCTCACAGGAACTAACCTCACATGTGAGGTTTGGGATGCTGAAATTAGATCCAACTGGAGCCTCCTCATTTTCGGCGCACAATGTCGGCTTCTCGTGTTTAACTAGCTCTCCATAATCCTCACCAGCACTGCTTGTCCACTTAAACCGTCTCCTAGTAGATCCAGTCCCACCGTTCTCTACATTCATTGACGCCAAATCTTGCACTTTGTCCTCGTCCAACGCTATCTGACATATTTCATCATATCTGCTACAACTAACTTCAGATGGAGCAAGCAACTCCTCTCTAGGAGGGCTAATGGATGCCCGTTTCGCTGGCTTGCAATCATTCTCAGCAATGCTTTTCCTCTTCAGAGAAACAGCCTCAGCAGTTTCCATGTTGCCTACAAAGTCATCTGCTTCAACCTCACCAATACTGGCCTGACACATTACACCAGACAAGCTACTAATTTCAAATATAGGAAAAGATTTCTGCCCATGCAGGGTAATGGATGAATGATCATCAGTTTTCCCCACATCTACTATAGCATCTCTTTTCCTATCCAACCGTCTACCAGAAGATCCAGCTTCAGCATTACTATCCACATTGCCTTCCACCAAACACTCAGCTTTATCCTCTTCACCGAAGCTGACCTGAGATGTTTTGCAAGCCCTCCTACTATTAATTTCAGGAGAAACCTCCGGGCTAATAGAAGTCCGTTTCTCCAGTTTATCCGGCCTCACATCGACCACTTCAGGATCATTTTTCCTCTTGATCCGTCTCTCTGCAGAGCCAGACTTGCACTCTTCTCCATCTTCATAAGATGATTTTTCAGCCTGCTGGCTTGTGTGCCTTAAAGGTCGAGATCGTCTATACCCATCCGGAAACACATATAGAGGAATCTGCTTTCTACGAACATGAGAGACATAGATTTCCATCCCAGGTTTCCAAAACATGTACATGTTTACCGAATGCCTAAACTCGTCAACTGTCCCACGGATATCAAACTGCTGGCCTTCTTGAATTCTCACCCCTTGCTTCCTCTGCAAACCCATGAAGAAAGCACAATGCAAACACTGCTTGGACGTGTCTACATACTCATTTGGATATGGATGGCACTGCAACATCCCATATGTGTCTCGTTCTATCTGCAAATGGCCAAATGGAGAGGAAAGCACAGATGAGAAAGATGCTGCCTTTTTTGTCTTAATACCTTAAGATAAAGTTCTAAGTTTACCGAAAATTTCTCTTGGTCTATAATAATCCTATAAACATAAATTCACCTTCAGAGTCAGCTGCCTCAATCGGGATTCCACCCAGCCTTTCCAAGCACGCAAATCATCAGCATCTGCTGCAACTATGTCAACCTGCAGATAGTTTTTATATGTTTCAAAGAAATGGTATGGCTCAAACAGAGCACTCCACTGGACTTTAGTCAGCTCAATATCCTGAATGCAGACAAAACCAGAGGCAAGGCATCAGTAATCAAGTGTAGACAACTAGAGGACAGAAAAATCTTCATGCTATTACCTCACATATTTTGTTACCATTGTGGAACTGCTCCATCATAACCCTAAGGGTACTCATTGAGACATTGTAGCTAGAGTTCATGCAAGGGTATGCCGGTGTAATGATCGGCATATGATGAGTTCGGTCCCGAGGATTTTTACGAGGATCCCATACAGGAAACCCGAGTTCATCCTCTTCTATCGAACATAGCATCACAGGGTTTGGCCAACGCCACTGTGTATAAACCCTGAAGAATCGAGAAACCAGCATACTAGGAATCGCATTAGGATAAAGCTGGCATACCCGAGCAACCAGAAGAGCCCAATTCACACCACCCAGAAAACCAGTCACCTGAACATAACATACAAAAGGAAAATTAAAATTAAAAACCATAATCTGAAACTGAAATGCCAATGACAAGAAAAATAATCTCAAAGTAACCATCTTACATTGGAATAAACACCGCGTCTTTTAGCCCAAAACTTCAAACATCTAAGCGACGTGCGAAAATGCTACAATTTACAAAGGGGTTAAGAGAAGGATAAGAATGCCCATTAAACTAGTACGTAACCAAGGTCAAGCATTTCAAAATGTTCACCTCAACATTCGGAACAAGTCGAAGAATTTGATCTGCAACCCTGCATCCATTAAGAATTCGAACAGTTTGCTCATCGACATTGCACAGTACAGATCCATGCGAGATGTCCAAGTCCTGTGGATTAGTTAGTTCCAATATACTATAACATCAAAGCCAAATAAAAGTAAAAGAACACGCATAATTCGCACAAACAGAACTTGAGAATATGCTAATAAGACGATATACAAAGAGTGAAATAGCATATCAGCCAGCTGCTGATATGACCTGACACATAAAAAAAAAACAATCGAAGAGAGTCACATATCATCACTGTTGTCAATAAAGTATATTTGTATTTATCCCCATTTCCGTGTATCAAATTGGACGTTATTTCAATAATATGCAGCAGAAGCAAGTGCCACAACTTTTTTCTGATTGTTAAATAGAGGCAGCAATAATATAAATGATGAAAGAAGCTACAAAAGACAAGCAGCCACTACAGGTTGACCAATAATAAACCGAGAGCGCACGGAAAGCAAAACAGCAGCTACAGCACAAAAAAACTACAAAGCAAAGAGATCCACCCAGAACTTGAAAGCATTATGCAGTTATAGACATGCAACAAAGTTCAAAACTTTGATAGAGCCACCTGTTTCAAAAAGACCAAGCTTTAACCCTAAGCTGAAATGCCTCAAGAACATGTATTACTCAGGTGGCCGAAATATGATAAGTATTCAATGGTCAAGAAATGACCAAGCATCTGGAAATAGAAAATGATGATATAGCTTCAGAAACTTTCATGGGTCTCATCTTTCAGCGGACAACAACTTCCAGTAGCAAACAGAAAAAGCATGACACACATAAACATGTGCCTCAGAACCAAATTGATGAACCGAAGGTATCAAAGTATTAATATGACCTTAAAAGGGCCAACTATAACTAACAAAAGAAAACAGAGGAGACATCAACATATATTCTTTGTTTCATATATGTTGGATTGGAAGTAATGAAACTTACCCAAAAAAGAAAAAATAACGGCAGAGGAAAGACAAAAACTGGGAATAAGAAACATAGATAAACTAAATGGAAAAGAATACAAGCATAAAGATTTACATTCACACTTACTTCTGGAACAACCAAACAGGAGATACTTGCATAAAGAAGATCAATTGATATTCCCCGGAACTTGAATTTCATTACTGGGACATGAGCATCTGGAACTGGTTGTAGTTCAGTAACTTCTTCCACGTCCGCCAGGATATTATGCAAAATAATGAAGAAATCTTCCTGAGAAAAGCAACCAGACATTAGGTTCATCTTATATCACCTAATAACAGGAAAATGTTACCTGGATTCATAACACCAATAAGCACAAACCAAATTCATGATTTACCTCTCGACTCACATAGGATGGCCCAACACACAAAGTATCTATGTCAGCCCCCGGACCATGTACCTGTCAAAATAACAAGGTGTTGCTAGATCTACAAAGATTGAGGAAGAAGCTCATGTATGTCATTGGATTTAAAGACAACATACAAACACGCATATTCATACAACATATATATATATATATATGTTGAGCATGTATGAGAGGAAGGTGTGCTTTTAGTGATTAAGGGGTAATAGATGACAATTCCAATGCCTGAGGAAGAGTTATGTGTACACATGCATGTGTCAGATTTAAAGCCTTCAGTCTTAGGCAGTACCTAACCAGCAATCTTACGGCTGGGCAAGTCCAAAACAAAAAACTCAAGCAAAAGAACAAGTATAATTTCCTCTTCCTTGGTATGATGAATTTTTTAAGTACTCGAGGATGACCCGCTCCATTTTTTAATGCCTCTCTCTTCTCTCCCCGACACCTCTCAATGCCCAAGATAAACAGAAATTGAGAAACTTAATCCTATATTCAGAATACACAGGATATGAGCTATTGTCCCCTGCATTGTCATTATAATCAACCTCACACCTCCATTATGAAATCTGAGAGCCAGTAGAATAAAGGCTTGTTTGGATAAACTTCTCAGAGAAGGGAAGGACTTCTCTGTAATGTAGCCTTGGGGGGTTGGGGTGGTGATGGTGGGGGTGGGGGTGGGAGGCTATGGTGGAGGCTGGAGAGGAAAGAGTTAGGGAGAGGAAGGCGTTTAAGTGAGAGATATAGAGTTTATGAGTGAACACCCCTCTTGTAAAGTGCTTCTTGGCAACGTTTCAGAAAAGCTTTTTTGCTCCCAAGAAAAAGTGTTGGGAACACCCTATTTTCAAGAAATGTTCCGAAGAAACATCTTGCCAAACTCAATTTACAGTTTCTGTTCCAAGAGAGTAGAAAAATGCTTCCCAGGAACAATGCCAAACTGCACCTTAGAAACTTAAGCAGTGTTGCATTCTAGATCCTTAACTCAAATTGTTTGATCTAACTAAAGATGAACCGAAAGTGTAATCTGTAATGTAGCGTGTTCTTCATGATAGCATGAAACTCATAGGTTTGCAAAGCAAACTTAAAATGGGGAAGTTTCCATGACGTGAATATCCAAAACTTCAGTCGTGGAGACTTACGGATAAGGTAACAAAAAAAAGGTGCATCTACACCACAAGTATCGCAAGCACGTACTTACCCCAAGTCGATAAGACCCAAAAGTAAATACTACAGCATTTGCATCTGCAACCATTTGATCTGTGAACCCTTTCTGGCGAGTTAGTAGCTTCACCCAACATTTGACAACCTAACATAAAGGGACAACAATGTCAGAAACATTTAACCTTGACAAAAAAAACTGCATCCAGTATTCCAAAATACAATCAAAGACATATTTACAATAAGGGGCATGATCACATCAGTCAAATACTTGCACAGTTGAACTCATATTGGTTAGCATCCGCTTATAAAGGGGACATCAAAACAAGATCGCGTAAGGGGTGTTAATCCCTTTCAGTCAACTTAGGACACCATTCCCCATGCAATAAAATAAACTGCAGATGTGCGTATCCTAGAGAAATGAATATGTAAGGACAGCTGGAAACCACATAATAAGCATAACATATTGAATAGGATTATAAGAAGATAAAAAAGAAAATGGAAGATTACCACCAATATCGACGTTGGTCAACCTACCAGACTACCATGAATGTAAAACCTAGTTTCCAAGACATATTAACAATATCATACGGTTTTTTTGACTTTTACGATTTTGAGATACATATTAGTTCAAAAATTATGAGAACTCCTATCATGAAACAAGATGGTGCTTTTCCTTATCTTTCAATAGACATTCTTCATATTTCAGTTCCACATTTCAGCATGACAAAAACGGAATGTTCAACTGTCCCACAACTTACTTCAACAACAAATCGGTTGTTGGAAATGACCAAACATATAAAAGTCCATGTAGTATTATTTACTTAATAATAGTCATTGACGTCTATAAACAGAATGGACAACACTCATTTGTTCAACTTGACCATAAAGGAATTGTAGTTGAATAGGTTATAGGGTGACTAGGGGTGTCAATGGACCAGGATGGTCCACAGTCTGACCTAGCACGATTACATTGTTACTTAGGCTTAGAGGCTTAGACATGGGGCCCCGTTAAACTAGGCTTCTAACTGGGTTTGTACTGAATGGCCCACCCTGATCATTAAAACTCCCCCAAAACAACATATTTTATCTTCTTCTTTCTTAAGCAAGCTGGCCCAACCCGTTGGCACGCCCAAGGGTGAATTGTAGCAGAAGAGATAAATGGGAATCCTGCATATTTATTCTTGTAGCAGGGCATTAACAATATGAATCATATAAATTGACGCACTCCAAAGCTAAAAGATGTTTACAACCAATAATTCAAGGATTGTTGTAGAAAAAATGGACAAGCCAGAAAACAAAATTCAAGAGCAAACGTCAATATCAATACTGATTTTGTTGGACAATGGTCTGAATAGCATATGATAATGGATCTCAAAAATGATTGAACAAAGAAAGTACCTCTAGCATCCCATTTCCAGACACATCTATCTAAAGAGTTTGCAAGGATGACCATCGGATTCAGTCTTGCTAGGAAGTTGCAGATTGAACTAATCTCCCATCATTTGCACCCCTCTTGAATCGTAGAAGTCAATCCACTCTATCTTAATTCTTCATCATACATCTGCTTACCAAGACTCCTTTCTCTGCTAGACTGCAACAATGGTATAAAGTTCTGGAAAACAAAGAGATAAAGGACCGTCCTTAATCGAAGATATTCCCAAAACCTCACATATCACTCCAACCCACCAAAAAATTTGATGCCTACTACGAATGTACACTTTGACTATTATTTTCCAAACGCATATCCCATAGTTATTTGACTCTCAACCAAATTGTAGCTCCCATATTTTCCATCTATGTCAGACTACCATAAACTATCTTGTTTCTTGTCAAATCACCAAAGCCATTTTCATATGAGGGCTTGATTGTTTTTTTTTAATGACGGCCTAGGCCTCCTCCTCTCTTGGCGGCCTAAGCGATCCACAAGCTATTTCCAAATCTCATCAGCATCATCAATGCCTTATGCCAAATACTTGGGGTCAACAAAAAGCCTATTCCACCAGTTTTATATTTCTATAAAAGTCAAAATTGTGGTTAGATTGTGCTATCAAATACTTTTCCATTACCTTCATCCACATTCGCCTTTCTAAAACCTTCAACTTGCACCAATTCACTCCTCACTTGAGCAGTTGAGCCAATTGCATTCTTCGTTGTACATATTCAAACCATCTTAATTCAACCCTCCCTTATTTTAACAGCTATTAGAGTCATTCCTAGATTTTCTCAAATACGCTCATTTTTTATCTTTTCATTTTCTTTACACTCGTTTATCTCAACATCTCCATCTGCTACACTAATTATGTTATTACATTTGCTTCTTAGTAGCCCAATATTCTACTCCATAATACATAGTTAATCTTATCATCATCGCATAAAATTTTTCTTTCAGTTTAAATGAAATGCATCACATAGCACTTCTGAAAGCATGTTTCCACTTTAGCCACCTGACTCAAATTTCATATGCAGCATCCTCTTTATTCTTTCCATCCTTATAAATAATTGAGATGAGATACCAGATGACGCTTTGGGGTATTTCTTAGTCATCTATCTTACCCCATGTTAAACCCAGATAATACACAATTTAGGTTATATTGGGCAGATGAATGAGACTAGCATATTTTCTTAGTATAGTTGTTGTAGCCTATACGAGCAGTATAATATTAATTATTTCAAAAGCAAAATAACAAATTCTTTTAAGCTATAAATCTTCGGAAAACTTTAGGTACTTCAACAAATGACACTTGCAATGAAGCTCCACCTAGGTTTCCTCTCAACAAAGACATAGTGTTTTTTTTTGGGTCTTTTTCTCATGTTTGCTCACCATTCCTATTGCTAAATAATATAATTTTTTTAATCTCCGGCATCCCAATTTATTCATACATATGTTTCACATATTCATATAAGATAACAGGCGTGTCTTGTGTCGAAACGTGTAAACATGTACACGAACATGGACATGCCTCGTTCATGGTCGTTGTGACTCATATCAAAAGAATCTATGCATTTTGAATACAAATGAACACAAACACGCCTAAAATCCATAACTATTACTGTTTATTATACAAAAACCATACAACTGCATATAATTAGCATAAATTTTAGCAAACTATTTCTGACTTTCGTCATCTAAAAAGAAAAGCCAGTTGGGAAAGAGGGTCAAGAACCACGATCTATTTGTTTCTGCAATAGAATAAAATAGAGAAAAAATAAGAAAAATTATTGATCCATGTGACACGAGAGATAGAGAGAGAGAGAGATGGCCACAAAAACCTATTTTTGGCCTAATCGATTACTCCCAGCCTAAACTACAAGTTATTACTCAATAGGTGGCTTTCTATCACTCAAGCTAGCAATTAGGTGGGGAATAATTATCTCTCTCATTAGTCATTTATTATATTAGCATTAACATTATTTAGAATTAATATATGTTCGCTAATTCATTAGTGGGCCACAAAAACCTCTTTTTGGCCTTGTCAATTGTTCCCGGCCTACACTACTTGTTGGTACTCTAAAAGGTGGCTTTCTCTGCTCTCGAGCTAGCAATTGGGTGGGATGGGAATAATAATCTCTCTCATTAGTCTTTTTTTAGCTTAGCAATAATATTTAAAACATTAATTTCATTGCTTTAATTCATATCTTATTTATATTGTTTGATGAATTGTAATTTAATTTGTAATACATTACAATATTGTTTGCAATAATTTTTCTTTTTAATATTATTTATATGACATTTAAAAAATAATATTTTTTATAAAAATAAATTTGATCGAAGTAATAATTTCTAATATTAAATATTCTCCCATGTCTCCAAATCTTTTTTTTTAAGGATTCGTCACGTCCAACACCCTGTATTTTTCTTTTTAATATTATTCATATAACATTTAAAAAATAATATTTTTTATAAAAATAAATTTGATCCAAATAATAATTTCTAATATTAAATATTCTCCCATGTCTCCAAATCTTTTTTTTAAGGATTCGTCACGTCCAACACCCTGTATTTGAGTATGACACCGACACCCGTGTCCATGTTTGTGCAACGTCTGCATGTGTATAATTGATTAATTGTCTGGGATTCCAATTTAAGCTCCGGGAGCAGAAACAGGCAGTTCCATCTCCTCAAGAATTATATCATCCACTTTGTTTCAACATATGGTAACCATATATATGCTTGCATAGGATATGGATGTTTTAACATATAATTATTTAGCATCAATTGTGTCTGTTGAGTGCATGAACTCCTAACTCAACACTTGTTGCAAGAACATGATAACTTTTCCACCAAAAAAAAAAAGAACATGAACGTTTTCCCACCAGGGGCATCTCAGAATAGAAACTTAGAAAAGCTTCTGTACCTACAGAATGAAAAAAAAAAAAGGCACATTTTTTCAGTTTGTGAATAATTACTCAAGCAATTAAAAAGCTACCAACCTGATCAATCTGGACAAGAACCTCTTCTCGCTTTGCAGCTTCTTCCTTGCTTTCATATAGCCGAAGGTCAAATAAGAACTTCCATACAGAAACTATTATCAGAAATGCCCATGTACTAGCAGATTATAGAAAAAGAAGCACCCTTTCATAAGGACGTAACATATACCTTCTCCAATTCCAAGCTTCTTTGAATATCCGCTTCAGTCGGTCCAGCAAGAGATAACGGTTTAGTCACACCAAAATGCTTTACCGCTTGATCGAGAGACGAACCACTGAAATCCTCAGAACTCACCATTTCAATACCAACGAAGCCCTAAAAAGTAACCCTAAAGAAAACAAAAACGAAAACTTTTCACAGAAACTGCCCTAAATTCAGACACAGACGAGAAAGATCTAAGCTGATGCGCGAGCAAACAATTTCACATAAAAGATTGTAGTCGAATCGGATCGATGAGGCGGTAACATCAACAACGGTGAAATCGAAGAATGAAACCCTAGGACCATTAAAAAAAACCTGCAGAATTTGACACAGTAGTCGAAACCCTAATCAAGAAACAAGCTGTTCTTAGCAGACTCAAGAAGAATCAACGATTACAACACAAACAACAGATTTGAGAAAAACAAAACACTAAAACCCTAGAAATTTGAACGACTGGAGATTAAAAGATCGATAGATCTGAGAGAGACAAAACACGGAAACTCTAAGACCGGCCGAGTAAAC
Organism: Tetracentron sinense; assembly: GCA_015143295.1. Classification (NCBI taxonomy): domain Eukaryota; kingdom Viridiplantae; phylum Streptophyta; class Magnoliopsida; order Trochodendrales; family Trochodendraceae; genus Tetracentron; species Tetracentron sinense. The sequence continues at coordinate 4,732,409 of CM026569.1, forward strand.
GGTTTTGCGCGCTTCTTGTCGGTGGCCTTTATGAGTTTCAAGGATAAAATTTAAGAGAGATTTTTTTTTTTACAACGTTTCAGAGAAGAGATTTAACTATGAACAGCAGCTCCGGTTGAAGAGATAACCGGAGCAACCCAAAAAAAGTCTGTACAGAAGGTTAGTTTGGTAATTATAGATATAAAATACTTCTTTTCATTAAACTATTTCCTATAATTCCGAGAATATCCTCGTAGGAGGATTTTTTTGGATTGCTCCGGTTATCGAGATAACCTTAGGTCTAGTTGTAGTTATGTGTGAGTTTAGTGTATGTTAGTTACATGATAACATTTCACCAAATCAACTGTATGATTCTCTTTTTCGGCGTGCATTAAGGTGTTCCTGTCACAGGTTTAGTCCTGTATTGGTTGAGGTTAAGATTTCGTAAGGGTGTATACGGGATCATCAGCTCTCCTCAAATCAAGCCCTTTTTGGAGTGGGTTGCTTGGACTTATTGGTTACCTTAAATTTGGTTGTATGTGTTAGTTGCATGATAACATTTCACCAAGTTGGATGATAAAATCGGTCGAGTAAAAAAAAGATTCCAAAGACCTTAGAAAAAGCAACGGATTTCCTTCGCAATACTTGGGCATAGCCTCTTCAATTTTTTTTGGTCAAAGGAAACAACAACTAACTCACACACAGACGATCAAACCTAAGGTTACATTCCAGGAAACAACACCTATATCACACACATGGTCAGACCTAAGGTTGCTATTGACATCTAAGCAAGAAAATAGATGGAGAAATATTTTATAAATAAAAAAAAACTAACGAGAGATTAAAACAACTTTTAATCTTTTGATTTCTCCTTTATTTTTTCGCAACATGTCAACTAAAGAGGTTATGCCCACATGTGAGCGAGAAATCAGGAGGAGAAATTTTTCTTTTTTAAAAAAGGGAGATTATATCAGCTTTTAATCTTTTTATTTCTCCTTTATTTTCTCATAATGTGTCAACTAAAGAGGTTATGCCCACATGTAATACCCGAGCATTTGCTAGAGGAAATCTATTGTCATTAGAAAAAACGAACTTCAAGTGGGTATTGCCTTCGGGCAAATGAATTTCCTATAGAAGATGCCCTAGTATTACACTTAGGCATGGTCTCTTCACTCAACACATGACGAGAAATAAGGAGAGAAATCAAATGCCCGAATATTACAATCCGGCAAAGTCTCTTCACTCGACATGTGGCAAGGGGAAGAAATCAAAATATCAAAGGCCATTTCAATTTATCTCCTTATTTCTCACTACAAGTCGAGTGATGAAGCTGTCTTACACTCAAGCGCAAAGGAAATCTATTGCCATCACAAGACAACATCACAATCAATTAAACTCTCCCTGAGTTCAATCCACGGTTAATAGGGTTTTAAAGGGACACGTGTTGACTTGTGGGTGCGATTGAACTCTCCTCGAGTTCAATCACAATTGGTTGTGATCAAATCTCCATCACTATAGGCACAATCCCTAGAGGGGATGCACGGCTAGATCCGTCCAATTACATTTTGTTGTAGCAACAATAAGGCCAAGAGTTAGCATTAATCCTAGTAGCTAAGGCTTACCAACTGTAGTTAATAATGACATAAGTTGATGTGGTGCAATTATTGGACTTAACCAAACGAGTTAAGAGATCCCTGTTTTATTGAGATCGAATTACAGCCAAGTGCGTTTGAACTCGGGGAGAGTTAGTCGCACCCGTACATCAACACGTGTCCCTTTTAATCTCTATTAACTGTGGTTAAGATTCACTAACTTGTGCATTTGGATTTATGGAATTGGATTTGACCCAATGAATTAAATTTCATAGAATTGAATTCTATGGAATGTAATTCCGTAAAATTTAGAATTCTATCGTTTGGATGAATTCATAGAATCTAAGACAATTAAATGATTGTCAGATCTCTCTTGTTTTTCTTGAATTGGGGTTCTTTGTTATGTGCCATTTGTGAAGATAAGTATGTAGGTCGTTTTAGGAGTACTTGTGAGGAATTGTAGGTCGTTACTATGGGTAGTTACAAAAGGTGAGTTGATTAGAATGTAGGTACTATAAATTGTAACCATTTATAATTAATGGAGCAGAGAATGAAATCAAAGAGCGTTTGGAATTGTGAAGTTTAATATACACTCGAAGTAGATCACCTATAGAGGTCTTGACTCTCTCGAATGAGTCATTCTTTTTCCCTCTTCTTCTTTTTTATGTTTTTACTTTAATTATAAAGATGCATATCAATTGGTATCAGAGCGTTTTCTCGAGCTCGTGATAAAAGGGCTGCTATGAAGGTTAGAGGAAGACCCCCTCGAAGCGGTCACCTTCAGTAATTAATGGTGTTCATTCATTAGACTCCCTATGAAGATTTTTTATTCCTTAAACCTTTAGGGCAAGGTTTTCTTAAGGGGAATAAGTCTATTACATGTCTTTTGTGAAGATAAGTATGTAGGTAGTTTTAGGAATTGTAGAGAATTGTAGCTAATTACTGTGGGTAGTTACATAAGGTGAGTTAGTTAGGATCTAGTATTATGAGCTGAGAATGAAATTAAAGAGTATTTGCACTTATGGAGTTTGATCTACACTCGAAATAGGTCACTTACGGAGGTCCTAACTCTCTCGAATGAGTTATTCTTCTTTCATCTTCTTCTTTTTATGTTCTTATTTTAATTATAAAGGTACGTTTTATTTTTTGTTCAGGATAATCTATGATGTTTACAAACCCAATGAAAAGTAGGGGTAGTTACAATTTTTATGCTTTCATCACTCTTTTATCCGTTTTCTATAATGAAAGGAAAATTTGCTTTCCTCTTACTCAGTGAAACTGGCATAATAGAAACGAGATTTAACTTACACTACATCGAAACATACATAGAGCTTCTACTTGGTGTAGAGTCTATTGCTTCTCTTGTTACTTTAACGTACTCTCAACAAATTCAACATCAAGCAGCCCTAATCCAATTTGTGCTTCATCTTTTTCAAACCGAGCTTCATGTAGCAATGGCTTCATTCTCTTTTAACCCTATAATCTAGTACGATAGAATAGACTTCGTTCTCCTTCAACCCTATAATTTAGCTCAACTGAACAATGAAGAGTTTTGTACTCCTTAACAGAAGGATCTAGATCGTATAGGTTCAAACTTGGTATATATTTTATTTCATACTATATCTTTCAACCCTCACCTTGTAATTTATTTATTTGGAGAACTTTTGTTCTTAAAATTGATGGATCTAGTCCCTTCACAACTTCCGTCGCTGAGAGAGAATGGGGAAAAATCGTCAAAGGATGAAAGAAGAAGTAGAATGGGAGAAAAAAATATATGTGGTAACCCGTCCATCCGTGGAGGCGTTCTTATGGAGAGGGCAGACGAGGGTTGAAAGAGAACGAGTGGAGAGGATGAGAAATAATGGAATGAAATCAACGAGCTTCTCTTTTATTCAATTTCATTACACCGTGGATTTATTAAAAAAAAACATATCGACAACGGATTTGAATTCCATAGATTTTGCATTTAGGGTGCTTTTGGATTTGTGGAATTGGATTTCACCCAATTATTTGAATTCCATGGAATTGAATTCAACGGAATTAAATTCCACAAAAAATACAATTCTATTATTTGGATGCATTGCTAAATAGGCGGAATTAAACTGCAAAATTCTAAATTCCACCATTTGGCTAAATAAAAAAATTGTGGCAAGGAATTTAAAATGATATGTATTAATAATTACAAAATTTCACAATTTAGTAACTTGGAGGATACAAACAAAATTTGAAAGAATAAAAAGTTTAAAACCAAGAACCGAAAACATTAGACAAACCAACACTCCAAAACTGAGAGAGGTATTACCAACATCCCATGTACTCCTTTCACAAGGTTTGTTCTTCAAACAAAAGTCAGGTTCTTGGAAATGAAAGACAAGCACTGATCAGCATTCAAGACGTTCAAGTAATGGTCTGCTCATAAGCACCATCCTACCCATGCTACACATGCAAAACTCCACAAGCAAATAAGTGAATCCCTATTGCATAATCTTTGACATCTTCCAGCTAGACTCATGAAAAATAAATTGAGAATGCTAGCCTTAGTTTCAATTGCCTATGCAGTTGGTTACAATTATTGTAGAGAAAGGAAAGAAGAAAGAAACTAGGCTAGCATTCCCCTAAATATTTCCACCCACCCTCTTTACACAACACACAAAGCTCTTATATTTTCGGTGAAAATCTCTAGTTTTTTTCTTTTTCCCCTAAATTTTCTGAGCTGTGCGAGAGCAATCGCAAGATCAAGCCATGGAGTTTCTCTCTTCCTTTAAACCCTAAAACGTAATCTCATTTTTTATTTCTTTCTCTCTCGTTCCCTTCAATCTACTTCTATTTAATCTCTATTTTGAATACTGTCCAAAAACAAAATCTCTATTTTGAATTTCTCTGTCTGTTTGTAAGATTATCAATGGTAGATGAGATGATAGTTAATAGCGTAGCACCATAGAGATGACAACCAACAGAAATCCAAAAGCATTCAAACAACCCATAGTGAAGAGAGGAGTGACCAAGAGTCGAGCTAGTTGGAAGCAAAAATTTGTTGTCATGCAATGGTGTCGGCATCATTCGGTTGAAGGAGATAGCCATGAGGGGGAGAGAGATAGTTGGTGGAAATGGAGAGCAAAAAGTTTTTCGTCAGGGTGACCTCTTTTCCCCAATTCCGCAATAGTAGAGAATTGACAAGTAACACCTGCGAGAACCGATTTTGATTTCATATCTTTAGCCTTTGAAATCATTTTTTCAATTTCGAGCGGAATTGCCACAATTTCAATTCCGTGTTTTTGAAAAGCGCCCCAAACGAGGGAAACTGAATTGACAGGTAGAATTGGCGATTCTGTCCGCCAATTTCACAAATCCAAATGCACCCTTAAAATCACTATTTCAATTCCCTATGGAATTGAAAAATCCTAATTTCATCCTCTTTATAAAATACCCAAATGATGGAATTAGATTTGTGGAATGGAATTCACTATTCCATCCCACGATTCCATAAATCCAAACACATCGGTTTAGCAATCTAACCTAAGTTTTTAGTAGCAAAAAAATTATTCTAGTGTTAACATTTCTTAACCCTATGGTTAGTTTTTTTTTAATTATTTTTTTCTAAAAACAAAAATTAGATTGTTGAACCATAAGGGTTAATGAATCTTAATCACGGTTTGTAGGGGTTAAAAAAGATATGTGTTGATTTGTGGGTGCGATTGAACTCTCCCCAAGTTCAATTGTGATTAGATGTGATCACATCTATGTGCTTCTAGTGAGGCCCTACAAGACATTGAGCTCAAAAAATCATCAATTTGCGTCAAATGTTGGTTCTTCCCTGTAAGAGCCATTGGTTTTATCTTCCATTCATGCCATTTTGTGAATGATTGAGTGTGAATAGCAGGGCCTTTAGATACACTTTCATTTTTCTGTTTTTATTCTTTGTTTTTTAAAACGGGAAATGACTTTTTATTTTCAAAATTTTTAAACATAAAACACATTTGACATTTTTAATTGCTACATGTTTTAAAAAAGGAAAAATAGAAAAACGCATTTGGTTATGATGTATATAATAAAGAGTCAACAATTTCAATCCATGGTGGTGGTAATGGTGGAGGTTAGTGGTGGTGGTGTGGTAGTGGGTATCCGGTGGTGGTGGAGAGGAGTGGTAGTGGAATGGTGGTGGTGGTTTGACACTTCATGTTTTTTGTTTTATTTTTTTGGTAGAGGTAACAAAAATATTTTATTACCTTGATTTTCAAAAACTTTGTTACTAATTTTTAAAAACCAAAAAGAAAAATATGTTTACCAGTAAATATTTTCAAAATTTTGCCTTTAAAAACAAAAAAACGGAAGTGCAACCAAATGAGGCCTAACATGTCCCTTATATTGTTTATAATTCACCTAATTACTTTTTGAATACTATGGATTTCTCATAAGATTTTCTTTCAAGTTAGTTTTCGTTCAGCCATTTGTCCCATAAATTCTAGTTTATCAACTTTAAATCTTAGATTAATGTTGACTTAATCTAAGTTATAAAAAATTATATAGTTGATGGTGTAACAGATGGCAGAACTGTAATTAACCTTGAAGAAATTTTGAGTTTTTTTGCATTTTATCTCCTCACCATTAAGAAAAAATATTTTTTTCCCTTATATTGTTTATAATTCACCTAACTACTTTTTGAATACTATGGATTTTCTCATAAGTTTTTCTTTCAAGTTGGTTTTCGTTCAGCCATTTATCCCATAAATTCTAGTTTATCAACTTTAAATCTTAGATTATGTTGACTGAATCTAAGTTATAAAAAATTATATAGTTGATGGTGTAAGAGATGGCAGAACTGTAATTAACCTTGAAGAAATTTTGAGTTTTTTTGCATTTTATCTCCTCACCATTAAGAAAAAATATTTTTTTCTGCTCTCTTATATTCGGGGGGGGGGGGGGGGGGGGGGGGGGGGGTGTTGTATCTCTCTTCTCTTCATGGCTGCAGATCAGGGTGGGCTCGATTGGCCGGGCTGCCGACTTTTGGTTTATGACTTGTTGGCCTATCTATAATTGGCTCGCACCAGTATGATCCATTGAGTAGTTTGAGTTATAGCTGAAACTTGATAAGCTCAACTCATTCATTTTCTCATAGGCTCCTTTTTGTTTCGATGTAAAATAGGAGAAAACAAATGAATTTCAAGAAAAATATCAATTGTCTTAAAGAAATTATGTGCGAAAAATGATATTTTCCGTGAAATTCATTTGTTTTTCCCTATTTTACATCAAAACAAACGGAGCAATAATCAAGAACAATTTTATATTTGGTGTCTTTTTCCACGACACAATTGAAGCCTAGGAGACTAGGAAGCACACCGACTGACTTGGTTTTATTTCCTCGAGTGACAGTGTGGCGATTGATAGGCAACATTTTTATTAACAAGTTCTTGGCTTTCCATCCCATAACTAGGATTGCGGCCAAACCGTATTATGAGTAACAAAAAAAAAGGCAACATTTTTATTAACAAGTAATTTGTTTCTTTCGGATATTAGATTTTGTTTGGATTTTGACTCCCATATTCAATAATTTAAAATCATGATTATATGGAAACTCAGACTAGTTGACTCAAGACCCTAGCCACTTAGTTAGTTGGTTCGATCCTTTGATGGGGATGTATGCGCTAACAAAATAGGAAACCGGTGACATTAGATGATTTGAATCACTGACTTACTGTACTATTTAAAAAAGAAAAAAAAGGTAACGGTCATTTCTCAACTATGAATGCTACTTATGAAATATATTTTATAAGATATTTTAGGGTCTTGCCATTTGTGGTGATTTTCTATTTCTGATCATTAGAGAAGTGAATAAATAAACGAACCAGGGACAGAGAAGAGAAGAGAAGACGGAAGCAATCATCTCAAAGGCCAAATCGACTTTCAAAATCTAGTAAGATCACTTTCTATTATTTATTTATTTTTTTAATCTCTATTTGTTATTTTTGAAGTTTTACTCTTGCGCTATATGTTTTTTTTTTTTTTTTGGTACAAGATATACGTTTAGGCCGCAACGCCGGGTTAGGTGTTAGTATCTGTTCGGTTAGTGGGCAGGTGGAGAGTATAAACGACTCCCACCCTCGCGGGAATTGAACCCCGGACCTCCCCCCTAAAGCAGGGGATACACTACCATTGGGACAAAGCCCTGGCGTGTGATTTCTGTACTTTGTTGAAGTTATTTTTGTTCTTGTTTTTGCTGCTATATTAATCGAAGTCTGTAAGATCACCATGTATTTTCTCTTTATCTAAATATATAATTTATTTGTTTCAATGTAATCATCTTGCTTTCTTCTTAGTTGCTTTCTTCTTAGATTCTGAGTTAGAGGAAAGTTTGTTTATCACTTTATTGTGCAAGCCAATATTTTTTTAGCTATGTTAGTTGACTATACACACTTGACACATATTAGGAGACTGAACCTGCCAATAATAAGGGTCTAGCCTAGGAGAGGGGCGACGCCAGGGAGACGGGAGACTCTAGACCCTAAACTTTTGAGAAAAAAATATAATATTTACAAACAAACAAAAACAAAAACAATGGCAATGAACTTCACCCTCAAAAAATTTCAACTAGATCCTAAAGCTATTGCAACTAGTTAATTAAGAATGGACGGACGATCGATGGACGTTGAGAGTAAAAAAGGCATGATAGTAGGATAACATTCCTCTTGTTTAATTTATTATATTTAAACTGAAAATAGTTAACATACCCATGAAATCTATTTCCAAATCTAAGGCACCACCTCATTGGTGGAGGAGGGCATCCACTAATGAGGTGGTGCCTTAAGAGCATCTCCAACTCAATTTCTTAAATTTCTCTACTTTTACTCTACAATAGAGAGTTTTCTTAAAATAGGGGACCACTTTTTCTCCTTGCAACTCCAACCCCACTCTTTACTTCTTCTCTATTTCTATTTAAATACTCATTTTTTATTTCTATTTATTTTAACATTATTGCAACCGTTGAGAGTTCAATTGCACCCACCAGCCAACAAGTCTCTTTTAATAGTTATAAATTTGATTTAATTTCTACAACCCGTGGGGTTCAATAATATAACTTTAGTTTTCAAAATTAAATATTAAAAAAAATTAACCATAAGAGTTAAGGAAGAGTTAAATATTTTTTAATATATTTTTTTTCTAAAAACTAAGATTATATTATTAAATCCCAAGGGTTAATAAATCTTAACCATAGTTAATAGAAGTTAAAAGAGACATGTGTTGGCCTGTCAGTGCGATTCAACTCTCCCTTATTAGTTCAATTACAATTGACTGTGGTTCCCAACCTTACTTTATATTCAAATAGGGGATTTGGCTCTCTACTAGTAAGGAGCCAAATCTCCGACCCTACAATAGGGAGAGCATATAGGAAGTGTGTTGGAGTGCTTAAAATAAGGTATGCCTCTCTATAATGAGCTCCTCTAAGCAGTGCGTTGAAGAAGTTCTAAGGATTTCATAGGTACTATCACTAATCTATTTAAATCCATCAAATTTCAACGCTTTGCAAGATCCTCCAAACACGCGGGAATTTCAAACATCATCATATCCACACGGATCATGACACGATGCCTTGATTCCCTCGTCAACTTCTCTATCATTGTCTTTATTATTAATTTTTTTTTTTCTGTATTCTGAAATTCAAATAACATTTACCGTCACTTTTTAGCAATGATCTCAACCATTGAATTTGTTATCCATATTCAATAGATGTAATTGCTCCGATGGTTGAGATCATCCGACCTAATCGTATTTGGACAGAGTAAAGCTTCCTAGGTGGGACCCATAAGGGTCACAAACCGTGGATCAGTTTCGTTTCAGATTTTTACATCTCCCTCGTTGTACTCATTATAAGTTTTGCTCTCTTGGTTAATTTATTCACAAGGATTAATATTAGAATTATATAATTTATTTTCGTATTTAAGGCTTTGTAATATAAATAAAGCAACTTTATTTATTCTAATGGGCTTATTTTCATATTAGAAGCTATATAATATTAATAAAACTGGTTTATATATTTATTCAAATGGGTAAGGGAAATAGGATTCTTGTTCATTTTGGTTCAGTTTGGCTTTGCTTCTTAGCTTATTTATAAATGAGTTGACGTCGGTTGGTTTTATCTATGCCCAACTTGCACAAAATATCTTCAAACGCAAGGGTGGACAATAGGCGGGTTGGGTTAGGTTGAAGGCAGTTGGTGCTCACCTCATGTCTAACTTAGTCTAAATCTAAACTCATTAGCCTAACTCAGTTCATGTATGGAAAATTAAGTTAGGTTTGGGCTTGTGTCAGTCCAATAACTTTATCACTCACTCTTTATCTATAGAAATAGAAGAGATAAATTAGGAGTGAGATTATATTCAACTGTAGAAACCAAATGTGGAGAGTGGATCTAACTATAAAAATGAAAGAGGTAGAGAAAGAAGGAAAGTCGAAATGAACATCTTGTCTCTCTCTGTTTTTGTATTTTTTTTTTTTATAGTAAGACTGAGTGACTAATGATTTTATTATGTGGGATTGTTTGGGTACAAGAAAGAGATTCGTTAATTTGGGTAGAGCTGGGTTAATCGGGCTTTATTAAAACTTACCTAAACCTAACGATACCCAAACACTTAATATGAAAATAGAACACAAACCCAGCCCAAGCCCATAGAACCTTAGCTCAACCGACCCTAATTTGGGCCGACCCAACGTACAGTCTAATTAGCAGGTTACGAAAAACAAACTAGAATAATCTATTAAGTTAAAATAAATAATTACATAAATAAATTAAGTATATTTCAATTTATAATGTTTAAATTTATAAGTAACAAAGAAATTTCAATAGCTCAACCCAAACTGGATCAACGAGTTAATAACAAAACCCGATTCGACTCAAATCACAAACGCATGGATATTGGGAGGCTACTATATATGTGCATTTTCGTAATTATCTTACCAATCCGAATCATTTATCACCTGCCTTTTTGTCTATGCAAAGTAGGGCTGTAAACGGAGTGGATATTGGCATATCCGAATTCGTATCCGATTATATATTCGGATATTCGAATCCGATTATATATCCAGATATTCGAATCCGAATAAATATCGGACAGAAATATGACATCCATATCCGATTTCGATTAAAATATTTGGATTAGGATAGTATCCGAATTGTCCGATTAATTTTAAAATATATTTAAATTAATTTTTTAAAAATATAATTTTTTATTAAAAAATTTATTTTAACGGTTGTATTAATTTTATAAATTTAAAATATATTATTTATATATATTATATAATCAGATATTTATCAAATCGGTTATAACAATACGTATTTGATTATAAACGGATAGTATTTTATTATCGAAATCCATTCGATTGGATACCTATCGGATAATTATCCGGTTATACGGATTTGAATAGGATTAGGATGCGGATAATATCGACACCCGTTTACAGCCTTGCAAAGCGAAAGCTCGTGTCGTGAAGCCGTACCAAGTGACGCGAGGCACTTAGGTTTGTCAACACTCAACATTCAAACCACACTGGTAGTTCCGTAAATATCATGAGAAAGTAGGGGTATTTTCGTAGTCTAAATATAGTTGGATTTTCTTAACGAATGGGCGAGATACGCGCCCAGTGCATAAAGACGGGCCAGCTAAGGAATCTTTGAGGAATCTATTTAAATTACAATAACACCCTTATATCAGCAGTTCCATTTTCGCAATTAAGGAAGGCTAGAAGGGCAATTTGTTTATGAAAGTTTAAGTATCCGAAACGCTCCTTTTCATTAATTAATTATTTTTAGTTTAAATATTCCACAAAAAAATTTAAATTAAATGTTAAAAGTTAAAACCTCCATTTTTTTTGTAATTCAGTTTTTCAGATTCAGATCTGCTTATGACTAGGTAGAATCCTTTGCAAAGACCCTTTCAGCCAAAGCTCCGTTTAAAGAAATTTTTTGCAGAGTAAGGGAGAAAAAAATGGCAGACGTGTTAAACGAATCATCGAAAAATCTCTGAAAACGCCGCAAGATACGGTACCCAATCGAAAGATCTTCTTCTGTTCTTCATCCCAGAAGAAGGAAAGAAGTTTGCAGGCATCAGTGATTCGGGACAGAAAAAGAAGAAAAAGCCCTTCAATTCGTTGAGCTTTAATGGCGATACAGACCCATTTCTTTAACAAGCTAAGACACCCAGTTACTTTGATTTTGCTCTTTAAAAGCTCGAGAGGGTAATGGAGTTGCAGAAGATTGCAGGACGACAAATGGGTAGTATTATTTTCTTTTACGAGGGATAGAGAAGAAATAGAGGAAGAACAGTTGCAGAGAATAGAAAAAAAGGTTAAAATAGAAACATATTAAAAACTGAAATCACGAGATTGTCAGTCGAGGACACTGAGGTTTCTTACTTTTTAAGGACACATCGCTCCAGAAAGCTAGAGAGAGAAAGTAATAGAGGGAGATTGCTTTGTTTTTGGCTTTCCTGAGTTTCTCATTGGAGGGTGGGAAATTTTGAGCTTTTTTGAATTTGAGAAGGTAGGTGACTCTTTCTCTGTGATTATTTCTCTTTTTTAATGTCTTTTTCATTGGGTTTTGTCTCTAATTTCTCTTTGTTTAATTAGGGTTTGAAGCTTTAATTTTTTTTTTTAATATCTGTATCTTTCTGCGACATCTTTTTGTCCTGTAATGCAGTTCTTCACGAGGTGTTTGACAGCCTTTTTCTTTTCGAAATTCTCTGTTCTTTATCCTTTTCTTTTCTCCTTAGTTTACGTTTTGATTCTTTTTATTTAGTTTTTTTTTTCCTTAGCATAGCAGCAACATGGAAAGATCCATGAGAGCTGTAAAAGCGTTTTTTTCCTGAAATCCCCACTTGGGTTTTCGATTTAATCTCTTATCGTCTTCTCTCTCTGTAGGGCTTGTTGCATATCTCTCTCTTTCTTTGTAGTTCTTCTATTCAATTAAGAAAATGGGGAGAGCAACCAGGTGGTTGAGGAATTTTCTGGGGATGAAGAAAGAGAAGGAACTGAGAGATGGTTCCAACGCCGGCGACCGGAAGGAGAAGAAAAGGTGGAGTTTTGGTAAGTCGGGCAAGGATTCCGGCGGAGTGGGTCAGAACCCAGAGGTTATTCCGGCGAATATACCGGCACCTGAGGCTGCTTGGTTAATGTCTTACTACACCGAGTCAGGGAAGGAGCAGAACAAGCACGCAATTGCAGTGGCTGCAGCGACGGCTGCAGCAGCTGATGCTGCAGTTGCTGCCGCACAGGCAGCAGTAGCCGTTGTGAGGCTTACCAGCCATGGAAGAGGGACGATGTTTGGTGGAGGACGTGAGAGATGGGCTGCATTGAAGATTCAAACTGTTTTCCGGGGATATTTGGTAAGTGGGTTTTGAATTTTTTCCAATTTTCTCTGAATAAAAGTGCAATTTCATCTCCTTTTTTCTTGCGATTTCTCCTCAATTTGATGCATAAAGTTAGTTTCCTCATCTGGGTATTTGGGTTTTCTCTGTTTTTTGTTCGATTGGGTTATTTAGTAGCTGAATCTGGTTCTACTTGTTCTTCATTTTCTCAATCTGGTTCCAGAACAATTGGAATACAGTACTATGTTTTTATATCCCTCTTGTTTCTGTTCTTGATTTGGGGTTTTACTGTTTGATTCAGTAGTTTTAAATTCTTATTTTGAATCTGATTTGGGTTTTCATGCTCAGGCCAAAAAAGCCCTTCGAGCTCTAAAAGGTCTGGTAAAGTTACAAGCACTTGTTAGAGGCTATCTTGTGCGTAAGCAAGCTACTGCAACTCTTCATAGTATGCAAGCTCTTATAAGAGCTCAAGCCACAGTAAGATCACAGAAAGCTCGTAATCTCGACAATAAACATCACAGGTTTCAGCCAGAAATCCGAGCTCGCAAATCCATTGTAAGAACAATTGCAGTATCTTTTTCTACCATTGCATTATGATTGACAGTTTTGTTTAATCCATTTTTTTTCTAATTTTCAGGAAAGATTTGATGAAACACGAAGCGAACACATAGCTTCGATTCACAGTAGGAGACTATCAGCATCTCTTGAGACTGCAATGAACAATTTTGATGAAAGCCCAAAGATTGTGGAAATTGACACTTGCAGACCCAAATCGAGATCCCGAAGAACTAACACCACTGTATCGGATTTCAGCGAAGACCCACATTACCAAACACTCTCCTCCCCATTCCCATGCCAAATTCCGACGCGCCTTTCAATCCCCGATAGCCGGAATTTTCATGATTTTGATTGGGGCTTCACTGGTGATGAATGTAGGTTCTCTACAGCACAAAGTACTCCTAGGTTCATAAATTCAAGTGGCTCTAATGCACCTGTTACACCTGCTAAGAGTGTTTGTGCCGATAGCTTTTATCGGCGATACTCGAATTGCCCTAATTACATGGCGAATACTCAATCATTTAGGGCAAAAGTGAGGTCTTACAGTGCTCCAAAGCAAAGACCCGAGCCGGGGCCTAAGAAGAAGCTTTCGCTTAATGAAATGGCGGAGGCGAGGGCTAGTTTAAGCGGGGTTCGAATGCAGCAGTCGTGTTCGCATGTACAAGAAGCTTTCAATTTCAAGAATGCTGTAATGGGGAAGCTTGATAGATCATCTGAATTTGTTAGAGAACCAGAGATTGATTATTTGCAGAGGAAATGGTGAAGAGAGTAGGAAATATAAGCTAGAAGAGCTTCTACTCTTTCTCTTGTTTTTTTTTTTCACTCTCCAATGTTATACCAATAGGATAGAACTGAAAAATGTTTGTAAAAATTCACAAACAAGATCTGATTTGAATTTCTTTTGTTTCTGATTCTGATTCTAATTCTGATGATGGTTCTTGTTTTTCCAATTGGAATGAAGAAGCTTCTGATCTCCTAGTGTTTATTTTAGTTTGTTTCAACTGTAGGGAAAGCATGGCAAAGTTGTGATTATGACTCCAAAATTCAAATAGATTTAAGAGATTGAAAACTTTTAGAGAGCGTTACGCTTTTGCAGCCAGGACTGTTATTACCGTACGGATTGAAAAGACACCATAAGATTCTTTTCATCTCGCTCCATAAAAAAAAAATTGGTTTCCACCTCAACTCAAACTGAGCAAGGATTTACTGCAAAAGGGACAAAACCCTAAGAAGAGTGCTGGTCATACTCTGAAGACTTTTTACTCTCAACACGTGTCATTATTTTAATGACTCGTAATCATTCCTGATGTAACCAGACCCGGCCGGGTGTCCCGTTACGCCACCGACGCTGCCACATGTCCCTTTTGACACCCTTTAATTATGGTTAACATTCCCACATTCCTAGGGTTTACCTACCTATCCCTAGTTTTTAGAAAATAATTATTTAAAAAATTTAATCCTACGATTTAGTGAATTTTAATCATGATTAATTTTTTTAAAAAAAATCAAAGATAGATAGATGAATTTTTACCACAGTAAAAGAGTGTCAAAAAGGAACCAAGACAGCCTGTAGGTCAGCAGCGGCCTAATCGGACTTTCCCAAGTCCCAATACAACTAGAGATGATTACGAGCCTATTTTAATTAGTTAAATTAACAACTTTGAAAAAAAATAAAATTATTTCTTAGAATTAATGTAAAAGTAATTGTTAAAACAAGACTATTTGTTAAATTAACATCTGTCTAGGGCTGAGATCGTTCTGAGACCGTAACAACTCGAGACTTGACCGAGAATCTCATGCTGATTGGAACAGTCATATCAGGTCTCGGCCGCCGCAGACGGTCACAATATCAAAGCCATTCCTTACACAGTAATCCTAAATTTCTTTTTGGATGTTACATCAATATTTCTATTTCTAAAACTTTAGGGGACATGCGTCTTAAGTGGTGTTAATCTTAGGTGGTGTTGATGCTGATGTGTTTGAAATAGTAAGAGTGCTAAAATACTCGGAGTCCCATCTGGAATCACCATCAAAGAAATTCTCACCATTAACACCAGCTAACTTATGTCGGTAACTCTACGTAGATGTTTTGGAGTGTTCTGCTTCCATTCCTTTATATGACAATGAGTCCAACATATTTAGTCGGCTTCTAAGACTCGCGCTCCCTATCTAAAGTCTAATCTATTTACACTAATTGACTAAAGATCGTGATCATCCAATTTGAATACTTTCAGGATGGTTGGACGAACTAATTCCCCGTGCACCCCTTCTCTCACACGTTGACATTTTCCTCTCTCATCTTCTTTAGTATTCCAAATTTGGGTGGTCAGATTTGTTCCCACTGTGGGGGGTGTATTGCATTATGGTGTACCCCAGCAGAATTTGTTGTATACTGTGGCTGTGGCTGTGGCTCTGTCTTCTGCAAAGGGAGCTAATTAGGGGTGTTAATGAATCGAGCCGAGCATTCGGCTCAGTTTGTTCGATTTTTGATGTTGTTCAGGCTCAACTTGAGCTCGAAAAGGTCAGTTCGGGCTTAGCTCATCTACAAATCATTGAGCTCGAGCCGAGTTGGAGCCGACTCGTTAAGTTCTAATTTTTTTTTGAAAAAAATTGTATAATGAAGACGATATTCTAACCATTAAAGAATTAAATGATGAGTAAAAAAAAAGGGAAAGATAAAATAGTGTTTTTACTAACTTGATGAATATTTTATGTTCGTAATTTAAAAAACTTATTTTATTTTCTTATATTTTTTAACATAAAACTCAATATTGGTACGAGTATACTATATATATGAATATTCATTGAATTAGTCGAGCCGATCTGAGCTGAACTACCTCTTACTTAAGCTCGGTTCGTTATCTAAACAAGTTCACTCGGTTTGGCTTGGCTCGATGAACTTTTTAATCCTATTCAAGCTCGGCTCGTTACGAGCCGAATCGAGCTAACTTGGCTCGTTAACAGCCCTACTAGGTTACTACCTACGCTCTACACTGATACAGTACTATACATTGTTTCATATTAACTTATTTTAGGAAATCCACACTCTAATCGGGAAATCCAACTGTTATATAAATATCAGTAATGATTAGGGCTTGATTTGATTGATGGTGGGATTTCGAAGCACGTACTTTTATGGTTGCATCATCCTCTGGTACAGACTAACAGATGTAATTCAGAAGGGTAATTTCGGAGAACGTGCCCTCTTAGACCGAATCTTTATCTTTCTCTATATTTCGAACACCTCGTGGAGCGTGTTGATAAAGTCTTCCGACATGTCTCCTTGGCTTTCAAATTTATGACCACAATGTCCTAGTTCCCGAAAGGATATGCATTGGATTTTGAAGTCGTTGAGGAAATATTTAGGTGGGGTTTGTCTATCTTTATATTTTCGATTTAATCACTAAAAAAATTAAATTCATTATTTTTAATAAAATCTATTAATTAACAAGTAATTTCATCACGGTACGTTTGTATCTGGTTTTTTTTTGGTCATAAACGCCTATAATATAATCATTAGATATATAATCACTAAAAAACAATTAATTAAATAATAAACATTTCTCAATTGCTTAAGATAACGCCGGTTTAAATTTTAATAATTTTATAAAATTGATTAAATCACTTATTATAGTATGTTTATTAAAAAACTAAATATAAAATTAAATTCAAACGCACATAAAAGTCAATTAAATTTAGACCTATTATTTTCCAAACGAGTTCCTAAAATCTCAACTCCTTCATATGCCTCCTTGTTCCCCAATCTACTGGCGAGCGGTGAACAACGAAGCGTCATAGGTATCATCGAAAAAGGTAGGTATGGACATTATTTTTCTGTAATTTCTTATATCTATTTTTTTTTTCCAATTATACCGAACGAGAGAGAGAGAGAGGATCCCCTATCCTTAGACCATTCCCAAAAGATATAAGAATATATTTGGTATGATTGATGCATTAATTATACAGGTTAAAAAGATTTTATACCTTAATTAATATAAACTATTTTTTGAATATATTATTATTTATTTGTTCAATGATAGTATTTATAATGATTATTTTGTAAAATGTTTCTAGAGAAAATAATCAAGCCAAACGCAAGTGGTATTTTTTGATAAGTTACGAAATTACCAAAAATACCTTGTCCGACCGAGTTGTGTTACACGCCCTAAAATGACAAAAGTTATCCTTTCCTTTTATGAAAATGACAATGGAGATCTCAGTAGTGAGAGACTCGGGGACAGTTTTGAAGGGACAACTGAAAGAGACGTTGAAAATAACTAAGCATGTTCAAATAGGTGTTTCCTAATTAAACGGTGAAAATATGATTTTTTATGGGATTGTTTTTTAATTCTTTCTCAAAAGCTCCTTGTACGAGAAAAATGGAGGGCATTAGGCCTTTAGGTGTTTGAATATTTTGCTTCCAAAGCTTTGCGTTCGTCATCATTTATTCAAAGGAGGAGATTTTGAGATTAGTATTATAGAATAATCAGAATTAAAAAATGACTTTTGAAAGCTTAGGAGAGTTCTTTGGCTTAATTAACGAGAATCGAGAATTATTTTTAGTACATTTTAGTTTGAATTTTGAAAGAGAGTTACCGTTTGATTAAAGGAGTAGAAACTAGAAAGTAACATTTTGTTAAGTCAAATTTCGCATTAATCTCTCTATCAATTTTCAATGTGAAGGTTTTTCCTTTCTCCCACTTAATGCATCCCATTTGACCATCTTGGATTGAGATAGGATCACACCCAATTATGATTCAGTTGTGGCGACATTTCAATCGCACCAACAAGCCAACACGTGTCTCTTTTAACCCTTATTAACTATGATTAAGATTCATTAACCTTAAGGTTTAACAATATACCCTTGATTTTTAAAAAAAATATTGACTCTAAAAGTTAAAAATTCTTAACAAGAGTTGACACACAACCAATGCGTTGGGTTGCAAATGACGAATAACATGTTGACATATAAGAAAGTTGTCAAGTTCTAAAAACTATAAGGGTTACAAATTACCAATAACATGTTAACATATAAGAAAGTTGTCAAGTTCTAAATACTATAAAAATGGATGAGACTTTTTTTAAAAAAAAAATTGTGAATACTAATACATTTTTTTAATCTGACCGGACTTTATTGGTTCTTTGTCACCCACGGGTTACAAAGACCATTGTTACCGAGTATAATTTTAGGGTTAGCGGGTTAGTAAATAGTGGTTGGATCTCCTACTTACCCGCATCACCAAGGAAAGAGCTGTCCTTCTTAAGGCTTGATCCTAAGACCATCCTTACGAATATTAAATGACCGGTTACAGGTTGGGTGGGCTGGGCCAGGTCTGTTTTGACCTGATCAATAATTGGGATGACTTGGTTTTAGTTGGAGCGGGCTTGGGTAGTGCAGGCCTAACAATTCAAAGGCAAAGAAAGAGAGTATTTTGATGTATTTGTTTAATAAACGGGCCTTATTGGCCAGTGTGTCAGCCTGTTAAAAGTATAGCAGATTCAAAGATTATAGGCACAAGCCTACTCAACTATTTTATTTAATTAAATCAGGCCATCGGTTAGCCTGGCTCATTAATACCCTTGACTTCATGAAAGGCCCATTAATACCCTAGACTGCCCTCATGATCTAGTTTACTACTTTATAGCAAACCTTTATAAACATTAGCTTACATTATGCTACAAAATTCTCATGAGATAATTTTAGGATGCGGCTACGAGCACATTACTATTTACTAATTGGACATCAAATATATCATTTACTAACTGGACACCATTAAAATATAAAAATTCTACGAGCACACCAAGAATAAAATATTACCTATAAATTTTCTACTTATACATTATTCTAAACTTAAAACCATAAAACATGATAATTCATTACCCTTTCATGCTAGAGGCTCTGGTGCTCCACCCCCCATGACTCCAGATAAACTGGAATGAGTTCAATAAGAAAAGAAAAATACATCAAGCATAGTCTGCTGGCTAAAAGATGCCATATACCTTCCCTCAACAAGATACCTGTGAACACCCCATTTTTACACCCCTAAAATCCTATTTTCTTTTATATTTATTTTAATTAATTTAATTTTTATTTATTACATTCGTGAGTGTTGAGTTGGTAGAGAGAGAGAGAGAGAGAGCCCATTACCTCTAAAGGCCCGAAGCCAAGCCCAATTTCCCAATCCTAGTTTTCTATAAAAGCCAAGAGATAAGGGTTTTTGAAACCCAATCTCATTCGGTTAGCTGCTCCCTCCTTGATCTCTCTTTTCTTTTCTTCGTTTACAGCAGCAGAGAGCTTCCCTTTGCTCCATCGACCATCACCTTGTCCACACCACCAAGGCAAAACCGGCCTTCCATCGCCTCCATCATCATCCATTTTCTCTTCCAGCAGCAGCTCCACCTTCTTTTCCGGCGACTGTAGCCACACCTCCATTTCCGGCGACAGTAGCTTCACCATTCCGGCCGGCATCCCTCTCTTCTCGCTCTTCCTTTCTTTTCCTCTATTTCTTTTCCTCTTTTTCAGTCTGTAGCAGCATCAACCGGCAATCCGACGAGCTTCGATTTCAGCTCCGACCAGCAGCTCCAACTCGATGTTTGCAACGCTACCTCATCTCGGCAGCAACTCAGTCCAACATCATCAGATCTATTTCCAGCCACCTCAGGTTTAGATCAGATCAGATTTGAAGTCGCTATCAATTTATGTCCAGCATCCTCTTCGACCTCCATCTCTGGCCAACAGGTAATCACTCGAGTTTTTCTTCTCCCATTTCAGTCTTCTTGGGTTCAGATCTAGAAATTTCAGATCTAAACCTCAAGTTCTCCAACTGTTACGCCCTCTATTTTGGCCAGATTTGGTTCGTAGCCATCTCTCATCATAGTAGCAGCTCCGGCCAACACCTCCTGATCTCTTCCATCTTCCTCATCGGCGAACCAGCAGATTCTCTCGAGCTCTCTCTCCTTTTCTTCTTTTCTCTCGAGTTTGCTCCTCCTTGGTGAGCTGCAACTCATTTGATCAAGTATTGCAGCAGCACCACGACAGCAACAACTCCGATCTTCGACGAGCTTTTCTCCAGCTCCATATCCGTTGCTCCAGCCAAGTGCCATCGCTGTCCACACAGTAGCTCCGATCCACCTCCGGCCAACAATTCCAAAGCTCTGCGACATCATCTTCAACACCTTCGCACCAAGTCGGTCAGGTAACTCCTTCTCTTCTTTATTTTCTTATTCAACAGTTGTTGATTCCTCTTTTCTTTTGTTTATGTCCTTTTGAAAGCAATAAAGAAGTATTGCCATGATTGGTTTTGGCCAAAACCTGAGACTTAAGGGTAGAATTTGATCACACGGTTTAGAGCATGGAGAGGTTGGATTTAATTTGTTTGAAATCAAAAGATTGAGATTAGTTTCAATTGGACCAAAATCTGAGAATGGGAAATGGCCCTTGCAAAATCATAGAGTTGTGACCCTTTTCTCATTTTGACAATAGCAGGAAAGAGGACTAGTTGGAAACGCAACAACCAAGCCGAATCCAATCATGGCATTACCTCTTTCTATTGTTTTAATATTGTGTGGATCCTATTGCTTTATTTATTTTGCCAATCTGATCCTAGGCTAGTACTTTACCCTGGTTAAAAATTAATCAATGATAAATCCCTTTTAGAGCCAGACCTAGCCTTTCTTGATTATTGAGCCAAAGTAGGTTGACTAATTTCATTAGACAATTAGCTTTGGCACAATAGTCCTAAAATGTCTCCGGCTCGCTCTCAGGTTAATTCTTAACCCTGGTTAAGTATGTGTTGTGATTTGTAATATATCTCATGTGTACAAATTTTAGGATTAGGCTGTAGTTTATTTTCACTTTTTACCTACCTTGGGCACTTAGGTTAGTTCTTGACTAGTTAAACTTGCCAAAATTAAAGAATACAAAAAAAAATCGAAAAATACAAAATAACAAAAACATTCAAAAAATCTAAAAGAAATCTACCCTAATAAATGAACGCCCCCTAGAGCTCCACCACGAGCACCTAGCTACGCGACCATCTCCCGGAATGAGATTCATAAATCTCAATTCCATTTCCCCTCCCCCAACTCAAACACGAGTTGGATGACCACACTCCGAAACGAGTATAAAAACAGTCACGGACTCCGAACTACTATGAGGGTCTGATTCCGACTAACCGGATAAGTAGGCAGCCCAAAACCAGGGTTCGACCCTAACCAAAAATAAAATTTTTACACCCCATATTGATTTGTGTTTAATTAGCAAAATTAATAATTATTTAGGAAATTTTAAGTGATTTTAAATGTTTGGCTTGGACCTAATGAGTAGGTTACCATCATTGGATGGAGGTCCTGGGGTGCTTAACCCCTTCCCCAGGACCTAAAGGGATCTCTTACCTAGACTACTCTGGACCGTAGACCCCCTTATTTTGGACTATCTCGGGATCCTACTTTCCCTAAGTAGGTGGCGACTCTTAGAATAAATTTAGCGTTATTCCTCTACTCTCGGACCTTATCTCGATACTTAGAGTTGAGAGGGGAGGAAAGGCGGTAAATTTTGGTGTTCACAATACCCATCAAAGACCAAGAACAGTTCTCACCTTCATGACATGAAAAAAATAATGTGTAATGATCTTTAAATTTCTTTTCCTATTTTTAAGAGTAATTCAGTAATCTTTTAATATGGGTAATAAATTTGAGAATGAGAATAAGTTTATTGGGGTTAGTTAGAACCTATAAACAAACAAATGCCACTAATGGTTTTTTGGTAAATAAAAATTAGGGTTAATATAAATAGTACATGTTAAACCTAATCCTCATTATTGTTAATCAAAACTGAAATTCTGGAGAATAGAACGTGGGAGATAAAGGAAAAAGAGACTGTACTTTGGTAGAGCTTTCAAGCACCTAGATCGAGATTCGAGGCTTGGAGATTTAAGTTTTCTTCCTCGTGGTGGTCTGATCCTTCGAGACAAGCGTGTTCGGGTAGGATTGAAGTATTAAAAGTCTGAGATTCGAACCTTTGAGGCAAGTGAATACTCCCCTAGAGTTAGGGTTTTGTTTTATCTTAAGTTTATATAGATTTATTAATACTTGTGTAAAATTTAGGATAGAGATTTAAATACATTGAAATATAATGCATAAATAATGTTTGAATAAAAATTATAAATTGAAAGAATGATGGTGGGTAAATAAACAAGGGTTTCTAAGGTTGGAAAATCGAGAAAAAATGTTCAGAAGTTGAAAAATCGAAATATGGGATTTGGGTTGGCGTTTCCCAGCCAAATCGCCGATACCGATCGATCGGGGGCCTTGGGCCGATTGATCGGTGGTCACCGATCAATTGCAGGCGCCCGCCGATCAATCGGGGGCGCCGTTTTGAATATTTTGCGATGTTTTTTTTAGGGGCTGTATTTAATAGAATTAATTAAATAAAAATAAATTAAAAAAATAATTACATAAATTAATAAGATGGATTATGAAATAAAAACAGAATTAAATAAATTAAATAACGTAAGATGAAATAAAATGAAAGAAAAGAAGGATGATAAAATAAAAGAACAAATGATTTAATTATTTTATTCCTTGCAAATTAATTAATTTGGAATGACTGATATTGTGAGCATATTAAATAAATTGTATATTCTTTTTATTTTAGAACGACATGTTTAAAAGAATATATTTCAATTATTATCTTGCTTAATTGTAATTGTTTTAATTTTGCAATATTATGTTCTCTTTATTATGATGGTATGGGACGTCATAATAAAGAGTGGGGCTAACGAATTAAAGAGAATAAGATTAAGGGATGACAAATATAGAGAAAGAGACTCTATAAGTCTAAAGTCTGAGGGAAAGTTTTGTGTAATCCCATTGAGAAGTTACGTACCTTTCAGAATAAGTACCTTAGGCGAATTATGTATAAATCTAAGGGTCCCTGTATAAAACCATACAAGATTAATATGATTGTCAATAGGGTGAACTACGTGTAAACCTTTTTGATAGAAGAACTATATAAACTGATAAATTAAATGTATATCCATATCTGTTATTCATTGTTTTAATTATTTATAATAGTTGTATGTTGTTGTATTCTCTTGCTGAGCCAAAAAGCTCACCCTTATTATATTTATTGATTTTTCAGGAAGTACCTGAGGGAACTAGGGAAAACGGTCAAGAACTTAGTTAACTGTTGGGTTTCTTTGTAAAACTTTAATTAGTACTTTTAATTTGAGGTAGAGTGTCATGTCAATGAAATTTTATATGGATTCAATTTTACTGCTATTTACTCTTGTGGTTTAAACTTAATACTTGAGATATACATCTGTTAATGATAATTTATTTAGATTAAATTTCATTACCTCGGGATTTGTTTCAGGTTCACGCCTTGGAATTTGCACAAATATGAGATGTATTATGTGTAGGTTGTGAGGCGTGACATAATGCTTCACATACGTGAGGAGGAATATCGTTGAATGATAACCAACAGTAAAGATTGACGGTGTTAGTCGGTGTTAGTCGCTATCACTCTTATGCATGTTGGTAGTGATGCAACTTGTACAATAACACTTTTCTAGCAGCATTTCCCATGGCTATAAAACCTCCGCTTGGACTAAAATCCAAACAATGCAGGTCCGGTTTGGTGAGAAGAAACTGGGCTAAATCCAAACCTCTAATAGGAGAAGACATTTCTTCTTGGAAGGAGAAAAAGTTAAGAAGACGATCTTCTTGAGAAGATGGAGAAGACACGACATTTTAGAAAGAGTTTAAGGATTTAGGCGTATGGGTGCACATAAAAAATTGAAATATAAAAAAATAATAGGTTTTTTTTTTAATGGTGTCCAATCAGTAAATAGTGGTGTGCTCATAGCAGCACCTTATTATATATAAAAAAAAATTGGGCACTCTTGGCTAATAGGGTTAGTTTCTGTTCTAGGGTGGAGTATTCGACCAAGCACACTCTCACGGGACTGGATCCCATACTAGGGGTGTCAACAAGCCGAGCTGGGCACTGCTCGGGCTCGGCTCATTGGAATTTTACAGATGCTCAGGATCGGCTTAGCTCGGCTTGTTGGAATTTTACAGATGATCAGGCTTGGCTCGTCCACGGATCGTTGAGCTCGAGCTCGGCTCGATAATTTTTTTTTAATACATTGATAAGCACTAAATTCAATTAAAAAAAAAATGAAAAGGGCTTTTTTTTTGGGATGTCATGTGACTCACATGAAATCTTGGGTTAAACTTAAACGGAAATAATTATGTTAATGTATACTAAATATATTTTATCAAAAAATAGGTATACTAAATATATAATATAAATTTAACTTTTAAAGGGTATTATTATAAAATTAATCGAGCCGAGCCAAGTTGAGCCACCTATTATTCAGGCTCGGCTTGTTTATTTTTTGAGCTCACTTTTAAGGCTCGGCTCGGCTCAATGAGCCCAAAGTAAAAACTCAAGCTCAATTTATTTGGAGTCGAGTCGAGCTGAGCCGAGCTGGCTCGGCTCATTGACACCCCAGACCTATACCAATCGAGTAGTGCTATGTACACACTACAATCTTTTAGAAAGAAAGCCAAATCAGATCTAGTTTGGCTTACTTCTTTGAGTTAAATGTTAATCACTCTTTTAGAAAGTATGTGTTCGCTTTTGCTTACTCCCCACCCCCTATAAAAAATATAATAATTCGCTTCCGGGTAAGGAGCGAACGAACTATTTCTCTTCGCTCTCACAAAAGCCATTTCAACTTCAATGAGCTCTATTTAATTTTTTTTTACACCCCTGTGATTAAATTTTACTTTATTTTAATTTTCTAAAAATCAAAGGTAGATAGGTGAACCCTAAGGAGGATGAGTGAATCTCAATCATAGCTAAATAAGGGACACATGGCAAGAAAAGGGAACCCGAGAGAGTCCGAGACACTCTTCTCATCACCGACGGAGGAGGTGATAATTTTCCAAAAAAATAATAAGACGCAGCTATGAGGACAGTAGACCGTAATTATGGTTTATCCAATTAGAGGAGGACCTTCTAGCGGTCTATACTCGTCCGCTAATATGTACCGTTGAGGAACTGACAACCCCAACGGTCAAGAATATTCAAATTCCGTATCATCTAGGACTTCCCAACGGTCACCTTCCACTCTTTCATTCCACAAAACATTTCATCCCACCAAAACTGCAAGAGAGAACAGAAGCAAAGAGAAATTCTCACAAGAAAGGAACGCCCATTGAAGAAAGAGAAGATCAAATGGATGGTTTCAAGAAGAATCTCCCATCGCCCACACCGACAATCCCATTATCTGGTAAGAATTCTGTCCAATTTCCTTTCTTTGTTTCCACGATTTCCTCTAATCTTTATCTTTTTCTCCTGACAGCTTCAGTCACTTCCTTTCAAATCTTCCTTTTTCTCTTCTCAGATTTGCAGCAAAAAACCTTTTTAGTAAAAGAGGTCACAGAAATCAACGAGAACGACTATAAATTTCACCAAATGGGTTCAAAGTTGCAGAACCCAAAGAAATTGGCAACAAAGAACTTCATGTCCCCGACAATTTCCGCAGCTTCGAAGGCTGCTGCGCCAAGAAAGAAGATCTTGGCCGAGAGCAACAAAGCTTCTGAATCAATATTCTCCGATACCCATGTTCAGAAAATCCAACATACCATTTCTGAGGATACTGGTTTCGATAGTCACAGTGGATCTTTATCTCAGGTGACGCCATTATCGCCGAGGGTTTATAAATCGGATGACGACGATGAAGAGAATATCTTTCTTCCTGATTCGTCTTCCCAGCCTTACAACCCCTTAACCAATTACCTGTCCCCGAGGCCTAAGTTCCTTAGGTACAGGCCGAACAGGCGCATTGAAATTTTTCGCCGAAAAAGGAGTGAAACCCTGAAAGGGGAAGCTGGAATAGGCATTAATGGATGTGTTTTGCTTGAATCCCAGAAACCAGTTGAAGAGGAAGCATCCATTGATGCTTATGGTTCTTTATCTTCTTCTTCACAAGAGGGTTCTGTAAAAGAAGATGAGTCTAGTGTATTCACTGGTAAATTGAGCCTGAATCGGTCTGAAAATCAAGAAAATGAAAGTGAGGATAATGATGAGGATGTGGAGGAGGTAGAGGAAGAAGAGAGGAATTGGCATTTGAAGGAGGGATTCAAAGTTTTAATTCTCCTTAGTGTTTTGATCTTTTCCACCTTATTTGTATCTAACATGAACTCTCCCACACCGCCGCCATTTTTACAAGCAATTCGGGATGTTAATATAGTGTACCAGAAGATTCTGGGCCATCTACAGGGAGCCGCGGTGGATCGTAATTTCTCTGGTAAAAATGATGAAGATATTGTTAAACATGAAAGAGAAGGAACAGGGACGATTACTGATATTTTGGGTGAAGCATTAGAGCTACAAGGTAGAGAAATTGCAAGTGATTCTGATCAGGAAATGAAGAAAACAGGGGAAGTTTCTGATAAGATGGATAAGGTGTTTGAGCTACTGGGCAATGAAAATTCAGGAAAGTCTGAATCTTTACAAGATTCACAGACCCAATTCGTGTCGGATTGGGTAGACCATCAAAATACAGTATCTGATGTTCTTAGTACCTCCAAAACAAAAACGAATTTAAGTTCAGAGGGACATTTGGAACCCATGAATGCTGAATTGACTTCCAAAGATGAACAAGCAAAGGATGAAGCCATAATGGAACTACTTAAGAGAGTTACCGATGAGGAGATAGGAAAAGAAGAGATGGTTGAACATGAAATGGAGGAATTAGAGGATATTATTACCATTCTGATGGGTGAAATGAGGCTGCAGGATAGACAAACAACAGATACAGAGATTAACCAAGCTTCTCGAACCCAGTTCATGTTGGAAAAGATGGCAAATGAAAATAAAAATTCTGATGTTCTAAGTCCTTCTGAAACAGAGGTGAATTCAGACAAGGGAAATCATATCAAACAACTGAAAGCCGAATCAATATCCAAGGCTATCCTCCTTGGAATTTCTATATTTACTGTAATAGTGGGATCTACAGTTTTGGGATTTCTTCATCTCAAACGCAGAGCAATTGCAAATGATTCTTCAGCAATAGTCCAACCGTCTTCTGAATCGGTGGTAGTAAAGAAGAGCAGATTTGCACTTTCGAAGAAAGAAGAGCTCATTGAAGAAGTTGATCCTCATATTAACCATTCATCTTTGGTTCATTCCGTGGAAAAAGCCTCAAAAAAGCTCTACAGTAGTCGGGCGCCAACAATAGAGTTGCTTGGAGAATACATGGTGGGAGAGCTCAAGAGCTGCAGTATGAAATCCAAGATGATAGAAAAAGAAGAAGAGAGCAACTTTTCGGTGTCTCAAGAGAAGAGGTCAAGGACCAAGGTCCCTTCCTTCTCTAATCATGTAGCTCCATCTCCTTCAGAATTCTCTGCTGCAGAATCATCCCCTTCATATGGAAGCTTCACAGCCCGGGAGAAGATTGCGAGGAAAGAGGTGAGCACACAATTACTGATTACTCTGTGTTTTTTTTCACAGAATTATGATTTCTAGTTAACAAAAAGTTCAATTCAAGTTTAATCTTTGTTGGCGGTGGTGTTTACAAAACTCTATTTTAAATTGGAGATAGTATTCGATAGATCCGTGATATAGATGCATGAATTCATCCACCTCTCCTCTCTTTGAGGGAAGAAGTGGAAAATTTAAGTGATTACTTGCATTATATTTTAACCAAATAAGGAATGAATTTGAATACAAATGGATATATAGTTAAGAGCTCGCCATGAACATTCTCACACATGATATGTAATAAATACTTGCTTAGAGAAACATACACCTATTTGCATCTGTGCATAGACATATAAACACATGAATATGTATATGCAAATGCAATATCGGCATTGTTTCTGTAGATTCCCACATGTCATACATTTGTAAATACATGCTTACGCATTAAGATGTGCAAATTCTGCGGATATAGGATTGGATCTGTGACATCTACACCATATTAAAATGCATAAATCATACATGTTCAGTAAAATCACGCCGAGGTTTATCCAGAGGGATTGCCTCTTTTTCCCCTTAGTTAAATGGAAACAGTCTTTGTCTCAACTGGGATATAACTTGAAAGGGACAAATCACTGTCTGTATTTTTTCTTAGTTGCAAAATGATCACAAGTGTAAGATTTTTGGTCGTGTTTGTGTGAAACAGGAGGGCAAGGATGGAGATGCAATGAAGGTGGTCACAACTCCAGTGAGGCGATCGAGCCGAATTCGCCATCGTGCAGTCATGTCTCCATGAACTATGTAACTGCAACCTGACAGATTATTCTTCTGAACTGCGACGATTCGGAAACAGCTTCCTGTTGTTTCATGTTACAGCCGCCTCCTCTGAAAGATGGAAAATTAGCTGTCTTTTGATCTCACTGTAGAATAGAGAGAGATTTTATCTGTATGACCTGATCTCTTTGTATCTCAACTGAAATAAATGAATCACTGATTATATTTTATTCGGCATTCGACAGCCACCATTTGTCTTCTCTATTTTCCGTTACCATCGCAATCACCGTCATCATCATTGGTATTATTGTCATCATTATTGCACCAAAGTGCCGTGAAATGTATATGTACAACATGGGGATGAGTTTGGTGGATGCATCTTCACTGCGCGGAATCACAAAACGACTTGAATGTTGCAGGTGGAGGCAATCTTTACGAGTGTGGAGGCATTTTATGGATAATGCATGTTATGACTAAAAGGTTGCAAAGATGCTGGTTTTTGTGGCATGGTATAAATAACTAAATAGGGTTATAAATTTGCAAATGGTTTGGATTGAGAGAATACTTTAAAAATGGTTGCAAGTTCCCAATTTAATGGATGGCTTACACAGTTAGAATCAATGGTGTGACTGAGTACTTTTGTATGGTTTTCTAAGTAAAGGGTGCTTTAGTTGAACGCGTGGTTCCAAGTTGGCGCCCAGATGAAAAGGACCAAATTGCAGTGTTGGATTCTTGTTTTTGAAATAGGTGGTAGAAATACATTTAACATATCTGTAGATTTGCAAGTAAATTTGTACAAGTTTAGGGCAGTACTTTTTCACAGGAAATCTGAAGTACCCATTTAGAAAAACCATATGGATCTACCAAATTAGTCGACCACATGGAGAGACTGGTTTAGATGACTGTACCATGAGCTCTGTCACATTCTTATACAGAGAAAAAGACGGCGCCATAGTTAAAAAAAAATTATAGATACCTAGAATGGTTGATCTCACTCCCCTTGCAAGGAAGGCAGCACTGGTCAGTAGACAATTATGGTTAAAAAAAATCATGAGTCAGAACAATATATCCGCAGAGTTGCAGATTTGCAATCCGATGAGAAGGAGCGCTATGAAATTAAATGATCACAATACTAAGAAATGAAGTGTGTGTTAACGATGTGGTAACTTTAGCAAATTATTCAACATTCTGCAAATCTTTGCATATATTGGATGACTTCTTGGAGATGTAGAAAAAATTCCCACAGTACAAATTTTAAAATGGTTGCTTGAACTCACGGATTCATTGGACATCCACCCTTCACTTTGGGCTCTAATATAGTTCAGCTGTATGGAGGTTCTTCCCATCTTAGTGAAGGAGCTGTCAAGATGTGGCCACAGATCCCAAAACGGATTAAAACTATTGCGTAGATGTTTCCAAACATGACTCACAGTGAAAATACTAATGTAATTTTGCAGAGTAATCAAAATTCTTTTATAGGTACGATATGAGCTGATCAATCTTCAACTGAGAGATATTGATGCAACTGAGATTACCACGTAGGGAAATTTAGAACTGATATTACCGTGTAGAGTTGCCGAAGACATTAATACAAATGCTTTGGGACAAACCTCTTGTCAATCATATCACAGGGAGATCTCTTAAACAGAAAATAAAACATACAGAATGTTAAGAACTATTCAAATTCATGATCTGTCCTTACACATTCATGCTATACAAATCGGACAGGGATAGGAAAATTTACAAGTGACAAGGCATGAGAGATCATGATCTTGATGAAAAGTTATATTTCCCCTCAGTACACATTTTTCAACTAAAAACTGCACTAAATATATATACAGTATATCTATCATATCCTTAGGTCCTTCCACACCGCCTTTTCTTGTTTGGGGGGGAGGGGGGTTTAATCACTTCCACACCTTGATAGCACCATCCCTGCTGCTTGATATTAGGAGTCTCTGGTTCAGCTTGACTGAGGCTAGAGAGAGTATTGAGTCACGGTGGCAACCTCCGGAATCAGTGGCAGCAGCAGCAAGGATGGCTTTTGAAGTCAACTTGGTTGTCGGAAGTCGTTTCTTTGTCTCCTGTTTTCCAGCAGGTAAACAGATTGTTAGTGTTCAAAATTCTTTCCTATCTCTCCTGAGCTAGATTATGGTTGAACAAGATTGCCAGAGTTTAAGCAAAAACTTTCTGACTTTCAAAACATAGTCTCTGGGCTGAAAAATAAATAGAGAAACAATGCAAAACTTAGCAAGAAATAACTTGTTTCCAACATTCATAACTGCGATGTTCCTGGTGTGAAAAAAAAAAGGTGGGATATTTGGGGTACTTTTGAAGAGAAATGTGTTCTTATTAACTACAGCTCACTCAAATCTCACTAAATTTTATTTGTGGCTTGCTGTACTAAAAATCCGCTAACATGTAAGAGCTCAGTAAAGAACTGAAGAAGGTCCAAGATTTTGACAATGACTTATTTGAGTAGTCACAGGTCTCACATCCCCAGCCAGAGTCAAAGCATGACACCCGGGGTTTTCCAATTTAAAACATCAGCCAATTCGGCACAAGTTTCTATCCAATCAGCTTTAGTTGAGCACCAGCTTAATTTAGTCACCACAACCTAGACTTCAGACAGCTATTTGAACAATAGGGTTGAGATCTAAGATCACAAAGTTTGATCCCAGCTTTCAACCAAAAATCGAATAACCATATTTTGTGTGCTAAAAGATGAAAAAATAAAAAGCAAACACAATCCCTTGCCAAATTTCTCAAAAAGGGGGTTGAATCTACCAAATAATTTGACCTACCCGCACAACTTGCACCCCAAAATTAGATCTGGTTTCATAATTCTCATCATTTCCCATTCCCTTTAAAGATGGCCCGCATACACAGTAACTTCGATCAGGACTGCAACATAGACAAATAGGAGTTGATCAGACTGTAAACCTACTACAAGATAACCAAGTGAAGGAAAAAGGAAATCAAACCAAAAACCTGCAATGGTCCCAGCGCCGTATCTTCAAGTCGGTTCCCCCAGTTAACAAATCTCCCCCAGGTAAGGGAAGCAACGAACGGATACCAGGAAGACGTGGGGGAGGTTCATTCAGCTCATCAACTCTGTATTTTGGATTGATATTCCGTCTCATATCTTGTTTAGAATTGGACTTACTGGATGGCCTGGCTAATGCCCAAGGCAGGTCAGACATTTCGGTGTCACCGTCATTGCTTGCCATCCTCAATACCTGCAATGAAAAGTAGAATCGCTCAAAAAGGGGTTTATTGGATCTGGAGCTGAAGATAGAAAACAAAGACTGCTCTCAAAAAAAAGTACCTGGTGGCAGCTCCCATTCTCTGCATTCCAGAGTGAAACTTCGTTACAACCCGCAGCAACATAAATGAGGGGCCTTGCTATAGCAGAGAGAGAGGCGTTTGGAGGGGGGATGAGTAGACACATTTTCTCTATGGGGCATACGATAGAATACTGCCATGAGTTAACTGGTACAAGGAACCTCAGATCCCAAAGAGTAAGCACACCCCTTGAAGACCCTGACACGAACCAATTCCCACAAGGGCCTGTTACCAGAGAAGACGCGTACCCCTCCTCAGGAATTGCTTTCAACGTCCATGCCATTGAATTTGTTCTTGTATCCCAGAGATGAATTCCACAACCTTGAGTACTATACATAACTGCCTGACTGGCATTGCCATCTGTAGAGCAATTCAACAGGCTGACAATAGCACCTTCTCTGACCTCCCTCTTTTTGATGTCTGCAATACCTGAATATTTCTCAACAACATTACCCAGT
This sequence comes from Tetracentron sinense, assembly GCA_015143295.1. Lineage (NCBI taxonomy): Eukaryota > Viridiplantae > Streptophyta > Magnoliopsida > Trochodendrales > Trochodendraceae > Tetracentron > Tetracentron sinense. The sequence goes on from CM026569.1 coordinate 4,764,963, forward strand.
CCTCTGGAGATGTAATCAACTGAGAACATATGTATTGTGCCATCAGATGCTCCAACAACAACTTGGGCAGAGCCCCGTAGCATTGCAGTGCACAGTGCTCGGGTTCCATCTAGAGGGTAAGTCAGCCTCGACCTAAAAGAGATATCTTTTTCCAACTTTCTTGCATCCCATAACTTGACAGTTGAATCATCAGATGCACTCACAAAGAAACTATGGTCGGTCGAAATGGCAATGTCATTGACAGCAGATCGGTGCTCCTGGAGATGGGCCACCAACACCCCACGAGGCCTCCATCCCGAGTCTGGCACTGATGACGCTCGGGCAAATGATGACATTCCGGTTAGACCGGTTGGAGCAGAGACATCTCCCGCAGTAATAGATGAACTTCCTTTTATTGTTCCAGATATACCCATGTCTTGAAACTTGCTGCTGATATAAGCAGTTTGATCGTTTTCCCGGCCTTCTGCTTCCTGTTCAACTTTGTAGAACTGTTTAGAACCATTACTGATGCTGAAGGAGCCAGAAACAAGCTTAGGTGCAGCCACCGAACTAGCCAAGCTAAATGATTTATTAGCTGGATCCATCCAAGGCATGAGTGATGAACCAATTCCAAGGGTGTTACACTGTGAAGAAGAATCCAATCCTCCGGATGGATCTCCTGCTGCTCGTTTGTCCATGCTAAAGGAGTACACAGGTATACCTTCTGATGATCCATCATAAATGAAACTGCCCCCGCCACTAACATGTGGAGACATAAAACCGGAGAACTGCAACTTTTCAGAGCATAAAGGATCGCGAATGTCCACTGGACTGGAGGTATTGTGCATGAAACTTCCCATTGCTCTCAATTTAGCCTCACCATCATTTAGCCCCGGTTCCTTCACATCACTGCCAGCAGATTTGTGACCCTGAAGATCAGGTTGTTTTCCGGCCCAGCTCTTAACAGGATTTAATACCCCTCCTCCTCTCTTATTTGATTCCGTAGTTTCCCATTGTTTAGACTGTGCCGACGAATTGTACCAAATCTTTCTCTGTCTCTCCAACATGTCTGAACTCCTGGCACTTTCTAACACTTGGTAGAATACCTGTCTTGAGACCGGAGGCTTGAGACATGAGAAGAGAGACTTCTCTGAAGCAAGAGATGCAGGCTGTCTGCGGAGGAAAGGGCGTATAATTGGAGCCAGGAAAACATAGGAGTCTACTGCACCTAAACTCTCACTACTAGCTGAGATGAAACTGACGGCTGACCTTCTTACCCACTGACTGGGATAGCATAGCAATGGGAACGCACGCTCAATCATTTCAAGCAATATCCTCTTCCTCAAGAACTCACTTTTGCACAGCATGGCCAAGCAGTCCAGTGCATTAGCAATGACACCCTCGGTTGCATCACTTAAGGCCTGCTCAATATAAGGTAAAAGATATTCCTCCACACTTCGTTGACCCACGAAAAAGCAGACGAACACAATCTGCCCATAGAAAACTGCCCTTAGCTGCTCATCTCGATCATTTAAAAAAGCAGGGAGGATGGGTAACAGAAAGTCATTACTCTGCCTCAGGCCAAAGAAGCAGCATAGGTTGCCAATGTCCTGTAGTAGTGCTCTCCTGATATTTGGGGTTTGCTTTGGACCCATTACCAATTCTTGAACAGCCTCAGCTATGGACTTTCTCAATTGTGCAAGCTGTGCATCGCTGTTCTCCCTCTGCGGTGGACTCAACTTGTCGAGCACCCCTGCCTCGCTCAAGCTTAGTGAATGAATCAAAAATCGATAAGCAGTTAGCGCCAGCTTGGATATATTGCCAGCATAACAAATCCGCACAATTTCCTCGGGATCATCTGGAAGCATAGAGAGCATTGGAAGAATATACTCTGGAAATATTTTCGCATCACTAGGAGGGAAACCTCTGACTAATGGCAGAATGTCACACAAAGTCTCCAAAGCGGCGCAACGGACAATTGCCGCCGGATCAGAAAGCATCGCAATAACATAGGGAAGCACACGTTGCAAGCGATCTTCATCGTCGATATACAAGGAAGAAGACTTTAGTAGGAGTACAGCACCCCTCCTCAACTGTGGCAACTTGACACTGCGTATGCAGGAGCAGAGCAGTGAAGCAACCAGGACCATCCCTTCACAGCTCATACTATGTTGGGATACTGGTAAGGCAGGCATTCGGAAAGTATCTGACTGGCTGTCGTACTCGGACATTAACGTACTCAGATTACTCTTTATAATATTTCTTAAAAAAGGGTCATCAATCCCCTTAAATCCGTTAGAAATAGTTTGGAATAGCTTGCCTGGAGATTGCTTACTACAGTGTGTGGGATTTCGGGGAGATACAGAACTCTTTGTGTCAGCAAAGCCAAAAGCAGCATTAGGCACATCCTCAAGAATCAACTTAGTATTAGAACAATGATTACTTTGTTCTACATCCTTAAGGAGGGAAGTGATATCACCAAGAAGCTGAAACTGATCAAGCTTCTCTCTTTTCCTCAAGGGGACCTTTGCTGAATTCAAGTTCAGTTTCGCATTTTCAATTGACTGGAAAGGTTTACCACTTACGAAGTTGGAAGGTGCGCATGATACAATACCCATCTCCTCACTTGACATATTGCTCATCATTTGCTTATGTATCTTATGGAAAGCACTCTGAGTCACAGCAACCTACATCAGAAATTACATTAAGTAGCTAAGCACTACTGTAGGGCCATGAGGAGTATCTGGTCTTAAGAAATCAAGTTGCAAAAAGGTCCTTACCCTTGTATCAGAATCAAGAGGAGTCAAGCAGGAAAAGAAATTATGTAGAAACGGTGAGAAGTAACTAGGAAATACAGTGGATGCATAGCTCTGCAAGTAACTTTCAGCAGAAAGCCGTGACTCCGGATCCAACTGAATCATATGAATAATCATCTTGCGGATTCCAGAATCTGGGATCTGCACTCACAAGACATTTGACTACTATGATCGCTAAGCATGAAGGACTGTGAACACAAACCAAGTCGAACCAAATTATCATGATGCACTAAGAAAAAAATTATGAAATATATTTTAGGAAAGGAAGTAAGAAAAATAAAGAACCTTTTCAAGGAATTGGCTAGGATCATACTGCCCTCTGCGATATGCGAGTAGCTGGGAGAGTTCAAACAACGGCTGTCCCTCGAGGAATAACTCTGCAATTACACACCTGAAAAAGTAACAAGATGAGTGCAGGCAAAGTAAGTATCTGAGAGAATTTGAATGCATAAAACATGTAATTACACAAGGTTAACCCCAAATATGTGAGATAAAAGGTGCTGCATCACAGAGTAAAAAAGCCTTGCTTGAACAAAGACCTTGAATTTGATAAAAGTTTATTTGAAAGACAAATTTCTTAATATGCATTTTTATTGACCAAAAAGAACTCCAAAATGGGAAGCTACAACAAGCAATGGACAGATTCACTAATTATAGCACGTTTATACACCACAGTTGATCGCAATGCAATTGATTAAGCTGATAAACCCCAATTCTCTCGGCAATGCATCTATTGAAGGTAAACAGACATATCGTCTCAGTTGGATGCATTGGTTTTGATAGGTCACGGTAATTGACAAAGAGTGTATCTCAAATTCTTCGTTTCGGAATGATATAGTCATTGCCATTGTTTTAGCCATGTTTTCCAACTCATGACTCTTTGATGAACGGGTCATCATGCATCTGTTTTCATCTATGCTCATCGGACATGTTTTACTACTCATGATGCATTAGCAGACAGCCTCAAAAGTCTATAAAAAGAGGGAGATAACCAGTTTGCAGGTCACTCATGGGATCCATCAGTGCAGCCGGCCAGCAGGGATGGCTTAGATAAAGGTTGCGGCTAGGTTAGATTAACATAAGCTAGCAGTATTTCAGAGATTTAAAGAAATCTTATAAATCTGACAAGCAGGAGGCAGATTGGGAGCTTTAATTTTTGTCTATATCTGTTTGGGCCGAGAATATATAATTGTTATTTCTTAGTCTTGATTGCTATTTGGGTCCTAGTCTTATTAGTATTAGTTACTTGTTTCTGAAGTCAAGTTCCTTACTTTCTAATTATGAGTTATAGTCAGTTTCTAATTTTGAATTGGGTCATGTCTATATATATCCGTGTAGTTTCAAATTTTAAAGTATATAATGAATGTTGTTTTCAAGTTGTTTTCCTCCAAACTTATGACCTGCTCTGGGTTGACTCCAGAATTCTTTGAAGGTTCTGACTTCTTCGAATTATGCTAGGTGTTGACTCCTCGATTTGATCTCTCCCTCTATTTTTTTCTCTTTACTTGATTCCCCTTTTATTCTCTATTTCTTATCAATTTTCTTCCTTTGTAAATTTCTGATTTAACCTATTTCAGTCCTAATACACCCTACACTCATAAATACTCACCTTTTATCTCTTCCCTTCTCTATATCTAAATCGCAAATCTTTACCTGTAGGTTTATCTAAAATCCTGCAGATTTCAACCTTCAACCCATCTTTCTGACAATCCTCATCATTAAAACCAGAACTCTAGTCACACTCAGCCTAGATCCGAAACTCTAACTCTCGAAGACTATCCTGCATCATCTCCATTCATAGACTTTCATCCTATGGTTTGTGCATCCATATTTTATACAAAACCTAGAGACAAATTGACTGCAATCTAATAGGAAGGGCAAGATTGACACTGTTAAAGAGTGTAAATAACAGGTGTGTAATATGTAGTATAAATGTGTACGGTACATCCTTTGCTGTAATTATGGAGGCCATATTGACTACTAATTCTATGTAAATGTAGAGCCTGCACAAACAATTATTACATCATATTAAAATTTATTATACAAGCCAATTCAGAATTTTACAAAAGAGAATAAAAAGAAAAAACGAGACGAGACTGAAAAACTTTAAAGAAAAAAGCGAGACAAGACTGAAAACATTTAAAGCAACTATAATTTGCTATACTTCCTTTGTATTTACATATCTTCACATTCAAAAGAGAATGGAAGTTCATTAGTGCCACCATTATAACAAAATCTAGATATAAACAATTAAGGAATGGTTAGGATGCAACTAAATCACATTAATGTAGATACAACCTGCGTCTTTGCTTACCCAACGGAGAAGATATCCATAGATGGCCTTAGAGTTGCATCTGGAGCAACTTGCATATCACCTCCATGCTCATAAAATCTCTGAAAATGATGAACAGTTTAATAATCTATGTAATCAATATCCTTTTTATGGTCATCAAATGTTGTTGAACTACAGAACTTACCATATCATGGCACCAAAAGTGAAAATTCCCTATATCATGATCTTTAAAGAAAGGAAATTTGGTGTGGCTGTGGTGAATTTAAAAAATAAAACTATATGCATATGGAACCAGATATGAGATTCTGTTACTAGAAATATTTGTTTTTATCGATAATCATGAGGATATTAAACAAAAGAGAGCTACAAAGATGGAAAAAATAAGAACAATAAGAGAGTTTACAATAGCGTAAACTCAAGAGAAAAGGAATACAAGAGCATGAAAGGATCCCTCAGATGACTTTTACTCAAGAGAAAAGCAATAATTTTTACTTTATCAGATAACTTATACACATAAACACACACGCACGCACACAACAGATAATGGATCGTTTCCCCCCTTCCCCCGGGCCCAAACTATGTCATTTTCATCATACATGTAGTGCTTATTTGCTTAGCTTCCTATACTGAGTGAGTTTTTCTTAAAGATCCAGTACGTGATATACAAGGTAGTCTTGAGGACTAGGGTAAAATAGAAGTCGTAGTGAGCTACTTTTCTCCATATAGTAACCCCTCTTCCCATCGATGTAGCTTGCTTGCAAAGTAAACCACATAAATCTGTGTTTTGTGTTATTGTTCACTTATTTCTTTGTTTATTTATCCACTTTGCCCCTTTGATTCATTCCCACAAAGGTTTGAGAAGCTGATGGCATTTTCTTAAGCTAAGTTTTGATTAGACAACCCATTGGGCAAAAAATGAGGCCTCCTATTGGAACACATGCTCAAAAAGTTATAGGTCTTAACCATGAAACGATCAGCATATGCTACTCGCAACATAGAGCGCTAATCCCTAAATAAACTACCAATAACAATGAAGGGTGGAAAATTCAAGTGAGACCTTGCACCCCTGACTATCAAGCTTCCATCGAAAAGATAAGCTTTCATGCAGAGTACACCTCCAGATCATACTCCTCCTGGGGACCATGGGAACTGCTCTTCACTGCCACAACAAATCCAAAATAGAATCTGGAAACACCCAAGCTTGCAATAGAGAAATTCCATATGGAGCGAATCACTCAACAATGTGCGAACAATATGAGAAGCCGACTCACCCTCCTTCAAACACATTACATAAAACAAAGATGAGAAGCCGACTCATTCCATTTTCAACAACATTGAAGGTGTATATACTTTAAAGGCATCTATCTTTTAGTTTATCAACATTCACAAAATGACAATCTTCACAAAGGACATCCCAGGAAATCAGTGAGATTATTTTAATCTCGTTAGCCCAGCAATTGTTGCTACCATAGTTTCTAAGCTTAAGTGATTTCATGAAATCGATAACGAATGTTAACATCATCCCTTACACTCCAAAGAGGTATAGCAAGAAGCCATATTCCATTAAAAGAAATGTAGTGAAGGAACATAGGACCAAAAACTCAATCCCAACCAAATTCTTGACGGTTGTACATGAATTACTACTGCTTTTGTGGGTAGCCACCAATTTTGGCAATCTTTACATTGTTGCAATTATTTTGGATATAGTAAAATTCCCTATATTATTTGCCCTTTGCAATAAAATTGAACTGTCAAATCCTTCTTACAAGACATCATCATCAATGCCTGATCCCAAATACTTCAAGTCAGCAACACGGATCATGTTTCGGGTTCTACTACTAAAAGCCATGAATTCTATCAAATCGTGTGCTATCAAATCTATCTCAAAATACTGTCTTTAAGCTAATCCACTCCGTCTAGTAAAGCCCAACCTAACTCATTTTCATGCCCTATAGTCCCCGTTGATAGAAACATTAGTACCCCCCCCCCCCCCCCCCCCCAAAAAAAAAAAAATCCAATCCAATTTCCAAATCATAACAGTTTGGGAACCATGTCATCCCTACATCAGCTACTCCAAAGATCTCGAATGGTATTACCAAAAATCCCTAACTCACCTCTCCAAGCATTGAGCAGATATGTTTAAGCCAAGATAATGTAAGACAGCTTCCTTAAAGCGGGACATATAATTCATAACTCACTTCACCAACATTGTTGTGAATAAATCTAACTGTGCCAACATATCCTTAAGACAGGCTTCCTTATAGACAACACATACATTGATCTCTTAAGTTCAAACATCAGGCAGCAGAATGGCAAAACTTTCAGAAAGAAAGGTTCATATTTTTTCAGCAAAAAAAGTTTATTTTTCTAGAGAACTTTTCAATGAGAAGCAATGGAGAAAGTTTTGACCTTCTTAAAAGAGAAGGGTGAACTGACTAGTTTTTATAGATTATACTCTTCTCTTTATCTTTGTTAGTGCCTTATTCCAATTATTAGGGGTCAGCAACACGAACCATGTTCCTCCAATATATTATGATTCAAATAATTTGAGGATCTAGACCAAATTTCTACTCACATATCATTTAGTTGGCTAGAAAATGCAATCAATCACTTGAATGCTTTCATTTGAGATAAAATAGTCTCTCTCTCTCTCTCAACACGTTGTGCCATATTCTGCCCATTCCCAACTCCTAAAGGTCATAGTCTTTCCTCATGTTCGTGAGTTCTCCAACATGGGTTATGGCACAATTTAAGAAGAAGAAAGGTTGAATGACTAGCATCAAATATTCTCTATTAAGATTAAGAAAATAAAAATTGAACCATATGCTGACATGCGCATCTAGAGATGCTAAATCACACTATAAGGTACAGGCTTGTTTGATGGTTCATTACCAGCATTCAGAACAGATGTACTATCATAAAGTCTAAATCAGATAAGTTCCAAAAATTCCATATAGTACAAAATTAATAATAGAATAAATAAATAATGCTATGAAAAATAGAACCAACCTCTGGCGCAAGGTAACAACGCCTTCTCCCTCCAGTGTCAAAGAAAAAGGAGAAATCCGAGGGGTCATCATCAGGTACATAAGTAGGCTTGAACGACGCAAAATCAGCAAGATAAAGCCAATTCCATGACGTGACAAGAACATTCTCACACTTAATATCACCTGTGAATATGAAATTACTATTAGCATAATCATCGTCAAAGATAATTTGGGCTCAATCAAGTAATCTCACCATGACAAACACCATTCTCGTGGCTCTGTTTCACTGCAAATAGTAACTGCACAACCACAAATTTAAGTCCACAACTGAGTCTGAAAACATTTTTAAAAAAAATGAAATTTAGGGGCCGTTTGGCATCGCTTCGGTAATGGCTTTCCTTATCCCTATAACATAAACGGCGTAAACGTGTGTAGCAACTCATTTTTAGGGAACAAATTTAAGATCCATTCCATTTTTAGCACAATTTTAGCAGAACAAAAAAAACACCCCTCATAATTAAATCTGAGAAACACACTTAAAAGTTGAAATGAACGAGATAAATGTGAAAACGGATAGGAAGAAATAAAATTGTGGGTATTTTATGACACTTATAAATGTGTTAATGAATATAACCATATTGAATGCTTCTAATATTCTTTTTTTTTCATCCAAACATAATTCTTGTCGGGTCTCCTCTTTTAAAAGAGGAGACAGGACCCAATTGCTTGCATGGCCAAGTTTTTGCTTTGAGTGGATGGGTGGGGGCATTAAATGCTTTGTCCCTCACTCCCACTCTCTCTTCTTTGGGTGTACGGTTGGGAGAACAATTATCATCTCCCATTTTTGGGTTAAGCTCCTCTTCTCTAAGAAAAGCTTGTGTTGTGAGAAAAACCTCTCTAAAGAGAGAAGAAAAATCTAGATTTTTTCTACCTCAAGGAAAGAGGAAGAGAAGCTTCGGTACAAGAGGAAGAGAAGCTTCGGTACAAGAAGAAGAGAAGATCATCCTCTTACATCTTGAATTTCTCTTTGAGGTAAGTGGGCTTATTTCATTAGTTCATTCACTTTATTTAATGAAGCATTGTATTCCAAGTGTTGCTTTCACTTGATGTTGGTATACTGTAGTGGTGTCTAAAGTGGTCACTTGTAACCCCATTATCCACATAGTGGAAGTTTTTCCTAAACTAGTGTCCCGTGATTTTTCCCTTCATCTTGGAGGGTTTTCTACGTTAAAAATATTGCGTTTTTGTGCTTGAATTTATTTACTTTTATTGTGGTAATTTGTATCCTTGATTTACATTCACAAAAAGGGGAAAAAGTGTGTTTTTTCCCAACAATTCTGTTGTTTCTTTTCTTCGTAATTGATTCTAAAAATTGCCAAATGAGTTCTCTGCACATAATTGATTATAAGGTATTAAGGATCAAAACATATGAAAATTAATTTTTTTCAAAATGAGAGAATCACCAGAATTGATGCCAAACGACCCGATTAGCTCTACAGAACCAAAAACAAATTCCCTTACCTGAAAGGCCAACCATTTCTTCTCGACGACACTGAGGAACGGCCGAGTACTCAATCGATCATGGAGATTATTGAAGAAATACTGCCTCAACAGATACGCAGCCTTATCGGTCTCGAGCCAGTCCTACAAAGAACACAAAGAGATTGAATTGCTCATAATTTCGCAAAAAAAAAATCAAAAATTGAACTGATAGTGTTGCAAATTGTACCTGGAAAGGCCAAACGTGAGGATGTTGGAGACTGCGGAAGATTTCTCGGATCTGGAACAATCGACGTTCGTGTTCTTTGAGATCGATTGAATCGCCTCGCTTGAAGTAAACCTTGACGAGAATGAGACCTTCATCGTGCTTGCACTGGATTGATTTGAAGAATCGACCACGACCAAGAACTTCTTTGAGAACTAGGTTATACGAAGATGGAAGATCGTGGAGGTAATATTCCGAGGCTGAGGCTTGGGTTGTTCGAGCGATCTTGTTACCCATCTCGGCGATTTCGGTTCGTCGCTTTAGGGTTTCGCTTCGGTTCTCTGCTCATTCTTCTTCCGAGCCTATTTCCCGCTCCGGGAAGCCGAAGCAAAAATCATCGAGAGATGGCTTTGTTCTGTGCTGGATTGGGATGTTTGTTGCTGCAGCCTGAAGGAAGTCAGAAATGGTTCTTCTTCTCAATTGGGTGGACCTAAATACGGGTTGGGGATCTTTTCGACCCGCCTGTGGGAATACGGTAGGAATGGTAATTTTTACACTGTTCATCAACCGCTCTCCACCATGGGCTTATCCAGTGGTAGGGGTGTTAGCGAGCCGAGTAGTGCGATGTTCAAGTTTGTTTATTAAGTATACGAGCTCGAAAATCAAGCTTGAACTTAACTTGTTTATTTATTATAAAAAAAGGGAACTCGGCTAGATTCATCATATATAATTATTTATTAAATTTAAATTTTATTTTATTATCCTTGTATTGGTAAAAAAAATAAATATATTTAGTAGGTTAATTATATATATAATCGAGCCGAACTTTTAACGAGCCGAGTAATGATGTGTTCAAGCTTGGCTTATGTACTAAATGTGCTCCAAAATCAAGCTTGAGCTTGACTTTGTTTACTAAATAAACGAACGAGCTCAAACACCTTTGTTTGATAATTACCCATATCCATTGGTAATTTGTTCCCCTTTGGGGTTGGTTTTGTGATCAAGTTTTGAGGGGGTGTAATGGTTGTAATATCCACCCTCTGTGCATTAACCCGCTAACCTAGAAACTAATATTCTTATACTACTAGCTGAGGTTGTGGCCTAACCCTATGACTTGTACCCAAAAAAAAATAATTAAGGAGTTCGGTTGAGAGGTTGGTCCATGGGTGAGATTCTACGAGTGGGTATTGGGATGCATTTTCATTACCGATTTATAAATGGGTCAGTTAATGTTGGGTTCCTAGAACATAATCCCTAACCCTATGTTTGGTTGTCAAGAAAATAAGTAAAAACATGGAAAAGAAAAAAATGAGACAAAACTCAACTAAAAATTGTATTAGAAATTCAAAATTTTCTTTTCTTTTCCATATTTTCACCTATTTTCTCGACAACCAAACATATAATTGTTTTTTAATATAGGAAAGATTGTATGCTCAATTGCTCATGCGTCTGGATCCTGAATATACAATCACTAAAAAATAATTGATTAAATTATAAACATATCTAAACTATTTAGGATAGTGTTAAAATGATAATGATTTTATAACATTGATTAAATCAATTGCTATCCTAACAGGTTTATTAAAAAAATATTCTTTTTTCAAAAAAAGACACCCTGCAATTCGTTATTTTTTTATAGGAAAATAATCACCTCCTCGGGCCGAGGAGGTGACTTACCGTCTCGTCCCCTCTTTTTTGGGCCACGTGTCCCCTTTTTTCTCCTATTAACTATGGTAAGGATTCAGTCACCCGTAGGGTTCACACACCTACCCTTGGTTTTTAGAAAAAATTATTTTAAAAAAAATTAACCACAAGAGATGGTTAATTTTTTAACCATAGTTCCAAGTGTTTGTGAGAGCGAGGAGAAATAGTCCCCTCCTCAGCCCGAGGAGGTGACTATTGCTCTTTTTTATATGGGTTGAGTTTGGGTCTGGGCTGAGGATTTTCTATATATGGGTTGTTTTGATATTATTCTAATTACCCGACCCAAACCTGTTCCAAATCCAATCCAACCCATTACCACCTCTACAGACGGGTTGGGAAGATGGGCTGTGTGTGATGCTTGAAAATCAAATTGGATCTGATAACCTAAACAGCCCAATCTGCTGCACCATTTTGGGGACCATTCAAGAAGATAGATCAACGGTCTAGAAGAAGGTTGGCATGACATGTGGGTTAATATCATCCATCCAATCAGATTGACCACGTTGCACAATATCTAACTTCTTGCACAGACCCACCATCCTGCCCAAACTCAAATTATATATATATATATATATGATGGAACAATTTACAGAAACGTAAACTAAAAGGAGAATGCACAACCAGCTAACTAAAAAGGAAAAAAAGCACAAAACAACTAAGTGACTGCCACTTCAAAAGCGGAGGGCATCTCTCACATATTGGCCCACCGAACTTGTGGAGCTCTAATCCACAATCGATTGCCGAACTCGGGAACGTATATGAAAAACTGAAAAAAAGGAATTGTCAAATACACGATCGTTCCTCTTCTTCCAAACAGCCCACGAAATAGCACTCAACAAAGAGGTCCAAATGATTTCCTTGGCACCCACCAAGGTCATCAAGCGTCATCTAGATAAAAAGGTCGGAAATGAGAGAGGGAAGCCCACTCCACACTCATACAAGCCAAGAACTAAGCCCAAAGCACAAAGACAATTGGGCAGTACAAGAACAAGTGGTTCACAATCTCTTCTGCATTTAGACATAAATAGCACCGGTTGGCAAAGCACCACCCTTGGCTCTTCAAGTAATCTGTAGTAAGAATTTTATTTAAAGTCGCAGATCAGAAGAAGAAAGATACATTCATGGGAACCTGGTAGCTCACACAACCTTATGAGGAAATGATCACGAAGGAGCAAGGTCAAAGGACTGCAAGAGATATCGTACTGAAAATCGATCGCTGTTGCTACGGGACCACACCCTACAATCACTAATTTGGGATCTGGGGGTAAGATGAACTCAACCGAGCCAGAAGTCTCTGTATATCCTTAACTTCCCAATCATTCAAAGCTCTCCTAAATCTAGGACACCAGACTGTAGCACTACCCAAGCGCTCGACACACTCAGCAATAGATGCCCCTTTGTTGAGAACCAGAAGAAAAATAGACTCGAAATCATCCTTAAGCCTCGACTGACCACTCCAGACATTGTACCAAAATTGGATGTCGACCTCATTACTCAACTTGAACCTGATGAAAGGATCTAGGGACGGAGCTACCAAAGGCCAACCCCGTGGGGGCCTCTAACTCCCCTAGGCAACCAAGAAGATGCAAGCCCGTATTTAGCCACAATCACTTTCCGTCAAAGGCTCTCCCTCTTCTCTCCAAACTGTCAAACCCACTTACCCAAAAGAGCCATATTCACCGCACTGAATGGAGCAAGGTTTAGACCCCCTGCCATGAACAGTTTGTATATTTGATCTCACTCAACTAGGTGATATTTTCACTTATCACCACGCTCGTGTCAAAGGAAATTACGTTGGAGACAATCAAGGGTGAGGGCAGTGGATTTTGGAATAGTTAAGGTGGAGAGCTAATAAGTGGGGAGACTACGAAGAGTGCTCTTAATGAGGGTCAGCTTACCACCTTTGGAAAGGAGGGAAGACTTCCACCTTGCAAGCCGCGTTGAAAATCTATCAATCACCGGAGCCCAAACAGTTTTGGATTTGAACGGAGCCCCTACCAGTAACCCGAGGTAAGTGTATGGAATGGACCCTTTTTGACACCCTAGATAAGTGACCAAGAGGTTAATATGGGGAATGTCACCTACTGGAACAATTTCACTCTTACCCATATTGACTCGAAGACCCATCACTGCCTCAAAACATCTCAGAATACACATGAGGTTGACAAGTTGCGAGCATGAGCCACCACAAAACACTAAGATATCATCTGCAAACTGCAAATGCGAGATACTGAGCCCCTCCCTCCCCACGGAGAACCCGACAAATAACTGCCCATTCGCATAGGCCAACATCCGACTAAGGCTTCCGAGACGATGATAAATAGTACTGGAGACAAGGGTCTCCCTGCCTCAACCCCTTGGAACTACGAAAGAAATCTTTGGAACTACTATTAAAAAGGATAGAGAAGGAGGCGAAAGAAACACAAGCTTTGATCCACAATTGCCACTTAGATCCGAAACACATTCTACCCAACACATAGAGGAAAAAATCTTAGTTGATATTATCATAGGTCTCAGGGGCGGAGCCAGGTGGGGGCCTGTGGGGGCACGTGCCCCCACTCAACTTTGAAAAAAAACGTTTTTTTTTTTCAAGCATGCATAGAAGCACAACCAATTGCAATTGAACTCTAGGAGAGTTCAATCACACCCATAGGTCAACACGTCTCTTTTAACCTTCATTAACCATAGTTAATATTCATTAACCCTTAGGGTTCAACATTCTAACCTTAGTTTTTTAATTAAAAAATTAAAAATTAACCTTAAAGGTTTTAAATTTTTCTATAAAACATCATGGTTCGATAGATGAACCTTAAGGGTTAGTGAATCTTAATCATGGTTAATAGGGATTAAAAAAGACACGTGTTGACTTGTGGGTGCGATTGAATTGTTCCCGAGTCCAATCACGATTGGCTGTGATCCGATCTCGCATTGGGAATGGGGACATGAACTCAGGGAGAGTTCAATCGCTCCCACAACATATGACCCTTTTGACCTCTATTAATTGGGATTAAGCTTTACTAACCCTAGGGGGTTCAATAATATAATATTATTATTAAAATATAATAATAATAAATATTAACCCTAAAATTTAAGATTTTTAATCAGAGTTAAACAATTATACTATACTATTCAACTATTTAATAGGTATAGCCATGAGGCAAGTAGGTAATGTTCCTTGAATTATTTAAAACAAAATATATCTTCTATAATATGTTATTTAATTATTTGACTGGACATAGCTATGGGGCAATGGTGTAATAGGTACAAAATATATGAGCAAAATATCCCCAAAAACTTGGTCATAAAAAAAAAAATTTCGGGGCCTACGGCCTCGAACCCCCATTGTCCTTAGATTCAGATTATTTTGTACAAACTTAATAATTTTTCACAAATCTATTGACAATTACTACCATTTTTTTGTGAACCATTGTGTGCCCCCACTATTAGAAAATCCTGGCTCCGCCCCTGATAGGTCTTTTCCATATGGGTGACAGATTTAAGGTGCTCATCCACACTTTCATTAGCATTACCCATTTAAAGACCTAGGCAGTTTCAAAATTCCACACGGTTGGATTACCAAATCTACTTCTGTCAACACAATCATAATCCTGCTACAAAAAAAAAATTTCATAATCCACATGATTACTAACCTAACCTAACTCCTAACCTGAATAAATGATGACCAAACCGAAAAAAAATAAATTATAATCACAGATAACAAGACTAGGAGCATATTAAGATGCATTATGTTAGCACTCTTAAGTCTTAATTACTATCCTCTTCTTCTTCTTCCTCCACCTCATATTCCTCCTCGTCTTCGTCATCCTCGTCGATTTCCTCATCATTGTAAATGCTGCTACTGGGGAGCCTGCTCAACTCGCCCTTCCCGTCACCTTCACACATAAATTCAAGTCCGTATTTGGCGTTCCTGTGTTTCACCAGAAGCAAGCGCAGCAACCGATCTTCCTTGTTAAGGTAATGTAGATCCTTGTTGAAGTTGGGTGTTACCATCATTGTCATCTGCATCAGTTGACCCTGTACCATGTGCAACACAGCCTTAGAAGTTTGTATATTGTTCCAATCATTAGACAAGTAATTGATGAAGGGAGACAAGTATTTGTTCGCCCTCGCCAAGTAGAAAATGATAGAAGATCAGGTTTCTAGAATCCTTTTGTGAATGGTGTAATACACACAAGAAGATGGGAAACTATTTTAAAAAAACAATATTGTGGCATGTCCATGTGTTAAATTCTTAATAATCATTATAATAGTAATTCTAAATACCGAGTTTAGCTCTTCGTGCTATGTCAAAACATGCCTTTTAACACAAGTTTCCAGCACAGTATTCTTTATTTAAATTTGAGGAAAAAAAACTAGCGTAAGTGCACTTACATAGATGTGTACCATAACAAGCAATTCCTTCTAAAATGCGTAACAGTTTATAACATAAATTGGCGTAGCAGATTATAAATTAAAATGGTGAATAGCAATAAATAAATTATCATGGCCTGCTTCTCCAAAGTTCACTTAACTGGTTATCAGATTATCCTGTTTAAAAGCTTTGTTCATCATCATCATCAAGAAGGAAGTGGTTCCATTATCTGGTCAAGTTCAGAAACCCTTCACCGACAGGAAAGGGAAAATGAAAAAAAAACTAATAAAGGAAAACTTTGAATTAAAAAAAAAATTCTTTATTATCATTCTCATTCTCATTCTCCTTTCATTTCTTGTGTTTTCTTGCTAACCAAGAAGTCAAGAACCTTCTGGTTAGTAAGGTTAGACTGTCACAAGACATAGTGTTGTGCCTGGAGATCCCTCATTGTCCCAGATGGGCACTGGACAAGTTGTTCTCTAACATGAACTCTAGTTCATGAGGTGTTGGAGACTTAGAATGGAAGTTCACAGTGCAAATATTTCTTACTGGCGTTTCTTATTGTGCTTGGCGTTTCTTATTGTGCTTTTAAAGAGAAATACAATTTGCAAAACAGACCATTTTAATTTCCAATTTTTCCATTCCCTAATCCACCATGGAGAATGGGATTGAACCTGTCCAATTGATTTATAGAACCAAAGTACTTGCAGATGTGCAACACCAAGCATTAGTAAGGGCCAAGGGAACAATTACTGTTCGTGAACTATGACTCACCAAATGATGGAATATAAGGTCTCCATGTAAGTTTCCCATGATTAGTGGCATACTTGTAGGATTTCGGTACCTTCCAAGAGACATAAAACTTATGGAGATCAGGGTAGTGCTTATATAGGCAATTGAATCCAATCATGTTAGAGGACATTGGCAATAGAAAAACTATCATTGAATGTGGGTCTGATACATTAGCATAAAGGGACAATTGATCAAGCAATGAAATACAAAGTGAAGTGGCTTTTAGGTGGTACCATGGTGGTTATGTGCAACTCGAGTCACCAATAGAAATAGTACAAGATAAGTTTTCCTTTTCATTACCAATAAACAAAAATGAGACAAAAGGAGCAACTAAAATCAAAACAGCAATTATAACAAAGTGAAGTATGGGGCCAGTTAGTCGACTTGGTTAAAGGCCCCTCATAAAGAAATCGTATCCGCCACATCTCTTGTGGCCTTACAAACGTTATTAATGACTAATGAGACTATCAACATTTTGGCCAAATTGAAATCTCTTCAACAAGATCAACAAACACCAAGGACGGACACCATGTTCATTGACCAACATAATGGCCATGACTACTAGAAGACTAGGAGAAAAGGAAGAGAACATACAAATCCTTCATATCAATGCCCAAACCTCCAGCCAATTTGAGTCCTTCAGACATATAGGCTCCTCGGCATCAATGTTCAATGCATGAATGCTCTATAAACAAGCTAACCATTCCGGTTAGACCGAGGTTATTAGAGGAGCTTCTGCCAAAATTAAACTAGAAGGACTTATACTGGGAGGAAGTTTTAACTTTTAACGTCGCCCAACATCCTCTCAACATGATCTTCACATCTCATAACCTCTCTCCAACTTCGCCATACCAACCCCCTCCGTATTAAAAGGCCCTCACAAATCAAATCAAATCCAATGAGATTTTTTTTTTATCGATAACAAAGATCGTGTGATAAATGGAGGAAAATTCAAACACAAGATTTCATAAATGAATGAACCTCAAAGAAGCATAGAAAAAGCACAAAAGAAGAAAAAAAAAACTACCCACCTTCCCTCAAACAAAAAAAACAAACTATACTAGATCAAACAGATGGCCCACATCTATGGAGATTATTCACCCTTTAATTTTCTCCATAGTAGGCGATATCATCCACCTTATCTCTGGAACTTTTGTCATCCACCCTTTAATTTGCTCCATTGTAGTCAATATCATCTGCCTTCTCTCTAGAACTTTTGTTGCCGAATAAATGAAATAATTCCCACAACACAGCCCTGATCAAGATGAGTTCAATAATGCGCAACCTTTAGCTAGCAACGGCCTATGGCTCATACACTTGAATATAATTTTGCACAAGCCAACAAAGTACATGCAACACTACAAAAAAGTTAATTAAGAAATCCCAAGCATTAATCATTAGATGCAAACAAGACAATGAAACAAAAGGAAATTTCCAGCCTTCCCCCTCATTATAACGCATAGTACACCACGGGCGGGAATGAGAAGCCTTCATGAAGAAAATGGTGCACATAAAGATTTTACTAAAAGTTACCTCTTGGCGAAAAAAAAAAGATCATCCTAATCTAGTTAGGATGGCGTACAAAATCCTCTAAAGAACATGATCAAAAAACATATCGAAAAACACAATAAATCCCAAATCCAAACACAACGAGCCACAAGCACCAAGAAAATCCACACATAATCTAACCTACACAATAACTCAACTAGACTGACTAGTTAATAAGCGCTAGAATCCCTTTAAATGAGAAGACACTAGATCAACCCATAGTTGCATGAAAGCTATGGGCAAGGTGGGAAGATCGCTTCTCAAGAATCTCACTTCTTAGGTTCACTTCCTATAAGGCTCGCTTCCTTCACGTTCTATTTAGTGGTCAAAGAGGGATGTGCATGTGGACAAGATGTGCTGGGAGTGACCTGAGTCTACAACCTACGTTGTAAGATTTGTGCAAATATCGTTTAATTGGACCTTCTTCGTACAAGATTGATAGAATATAGTGTGCCTCTACAACTAGTAATGTAAATCTTATGTGAATACATGTAGATTTAGTATTTTTTTCACATTATTTTAATATTGTCTTGTTATTTATATTATTTTATTCCAATCAACATCAAAAATTCAAATTACAACGTTTTTATACAAGCCCAAGGTCCACTAGGCTAAGGTGCCTATTTTTCTACACATATCTCATGTAAGGCAAAATCTAAGGTATGGATTAAATCAGTTGACCAATATCTCATTTCTTGCTTTTGGTTTCCCATTAATTGTTTGAGGCTTTGAGTCTTGATTCTTGCTTCTCGCTCTGGTACGCTTGTCTAGTACATAATACATATGATACTAACCAACAGAATTCGGTAAGATTTTAATCAAATGGCATTTTTGTAGTGTCCTTGATCTAATCAAATGATTAGTTGGGTGGGGGCTCAAAATTTGATAGAATTTTGTCAAATTAGTTTGATGGACAGTGTGTATAAAATTTTATCTAAGATTTTGGCTCATAGGGTCAAGATTGTCATGGGAGTCCTTAACATATCCATTCCATAGTGTTTTTGTGAGGGGGAGGCAGATTGTGGATTGTATTCTCATAGCGAATGAGTGTGTAGATGCACGTATCAGGTCGAAAGGCATCTTGTGCAAGTTGGACATGGAAAATCGAATCAAGATGGATATGCTGACTTCTATACTTTAGTGATAGAATTCAGCCCTGGTAGTGTACTTGACACATCGGGCTACATATGGGGTTGTTGAGTGGCACAGAATTTGGCTGTATGTTTAAATTTCTCTTAAGCTGCCATTAAAGCATAAAAGGAGTGATGCAGGAGCGTCCCATGCCAGAAACAAGTGTATCAAAACATAAATACTAAAGAAGAACTAAAAACAGAAACAATACAAATGGAATATCAGATAAAATGTTGTGGTAGAAGTAGATGATGCACCTGGTAGTATCTCCCATCGAACTTCTTAATACCATAACCCAATTGAACAGTCCCAAATGATTTTAGATCAGTGAGAACACCATTCCGCCTCTAAACATGTTTTCCTACTCGAGCAACCAGATCCATCAGAACTTCCTTCCTAACATGAGGCTTCAGCAATAGCATACAATCGTAAAGAGGCATTTTTCTCTACTTTCTTTTCCCCTTTGTTTAACTGGTTTCCCTGACAGTTCAAACAAGAATAATCAATTACTAAATAAATCCACTTTAATCTTCTTTAAATCACACCTCCTGAAATGTCTTTTTAATATACTCCTTTGTAAAACTAAACAAAATCCATTTGCAGTGGCACCAAAACAAACTCTACCCATTTGAGATGACACCATAATAAATTGAACAAGTTCAGAAGTTGAAGAATCAAACTGCATCATAACCAAATGAGAAATCGAAAGCACGGGAAGTAATATAAGAAAACAGGACCACCCATATTAACAGCAAACATGTTCACAACTCACTACTATTAATCAGTAATAAACTACTTTTCTCTTCACTCTCAAACACTCCTCCATGCAATTAAACATGAGTCAGTCTATGGGTACTCCCAAATATTCTCCTAAATACACTCTCTAATCCTAACCGTTTATAACCAACCACTAAGGGCCAGGATTTGAGTTGAGAGTATCCCTAGACTAATTCATTAAACATAATTGAAAGGGAAAAATCCAATACATGCCACACGTCTGTAGCTGCTTTGCTGGTAGAGGAATAATAGCAAAACTCCACCTGTGAATGAGTCTGAGGGGGCGGGTGTGCACCCTGAAATAAGCTCCGATGATAAAGTCAGTATAAGGCACAAGCAATTGAACATATGAACATAATAGTATAGAGATACTTATCGTGAGGTCACTAGGTATATACGCTTGAGGACGAGCTCTGGTGTTATGCACTGGAGATTGTAGCTCAAGAGGCACAAAGAATATGACTCAGACAACATAGCTCTGACAACGTAGCTCGGATAAGGCATAGACAACGTAGCTCAGATAAGGCACAGACAACGTAGCTCGGACAAAGCACAGACAACGTAGCTCGGACAAGGCACAGACAACGTAGCTCTGACAATGTAGCTCGGACAAGGCACAGACAACGTTGCTCAGATAAGGCACAGACAACGTAGCTCTGACAACGTATACGTTGTGCAACTCACAACGGACAACGAGCTCAGCATTATTCATAACAGACAACGCGACAACGGATTTGGCACTATTCATGGCCTATTTGAGAGAATCCAGTGGCCATAATAGATTGTGAGGCCATAAAGAGCATCAAGCTGCCGGATAACACCAAAGGAAGATGAGAGAATCAGGTGAGTGGCCGCCTGCATAGCCCTTCGGGTTAGGGGTGTGAATGACTCAAGCTTCCCAGATCTCCATCTTCTTGTTCTTCTTCTGCCTTTCTTTATTTCCTCTCTTGCCTTCCGCACCATCCTTCTCTTCTTCTGGAGATTTATGCTTATTTATAGGCATATGGAGTCATCATGACTTGTGTAGTCATGATGAGGTCACCTGTCAGACAACACTCAAGAGAGCCAGCACATAGCCCAAGTAGGCTTATGTCGGCTAAATTGTTAGAATTTGTTAGCATGAGAAATTCCTATTTTACCCCTTCTTTTTACTCATTTTTACGAATTTTATCCCTTACAATAATCTAGCTAAAGTGGCACCAAACTCAACCCGTTTGAAATCAAACAAAACCCATTTAAAATGGAACCAGAATTAAGTAAAAAGAAACAAATCCCCATTTTCTCTTAACTTTCAAATACTCCTATGTAAAATCCCCATTTGCAGTGGCATCAAAACGAACCACCGCACTTGAAATGGCACCACAATAAACTGAACTCGGTTCCGAAATTGAAGAATCAAAATGCAGAGTTACTAAATAATAAATGAACAGCGTATCTATACTATATAGTATATACTATAGAAATAGGATGCCTAGGTGGCATCCTCTTTGATCTCCATTTTAAGCTTTGTGATGCCACATCATCAGCCATAAATACCCTCTCTTAACTTCCCATTTTCTCTCCCCATTATTAACTCTCTCCCATGCCCTAACAGATTCTTCTACTCAACAAAGACCTCCTCTCTCTCCCCAAGTCTCAACTCCACTTAAGTGGGACTCATAAATACCCTCTCTTAACTACCCTCTTAATCCCTCTCCATTCTTATCTCTGCATCTCCCTAATATATAAATCTCTTCATGAAATAATTATTTCACATATTATTTTTAACTCATTATAATTTTGTAATTTTTTTTTTTAAAATTGTTCACACCCGTGCATCGCACAGGTCTCTGCTAGTATTGATATAATTTAAAATAAAACAAGCCTACACATGAATAGAAATTTCCAAAATCTACTAGTACTAATCACTATTAGACACCATGTTCCAGATCATTGTGGTGAAAATTATCATATGAGTATAGGGAACAAAAAAAATGGGATGAATTACGTTTTCATCAATTTAATAACAGATGTTAATCACATAAACTAAAAAAATTATACCTTTCTTCTTCTTCTCTTTGTCGAGTGAGGTACATGGAGCAATTGACGAAATATGGTGATTTGCAGAGTTTAAAATTTCTTGACCCGTGTTCTTCACCCTGTGCCCAGAGCATGGATCATAAGCAAAAGTAGAAAACGGGAACATTGGAATACCCCACAACCAGAAGCATCTCTGAGCGTATGCTTGTATATATACAACTATGTTTAAAGCTCGAGTTATGAGATTCGAGAAACAACCCCTGGGTTGTAGCCAGCCCCAGTGGCCGAAAGACGAACCGTAAACCCGAGGTCTTGAGTTCGATACTGGGCTCCCCCATTGATGTGTACCCAATGCAACCACTAATCCCAAAATCCCACATTAATGGGATTTAACTATATATCATGTGACACATAACAGACCACCATGCTTTCGTAGCCATGCGGCTTTTACTTTGGGGCGGGGTACTTCTCTGGCCTTTTTTCCATAACGCTCCCAGGTAGCCCTTTTCGTAACTTGAACCCGAGACGCGGTGTCTGGCTCTGAAACCATTGATGCGTACATCACGAGAGATTAGTCAGCCCAAGATAACCACATTTGTCAAAAGGGGTTTTGCTAGTAGCCTAGCCCAATCCCATTTAATCGAAATTTTTCCTTAGACAAAGATGGGCTAACACGTGAAGATGTTTTATTATTTTAACGGTATAGAAAGTAAAAGTCAGATAATGTTTGACATTTGTAACGCCTAGTTGCGTCTTCGAAAGATTTACAACTGGGGCTAAAGCAAAATCCTTGTTAAAAAAAAAACAAAAATAAAAAGAGATTCGAGCACCATTCTAAGTTTTATGAAAATGAGAGTGGGGTTTAGGACCTTAGGTAATGATTAACAACCAAAATATCAATTTGTG
This sequence comes from Tetracentron sinense, assembly GCA_015143295.1. Lineage (NCBI taxonomy): Eukaryota > Viridiplantae > Streptophyta > Magnoliopsida > Trochodendrales > Trochodendraceae > Tetracentron > Tetracentron sinense. Next base: position 4,787,992 of record CM026569.1, read on the forward strand.
GTTTTGTCCCAAGTGTAATTTTAGTTAGGGAAATGTTTAACTTACTGCCAATTTGATTTGAGTTGACTATGCAATTAACCGATTTGACTATATAGTGAAATGTGCAGTCCTCATTAGTCCATATCTTTTTTTTTTTACCTCGTTAACTGTGGTTAAGATTTACTTGTGAGCATGGGTTTTGGCCCACTAGTTTGACTGAGAGTCGGCACCTATATACTTTGAGGGATAGGTCCCGGGTTTAGATTAGGGTCGATGGTCTCGATTAGAGTTAGGGTAAGTGGTTCGATTTAGTCCCGAGGAAGGTATTAGGCATCTCGGGACCCCCGTCTAAGACGTTTAGCTACTCCCTAGGTTTAAGCCAAATTAAATCGAAATTAAAAAAATACCTAAGTATTTAGAGTGATGCTAATCCAAGAAAGAGAAAATACTAGATTAGGGTCGAACTTAGGTTGGGTTGCCTACTTACTTACCGGAGTGAGATCCGACCGAGCGTAGTTTTGACACATGAACCCGTGTTAAGGTTAAGGGAAGTGTGTGTGTGTATGCACTGAGGTGACTAGGGTTAAGGGTTTATTGGCCAGGGTGGCCTAGTGCATCGGAGTGGTTAGGGTTTAGCCCGGAAACTAGGGTTTGGACCCGAAGGCTAGGATAAGGGATCAGAGGTTAGGGTATGGGCCCAGCGGCTAAGGAATGGGCCCAGGGGCTAGGATATGGGCTCGGAGGCTAGAGTATAGGCTCGAAGGGCAGGGTATGGGCCCGAAGGCCAACGATTGGGCCCGCAGGCTAGGGAATGGACCCGGAGGCTAGGCTATGGGTCTGGAGGCCAAAGAAAGGGCCCGAAGGGTAAGGTTTGGGCCCGGAGACCAATGAATGGGCTCGAAGGCCTAGGGTTAAGTTAACAATGGTTAAAGATGTTAACCGTAGTTAGAGGGTGTGTACCAGAGTGGCTAAGGGGAAATTAACCATGGTTAAAGTTGTTAACCATGGTTAAAGATTTGCACTGGAGTAGTTAGATTTTTGTTATTTTTTATTTTTTTAGAATGTTTCTAAAGTTCTTCTAAGGATTTCCCTAAAGAAAGTTTAATTAACTGAGACTAGCCTAAAAGAGGAATCAGGCTCAGCTAACTAATCTAATAATCACCTTATGATTACGTTTTAAACCTATGAGAACTAACCTAGGGGTTGCTAGATTTTAACTAAGTTAAGACTAACCTAGAAAAATTAACCATAAATGATTTAGACTAAGTTAGTCCTACCCTAGAAACAACCTTCATATAAGTTAAAAATTAGTCTACAACTAACCAAAAATCAAAATTTTAAGGGATCTAATCCTAAAATAAAAGACTGACCAACGACTGTCTTTAGGACTACCCTAGACTAACTTAAGGACTGCCCTAAAACTAACTTAATGGCTAACCTATCTACTAGATTTAACACTAACCTATTTAGCTTTTTGGACTAACATAATTGCAGATTTTATATTGACTTACCTATGATGTATACTAAGATCAAATCCTAGATTTAACCTAAGGACAAACACTAACCAAAAGAGATTCTGTCTAAGTTAAAGCTAATCTAAATAACTAACCCAAGGTAGATCTAACCTAAGGATCAAACTTAAACTAAGTTTAGATTACCCAAACCACACTAGCTAGGGACTAAGTTCAAAAGGCAACCTATGAAAAAAAAAAGATTTTAAAGGCTAAAAATAGAGTTTTAAAAACTAACCTAAATTTGAACCTACTTAAGTTAAAACTAACCTAAAGATTATGCTAAAAATAAGATTTAAATGATTTGAAACTAACCTACGAAATTACACAAGGTTCAAATCTATGGAAGCTAACCTAACATTAATTTAACCGCAACACCAATTTTAAATTAACCAATGCTAGAACCTACTAAAGTTAAAAACTATATATCCAAAAAGATTATACTAAAAGCAAGATTCGAATGATTTGAAACTAACATATGAATCACTAACTTGAGTTCTGACCTAATATAATAAGCTCTTAAAAATAAGCTCTAAAGAATAAGCTCTTAAATTTTTCAGAATTTGATCTTTTGATAATAGTCTAAAAAAATCCTCTAATTTGAAATAGTACGTTTGTTAAAACCACTTATTCTCAGATTTTAAGAGCTTATTTCAAGGGTAACAAATGTCATTTATGAAAATATGCAATACAAGTCATTTTTAAGAGGCCTAGAATGATATGCATCTTTCACCCTCTAAAGTAGGCATTTGTTGACTACGGATGCTTTTAGCCTCTACAAATTTTTAACAACTGGTTTTCCCTAAATGAATTAACATTGAAATAATTATTTTTGTAATATTATGAATGCATAATGAGAATTATGGAACATAAGACTATTGAGAACTATTACTCAAAGAAGCATAATAGAAAACAATGAAATAGATATAGTGGAGTACAAGATGGTTGTTCTTGCATTATGCAGAAGTCATGGGAATTCATAATGGTGGGTTTTCAAGTGCAAGTGAACTCCCAGTAGTTGGTTTCTTAGCCTAGTACTTTTGTAAGAAAACAATGAAATAAATATCTCTATTATGTTCCATTTATTGATTGTACACTTTGATCCATGATATTAGCCACCAATTAGGCACTGGAAGCACGCAGCTTCCTCTACAGGAGCATTATGATCTATGAAGTACCCATTCATAGCAAAGTTTATTGTGATACCAATATATAGTCTATAGTCTGTGTGATTGTAGACTTGCATTTTGAATATTTTAACAGCTACACATTCTAAACATTTTGGTGCATGTATCATTTGATTACAATGCTCAAGAAATCCATCACTATTTGTTGGTTGCTTCTAATACACTATGAGATTTTATATGTCTATTCTTATTGCTTCAGATTGTAGAGAATATGGGGTTTGTGAATGGTGTATAGAGTTTATTTGTACAACTAGGAAATGTGCCTAGTGCTCTTTTATCTGAAAGTTATACCGAAGAAGATCCTACCCAACTGCCATCAACAAATCCCCACATCATAGGCTTCAAGGCTTGTTAGTCAAGCTTCTCATTCTCTAGTTACCCTGATTCAGGACAACGTGCATGCTAATGCTTCAACATTGCAAACAAACCCTAGCCTGTTAACTGTTAACAGTTTACGCACATCAAATAGCATTACTCCATCTCAACTAAGAAATGAAGGCGCAATCCCTAATTATGTCAAAGATTCTGTTATTGCCTCATCGCTTGGAGGGAGTGAGTTACCTAAAGCTGGAAGTGGTCATAAAAAACTAACTTCAATTCTATGTTCTCTCGTTTAATCCCATGTAGATCAATTTATATTGGATCTATGTTCTCGACTGAGGGTGCTGAGATCCTTGCTTGGGTTTAACCCAAGCAAGACACGTCTCCAATTTAAGATCCAACGGTGGAAAATGGGTCCATGAAAATTCGGGGAAAAAATGGGCGGCAAACCCAAACCTCCGAGTGAATACTCCCCTGGCTTTCGAATTAGAAGGGACTAAAGCCCCAAATGGTATGTTAGATTAACGAAGAAGAAAGAATCCATTCCGGAGACTTTTGTGGTTCCGGCGACGAGATCTACAGGAGTTCCGATGTCCCTCAAAGTGTTCTCTTGAGTCTCAAACAGCCTCTGAGATATCATTCAGTAACTTCATTTACTTTTTTTTAAAAAAAAAATCCAACTGTGAATGAAGAGCACCATCTTCTGGTGAAGGTGGTGAGTTTGATCTTCTGTCATGAAGAGCATCATCATGCCCATGGTGGGTCGGGATCATGTTCACATTCGCATCCTCATTCTCGTTCCACCCCAGCAGCGACTTGTTTGTACCTAATGAGAAGAAAAATGTGATTACCTCCACCGCATGCTGGACGACAATGGCTGCACTGCTTGTGGGGTTGTCCTTTATAATGGGTCTCATCCAAATGCTTAAGCTCTACCGTATTCCCTACTGGGTATATTTAGCTTCTTAATTGTTGACTGTATTTCTTTGGCATTTGGAAGAATTCCTGATAGTTTCTCTTCTCTGATCCTGTAATTTTCTCACTTGAATTTTCTTCTAATTGTAGGTCTTTGTCATGTGGTTGGATTTGGTGACTTACTTGCATCACCATGGCCATGAGCAAAAGCTTCCCTGGTACCGTGGAAAGGTATGTATGTTGAATGTTTTACCTAGATTTTTTGTTCAAACATTCTCCATATTTGATGAGAATTTCAGAAATTTGGAAAGAATATGCCCATGGAAATCTGGTTTGAGTATCCATGCTTAGCTACAATAATGACGCCTTAGATGTCCAAACAGAGAAATAAGTATAAATTTGAAGAGGTTTATCTTGGTAGGCTAGGTTAAAGCTTGTGTTTTGCATTTTGTTTAAAATGTTAATTTCTTCTTCTTTTTGTATTGAGCAGGACTAGAATTACCTAAGGGGGAGGGCTTACGACGCTTGATGGGGACTACAGATGGATTAATAACATCCATCATGATATTGGTACCCATGTGATACATCATCTCTTCCCTCAAATTCCACACTATCACTTAGTAGAATCAGTGAGTATCTTATTCATTGGAAACTAATGACTGAATAGGCAATTGCAAGAAGTGTTTCATTAAGAATTGTCTCTTATGGTTTGTTACCATCTTCTTGTAGATGGAGGCAGCTAAGCCCGTGCTAGGAAAATTCTTCCGGGAGCCAAAGATATTCGGACCTCTACCTTTTTACCTAATTGGAAGTCTAATAAGAAGCATGAAACAGGACCATTACGTTAATGACACAGGGGACATTGTTTACTACCAGACCGACCCTCAGCTATCTATTTCTTCTCAGGATAAATCAGCTTGAAGCCGTGAAGGTGTAGCTGAAACAAGGGTAGGCTGTTAAGCTATGGATCCGTCATCCCCACGCTATTTTTAACCTTTGACAGTTATTAGAGCTTGTATTTCTATCGTGGGGGACTCTCATTCTGTCCCCAAAATCATTCTCTCCTACAAGAAAGAAGGGATGCATTGATTTAATGATTGTAGCCTGTTCTTTTGAGACATGGGCATTAGAGGTTTTAGCCTTCTAGGGTATCTTCAATATATGTTTTGTAATGGTGAAGGAATATTTCTTTTTTTTTTTTGCTGAAAAAGTTCTCTTCAGCACATATATTACTTACTGTTTAGAATTTTTTTTTGGAAGAAAATGATGTCTCAAGAATTATTCTAAATTTATATTTTGTGTGTATGTGTGTTTGAGCTGAATGGACAATATTGAACGAGAGAGAACTGAGAAGATGTATTATTTTCTTCATAATTTTTTTTTTGAAGGGGAGAAGTTTTGCCCATGCCACACCTTTATAGCTTGCTGGTAAAGGGCAAAAATAGGTTGTTAATAGCACATTGATCGTGTGCATGGGTTGAGAATAAGTGAGTGATGGTGCAGAAAGCCTCCAACCATATACTTTCTAAACATGTTGGAAACCCTTCAAACATGCCTTTTGGATAGTCATAATATTCAGCAGCTCTTGATAGGAAGGTGCACAAATGAGATGCAAAGATCAACAACAATAATGAGATGCATCTAAGCTCCAATTAGGTTCTAGATGTTTACAGATCTATAAATCATTATATCCCTTGACATAGAAATATTAATGGATTAGTACTGAGATACAAACTGTATTTTACCAACACAAATGCTAGGTCCTCTTAAGTTTTGATGGGGACAAAACCAGAGCCAACCCAATCCCAGCATGTCACCACATCAGGTAGAAAAGACAGTGGGTGAATTGGACACTATAAAATAAGAGTAGTACACAATCCACCCAACCATTGAGGGTTGAAAATGAAGAATCAATTTGATTGAATGACAATGAAACACAATCTGCAAATTAAAAAACAAAAAACAATTGCTCGAGTTGTTGGAGAGGACAAAATGATACACCATGGATTTTCACTTCTTAAAACTTCAGCTACCCATCAAATTTCTTGGAGATAAAACCATCCACCATAAATTCTTACTTCTCAAAGTCCCTGCTACCCATCAAATTTCTTGAGTTGGTGCCACTGCACCAAACTTCTTACCAAAGAACTGAGGAACGAGATTTTGGATGCAGCTCCCCCTTTCCATACAGATGTTTTCCTCCCAAATCCGAATTTTTTTTTTTTTTTGGGTAATCCAAATCCGAATAATTTGAACCACACTCCTTATCCATTATTAAATTGGGCAATGCTAGCCACATTTTCTTTCAAATCCACTTTCTTTATAGAGTTGGTCTATGCATGGGTACTCTCAAATACACTCCTTGATCCTAACCATTTATAGCCAACCACTCAGGTTAGGATTTGAGTTGGCTTAATCCTAATTGTTTAATAACTGAGATAAACGGTTAGGCTTTGAGAGTATTCCTAAGTTCTCATTGATTTTTCTAAATGAGCAAGACATGTGTTATTATATTCTATTAAGAGAAAGACACGTGTTTTTTACCTAACACTCTTCCATCAAAAAGAGAGTGAGCCTCAAATGAAAGTGATGCTAACTATTAAATTACAGAAAATTCAGTACAATTCCTCCTATTTTTCTTATTTTCTTTTTTCTTACTACACAAAATCCAAAATAACTCTATTTGTATACAGAAATCAGAAAATGAAAGATGAGTTTTCTTCATTATTTTCTATAACAACCAATTACAAGCAAGCCCTTTTGAATATTTAAATCAAAGGAGCTAAAAATTCCAAGATTCTTGATCCAAAACCATTATTGGCCACGGTACCAAGTGAGAGGAAAATCGGCGGCTAGTTTCTCGTCCTCATTATCACAAAGCAAATCCCAGTCATCAAATTCATCCCAGAAATTGTCGAGCCAGTCCAAACTGAAAGACTACAGGTCTTCAGGCTTCCCAGATGATTCAGAAGAAGATAAAGATGAAGTTGATGAACAATGGACTAGAATTTCATGGGGTTCAATCAAAGGGACTTCATCAATGCAGAAAATCTCCATATTTTCAATAGAAATAAATGGGGTTGAATTGCTTTTCCCTTCCTCTTTTGTCTCGGTAATATTGGATGATTGTAATGAAATCTCATTTTCCTTCTTTTGGTCTTCTTCTTCAGAAAAGCCACTATTAGGTACTTCAGATTCCTGTTCTTGTTGTGGTAGATCAGTGGAAATGGAGATTGGTCTGTGAGTGAGAGGATCAATCTCCATTTCGCTTCCCTTGTTTCAGCTACACACCTTCACGGCTTCAAGCTGATTTACCCTGAGAAGAAATAGATAACTGAGGGTTGGTCTGGTAGTAGACAATGTCCCCTATGTCATTAACGTAATGGTATGGTCCTATTTCTTGCTTCTTATTAGACTTCCAATTAAGTAAAAAGGTAGAGGTCCGAATATCTTTGGCTCTCGGTAGAATTTTCCTAGCACGGGCTTAGCCGCCTCCGTTTACAAGAAGATGGTAACAAACCATAAGAGACAGTTCTTAATGAAACACTTCTTGCAATTGCCTATTCAGTCATTAGTTTCCAATGAATGAGATACTCACTGATTCTACTAAGTGATAGTGTGGAATTTGAGGGAAGAGATGATGTATCACATGGGTACCAATATCATGATGGATGTTATTAATCCATCTGTAGTCCCCATCAAGCGTCGTAAGCCCTCCCCCTTAGGTAATTCTAGTCCTGCTCAATACAAAAAGAAGAAGAAATTAACATTTTAAACAAAATGCAAAACACAAGCTTTAACCTAGCCTACCAAGATAAACCTCTTCAAATTTATACTTATTTCTCTGTTTGGACATCTAAGGCGTCATTATTGTAGCTAAGCATGGATACTCAAACCAGATTTCCATGGGCATATTCTTTCCAAATTTCTGAAATTCTCATCAAATATGGAGAATGTTTGAACAAAAAATCTAGGTAAAACATTCAACATACATACCTTTCCACGGTACCAGGGAAGCTTTTGCTCATGGCCATGGTGATGCAAGTAAGTCACCAAATCCAACCACATGACAAAGACCTACAATTAGAAGAAAATTCAAGTGAGAAAATTACAGGATCAGAGAAGAGAAACTATCAGGAATTCTTCCAAATGCCAAAGAAATACAGTCAACAATTAAGAAGCTAAATATACCCAGTAGGGAATACGGTAGAGCTTAAGCATTTGGATGCGACCCATTATAAAGGACAACCCCACAAGCAGTGCAGCCATTGTCGTCCAGCATGCGGTGGAGGTAATCACCTTTTTCTTCTCATTAGGTACAAACAAGTCGCTGCTGGGGTGGAACGAGAATGAGAATGAGGATGCGAATGTGAACATGATCCCGACCCACCATGGGCATGATGATGCTCTTCATGACAGAAGATCAAACCCACCACACTCACCAGAAGATGGTGCTCTTCATTCACAGTTGGAATTTTTTTTAAAAAAAAGTAAATGAAGTTACTGAACGATACCTCAAAGGCTGTTTGAGACTCAAGAGAACACTTTGAGGGACATCGGAACTCCTGTAGATCTCGTCGTCGGAACCCCAAAAGTCGCCGGAATAGATTATTTCTTCTTCGTTAACCTAACATACCATTTGGGGCTTTGGTCCCTTCTAATTCGAAAGCCAGGGGAGTATTCACTCGGAGGTTTGAGTTTGCCGCCCATTTTTTCCCCGAATTTTCATGGACCCATTTTCCACCGTTGGATCTTAAATTGGCGACGTGTTTTGCTTGGGTCAAACCCAAGCAAGGATCTCAGCACCCTCAGTCGAGCAGAGGAGCCGGATCCAATTTCTAAATGTCTAATAAGTCCTAGTTGAGGCGCACGTGAAGGCACGTGCAATCTTTTATTCAAGTAAGTAAGAAAATTAAATTTTAAAGATGGGATGAAATTGATTTCTTCACAATCTTTATTCTTCAAGTAAATAAGAAAATTAAATTTTCAAGATTGGGATGAAATTGATTTCTTCAAAATTAAACATATGAAAGTTCCAAATCTTAATTGCAAGTATAAGAAATCTTAATTGCAAAGGGCTAAAAAATTGAGACTTTGGACAATACGTTGCTTTGACAATGATGATGAGATAAAAAAATCAAGAAAACTATTAACATCGATAATAAGGGAGGGTGTCAGAAATGTCCAAGAGAAAATCAGACATCTACATTTATTGGTTGTTCTTATTTTTAGCAACATCTAGTATAACTTTATAATCTTAACTAAAAAAAGAGTATAGCTGATAAGGTATGACAAAGATGATTGAATTTCCAATGGGCTCAGGATTCTCTCAAGAGAATCTCTCCGGTTTGAACCCCTAGAGGTCGCCACGTGTCTCCTTTGATACCCCTTAACTATGGGTAAGGTTCACCCACCCCTAAGGTTCATCCATCCATCCTTGGTTTTTTTTTAAAATATTAATTCTTTTATAAAATTAAAAATATTTTTTAATATTAAAAAATAATAATTAATATATAAAAAAAAAAACAAGGATGGGTGGGTGAACCTTACCCATAGTTAAGGGGTGTCAAAGGAGACATGTGGCGACCTCTAGGGGTTCAAACCGGAGAGATTCTCTCGAGTTGAACTCGGGAGAATCCTAGGCCTTTCCAGTGATACGAAATCATTGATTTATATATCCTTTATTTCTTTTCTCCACAAGGAAGTGGAACTATTTGATATGATATCAAAATAATGGAAACCTAAAAAAAAAGATACTTTGATAAGAACGAATGAAATAAATAATAAATAGTACGTAGAAAAATTACCAAATCATTTCAAATGTCACAATTTAAAGCAAATAAAATCTGTAATTTTAAAATTATAACAGCTAAATAAACCCAATAGATCATATATTAAATTCCTTGAGGTTAATTTTTTTTTAATGTTAAACCCAAGAAAATGAACGTAATTAATTTCCAAACCTCTAAATAAACCCAAAAAACTGAACTCAATTAATCCTAAATGTTAAACAGATTATTTCTTGATGCTAAACAATTCATTTTATTTTGTATTTAATGGTAGGATTTAAAAAAATATATATATGTTAAACCCAAGAAAATGGTTTGCAGAAAAGCTGAACAAATCCCCAAACACCTAAATAAACCCAAAGATCAGTTGCATATCAAATAGAATCGAATTACCAAAAAATAAAAATTATTCTACCCCTAATTTCTATTAACCAAACAGAAAGAATTAACAGACTTAATGTAACAAACCTCCAACATTCTCAAATTGAAATTGGGAAGTTCGATCTGCAACAAACCAACGAAATTTTCAAGGAAGGCTAGAGTCTAGACAACAATATAGCACCATTTTCGTGCCTATTCAACATCAACAAAGGGAACTTCTTCTGCCAAAGCCTTTAGAAAACCAATCCGTTGGAGCAGATGAAAGAACCCACTCTCTTTCAAACCAATAAGTTTCAGTTCCATCAATATGATCAAACACGCAAATGAGAGTCTGAATATTAACAAGGACCACATTACCCTTACATATATCACACATGTTGTCTAGGGTTTCAGGCAATATCTCTCCCGCAAGGCTGCAACACCAACGACAAGACCAAAATCAAATTCCATTTTAAGAAGATCATACAGCGAAATCGGGTTGCAGGCATGAACCCATATGAGGCCGCGATCGTGATGTCTATTTCCCATTTCTATCTCTATCAAAGAGAAGAGAAGAAATGATATTAGTAGTGTTGTGATATTGCATGCGAGGTGGTAACAACTCTCCACCAGGGGTGGAGCCAGGATTTTCAGCCGGGGGCTAATGGTGAGGTGTGGGGGGTTCGGGGGCGTAGCCCTCGAAAAAAAAAATTAGTGCCAAGTTTGTGGGTCATCTCGTCTTTTTGTCCGTTAGTAAAGAATATAGTTTTGAGTAGTAATGATTAACGGACCCGTTGCTTAACTTACCGTCGTGTCCTCGTATCCCTTTTAAACACTCCTTTAATCTTGGTTAAGCTTATCAAAATTAAATTTAAGATTTTTATTGTTTTTTTCTTCTAAAATAACTCTATGGGTGAGTGAATCTTAACCATAATTGGTGAGTGTTAAAGAGGGGCATGGACCAATGAGGACCGACCATTTCATTACATGATGAAAAACACCGATAATTTAAGCATTTTCATATGCCTACGCCATCTTAAGTTAAATTATATAAATATATATATTTTTTTCTTCTCAAAATTTTCAGGGGGGCTTAGATCCCCCACCACCACCTGTTGGGAATGTAGACAACCTTCAGCAGATTGCTCGGGGGGGTGACGGCCCAGATTGCGACGAAAATCGATATTTTACGTTTCTGCAGGGGTATTTTTGACTTTACAGTTTAACCCTAAATATGTAGCTGTATGCTTATTTTTTTTAGGTTTAACTAGTGTGAGAAGTGGCCGTAATTTTTTCGAAGAGAGAAAAACTCTGTGTATTCTGTATCTTCAATATAGTGAATTGGTGTGGCTCCCGAGGACGTAGGCACGTTGCCGAACCTCGTATATCCGTGTGTTTTGTCTCTATTTTCTTCTCTGCAATCTTTCTATTTGTTGTGTGATTTCTGTGATTCATAGTCTCTCAAGATCCGAAGGGTTTAGGGATTAAACGCGTGGTTTAAATCCCAACACCACCTGGCTTTGCCCTTGCTCCTAGGCTACACCCACATTACACTATACAAAAAAAAAATTCCAAAGTTGAGGGGGGGCTTCAGGCCCCCCCCGCGGGTCCCATGTGGCTCCGCCCCTGCTCTCCACCTATTAATAATTAGCCGGAATAGCAGCTACGTGAAGGACTCTTGTTAGTACTGATGTGGTTACCTTCCTGTTATCTTGACACATGGCACCCATGTATCGCTGTGAACGGGTGGAAAGAAGGATGAGAACGAAGAGGAAACATGGGTGTGGCAGTAGAACTGGGAAGGATGACATGCTGTGTTGCTTAACAGAGGATACGTAAGAGGTGGATGTTGGGTGAGGCGGTGGAATTTTTGGTTGAAGTCATTTTTCTCATGCTCTGTTGTTACTTGCAAATGAGACAAGAAAAGTTGAAAAACTTCATGACGAAACTGTACAGGAGGAAATGAGGAGAAGTAGAAAAGTTAAAACGTATGAGGACAAAACATGAAATGAAAGTGCGGAGACACCCGCTATTTTTTCTATAGGTTATAGACGTTATAGATTAGAGGGTATAGTATAGATAGGAATAAGAGCATTCCTAGCAGCCTCATTTTGGTGAGCCAAAAGACTAAAAGGTGCTAAAATGACTCCCAGCAGCCTCAACAGAATGAAGAAATCCCTTTGGTGAGTCTACAGTACTCACCAAACTTGGTGAGTACTGTAGACTCACCAAACAAAGTTAAATCTTCTCACCCTTGGGCCCACACAAATAATAAAATAAGGTTTCTCTCTCTCCCTTTCTTTTTTGTGGTCCCACACAAACAATAAAATAATATTTTTCTCTTTCTTCCTTTTTCGTTTTCCCACACAAATGATAAAATATTGCTTCTCTCCTTTTGTTTTGGTTAAAATGGTGAGGCTGTTGGGAGTGTTTTAAAAAAGTGGCTCACCAAAACCACTTTTTGTGGGTTTTGGCTATTTTGGTGAGTGAAATTTGGTGAGGCCGCTAGGAATGCTCTAATGAAGTTTAAGCAGAAAAAACAAAAACCAAAAAGACAACCGCCATATTTTTTGAAGGAATCCTCATAAGAATTATGGGTAGTTATGGAATAAAAGTTGGATGAAAACTTTTGGACAATAATGGTCTTTTTATATAGGTTATATATATATATATATAGATTGTAGATATTATCAAACACTCTTAAACCCAATAAGCTCTAATACGAAGAAAAGAGTTGTCAAACACCACCTTAACTTAAACTGAACAGCTTAAAACTTATTCTAGAATCCAACCTGAAACTAAAAAACAATAAAGTTTAGCAAAGATACAACATAAAACTTAATTTAGTTCCTAACATAACAAAAAGTTAAAACAACAATCTAAGCTCAAAAATAAGCTTTCAGGGCTTCTCATTATTGTCCCTTGGAGTCGCTGGCAGTGAGGTCTAGGCACTTGCTCCAGATTTTTTAGAAAGAATTGAGCTCTGCTTGGTATCTGGGTCTAATATGTTGTTTTCTTTGCCTTTGTGGGCTGTAGGTCTCAGTTAAAGAGTATGTTTTTTTTTGTCACTAAGTTAAAGATAGGTTTGGGTATACAATTCTAGAGCAATGCTAGCTACACTCCTTTTCACATTCACTTTATTTAAAAGTAAGACATGTGTCATTGCCCTCCGTAGAGAATGACGCATATTTTCCAACTATTGCCTTCTCCAATCACAAAGAGAATGAGTTTCAAGTGATGGTAGCATAATCCCTCCACTAAGATTGTGTAAGGGTGGTACTGTTAATGGGTGTCATGTGAGAGAGTTTAATGTGTGAGCTTTCCACAAACTAAACTTTTATGTCCACATGAGTTGGTTGCACTCTAACCTTTCCTACAAAGGGAAAACCAGTGTGGTTAGGTGTAGTATGGGTTTGGGCAGTAGGCTTGAGCCTACGGTTTAGGGTCATGGGTCTAAGGTATTGGGCTTAGATGGGTTTGGCTCAGGCTTAGGGCTAAGGCTAAGGTTAGGCCTAGGGTTAAGGTAGACTCTAGGAGTCTTAGGGTTAAGGCAGGCTAATCATGATTAAAGTTATTAATCATGTTTAAAGATGAGCTGTAAAAATTGGGTTCTTACATCACTTACCATTAAGATTAAGAAATTTAACCTTAATTTTCAGAAAGCAAAAAAAACAAAAATATAACTTGGCCCGGAAATGACGTTAAAAAAAGGGAAGAAAATTGAAAATTTTTAAAAGCTGGGAATTTCAAAAGCTGGGTGTAGACTCTAGGATAACGAAGGTTACGACAGAATCCCATTTGCAAGAATTGGAGGTGTGAATTTTAATTCCTGAAAATTATTAAAATTTCTATTGTTCTTTTGCTTCTCAATTTTTTTTGTGGGATTTTAATTTTTCAAAAGCAGAAAATTGAAAATTTTTAAGACCCAATGAAAGGATGGCAAGACATGAAGTGTCATAATGGTTGGAATTCAAATTCTTTCAAATTTCATTCCAGATTTTCTAGGCTCAAAGTAACATAAAAAATACAAAACTTTGAAAATACTTAAAAAGTATTCAACTTTGTAAGTCTCGCCAAAATAACAAACCCCTATGGATTTAAACCATCAGCAAAAATCCAAAAAAAATAAAATAAATTAGAAAACAAATAAGAAAGAATTTTGGTTGTCGTACTCTCAATCATTCTCCACTTTCAACCAAAAACCAATACCAATCCTTGCTTTGAATGGTGTTGATTTTTGCCAACGCTTGCAAGCATAAAATAACCATTGAAAGGTCCCGCCCCCTTAATTATTGGACCTTGTACCATCACGAAGGCCCCGCCTCCTTAATTATTGGACCCTGCATCATCACGACCTCAATGGCTCTATTATTTCTTGCTTTTCCGGAATCTTCAAAACTCCATTTATAATCGGCTTACCTCTGACGCACGCCTAAGGACTACTCATAATCTAGTGTGTGGCGTTAAAAAAGAGAGAAAAAGGGAGAGAGATATCAACTGGGGAGAAGTCAAAATACAGGGGAAAAAATGAAATAACTTCTCTCCTTTTTAGTGCCACACCCGATGAAGAGTAGACGCCCTAAGCCTAGCCTTGGGCGTGCGTTAGAGGTACCTTTAATCAGATGCCTTTATAATATTTCCTTGAACGGCCAAAAGGATGGAAAATTTTTCTAAATTGGCAGATATTTCCTTTCTTATGGCTTGAAATTGGCTTTGGATTGTCTCTGGCGAAGCCAGAAAGGGCTCTTGGGGTTGGCTTCAGATTCTCTTTGGCCCGTGCCAGAGAGCATCTCTCGGGCCACCACATTGAAGTGACAAGTGGAGCGAGAAGTCATTTTATTTCTCCCCTCATTTTTGACTTCTCCCCATTTGATATATCCCTCTCTTTATCTCACCATTTTATCACCATGTGTCAAATAAAGGGGGGAGAAGTCAAAATCATGGGCCCCATGAAATGACTTCTCCCCCCACTTGTTGCTTCATTTGTGGTGGCCTGAGAGATGCTCTCTGGCATGGGCCAGAGAGAATCCAAAGCCCTTGGGTTTCCATACATTGTGCGACAGTTGGCAGATAAAGGGGGAGAAGTCATTCCATTGTGTGAGAATAAGGGTGAGAGATATCAAATGGGGAGAAGTCAAAATAATGGGGAGAAAATGGAATGACTTCTCCCCCTTTATCTGCCAACTGTCGCACAATGTATGGAACCCTGAGGGCCCTTTCTGGCTTTGCCAGAGGCAATCCGAGGCCCTTCGTCATTGCTCCAGTTGTGGAATTGTATCCCCACACCCACAGGAGTGGGCCCTATTTCAAGTCGGTACATATTAGATTATTGGGATGCTTTTTTAATGGAGAGTGCCTTTCAGTCACCCACCAATGTTGTCCAGGGAAATAATATAAGTTTTTTTGTCCCCCTTATTTTTCGCCTGAAAGAGGAGAGTGGGACAATAAGATTCTTCTTATAGGCAATAATTGTCTTGTTTCCGCAAATAGTGGAGTTGTTGCTGCAAATAGTAGAGTAGTTTTACTACAGGAAATGCTTTTTGAGACCGCATAAGGGCCGAGATCTCGCGCATGTGCGCGAGATTTCAGGTGGGGTCCATCATCACACATGGTGGGCCCAACTTGAAATCTCACGCACATGCGCAAGGTCTCAACCCTAATGCAGTCTCAGTAACAAAGTCCTTTTACTATCCTATTGTCCCAAAACAATAAAAGATAAGAGAGAACAAATAAGAAATCAAACCTTCAAGCGGTTATTGTATACCGATGAAGCCTATTAATTTTGTCCGCTTGGCATTAAAGGTGCTCAGTGACTGGTATTCTTCAACACCGTAGTCTGCATGCTGTTGCAAATAGCAGAGGTATGTATCTGTGTACTCTTTAAAGAGAGTTATATTCTCTGGTTTTTGTTATTCCTGCCAGAAAAAAAATTATGCAACCAAACTCAAACCTTCCAAGAGTCGTCCCTGGAAAGATTGAAGAGTTATGTCACATGCCACTATGAAAATAATACTAAAAATTTGGAGGGCCACTAGTGTAAAACAAAAAAATGTAAAATTGTGGGACCACTGTAGAGTACTAGACTACTAGCTAAAGCAGGAATTTCAAAAGATTTGGGGGGGGGGGGACATGTCCCCCCCTGCTCCGCACCTGTTGCTATCCCACTTTGGAGCTAAGAACTTCTCCAAGGATGGGTTCTTAGCTGAATGCTTCCTCGCCACTCCTCTCTCCAACCTTCCAATCTCCGGCCATTAATCGCCGGAGTTTCACAGTAACGCCATGGCACGAGTCGTTGCTCGCGCTCTTCCTCTGGCCTCCGAATCGCCTCCAAACAACAGCTATGCTTTTCGTTCTTTCTCTCGTTCACATTTATTTCGTTCTTCTACTCAGTTCGCTTCATCTTATTTGAATTCTTCGATTTTCGGTCGGAGATTTCACGGTTTATATCGAGAAAATCGAAGCTCTGCGAGGGATATTGGAGGAGTTTTTGCTACGCAGGGAGGGTATCAGAAGGTGAAGCGTCGTCCGGCGAAGAAGAAGGAGAAGGAGTTGGAGCTCGATGTTAGGATTCGTATTGAAGAAAAATTGCCTGACGATCCTGAAATACTGGTATGTTTCTGTTGGATATGAATTCAATGTGTGGAAATTCGTGAATTTAAGGATTTTAGGTTTTCTATTGAGGTATTTGTTTTGAGCGCGATTAAGAAATAGCGGAAGGGAATAAAAATTCATTTTTTGCTTCTGCATTTTTGTTGAATTTGTTTTGAAATGTGAGGCCATTGGATAGTTCATGTGCAAACAATGGAATGAAGTAGATAAAGGATATTTTATTTATTTATTTTTTAGAGTTGAATGTTTTAGATATTACAGGGAAATATAATTGTGCAACTTCTGGGGCAAAAATGGATTTATTGTTGATATTGAAACTGATGATTTTCATTTTCGTTTTGCCTGTAATTTTTATTGAAAAAAAAGGAAAAAAAAAGAAGAAGATGGGTTTGAGTTGAAAATAAAAGGTTTTGGAGGACAATTTTTGCTGTTGCAAGTTTATAGGATCCCCTTTTTTTTAATTTCATCCTGTGTGACGACATGGGGGTGCAAAAACGGGAATATTTCTGAATACACAATATTTTTTTGTACAATTGAATTCATTTTACATTGTATGAAAAGATAAATGGAGAAAAAAGGAAGTTTAGGCCCTGTTTGGTTGCACTTCCGTTTTTTGTTTTCTGATTTTAAAAACAAAAATTTAGAAATTTTTACACAAAACATGTGTAGTAAACATGTTTCTGTTTTTGGTTTTTAAAAATTTGTAGTAAAAGTTTTGAAAATTTAGGTAACAGAAAATTTATGTGTTTTTGGAAACAAAAAACAAAAACAGAACCACTATGCACCACCTCTCTAACATCATCACTACTCCACCACCACCACCACCACCACCACTCACCACCCACCACCCAACCACCACTCACCATCACCACCACAACCAATTCCACCAACACCACTCCACCACCACCAACACCACCACCACTGCCACCACAATCACCACCACCACCCCACCACCCATCACCACCACTCACCACCACCACCACCACCACCACCACCCACCACCACTCACTACCACTCACCACCACCACCACCAAAACCACTCCACCACCAACGCCACCAACACCACTCAACCACCACTAACATCACCATCACCACCACCACCCCCACAATACCACCACCACCCACCACTCCATCGTCCACCACTACTCACCACCACCCCACCACCACTCACCACCACCACCACCACCACCACAACCACTTCACCCCCAACACCAGTCAACCACCGCCACCACCCATCACCACTCACCACCACTCACCACCACCACCACCCCACCACCACTCACCACTCCACCACCACTCCATCACCCACCACCACTCTCCACCACCACCACCACTCACCACCACCACCACCACCACTCACCACCACTATGGATTAGAATTGCTTACTCATTATTATATTCATCATATTTCCCAAACGCGTTTTTTTGTTTTTTATTTTTTAAAACAAGTAACAGTTAGTAATGCCAAACATATTTTCTACTTAAAAAATTTGAAAACAAAAACTTGTTTTCAGTTTTAAAAAGCAGGAAACAAAAACAGAAAAACGGACGTGTATCCAAACGGCCCCTTATTTGTTGAATATGTTTTCTTAAAAAAGAATGAAAAAGAAAAAAGATTTTTTTTAGGAGATACATGGATGGGTATGAGTTAGGTTGTTTGGACTTTTCATGAGATAGTTACACTCATAAGTAAATACTGGATTCTAGAAGGTGCTGCTATATGGAACCCATAGTTTCATTAGAAGAGTAGTGGAATCATCATCACTTGCGATCTTGTGAGCAGCTGAAGTTTGAAAGTTTGTCATTTTATTGCTTGAATATGTCTAGAAAACTTCATCTCATATCTACATCGAATCTCACAAGGTTGAGAATAATGTAATATTATAGTTCTCGTTTGCTTTTATTACTAGAACTGATCACACTCAATATGGTGTTTCTCCATGATTTTGAGGCTTTCTTAAAGTTCTGCATGCTTATTTTAAAGAAAAATTATTTTATTTAATCCGATTATTAGACTAGGGGAAGGATGTTGTATTTTCAACTTTTTCATGTGATATTGTCTAATTCCTTTTGATTTACATTTTCATTTTTCTCACATGTTGCAGAGTATTGCGGAAATGCTCCGTTTAAATGTTCCGATGGCAATGAAGTTAGCATTCGATGGTCTGGAAGAATCAGAGTATAAAACAAGAGACATTGCTATCAATGATGTTGGTGGGTTTGAAAGCGTTGAGTTATCTGTACTCCTTTGCAATGATGAGTTTATTCGGAAACTTAATAAAGATTGGAGGGGTGAGGACCATGCTACTGATGTTCTCTCCATGTCGCAGCATATTCCTGAACTTAAGCTTCCAATTGTAAGAACTCAATCCTTTAACTAAAAGAACTGTTGTGGTTCTTGATAAAATAAACCATTACTTTATTTTCCTTTTGCAGCTGATGTTGGGTGACGTAGTAATTTCTGTTGAGACAGCTGCAAGACAGGCGGAGGAAAGGGGCCATACTCTTCTCGATGAGATACGCATCCTCATGGTTGGTACTTGGTTCAACAGTATATTTTTTGAACATGCTTTCAGAGGGATTACTTAGTTATCATTTGCAGTGGTATACATCTGTTTAATTCGATGACATGATGTTTGCTCACTAACACGTGTAATTCTCTTCACATGGGCAGTGATGCCTCTGTTTTATTTGTTGTCAGTGCTTGCTTTTTTTGGACTTTTGACCTATCTTTCATTAATTGCTTGCAGTTCACATCCCCATTTCGTTGAATTGATTTCTACAAAGATCATATACTAATATAATAAAAATGAAATTTCGAAGAATTAAATTGATGGGAACTGTAAAGTGTTAAGACTGTTGATTCTTGAAGAGAATATTTCTTTTTGCAAAGAAAAAGTTTCTGAACTTTAGCCCATAGCTTAAGTGGTTGACATACTATACTGCAACCGGGAGGCCATGGGTTCGTTGCCAGCTTACACACACACACACCAAAAAAAGGGAAAAGAGAGGGAAGGAATAGAAAAAGAAGGCTTTCAAGAAGTAAACAATGAACGGGGATATACAACCTCATGTTCTTTCCTTTATTGCAACTTGCAAGGCCTGTAGGAACAAAACAAAGAAAAAGGTCATGGGAAAGCAGATAGTTCTGGAGCTACCTGCTATTTTCAGGCACAAAGAAGCTCTTATATTTGCTAGAACTAATTCCATATATATTGAGAAGTGAGAACCATAATTGCTGTATATCCTGCAGGTTCATGGGTTGTTACATCTTTTGGGATTTGATCACGAGATTAGTCATGAGGCCGAAGGAGAAATGGAGATGGAGGCGGAAGTTCTTTTGAAGAGTCTTGGATGGAAGGGGAAAGGCTTAATTCAGAGTGCATATGATGTTGCAACCAATGGAAGTCCTCAAACAGAAAATTCAGATGGTAATTTCCCTGTGTATTGTTTCACAACCTTGTTGTCCAACGGGTATTTTCCTTGGCTGCATAAAGCCTTCGACCACTATTAAAGGCACTCGCATTTTTTGCCATATTAAGTAAAGGGTGGGAAGCACGAATGTGTGCAAACATTACCTTTAAGTCCTATTGTAAAGAGATTGAGAGTTTGAGAATTTTTACAGGTGAACTGCTAAATGACAGGAAGAGAGAAGGCAGTCTGCAATTTTATAAACCAAAATTCAGCTACATCTTCTGTGATATGGATGGTGAGATCGTACGTAGTGCGATATTGAATGTTTCTTGAGTCTATCCAGTAGCCTAAAATGTTTTTCTTAAATAACTATAAGGTACACTGCTGAACAGCAAAGGTCAAGTTAGTTCAGCAAATGCAAAAGCTCTGAGAGAGGCCTCGTCTAGGGGAGTAAAAGTGGTGATAGCGACTGGAAAGGTGAGATAAGTAACATTTTACCCTCAAGTTCTTGCTTGTTGACTATGAAAACATTAATCTAAAAGTGTCTTATAGATAATATGCAGCCTCTTGACCAGCCGAAAATGTAATATCTTTTACTTTATCAGGATTTTTTTCCTGGTACCTTCAATTTCTTATTCCTTCTGCATTAACAATAGATCTACCCTGCATTATGTCTTCTTGTTGTCTTACATTTTGTTTGTGGATATGTTGCTTTTCTGATAAATATAATGATTATTAGTTATTTATATGATCTTTGGAAACAGGCTCGTCCTTCTGCTATAAGGGCTATGAAGATGGTAGATTTAGCTGGAAAAGATGGCATTGTTTCAGAGTTTTCACCTGGGGTCTTCTTACAGGTTTACTTATTTGACTGCAGCTCCACTGTTTCTGTCATCTTTCAGCATGCCTGTGCCTGTGTAACAAGGACTCTCGATTTTTAAGATTGGTCATGTTCGAGCTCACTTGTTCAAGCCATCCCTGTTCAAAGAGTTCTTAATTTTTTTTTTCTTTTCAACCATTATTCAAATACACTTTATACAAATTTCATGTATATAAGCTTACCTAAGTGTGTATTTTCTGTATTGCACACTCAAATGATCTATTTTTTTAAAAAATTTTATATGTATATTCAAATTACAGCTCCCATTTTAATAAACTGAATGTCTGTCTTGGTGTTGGGGCTTCCTGTGATCAGTGTGCTGAAACTGACCCACATGTCCATAACTATGTTACATAGGTGAGCTTAGTGCTGTCAAGTCTAATAAAAAATTAGAATATTCAAAAGCCCGCATACATGACACTGGAAAACTGAGCATACTAAGAGGATAAAGACTATTTAAATTCAAATTATATGCACAAAAAGAGTTCTCTCAGGTCTCAACCTTTTGAGTTTCAGAAGCAGGGAAAAAAAAATCTCAATATGATGGTCTTTTCTCGTAGAAAGTTTCAAGGAAACCTAGTTTGGTTTGATGCATCGGCTGGGGAAAAATCAAAGGTTTTAGGAAGAGAAGAAAACCCAACACCCTCCCCCCCATAACACGGATTTATATGGACTTTTTTTTTTACTTAAATTAAGAAAGGAATTATTTTTATAAGTCTGAAATCACAAATTAGAGAAAAGAAGGTACTGATATGAATCCTGCGACTCAATCAAATCTTACAATTCAAATCATCTTTTGATCTTGGGATTCAGTTTGTTTTCCCTATGCTTTGAATCTATCGTGGGAATTTAATAACACTTGCTGGGCTTAACTTTGGACTATCACCATGGGATAAACAATACTGCTCACCACAAAATTGAGCATATTTGCTGGTTGGTAATCTAGCTTTTGCGTCTCTTATTTATTATCTGATTTACCGATAAAAAAAGAAGAAGCATATTTACTAGTATGCACTAAGAGTTATTCTTCCCAGCTTTGATAATGTTTCGATTTAGGTGTCACAATTCATTGATGGTTTTGCATTGTGATAGTTTGCAGAAGTTTTTCTAGGTTCTCAAGAAATTTCTTGTTTTAAGACTTTCGTGATATAGCTATATAGCCTATTTATTACATCTATGCTAAATTGGAGCTCTTCATAACGTCATTTAAAAAATTTAAGGCTTTTATGTGATGAAATTAATGGAATGCCTATTTCCAAGGAGCAGCTTATATTTGTAGTTGTTTTTTTTCTTGGATTTGTTTATAAATGATAGGAAACCTGATGGAATTAGTGCAAAATACGGATTTGAACTGATGGGTGAAGAGAAAATAAATATAAGCTAACAATTAAATTAGTTGGGAATACATTATGGTCTTTAACAAAAAATTGACATAAACTCCTTACTACTGCCATAATGCAAGGTTTTAAAAAGTAACACATTTCAATATGTTTTGGCTGAAATATATCCGTTTTGAGTCTTTTGACAACCCAAGAACAAAATCTATGTAACATAAAAATACATAATTTCGGTCAACATTTTGTCACATGTCATTTGACTTCGCACCTTTTTAGTTAACTTCCAGCAGAATTATGCTTTCCTATTAAAATGCATTATTTTGGTTGACATAACCGAAGTCAATTAAAGTATAATCATTCTAGTATAGGTTTTCCAAAACCTCAATTTTTCATTTGATTTTGACCAAATTGGTCAAAAACAACAACTCCACTTTTTTTATAGAAGATTACACAAATTTGGAAGTTAATTTGAAGATCAAAGATGATCGAGTCCCTCGTCAACCCAATGGAGGTAAAACTTGATTTTTTTAAATATTTATTTTCATGGATAATTTGAAGATCAAAATGATCGAGTCCCTCGTCAGCAAATTATAAAGAGCTGTTTCGTTCAAATTATCGGAACTGATTTAATCGCTTATAACTGTTTATGCTGGGATTATAGCATGTATTAAAATAGCATTTCGTTTGACCCGTCACAAGTGATTATTTAAATAACCGGTGATTCCATTATCTCACCAAAGGGTGATTATGGGGGAGCAATCGTTTATGCACTTTGAGGATTATGTGAGAATTATTGTAAGCACCCAATTTTGCACCTCGTATGGCTTACAAGATTCCTTAAGCTTGAAAGATATTTTCCAAAATATCTTTTTCTTTTCTCAAAAGGACCAAATTACCATTTCCTTAAAATGACCAGATAATCACTCATTGATATATTGCTAACCGGATAGGATTATTCACGGCAACGCTTATTCACGCCAACACTTATTGTGCATGGTCAATTGTGACAGCAATAATCCGATCTAAACACGGCCTAGCCAATTTTCTTTTTATTTCAATCATAGACCTCATTGGCCTAATCTACAACTTGGTTAGGTTAGATTTTCCTTAAAAATGTATTTTTTATTTGTAATTGAAACTGCTTTAAATTTTGCGTGTTATAATAATTAGAGATGAAACCAAACTATATATTCATGCTTATAGTTGCCTCGTTTATATTTTATTAAGGTTAGCTCGTTCTACAGCTTGGTCAAGTCAAAAGTTTCTCTAATTAATTTTAATATTAATATTTTTTATTTTAAAAAAGAGTTGTTAGTGACAAACTAGGGGCCCATTTGGCATCAATTCTAGTGATTCTTTATGCTTGGAAACAAATCAATTCTCAGATTTCTGGATTCCTATAATTGATTTTGTGCGGAGAACCCGTTTAAATAGTGACTCAAAATTCATTATGCATAACATAAACAACATAATCATGTTTGGGTGGGTGGTGAGTGAGTGAGTGAGTGAGTGGTGGTGGTGGTGGTGGTGGTGGGGGGGGGGGGGGGGGGGGGGGGGGGGGTGGGGGGTTGGGGTTAGTGGTGATGGGGTGTTGAGGAGGGTGTAGCAGTGTTTTAAAAGGTGTGTGAGGCTTATGCCTTGAGGCTTGAGGCTTAAGGAAAATGCCTTGAGGCTTAACCATAAAGCTTACACTTCAAAGTGTGAAGCTCACATGAGGAAGTCAAGCCTTGAGGCTTGCTTTACATTTATAGCGTACACCTTATATATTAACTAAAATTAGAGTTCTAGCCACATAACTGAGACTTAAACGTTGTTTATTTTGAATTTGTTATTTGTTTCAATTAATAACAATATTTACTTTATTTATTTCAGATAAGACATTGAAAATGATGATTTCACACTAATTTCCCTACTAGACATTGTAAAAATTTTGGAGCCACTGGGTATCAACTGATCAACATCCAATGGGAATTTGGATGAGTGATGCAAGAATATCTGAAAGGAGACTGGAAAATAGGCATCATTGGAGAATGAATTGTAAATCTAATTTCATTTCTCAACTTTTACTAATAACCCCAAGGCCCATGCCTCAAAGGGGAGTTATAGTTAATGCATTTACCGATAAAAAAACTATAATTTATTGAAAAGTCATAACAACAAATAGTGTTTAAAACTTAAATTACTAGATACGGACTAACAAGTCCAAATATACCTTTTAACGACTTTATTTTTTATGGTGATTCATCTTGCATATGAATTCTTGGAATACTTAATGTTATTTCGGTCTTGGTTCAATCTCAAGGTATTGATTTTGTTCACACTATGTTATCTCTTATCTTCTTTTCTATACTTGAATTCCAGGGATTGCTTGTTTATGGGCGACAAGGTCGGGAAATTTTTAGAAGGAATTTAGACTCAAATGTCTGTAGAGAGGTAAATGCTTTTTGTTATGGAAATTAGGTAGTTCTTGTGGGGTCAAGTTGTTTTAGGTCTCTGGGTATCATTACTTATAAAAAAGGAAAAAGAAAAAATAAGTATCTTGATATAAGAATATGTTTTTGTACTTGCCTTTATCAAACAAATTGATTTTTCCAGAAATCATCCTGGATTTGTTTAATGAAAAATCAATAGCATTTTATCCGGATCTAACAGGAAATTACAAAATTGTATAGAATGCTTGATTTTCACTTCTATTTAGAACATGAAATAAATTAACCAAACAATCTTTCTTTGTGCTCCAGTTCAAAAACATTCTTTTTGATTGGTAAACAAGACCAATATATGTTGCAAAAGGAAGCATATACAATGAAAAGTTTACTAAGAAGTAAACTCACACAAAGGAAAGCCACTAAACCTAAACTAAAAGAAGAGCATACAAACCACGCCAAAATACCACTAACACATATATGTAGAGGGGCCAATTGAACATTAACCATTGTTAATCCCCAAAAGGTCATTGGTGCTTATATAGTGAGATTGCCTGATACTGTGGTGCTTTGGCGACCATTGCTTGGCTTTTTTAGGATGATGGTTTATTGTTGCTTTTTTTTAAAATTGGTTTTTGTTGCTTAATCCTGTGGCTGAATTTTAACTTGCTGTCTGTCTCCTCGCACCAGCCAGTGCCACAGTGGTCACTTGCTGCCCAGTTGTGCTGGGCATTGAACTGCCATTGCTTGTTCTTTTACCAAGTCCTGTTGATGAAGTTATAAGGCTAGCACTGAACTGTTGCTGCTGGGCCTAGTCTTAGACAACAGGGCCTGCTGCCTGTGGCCCTGCCACTAACTGGGCTTTGATCGCTGTTGTAGTTGCCCATGGTTTTGGCTGAAGATCACATGGGGGAAGGAGGCTGAAGATCACACCTCTCCTTCTATTCCTCTCCTCTCTTCAAAGGAATCACCAACTTGCAGAGCATATATACTCCACCTTTAACTCAACCCCATCAGCCATCACCCCAATTGCAAAGCTCCAAAACCCCATCTCCATATCACTGTTAGCTTTACAAAATCAATTTCCTCCAATTGGTATGCAGAAACTTAAGTAGAAAAGATAAAAAAAACAAGTAGTTTCATCCATTCCCAAGATATTAACTTGAAGAACAAAGATGATACATCCTACATAACAACAACTAGAAGGGAAAGGTCAAAACCCTAAGTACATACAAAGAGAAAGAAAAACAGTATTTTGATGGCTTCTAGAGATCAAGCTTTCCTAGGAGATTTAGTAACCTTTGTGAGTGACTTTGGCGCTTTGGTGGCCATGTTGGATTTCTTCGACAAGAGAATGGGGTTAATTTTGGGAAGGACTCCTCCACAAGTAATAGTTACACGGCCAGAGCATAGTAGCAAAATTCACCAAAATTTTGAAAAATTCGTGAATTTTAGGTGTGCTGAATTATTTGTGAATTTTAAGTTTGCCAAATTATTCGCGAATTTAGCGAATTATTCCCGAATTTTGCGAATAACCAAAGTAAACTGATTATTTTGTATATTATCTAATCAAATTGTTAGATATATTTATATAACTATTAATATATATTTTTCCGAATTTTTTTGAACTTGACCTTTGCCGAATTGTTCCAGAACCCTGACTTTGTCACCATGCACCAGAGAGAAGCTTTCCAAGCTCCTCATTCCTTACTACCAACAGAACATGTCTTGGGATGATTCTGTTCTTCTTGTTGTCCCTTGCTTCATTTGCAGCCAACTCCAAAACCTACATCGGATGGAGAATAAAAGTGAAGAAAACCCTAAATTAAAAAAATGGAAGAATTAGAATAAAATGCAGTAAACCAACAAGATTAGTTTGTTTTCACAGACAATTAACATATAAACCCTAAATTAAAAGATGAAATAGATAAGATATAACCAAACTAACTCAGAAATGGGAGATAGGGTAGAGAATTACTTCAGCGGCGAGGTATTCAAGCACGACAACCATTTCTCTATTGACTTTTGTTGCAGATAGATACAAGAGGTATAACCATAGTTCGAAAACTTAGCGAGTCACCCGAGTAATTCGGCCGAGTTACTTACTCGGCTGAATTTGGAGTTGAGTCGTCTCAAAACTCGAAAAAGACACTATTTTTCAAGTTACTAAGGTGATTAGGTCGAGTCAAGTCGAGTTTTTTGATTCACCAGACTTAGTCGAGTCACATAAGGGTATTTTTTTCATTTTTTTAAACCTAAACTCGAACGTCATATTGTTTTTGCATCATATTTTTTTGGGTCTACAAAGACAATCTTCTATGGGTTCTGTTAAACCTATTTTTTAGGTTTGAGGCTGTAAAACTTGCGTACTTTGAGTTCTTTTAACCAAGATTTTTCAAGTTATTACACATATATTCTGAGTTGGACCAAGTCGATTTCTTTTCGAGTTTTCCGAGTTACTCGACCCGGCTAACTTTCGAGTCGAGTTTCCGGGTTTTTGAACTATGGGTACAACAACTGAAGCTTTGGAGCCTTTGAAAAATAAATCACGACTAAAGAGTTTGGTGAGGTTGAAGAACTTGAGGGCATGTCGCAGCGAAGAGGAGAGCCGAAAAGGGATCGATGGAGAGGAATAAGGAGTTACAATTTTAAGAAAATGCTAATTTCGGAATTAGTTGTTTTTGTAAGGGTGCGACCTCAACACCATTTAGAGCCATTGATCTAGTTTAAACAATGACTTAGATATGGTGTATAAATAGGGAGTACCCCTAGATTGACTCATATATATATATATATGTATGTATGTATTTATATCATAAGTTGAGACAAGTGAAAGCATAATTAATTAATAATACATTCATTTGTAGGCAATACACAAACTTATTATATACACTAATAAGAATCTAAGAAAATAATTATTTTTCGACATTTTTAAATATAAAATAATTTAAATTAACATAAATAAGGATTAGTTTATAGTCTATACTATAGGGCTAATGGATCACTCATTGACTAGTCTTATATAAACATGTCAAACCTAAATACTTAATATTTAGGTTAAAATCTCTAATTTTATTTTTGATGTAATATTTTTATTATCCAAAAAATAATTTTTTACTCCAAAAATATGGTTAGTATAGGGATCTAATGGACCTTTAGAACACTAACATATATTCATTACAAACCTAAATGAGTAGTTTACATGAGGTAAAATGATTGTTCTTATGTATTTTCGAAAAAACCTAAAATCTCTTGTTGATGGTTATTGATCTATGGATTTGGCCACAAATTTATATATATATAAAATATGATCTGCAATCAATATTTGACCCATTCCAAAGGATTTAATACACTAAATTTCCAAATTAAGAAAATCAAACATGCAAATGATTAAAAAAGAAAACATACCTAGATGAATAGTGGAATTTCCTCTTCTATTTGATCCCCATGTAGATCAAATGAGTTTTTCAATGATTTGATCTAGATGGACAGGTCTGTCTAGGTTTTAGAAGAGAAGGTTTGGAGAAAAGGGGCTGAGGAGGAAAAATGAGGTTAGAAGTTAGAACAATTTTAAATATAGTTGTTCAACACGTATCATAGAATTTCCACTGTATCGGTACCGATACGGTCGTTACAACATGATATATACTGATATTCTATTTTCTTTAATCATCACATGAAGTTTTCGTGTCAGTATTCTAAAGAAAAGATATGTATTGCCCGATACATATCGATATTTTGATCCATGCATCCGTGACACTAACTTGTCTCGAGTTTGAAGAAGTTCGGATTTGGACATAATGTATCTAACTCCATCGCCACAGGAAAATATAGCTTATCGAAATATGTGACATTGCATTTTTCTTGTACCTGATGGTTTTTAGTTGTAAACTGGGAGGGATCTATATCTTTGTAATAGCCTATTTGTTGAGCACTTACTTAGTATTCCATACCAAAAGGGTTGTATTTTTTTTGTTTCAACTCACAGGTTTCAATGTGGCAGTGTGGCACCTATGACTGAACTAATGAATCTTGGATGAGATAGTAGTTTCAAAATGAATTCATTCAGCCTTACCTACTCTCATATTGCTCAAGAAGTGTTCAGTTCAGATCAAAAGGATGTTAGAAGTTAACATCTGATCCTGCTCGTGCATATTAAGAATTTATAAATATTTCTTTAATACACAATACACATATTAAGGAAATCTAAACTCTATCATTATTTACAGAATTACCAGCAACATTTTTGAGGGTTTGCCCCTTGTGACACTGGTGCTTCACGTATCAGTGAATGCTGCTTTGTCATGAAAATTTTTAAGCTTTGGAAAAAACATAAACATTGATGGAAGGTCATCTTTACTTATGTAGACTACTGCATTTCAGTCCTATGATTAGCAGAGCATAACCGACATTGGTTGTTGTTCCATCTTTGTACAGTTTGAGCTGCATGGTAGACTGTTTGTGGTTAGTAAGAAAAAATTATTCTCTAAATTGCAGGCATTTCTTTACTCTTGGGAGCACAAGGTTCCTCTAGCTGCATTTGGCGAGGACAGATGCTTAACACTATTTGACCACCCTTTGATTGACTCACTTCATACTATATACCATGACACAAAGGTGACAGACACTGTTGGATTATTTTTCCATAATAATTTATTTAGTGAGCAGGTTCATCATATTTACGGATGGTTCTGTGAAATTGTACATTCCTTTTACAGGCAGAGGTAATGCCTACGGTTGAGCACCTCTTAGCTGCTGCTGAAATACAGGTGTGTTGCTGTGGTTGAAGTTCAATATCACACTAAAGCATCATTAAAGAATGTTACAAGCTTTTATTACTGCAAAGACATTCATGTTTTATTTAAGAAAAGTGTCAAAAGAGTAAACAGATAAAGGTTGAATTTTTAGTTCAATTAGATTGTTCCATGTGTCAAATTGCCTGTTAGAATGAACAGGAACTCTTGTGGAATGTATCAAGGGAGTTCTTGTTTAATATTGATTGAGATCATTTTGAAGTCCAAATTTCTTTGTGCATCCTACAAATTAGGCAACTTTTTGTATTGTCTCCTGCTTTTCATTTTTCTTAGCATGTTACTGTTCAGTCTGTTCTATTTTTAAATGTGCTCACAATGAGTGAAAGTAGTGATTATAAAGAGTGCTGTGATGGCTCTCTCCTTGACAAAGACATCTGTTCTAGTAGGGAATGGATAATGTTTGTTTAAATGCCAATGTCTGATCCTAGAAGTTGGCCCTCTGGGTTTCTAAGAGAACCTGACCAAGATGATATTCTATGGTAGTTACTGTTTCTTGTAAATTGGTCTCATGATGGCATACAATTCTTTTGGTTACAGAAATTGGTCTTCATTAACACTGCTGAGGT
Organism: Tetracentron sinense; assembly: GCA_015143295.1. Lineage (NCBI taxonomy): Eukaryota > Viridiplantae > Streptophyta > Magnoliopsida > Trochodendrales > Trochodendraceae > Tetracentron > Tetracentron sinense. Next base: position 4,818,099 of record CM026569.1, read on the forward strand.
CGTGTCTACTACTCTGAGACCGTATTGGTCAGAAGCCGTAAGAGATCGTGCCGGTGTCGTCCAAGGTCAGGCAGATATGCTTGAAATTGTCCCCTTTGGAACTTCGAAGGGAAACGGGGTGAGAATGCTGCTCGATCATTTGGGGGTCAGTGCAAATGAGGTATGGACCAACCGACCAACAATATGTCTCCCGTTATAATGTTCTTCTATTCTGTAGAAAAATCTGTTAAATCACCTCCACAAGACTATGGTGGTTGGGATCCATGTTTTAATATTTTTTTTAATATATAATTAAAAGACGAAAAGGAAATACAAAGCGGCCTAAGGCGAGAAAACAAAAGAAAGAAGGGAAGAAAGAAAATAGATATAGGAAAGAAGAAAAAGAAGAAACTGATGTCCTTCTGGGTACTATTCACCACCGGAGACTGAGATACATCAAGAATAAGAATAGCTAGTTATCGTAACAGGAACTATTATGGTGCTACCTCGTAGAACAAAGTGTCCCTATCCACATTGTCCTTGGCCTAGGAGTCTTCCCTGTCATTCGCTGATTGGGGAACCCACAAGAATGAGATGTTCCTTCCATTAGGCAAACATGTCTTGAATCTCTTGGTGAAGGCATAGTTCCTAGGACCCCAGGTCAAACCTTCTGGCATCTGGTAGCATTCCCAGAGCCCCCTTCAATAATGAGGGAATGGGACTCCGATGATTTAGAAACCACAGGGCCTTGACTCAAAGCAAGGATATCTGCATGGTTCAAAGTCGTTACTCCTGTCCGGCCTTGAGAATTGAGATAGGACACTACCAAGTACTGCCGCTATCTTTGAAAATCCTGCCTAGCCCATTTAGACCTGGATTGCCAAGCAAATTCCAATCAAAGTTGAACTTTATGAAGCCCTCTGGAGGTCTCCAAGGAACTGCCGCCTTAGGAATCGAATGAGGGGTAGAGAGAGAAACCGGCATCCAATCCCAAAGAATAGCATTGGAGCTGACCCCTTGAAATGAAGGCAGGACCACAACCCACGAGGCTACCCAAGATTTAATCCTATCAATACTTGCAGTCAGGATCCATGTTTTAATATCAGTCAGGACTCTGGAGTATTTAGTAATTATTCGATAATCCAATTCTTAGCTCGGCAAAGAGGTCTGTAAATGTTAAAATGCTATATTGCTATTATAGGGTAATTTTTGAGATAAATTAAGTAATTTAGAGTACACATCCTTGTTTTGAACGATTGGGGAGGTTGAGGATATGCACCGCCTTCTGGCGCGATTGAGCTCCTCCCCCCTCGTCCCCAGTTTTGTGATACGAGGATGTGGTTTAGAAGCAATTCTGGTCGATTTTTAGCGAGATCACTATTATAGATGCTATATGTGCCTAAATGAGGAAGAGTCTGTGAATCACCTATTTTTGCACCGCTTGGTTGCATGTGGGCTTTGGTCCTTGTTCCTATCTCGATTAGGAGTAGAGTGAGTTTTCCTCTCTCCTTTCTAAGCTTCTTATCGGGTTGGCAATTGGTGTTGTTGGTGGGGGTTGTGAAAGTGATCCGAATTCTCTTGCCCAGAGCAATTTCTTGGACGATCTGGAAAGAGAGGAATAGTCATGTGATCAACGACGCCCCCTCTCCTCCCAGATCCTCAATTGTGTGATTTGTTTGCTTGTGGATTGGAGCTCTGTATCTCAAATGGGTTCGGAAGTGAGGGATTTGTTATTGCTGTGAGGAGTATTGCATCAGTTTCCCTTTTTTGCTTTCTTGTTGCTTGTTAGTAGTTTGTTTAGTTTACATCTCTGTAAACTGCTATAGCTCTTGGTTTTTAATATATTTGCTTATTACCGATAAAAAAAAAACACCCTTCATCAGTCTATATGGCTGTGCATATTGTTTGATATTTGATAATTTTTATTAGTCGATATAGTATAACAAAGATTGACGTGATGACTCCCTCTAATCAGTTGATCCTTTGAAAGAGAGGCATACCTGTGGACGTTGAAGTTACCTTGAATCACTTTTATTAATCTTAAAAGTTTAAATGAGATATGGTAACTATGACCTTTCTTTCTAATCAAAGCTACTGTTGATTATTAGATAATGGCTATTGGTGATGGGGAAAATGATATCGAGATGCTGGAGTTGGCTTCTCTAGGCATTGCTCTGAGTAATGGATCGGAGAAGACGAAGGTTGTGGCCAATGTGATCGGTGCCAGCAATGATGAAGACGGCGTGGCTGATGCCATCTACCGGTACGCATTCTAAATGTCAAATTCAAGCATGAAGAAACAGAATTGCGCTGGTATAGACTGATAAATTTGTTGTGGGGGCATTTCATGCTCTTATTATTATAATTATTTATTTATTTATAAATGGATGATTTTTATGATCCTACCGAAAGGGAGTTGTGAAGAAAATTGTCATTTTTTCCCATTGATTGGAAGGAATCACAGCTTGAGTGTTTCGTGGGCTGGATTAGCCCTTCTTTGTAGGTTTTGTCACCGACTAATTGTTTTCTCATAATTAAGAACCCATAAGTTATTGGTGCTCATTATTAATTATTGCCTTTCTTTCCCAATGTATAGAAAGAAGAGAAAATTTGCTCGTGGGTCAACTGTATATGGGAAAAAGATAAACATTCCATTTGATGGGAACTTTAATTTTCCTAGAGGTCTTTGGAGCTGAAATCGTTGATCTGTCTTCTTCAATGGAAAATCTTAGAGAGGTCTATTTGTCCCTATCCAATTGCGATTCCAGAATCTGGCATCCCAATCATAATAGCGTCTTTTCCACCATTTCGTTATTCGTTGAGCTAATGGCTAACCGTGAGGAGTTGGTATTATTTCCACATAAGAGCATCTGGGAGTCGTGTGCTCCCCTAAAGGTAAAAATATTTGTTTGGACCCTGGCTCACATCAGGACTACTACGTGTGATCTGTTTCAGAGGTGGAGAAAGAAAAGTTTCTCTCCTTATTTCTGTCTGATGTGCATGCAATGTGGAAAATCTGCTAGGCCAATTGTTCAGCCATTGTAAAATTGCCAAACAGTTATGGTAACATTTTCCGAACCTCCCAGAACTGGTTTGGGTCCTCCCCCAAGATGTTATAGGCATCCTTGGAAATGCACTTGGCGATCTGGGGTGGATTTTGTTTATTGGTGCCGCTATTCTTTGGTCCATCTGGGAAGAAAGAAATGATGAGTTTTTACTGGAAAGTTTCTTAGTGTGTCCATGGTTATTGATATTATTATATCTCGGTTTATGTGTTCCCCTCTTTTCATGGAATTTTTTTGGAGCAAGAAGTAAAAACTAGAAACAAAGCAAAAACGAGAAGCAAAAAGCAAGGATAAAAAAATATTTAGGAAACGAGAATCGTGAAATGAGATATATGTGCCTCACTCCTGTTATTAGTATGAGCAGTTATACGTTAGATTTTTCCTTACACGGGATATGCGTAGGAACTAGGTGCTATGGATTCCAATTGAACGATATGTGCTTTGGCTTTACACCCTAAGTTGTAGATTAGGTCTATCCCATCACGTCCTACATACATAGCTCTCTTTGACCACTGAATGAGATGTGATGGAAGTGAACATTCGACACTGTGCATAGCTTCTCCGCAATTATTGTAAAAAACATTGACATCATTCGGGGTTGGAAGGCAGTTGCCATAACCGCTCCTTGGATATCCCTTAGAAGCCACCTCCCATAGCATATAAGTTGCAATAATTGATGGGAATTGGCTGGCAATCCAGGCCTGAATGGGATAGGTGGGATATTCAGAAACAGTGGAGGAAACATTATGTCTTGGTTTTCTGTGCTGATAGGGGTGGCGACTTCTAATCAAGTGTAGATTCTTTCTCTTAGAGAAGGGACTAGTTCTTTACAGATCCTTAAGAGTTTCCTCATCTTTTCCTTGAAGGGGACTCAGGAATGCTATTAGATGGGCCGAGGGTGTGGATTCTGGCCATGGCGATATGTGTTTGTCATCAACGAGATTCATGACTTGGTTGCTTAAGGAAACATCTCGTTCTCTTGGATTCCAACGTCAGTGAATATGGTGACAGATTTTGTAGCCAAGGATGGTGTTGAGAAGGAATCTTTGTTCTGTGGCCATTTCCCTTTGTAGTCTCCTTTTATTATTATTATTTTGTTTCACGTCTTGCTTGTATTCCTAGTAGCGTCACTTGACCATCGAGTTTTCCCCTTGTTCTTTTCTCCCTTTGAGTATGGCTGAGTTGTGTTTACCAATGTTTCAAAACGTGAAGGTCTGAGGCGAGGCGTTAGGACCTCAAGATGCATGAGGCGTAAGCCTCAAGGCGTGAGACTTAAGCCTCACAGGAAAGCTTCATGCTCACTCATTTTAACAAATAAGTAGTTACTTTCCATTTTGAGTCATGAACTAAGCCAGTGGCTCCAAATTTTTGTAATGTCTACTAGGGGAATATTTTAAATTAGAACTCAAAAGAGTTTGAAACACCTAAATAAATTAAGTGTTATTTGAAACTAATATCACTATCATCATTTTCAATGTCTTATCTGAAATAAATAAAAAGTTATTTGTTATTAATTGAAACAAATAACAAAAAAATCGTAATTAAAGACATAAAACGAGCTTCAAGGTGTGAGGCGTGTGCCTCACACTTTGAGGCATGAGCCTCATGTGGTTTAAGCTTCTTGGTTGAGTTTCAAAGCGTTTTCCTTAAGCCTCGCTCTGAGGCGAGCCTTGAGGCGTAAGTCTCACATGTTTTTTAAAACACTGGTATTAACTTGCTGCTGTTTTTTAATAAGTATTTTCATTATCGATACTAGCAGGTGGCACGTGCGATGCACGTGAGAGCGAGGGAAGGAATTAACCACAGTTAATAGGAGTTAAAAGGGACACGTGTTAACCCGCAGGTGCGATTGAACTCTCCCCAAGTTCAATAGCGGGCGGCACGTGCGATGCACGTGAGAGCGAGGGGAAGGAGTTAACCACTGTTAATAGGAGTTAAAAGGGACACGTGTTAACTCGCTGGTGCAATTGAACTCTCCACGAGTTCAATCGCGATTGGTTGTGATTCTATCCTTTAAATAGATAGATGAGCAAGGGTTAATTTGAGAATTAAAGCAAAACATTAAATCCTATGGGTAGTTTGGGAATTCGGAAAAATCAGGCTACGCCTACCTCTCCCATTATAATAGTAACTACCGGGTGGCTTGTGCGATGCATGTGAGAGCAAGGGGAAGGAGTTAACCACAGTTAATAAGAGTTAAAAGAGACGTTTTAACCCACGGGTGCAATTGAACTCGCTAGTGGCACGTGTGATGCACGGGAGAGTGAGAGGAAGGAGTTAACCACAGTTAATAGGAGTTAAAAGGGACACGTGTTAACCTGCTGGTGCAATTGAACTCTCCACGAGTTCAATCGCGATTGGTTGTGATTCTAAATAGATAGATGAGCAAGGGTTAGTTTAGGAATTAAAGTAAATCATTAAATCAAAGGCAAGGGGTAGTTTAGGAATTAAAGTAACTTAAATCAACGTTTTGTTTTATATAAGGGTAGTTTGGGGATTTCGGAAAAATCATCTACGCATGCCTCTCGCATTATAATAGTAAAGAAAAAGAAATTATGAAGGTAATGCGATTCCCAAATTTTCATCTTAACCAGTTGAAAATTTGATTTGCAAGCCTATATAATTGATAATGGAGTACAATGCTAAACATTTCTATCTTTATTTTAAGCAAAAACACATATTCTCTAAGAATGGATCATGCATTTTGCCAACTGAGACATTTATTTGGATCATTCAATCAGCAGGCCATCTCTTTTGGGTCATGAGCAGATGATGCTTACTTATATGAGTATTGATCAAACTTTGCAGAGCTAATAAAGTATATAGTTAGTGATTGGGGAAACTGTAAGAAGCTTAGGATTGTTGGGTTGTCATGGTTGTTACTTGTTAATTGTTATGGCCTCTCCAAGAGGTTGTGGTTTAGCAAATTGTATTCACAATTGTCTGTCCATCTTGAGACCTCAATAACTCAGTGGTCAAATCTGGATTGTACATATGCAAATTCAAATGAGTCGGGAACCAATCATCAAATATGTAAATTTTTTAGATTATTTGCTGGATTTTCCATCATATAATTTGAATAGAATGAAATAGCTCAAAACAATCCTGGATCAATCTTTGTTTGATCGACGCATACCGGTAAGAGTCCGATCATGCGATGGTGATCATTAAGGTATACCGGACTCGGTACACCCTAGACACACACTTGTGTGTCATATTTAAAATGGTATAACTACCATTTAATATGTGGACCAGAATCCTTGATGGGTAGGATTCTGGGACCCTATAAATAGGAATAGTCCCAACTCTCGTTCCCCAAGGGTTTCTTTTGGTTTTCCAAAAGCAAAGACTCCCCATCTAGCCAGAGGAGGAGAAGAGAGTTGAAGATCCATCTTTGCAAAAGAGGACTTCAAAACTATGGCAGGTACACTATTTAGTTATATTAGTTGAATTGTTTTCTATACAAAAAGCCGGATAATCCAAATTATAAGTGGTCGTTGTGATCACTAACAGCAGCATCTCCAAGTGTATGCTTGTATATTAGCAGATACTCGTACGATGCACGGGTGTGATTGTGTGAACAATTAAAAAAAAAAATTATAAAAGAATTACAAAATTTTAATGAATTAGAAATAATATGTGAAATAATTATTTCATGAGGAGATCTATATATTAAGGAGATGCAGAGATAAGAATAGAGAGGGATAATGAGGATAGTTAAGCGAGGGTATTTATGAGTCTCACTTAAGTGGAGTTGGGACTTGGGGAGAGAGAGGAGGTCTTTGTTGAGTAGAAGAATCTAAATAGTAATTTGAGATAACAAAATAGATGTATTAGGTTAATAAATTATAATCAAATGCACAATATGTATAAGAAGACAAAACATGAAATTGACATCCCAAATAACATAAGGAAACCCTAAATGATAGAAAACAATCAAATTAACATCATGTATCTCATAAGTATTTTAACTGGCATTCAAAAAAACATAACCAAACAAAATCATATGAAGCAAAATCATATGTAAGAATTTCATGCGGGTCTCTCAAAGTCTGATTGATTAATTGAAATATTAAAGCAGTTGTGATGAGTTCCTCTTGTTCTAGTTTGCTTTAGACTCCGTCTCGTTTGATCGAATTTGGAGTTCTTCTGCATCAGTGCTGTTGTAAATGAAGTTGTAGGAAATTAATATAGTACCAACTTGAATGTATATATATGCTTAGAAATTAAAAAAAAAAAATTAGTGTAGAAAATACCTTGAAGAAATTTGAATAGCATTGGATGGGCCTGATTCTCCCAAATATCTTACACGCTTGTGGCATTGCTATTTAATTAAATCATGAATTAAAATACTTTGAACAAATAAATATTTACAATCATGTTTTGTTCTAAACTTAGAAATGTATTAATAGATTGAATTTAAAATTTTATTTGAGAAAAATTTTATATAAGGAAATTACCTATGTATGTTGATAAGTTTTTTTCAGCATGAGATGTCTCTTCAACATGAGATGTATCTTGATTTATATTACGATTCACTCCTATAATTCTTTGTATCCTCAAAAAGTCTTGCTGTTATATATATACATATTAGAAAGACAAAAATTCGGGTTCAATTTGTGAGAAATATAATAGTTGATAAGAAAGAATTAACTACTTAAAAAATATAAGTTAGTACCTCTATCTGTAATTTGATATTTTCCGAGGGTCAACATTTTCAGGAAAAATGCGAAACAAATAGTTAGATATTGAAATTAATACTATGTTTAATGAAATAAATTATTAAAAAAATGAAGGAATTAAGAATTACCATTTATAGTAATTTCCTACTTTTAAATGAATAATAGATTTCTTCAATTTTTGTTGTCTTATAACCATGTATAGGAATGAATCGATGATTATTCGGTGTGACCTTTATTTGAAATAAATATTTCTTTCACAAACATTTCTTTATTTTGAATTCAAACACATCATCATTCCCCTATGCAAAAATTATAGTATTAGTAGGTCTATTATTAGTAAGTAATCATTGCATTGAAAAGTAGGTGTAAATCTTACCTCCACTTGCAACTTGTATAATTCAATTGCTGTGTAGCCAAATAAATACTTCGCTTCTTTGTCAAATAAAAGTACCGGTGTCTCATCTGTATGATCTTGTACATCAACTTTGACAAAATAACTTAAACAAAATATTTATGTTATTTACAAATGACTATGTAAGTGAATAAATCATTCATATATTTAATTATAATTACCTTAAGTAAGTTTTTGGACTTGTCTTTTTGCAATCGTTACAAAAATTATCTTCTTGAACTCTTTGAACTTTTTTTTTACAAATTGTACATGCCCAAAACCAAAGCGGTTGATCTCTATATACTCAAAGTATTGTAGCTTTAACGACATGTAGTAGGCTACAATATGTTAATTAATTAATTTTTAAAAATATATAAATTATATGCAACAATAATAAAATTAAATTTACTTATAATACTTGATTGGAACATGTCTGAGCTATCTCAATTAAGTCATTAATTGTACTTTTCTCTATGTAAGTTGAGAATGTTGAACCGGATCCATTTATGCAATTACGAAATTGAATCAAAATTGTTGGATCACCAATTTGAGATTTTCTTAAAGAAGATAATAGGTATATAAATTTTTGTTGTATATAAACTAATTTAATCTTATTGAAAAATTATATTCATATTATCATTCTAGAAGTTTTGCAGATTCTGGCAAAGATGGATTAAAAACAATTGTCGTTGATAAGAGAAATTTGATACTTATTAATGGGAGAATAAAGAGCTATAAAATAAAAATAATATTAGAAATTAAATATATATCCAACACATATTACTTGAAACTCTCGTACTACCAATGACGTTACTACGATAATCATATCGTCATTTGTATTTGTTAACTTCTTTTCAACTTTTGATGCAAGAGTCTCCCATAATGTCAAAGTAATTGATGTATAACTAACAAATGAGTAGCAAATATTTCAAAATATTTTTAGTATATTAAAGATAATAATTACTCGAATTACATGTCTAGTAGACTATTAATACTTACGTATCATCCACAATCACTGTATTTCTTTGTTGATTGAACATCATTTTTCTTTTGCATATGTGTAAGACGATTCACAGTTATGATAAGTCCAATCACATCTAAATTAAGAGAAAACATAAAATTAGTATAAGTAGTAGTTTAAAAGAAGTAATACATTTGATTTAGACTTGTACCAGTAATGCTTTCTTCGTTGTTGACCAAATTTTGGAGTTTGGACAAGTCTTTGAAATAGAACTTATGAAATTGTATTTCTGAACAAAGATCTTGAATTTTCTCAACAACGGTATCTTTCTTAAAAAACAGTTGGTATTTATGAGGTACCACTTTGTATTTTTAAGGTGAGTTGACAATTCTAATTTTTCTAAAAAGGGACACAAATTCTTCTTCTAAACTGTAAATAATTTTGTTGACATCACAGTTGAACAGTGTTTTTTGCATCTGATCGGCCTATAAAGGAATTAGAGATCAATAAAATTATTATATCATATTTCATTGTATATGAAAATACATTATTTGTGAAATACCTGTTCATCTATTATAACAAACTTTAAAAGTCTGCCAAGGCCATTTTGATTTATGTAGTTATGAATGTCCAGTAAATGACTGATTCTGGCTTTTATCGTCCACTGATCTTTGTACAGATACACGCAATCTAAAGTTTGGTATAGTAGATATGCCGTCTATATAAATAAAAAAAACAATGTTTAGAGAGATAAATTTATATATAATATAAAAAAAACGTTGACGTTCCATGTCATAAAATTTTACAGTGTATGGAAGAAACCAATGCCGATAATTAAAGTGATCATCAAATTAAGAATTTCATGTGATTCCATGATTTCTAATAACAAATTAATTAATGTGAAAATATAAGTCATACATTGATTTTCAATTATTTGGTTGCTATGTCATGAAACACTTCACTGAAGACAACGTTCCAAGTATAATCAGGTAATTGATCTGATCTGTTAACTATAAGAATCTTCAATCCATTTGGAGAAGTAGCATGAGATATAGCCACATAAAGTTGACCTTGAGTGAAGACTGGATTTGGTAAATAAACACTCACATGTTTTAAAGTTTGGTCTTGACTTTTGTTTATTATCATTGCAAATGTTAATTTTATAGGAAATTGTCTTCTTTTTAATAAAAATGACCATTCAGTATCTGAAGGAGATAGAACAATCATGGGTATTGTGATAGTTTCACTTGCATTTGTACCAGTGATTATCTTGGCCTCTATAACTCTCTTTCCTAATTTTTCAACAATTAAACGCGTACCATTGAAAAATCCAATAGATTGATTTAAGTTTCTTAGAAGTATTATTGGGGCTTCCACTTTAAGCTGAAAACAATGATTTGATATTCTTGGATAGCTCAATGAATTTAGCAACTTGGGTGGATTCATATCTTGTTCGATAGATTCCTTTTCAGTATGGATTAATGTGTCTGTACTTAAGAACTCTTTAACCTCTCCAGAAAGCATCTTTAACATAATAGAATTTATGTCATCAACATCAACATTTTTAGGTATCAAAATACAACGTTCCTGTAGATACGACCAATCAGATGAATTATTATGAAGATCGGGATATGTTGTTGTAATCCATTAGTTTTATTTTCAATGAGAAATTGTTTGGGTATTTGTATCCAATTTGGTATTCCCCCTTCAATAAAGCTAATCCTAGGAATTTTTCCATTACCAACATCAAGGATCCAATTTTCAAATCTCTGTATGTCTTGACGTGACTATAGAGACATGTTTGGTGATAAAACTCTCATATTAGTTTTCAAGCATAATACTTGACATTGATCCCGTATGTTTGATCATTGCAACAAAGATGACACTATGTCTTCGCGTCTACCCTTTCTAATAAATGGTAGTATTTGTCTAAAGTCTCCACTTAATACTACTGTCTTTCCTCCAAATAGTTTGTTGCTTGAATTAGGATCCAAAGATTTCATTATATCTCTAAATGTACGATCAACTGCCTCGAAAGCATTCCGATGACACATTGGAGCTTCATCCCATATGACCAAACATGATTCTTGTATTAATCTTACTAGGTCTGTGCGTAGTGTTATTGCACAACATGATGTTTCATTTAATTGTAATGGAATTTTAAATCCTGAATGTGCAGTTCTCCCCTCAGGTAAAAGCAAAGCTGTAATTCCCGAAGAAGCGATAGAAGGAACAATTTTCTTCTCAGATCTCATCTTGAAAATAAGTGTATTCCATAAATATGTTTTTCCTGTGCCCCCACTACCATAAACGAAGAAAATTCCTCATTTGTTACTATTACATGCTTCAAGAACCATATCAAACACCATTAACTGCTCCTGATTTTGTCCTGAATGTAAGCGCTCAAAATGACTATTTTCAACATAAGCATCATAACTAAGTTCTTCCCGTATTAGTTGATTGGTAACCACTTCAAAATTTTGCATTGATGAAAATGGTATATCTGAAAACTCTTTCAGTGACCTACCATTTCTGTTCAAAATAATTTCAATTTGATGATGACCCATATTTCTTCTAAGCTCCATGTCTAAGCACAATAAACTATCACCAGTTTCCCTTCTAACTCTACTTTCTAAATCATCGGTAAGGTCTTCCTAGTGACTTTCCCATAGCTCAATTGGATTTGTCACCTCAGAAAACATTAATATAGAACAAAACACATTCCGTAATTGTCCTCCTGTTGCCTAAAATGAAGCCTCAACCACTGCATCATGTCATTCATTATCATCATAGAGCAAGCCAAGTGCAGAGCATGCCGCTTTGAACATAGGATACACAACACCTCCATGAGTTCTAATATCCTCATAACATGTTGCCCCACGAATTAAATAGAGTAGCATCCGTAGATAGTATCGCTCTCCTGAGCTGGGATGTGCATAGTATAATATTCAAATAGATAGTTTTCGTAGACGTTTTGTCCATTCTTTCTTTTGATGATTCAATACCCACATTGTAGGAAATTCTGCATATGTCGAACATCGTGCATCTTCATGCAATCTATTTGCTTCAAACCATTGTGTAAGCATTGTATCATTTATACTTGGTCGTACCATGGCGATCTCTATGTTGTCTGTTTCCTTAAATACTATAAATTGTTCACCCGGTAAATGATATTGTAATCGATCAACAGATGGTTGTTGTTGTTATAGTCTAAATTCAAATATTCGCCAACATAGTTCAACTGCTGATACATAACGACAATCTAGATATTGTTTTACTTCATCTACTTGTCTGTACAGTCGAGACCTGTCATTGTTTTGAGGTGCACTATTTTTCTCAATAATAATTATTGCTCAATCAACCCCCTTATGTATATACTTGTATAAATACTTTATCACTTTACTTTGAACACAACGTTCAACATTTATATGAGCGTCATATCTTGTTATAAGGTCAACATTGTAGGGAATGACCCAACAATTATCAACACTACTACACCCATTGATATTTATAGTTCTCCCATCATTTCGTTGGCGATAGGTTACAAAACCATTTTCATTGATGGATGTTTCATCACAAAACTTCTTCGGGTAATTTTTTGAGCACTTCTCATTCACCATGCAAGGAAAATTTGGTTTAATTGCACCACATGGACTATCATAGATTTGACAACAGTTTTGTATGTTAGAGGGTTGTTCTCAAAATCTGGAAGCTCAGCGCTAATAATTGAATCTATCTCATCGCTTGAGCTTAGTTTGTACTCTTTTGCAAGGGTAAGTAATATGTTTGCGTGTGGTAGGTCTCTCTTCTGGAATTCAATGACATGAACTTCTGACATTCAATAAGATTAGATATATGAGATTTAATTATAAATTGAGAGATTAAATAATATAATTTTAATTAGAAGTAATGCAAAACTTACCAGCAATAACTTTTCCAAAAATTTCTTCCTTTCTTAGATCCATCATCAACAATTTCAACTTAATTTTAAAAATTCTTCCAACTATATTGGGTCTATCTTCAGATCTTTGTCCTGGTATATGACTTAACTCTTGTTCAATATCTGGTCACTTTGGATTACATGTAAAAGTAATGAAAAGATCTGGAGGTCCTGCCCATCTACAAATTGTCATATCATCTTGGTAATGTTGAATCATATTACGTGGTTCGTCTGTAAAAGAAGATGGTAAAATGAACATTTTTCCGACACCAGATGCATCAGTATCTCCAGCTGTAACAGTATCTTCCAAACCTTTATAAAAATCTGACCATATTTTGTCTTGATTCATTCTCACCCAGTTAAGTCGTTCATGTTCGATTGCTGTCTAACAATCTAAATTGTTGAAACAAATGACCACCTTGTAATAGTGTTTTGCTTTCTGAATATTAAAATTGTAATCTGAATGCATAGAACTCCCTCATCGAAACTTCATTGCGAGAAACAGAAGATCCATCTATTAGTGAGATTTTCTTCCGCCATCCATCTACACCATACGGAAATAATAATGGGTAATGTAACGACATATAAGAAAGGTGCATTTCATTTATCTGTTTTAAATTTCCGTCTGTTGTACACACAACTACATCCCGATTTATAACTTCTTCAGTCCTGTCACCAATGATTAGTGCTGCAATCTCGTTCGATGTTGGCCTGATGTATTGTCTCTCACCTCTTGATTCTAAAATTCTTATTCTCAAAGTAGGCACTTGAACTCCATATAACATATCTCTAGCATTTCTAAAAACTTTCACACAAGGATTGATATCATCTAACATCGATTGTAGGCGACGTATCACTGATCTGTCAACTTTTAATGTATGCCAATTTTTGTTTATAGCATCTATTCGATTCTGAATTTCATGCTCGGTATCGTATACATATAACTGTGCAAATTTAGGTTTGTTTCCATTTTGAGGAAGTAATGATCCTATTTTGTGGTAATTTTTGTGTCGTGCCCCAAAACCTCATATAAGAGAATGTGAGATCTTGACACGTGACTTACTTAACAATTCATCCTATTAGAAGCAATTAAGGCATATTAAAATTACGGATATAAAAATTCCTTTAATTAAAACATCAACTAAAATCCAAATTCCAAACTGCAACTGAAATGTAATAAATCCTGATCATCCATCATGATTACAATCATAAAAATAGACTAGCAAGAATCTCTGTAATGTCAATTAAAGTCTCATTGAAATTTAACTACTAATAAAACAACTTTAATAGTAGGGTCATCGATCAAGATCTCGTTCTTCCTCGGGATGATCACCTTCGGGTTCCTTGATGTACTCCTCTTCTTCCCAAGGTCTGGGAGCACAAATATCAAAACCTGAACTTGCCGACAACAAAAGTTATCGACTAAGTAACGAGTTACTTTGCGTATATAACAGATAATGAACAATTAACTTGCATACAATTTACGAATCCATACATCAATTCACATACATAATCAGAGTACGGAAAATAAACAGGTACATTATGTCAATTTCTTTCTTTGCTTTCTTTCTTTTCTTACTTTCTTACTTTCTTACTTTTTATACTTCATACTTTATTGTTTTAAGAACACACATTCACATGCATTGGTAATAACTTAAAATACCGTTTTACCGTATAAGGAAAATGATTACTATACTTTACTTTATTAAGATACCATCATTCGTACATTATCTGGCACAGACGACTTAGTACATTTTCTGGTACGACGGCTTACTTACTTTGGCATACTTCTCGCCCTGCTAATGGAATTCGGTGGTGCAAAACACATACATGCATTATCGTTTTCGTGTGTCTTTCTTTCTTGCTTACTTACTTTACGTTTTGTCTTATTTAAAATCTTATTAATGCCTTTAATTCTCTCTTCATACTTTTACATATTTTGCTTTCTTCTTCTTCTCTCTTTTCCTTCTGTTCTTCATTGTCTTTGTAACCCTCTTCAAATTTTCTTCCAATTTTTCCTTCTCTTCACGGAGAGTTAATTCACACTGGTCCTTTTCTGGTCTCATTCCTTTCAAAGTCACTAGGCTGGGCACCAAAACATCGTAACTTCCATGAATACTACCTACATAAGGAAGATGAAAGATTGGTTCATCTGTTCTCTCGGATTTAATATCAAATATCATAGGCTAATTCCATCTCACTCAACCTAAACCATAATTAACTTACCATGCCCAGCTATAAGAGGTTTAGGTTTCTTTCCCTTATAGTTCCTTTCTTCCATGAACCTTAAGACAATAACCCCTTTTTTGCTCCATTTTTGCTTCTTGCAATCTTCTAACACCAAGACACTCATTTTGTCTCCAACTATCTCCACAAAAGATAAGCACTCATTCCAATCCATAATTCGCACATTGTTTAAATTCGAAAAACAATATTCTTGGGGGAAAATACTTGTAGTAAAGCACTAGCTCTCCACATCAAGTGATATGATTTCCTTTACTAGCTCTATAACTGCCATGATCAATCTCAACGAAGCGCAAGAAATTCACAGTCCCACCAGAAAAAACAACTGGGGATAATGGACTGTTTCATAAAATTCTATTGAAATGGGGGTATGGAGAGGCCTCCATGAATTTTTAGAATCCCCTACCGTAAACACCTCACAGTACAACACTCTTGTTTTCTCATTCTTGCTGGGTTTTGCACAATGTACATTGACCACTTTATACTCACCCGTGGATCGGACATAAAAGTACGTGACACCGACAGTACGACCATGGCAGCGTGGTTTAGGCAGAACCAGAGTTTGGATTTCAAATGAATTGCTTTCCTGCTCTAGGTACAAGCACAAGCCATCAGTGGCACCAACAAGGTAGTAGGATTTCTTGTCATTTCTTTCATGATAATCGGCTAGAGAGGTCCGAGTAGTGAAGTTCCTCATACCACTGCTTGCACACACACTTGCACCTTAGCAAGTCCTCAACTGGTAACGAGCTCAAGATCTCAATGACGACGTCATGGGGGATATAAGATGGCTCTTGAATCTCTTCCACTACCATCCCTTTGTTTATAATATTTCCCATAGTGTCAAACAAATTGAATAAAAGCAACCTGTTATTTTACCCATAATGTTAGTATACACTAAGCAACAAAATTCATGGAATACTATAAAAATCTTCAACCCTTTATCACAAGCTTTGGAATAAAAAATAGTCCCAGTAAAAGCAATTTCAACCTTCTAAGTACCTCATTTAAAATAATAATTTGCCCCACAAAGAAGCTGAAAAAAAAATTCTTTCATGCAGGATCGTAATTTGTTCTCTTATTGCTCTATCCAAAGAGAGAGAGAGAGAGAGAGAGAGAGAGAGTGAGAGCTTACCGTGGCGACTATGGAAGTGTCACGAGCAATGCGGCAGCCAGATCTGTCCGGCGGTGAGACAATCGAGAAGACGAAAAGAGGTTTAGAGGAAAAGTAGGAGAGGAAAGAGAAGAGTGCAAGAGAGAAAATGGAGATGAAGATATCGGATATATATATACTTCTCAGTAGAAGAAGAAGTATAGAAGGACTAGGAGAGTGGAAGATGAGGACTGTACAAGGACCAGCGGTTCCTGAACCTTTCCCCAAGTGGAAGGTCCTGGGTTCCATTTCTCACTCCCTCTTTAGGGCCAGCCCTGCCCCGGTTTACCCAGATTTACCTAGTGTGGCGGGCTAGCTTCACACCCTGGGGATTAGTCTTGACCCAAAGGGCTAGGGAGACCAAGTTCCAAAAAAAAAAAAAAAAGGAAGAAATATAGAAGTAATAGGAGAGTGGAAGATGAGGACTGTACAACTTACTTGGAAAAGGATAAGAAGACTGGCATGGCTCACGGATCTTGTGTGACACACGGATCTTAGAGTCCGGTTACGCCACTAAGGGTGCCATGTGTCCCTTTTAAAACTCCTTAACTGTGGTTATTGGTTAAGATTCACCTACCTCTAGGGTTCATCCACCTATCATTTGTTGGGGAATGCTAGCCCCACTTTCCATACTTCTTCACTTTCCCTGAGAGTCCGACACGCCAAGTTGCTTTTCCGTTAAAGCTTCTTTCATCATCTATATTTTGGAAAACTCCCTCATCAGCTTGTATTTTATAAAAACTCTCCGTAACATTTAAGATGCAGAGTACGGACTAAGCATTTTCTATCCCTTTTGTAATGTCTCCTATTTTATCTCTCACTCATTCTCTCTCGTATTTTCTCTCCCCTACTAACTAACATGAAAGAGTTCAAATCATAGCCAATCGGGATTGAACTACCACGGTAGGGGAGTTCAATTGCACCCATGGGTCACCATGTGTCCTTTTTTTTTTTATCTTTGTTAACCATGGTTAAGATCTTTTAAAGTCAACAAACTAACCTTGGCTTTAAAAAATATATATTTTTTAATAATAACCTTATCATTAAGAAAATTTAACCCAAGTTTAATTTTTTTAAAACACAATTCTAAAAACCAAGGTTAAATTTTTGAACCTTAAGGGTTCGTGAAACTTAACCATGGTTAATAAGAATTAAAAAGTACACGTGTTGACCTATTGGTGTGATTGAACTATCCTTGAGTTCAATCGGGATTGGCTTTGATTCGATCTCACCACGGCACTGCCAACTGGTTCCACTTCCCTATATATATTTTCAATTTGGAGTTGGGGTTGTAGATGGGGTTGGGTTGGGGTTAAGTCACACTGTGACCACTGCTTAAGGGCTTCGGATTCTCTCTAGCCCGTGCTAGAGAGATGCTCTCGGGCCACCACATTGAAGCGACAAGTGGAGGGAGAAGTCATTTCATTTCTTCCCTGATTTTTGACTTCTCCCCATTTGATATATCTCTTCCTTTATCTCACCATTTTACCACCATGTGTCAAATAAAGGGGGGAGAAGTCAAAATCATGGGCTCCATGAAATGACTTCTCCCTCCACTTGTCCCTTCATTTGTGGTGGCCCAAGAGCATCTCTCTGGCATGAGCCAGAGAGAATCCCAAGCCCCTGCTTAAGCAATGATTATAGACCCGTAGTCCGCTGCTTAAGTCACCGTAATGTCCTTGTGCCTCTTTAATACTCATTTAACCCTTGTTAGATTTTTGTCTTTTTTCTTCTAAAACCTAAGGTCGGATTTCTTAACGAACTTGGGGTCGGTGACTTAACTGTTGTCTCCTCATGTCACTCGTTTAATCCTGCTTAATTAAATTAAAGTTAAGATTTTTTTTTCTAAAACCCAAGATCGGATTACTTAACCCATGTCCTTCATTTGGGGTTGGGGTTAAGTCAAGTACAATAATCTTGGTTCATGGTGAGCACGGGATGGGTAGAACTTTGGAGGTGGCCCAAAAGGTTTTTTTTTTTCAAGGGCTACACTTAGTCACTTTATTAAGCTTACACAAATTTTTTTTTTTCAAGGGCTGTGATTCGATCTCTGCCGTGGTATTTAGCTAGGGGGAGAGAGAAAATAGGAGAGAGAACAAGAGAGAGAGAGAGAGAGAATAGGAGACAGTACCAAAGAGAGGAAAAAATGTTCAGTCCGTTTTCGATGCGTCTTAAATGTGATTTGAAGTTTTTATAAAATACAAACTAATGAGGGAGTTTTCTAAAATATAGATGATGAAAGAAGCTTTAACCGGCTGAAAAAGCAGCCGGGAAAATAACTTGAGGTGTCGGATTAACAGTGTAAGTGAGGAAGTATGGAAACTGGGGCTAGCTTTCCCCTCATTTGTTTATAGAAAAATATATTAAAAAACATTAACCTTAGGAGTTAAAGTTAGTAAGCAAAAATTCGGTCCAATAAAACCGAAACGTCATATAATCGGATATGGGTATATTCGGGTTTAATAAGTTTTTGTTTCAAACGTTTGAGACCAAAAATACGGTATAATATACATGTCCATGTTAACCTCATGTCCCTATTAACCATGGTTAAGATTCACTAATTTTTTAGGTCTCATTTGATATTTCATCACATCACGTGTCTCACTGCATGCATGTAGATGTTTGTATGTGCAGCACAAGATTGTATTATGACTCTGTGCAATAAGGTAAAAGTATTTTGTGCAATAAAACATGTAAAGAAGTTTTACTTGGCCCAAAAGTGTGTTATGAGCCTGTAAGTAGAACACATCTAGAAGAAACCAATGTTCCCAAAACTGGTTTGAGCCAAACCAATCATAGAACCAATCAAGCTAATGAAAACAAATTGAAAATCAGGAATCACATATTTCTTCCTCCTGACCCATTGTACCAGTTATAATGTTACTCGAATACCCATGAAGAAGTATGAGGACCAGATGTTGGAACCCGCTACAAAACAACTGAACTAGAAGCTTTCCGTGGCTCCATCTCAGTCCAAATTATAGAACATTGGAAGAAACATGAGCAACAGGAGGGAGAAGGATTCTAACCCAATAAAAAGGGCCACCCAGCAATCAAAATTTTCATGAGGACAGTAGCAAAAGGGAAACTGGAAATTGTATCTGATAAAAATAAACCTAAAAAAAAAATTGAAAGCCAATGGAAGTTACTTACAATGGCACGAGCAGGTTCCCACTATGCGCGGATGAAAGAAATTGGAGAAAAACCAGAAAACCTTTTCTTGGATGACAGAGAAGATTGTTGAGTGGTCAGTGGTTGCTATAGGTTTGTTGAGAGCCCCCCACAAGTATCCTAGATGAATATTGGATAGTTGAGGGAGAATGAGAATAATGAGGAGGATGGAGAATACGGAAGAGATTTTCTCTTCTGTTAATAAGTTTCCTATTTTCACACATATTTTAAGGTAAGTTTTTTTAGTATCCGAATAATACAGATCTTATACGGTACAAGCTAATTGTTCAGGTATCCGTTTAATTCAACATAATTCGGAATACGTACGTTTCTTTTTTTAAAGTTTGTGTGCAGGTGTATTATAATACGTGTATTGTTCATGTATTTACTAACGAAAAATAGTTAACGTACCTGGAAAATGAATTTTACAATCTAAGGCAGACCTCATTGGTCTATACCCCTTCTTAAATACTAATCAACTGTGTTGAGTATTTAAGAGGGAGGTATGGACCAATGAGGTCCTACCTTGGATTGTAAAATCCATTTCCAGGTATGCTAATCACTGCTCTTTACAAACTGAGCTCTGTGGACACCCACGTTCATTAAAAAAAAAAAAAAAACCTTTTCCTCCATTGCTGGAGAGTAACGAGTAAGACAAACCTAAGTAGTTGGGCTGTACGTCGTCGTGGTCGTTTCCGTTTGGTTCGGATTATTCAGACCTATTTAATCACCTTAAAAGCGATTTTCATTTGAATCAGCATCACATAATCGTGTGAGGTTAGACACTAGTAATCGATTATTACAACAACCAATTGTTATTAAAACCGGTGTCTAGAGAATATACTCCAGGGGGGTTCTTTAGCTGAATGCTTCCCCGCCTCTCCTCTCTCCAACCTTCCAATCTCCGGCCATTTATCGCCGGAGTTTCTCCGTTTCTCAGTAACGCCATGGCGCGAGTCGTTGCTCGCGCTCTTCCTCTGGCCTTCAAATCGCCTCCAATCAACATCTATGCTTTTCGTTCTTTCTCTCGTTCACATTTATTTCCTTCTTCTACTCAGTTCGCTTCATCTTATTCGAATTCTTCGATTTTCGGTCGGAGATTTCACGTTTTATATCGAGAAGATCGAAGCTCTCCGAGAGCTATTGGAGGAGTTTTTGCTACGCAGAGAGGGTATCGGAAGGTGAGGCGTCGTCCGGTGAAGAAGAAGGAGAAGGAGTTGGAGCTCGATGTTAGGATTTGTATTGAAGAAGAATTGCCTGACGATTCTGAATTACTGGTATGTTTCTGTTGGATATGAATTCAATGTGTGGAAATTTGTGAATTTTAGGTTTTCTATTGAGGTATTTGTTTTGAGCGCGATTAAGAAATAGCGGAAGGGAATAAAAATTCATTTTTTGCTTTTACATTTTTGTTGAATTTGTTTTGAAATGTGAGGCCATTGGATAGTTCATGTGCAAACAATGGAATGAAGTAGATAAAGGATATTTTAGTTTTTTATTTTTTAGAGTTGAATGTTTTAGATTTTGGATGACAGGGAAATATAATTGTGCAACGTCTGGGACAAAAATGGATTTATTGTTGATATTCAAACTGATGATTTTCATTTTCGTTTTGCCTGTTTTAGTTGAAAAGAAATGGTTTTGGAGGACAATTTTTGCTGTTGCAAGTATATAGGATCCCCTTTTTTTATTTCATCCTGTGTGACGACATGGGGGTGCAAAAAGGGGAATAATTCTGAATACACAAATTATTTTTGTACAATTGAATTCATTTTGCATTGTATGAAAAGATAAATGGAGAAAAAAGGAAGTTTATTTGTTGAATATGTTTTCTTAAAAAATAATGAAAAAGAAAAAAGAAATTTTTAGGAGATACATGGATGGGTATGAGTTAGGAACTTAGGATGTTTGGATTTTTCATAAAATAGTAACACTCATAAGTAAATACTGGATTCTAGAAGGTGCTGCTATATGGAACCCACGGTTTCATTTGAAGAGTAGTGGAATCATCATCACTTGCGATCTTGTGAGCAGCTGAAGTTTGAAAATTTGTCGTTTTATTGCTTGAATTTGTCTGGAAAACTTCATCTCATATCTACATTGAATCTCACAAGGTTGAGAATAATGTAATATTATAGTTCTCGTTTGTTTTTATTATTAGAACTGATCACACTCAATATGGTGTTTCTCCCTGATTTTGAGGCTTTCTTAAAGTTCTGCATGCTTATTTTGATAATTTTCTGCACCAAAGTAAAGAAAAATTATTTTTGTTTAATCTGATTATTAGACTAGGGGAAGGATGTTGTATTTTCAACTTTTTCATGTGATATTGTCTAATTCCTTTTGATTTACAGTTTCATTTTTCTCACATGTTGCAGAGTATTGCGGAAATGCTCCGTTTAAATGTTCCGATGGCAATGAAGTTAGCATTTGATGGTCTGAAAGATTCAGAGTATAAAACAAGAGACATTGCTATCGATGATGTCGGTGGGTTTGAAAGCGTTGAGTTATCTGTACTCCTTTGCAACGATGAGTTTATTAGGAAACTTAATAAAGATTGGAGGGATGAGGACCACGCTACTGATGTTCTCTCCATGTCGCAACATATTCCTGAACTTAAGCTTCCAATTGTAAGAATTCAATCCTTTAACTAAAAGACCTGTTGTGGTTCTTGATAAAATAAACCATTACTTTATTTTCCTTTTGCAGCTGATGTTGGGTGACGTAGTAATATCTGTTGAGACAGCTGCAAGGCAGGCGGAGGAAAGGGGCCATACTCTTCTCGATGAGATACGCATCCTTATGGTTGGTACTTGGTTCAACAGTATATTTTTTGAACATGCTTTCAGAGAGATTAGTTAGTTATTGTTTGCTGTGGTATTAATTTGTTTAATTCGATGAGACGATGTTTGCTCACTAACACGTATAATTCTCTTCACATGGGCAGTGATGCCTCTGTTTTATTTGTTGTCAGTGCTTGCCTTTTTTGGACTTTTGACCTATCTTTCATTAATTGCTTGCAGTTCACATCCCCATTTCATTGAAGTGATATCTACAAAGATCAAATACTAATATAATAAAAATGAAATTTCGAAGAATTAAATTGATGGGAACTGTAAAGTGTTAAGAGTTAAGACACCCTGGGAATAGCTTAGTGGTAGGTGTATCCCTTCCTTAAGAAGGAGGTTCCGGGTTCCATTCCCGAGAGGGTGAGAGTGGGTTGCACTCTCCACCCGCCTTTAACTTAGAACAGAACTGACTTGCTAACTGGGGTTGCGGCCCAACCGTATGTGTTCCGGTAGGGCACACCCCTTCCAATAAGGTAAGCCCTATCGGATTGAGTGGATCCCAAAGGGCGAGGCATTGATAAGAACTTGCCAAATGGGTAACCAAATTCTGATCGTGAATCTATTTCAGCACATGCATTCATATGATTTTCTGGAATATGAGACATACGTATAGAATCCCAAAAGCCCATACACATACTCATATGAGGGCATCTCAAAAGATTAAATATCTGGACATCCATGTACATCTAAGTCCAAAAGGCAAGAGTCTAATAACAATGCTAGGTCTAGAATAAAATGAGACCTAGATTTAAGCTGACACAAAGAAGACTCCGCAACACGATCTCTAGTAACTTTGAGAAGGACTGAGCTTCCTATCAAAAACCGCTGCTAATCTGAAATAGGGAAAATAATTGGGTGAGACATGACTCAGTGAGTGAATAACAACTATAGGTACAATAGAACCATATTGCAGACATATAAAATTTAGAAAATTTCGGCAGTGTCTCCTCTAAAAATAGAGGATTTCAATATTTTATACATCACCTGTAAAACCTGTTAATAAGCAATTTTAATCAACAGAACATAAATAATCTTTCACATTGTCCAAATTCTCATGTATGCTACTTTACAATCTCCGATAAATTTTTCCCAACATTACACAATGAGTCCATAGCCTCTACAATAATACTGAGTAGAATTCATCCATCATATTTCATAGGTAGAATTCATCCATCATATTTCATAAATACCCATATTACCTGCCTAGGTCCTGTTCCCGGTACCTGATTCTCCTTCCTGGGCGCTTACCCATGGGCAACCCTATTCCCAGTAGAAAATCTTTCCATCCATCCATCTGGGCGCTTACCTTACAGGCAGTCCTGTTTCCAGTGGATAATATTTCCATCCGTCCATCTGGGCGCTTTTCATCTATCCATCTGGGCGCTTACCTTAAAGGCAGTCCTATTCCCAATGAATTGAGTCGTTTAGTCGTTATCAAGATGCTTGACAATTATCATAATTTCATTTACATAATCCTTGTTTCGTGGAATTTTTCAAATTCACATATTCTATGATGTATTCACACTATCATTGATTTCATGAATCATACTTAATAACACAAACTTTTTAGTTTAAATCAAATCACTATAGTAAGTATTCATTCACCTCATTTGAGTACAAAGTGAGCCTAGTTGGCACCAAAGCTCCTTGGGTCAACTTCTGGTAACAAGTCATCTCCTAAGACATAATAACATACACAACCATTCACGTCATTTCTAAGTACATTTCACAAGGATTTATTCAAAATTAGAAGCATTAAAATAGAACTACACTCGTCATTTCAAAATTCTTGTTAGTGCGTTTTCTAAAGTTTCCATATTACCTTTAATACTTTTAAACCATCATAATACACTTCTAAAATTTTATAACAATCATTTTCCACCCTATTATGCATTCAATTAAACGTTTATAAAAACAACTTTATCAAAATAATTGATTTATAGCAAAGCCCCAATTTTTTATTTTAGCATTTTTTTTTATCGATAATGCATGCATATATATAAAAAGAAGAAACAGGGCTACAAAAAAAGAGAAAGCGTTCAGCTCACAAGGACGTGAACCAAAACACTAAACCAGAAAAAGAAAACAAAAGAACACAAAAACAACCCCTGGGCACCGCCAAGTGACCCCTAGATAGTACCACCAAATAAGATGTCCAAAGCTACCCCCTCCTATCTAGCGTTACACCAATCCATAACCAATGACCGAGTCCGAGAACAAATGCCATAGAGGGAAGAGGTAGAGTTTTCGAAAACTCTCTTGTTCCTCTCCTTCTATAAGGACCATGCAATAGCACCCGGCAAAACCATCCAGATAGCCATCTTAGAACCACTCACACTAACCACATCCCAACAAGATAAGAAGTTGTGAAGGGAACAGGGAAAGACCCAAACGACTCCCAGCCGAGAAAGGAAGAAACTCCAAACTCCACATGCTACAGGACAATGCAAGAGAAGACGATCTACCGACTCTTCCGCTTGGAGGCACATAAAACAGCGGTTTGCCATCCTCCACCCTCTAGATTTCAAATGATCACTGGTAAGAATTTTATTCAAAGCCGCATTCCATAGGAAAAAGGATACTTTTGATGGAACGTCTAGATTCCACACAGTGTTATGAGGAAACCAGGCAGGAGACCTAGTTAACTCATTTTCCCTTTTTACAGCCCTTTACTTCGAAATAAAAAATTTCTCAACATTGCAACACCCTAGTGAAAGATTTAGATACAAGAAATGCAATTAATCTATAGCCATATCATGAAACTCAAGCTTTTCTTATACTAAGCCAAAATTTCACCAAAGTTTCTCAAGAATTTAAAATAATAACTTTGGGTTGTGATATTTACCAATAAATGATGTGCTTTGGCTTCCAAAAATTTCCCCCAAATACTAGTCTTGGATAAGGTTTAAGAAAACCAAGAAAATTTGGGGTTTAAAGAGGGTTTTGGGGGTGAGTTTTGGCCCAAACTAGGGCTGGACAGTGATGGGGTTGCAACTGGTCGACGATGAGCGGTGGCTGACCGGCGGCAAGCTGTGGCTGGTGGCGTTACCAACTGCTGCTAGAGGTGGTTGGGTCTTGGAGAGATCAAAGGGAGGTGAGAGGAAAAGAGAAGAAAGAAAATAAAAAAATGAGAAGGGAGAGAACGTGAGTTCTCTCCTAATCACACCCATGAGGCAAAAAGACTAGTTTGCCCTTAATGATATTTAAAGACTTTTCATAGGTTAAGGGCATTCTTGGAAAAAGAAGGTTTTAAGCAAATCTCAAGCAATTAATTCCCCCAAATTTTATTTATTTATTTATTATTATTATTAAATAAACATATTCTTATTTTAAATATGGAAAATGTCAAAATTATCCATATTCCCTGAACGCGGGCGTTACAGTATGTCTCATACCAAAAAAAAAAAAGTGTTAAGACTGTTGATTCTTGAAGAGAATATTTCTTTTCTTAAGAAAAAGTTTTTGAACTTTAGCCCATAGCTTAAGTGGTTGACATACTATAATGCAACCGGGAGGCCATGGGTTCGTTGTCAGCTTACACACACACACACACACACACACACACACACACACCAAAAAAAGGGAAAAGAGAGAGAAGGAATAGAAAAAGAAGGCTTTCAAGAGGTAAACAATGACCGGGGATATACAACCTCGTGTTCTTTCCTTTGTTGCAACTTGCAAGGCCTGTAGGAACAAAACAAAGAAAAAGGTCATGGGAAAGCAGATAGTTCTGGAGCTACCTGCTATTTTGAGGCCCAAAGAAGCTCTTATCTCTGCTAGAACTAATTCCATATATATTGAGAAGTGAGAACCATAATTGCTGTATATCCTGCAGGTTCATGGGTTGCTACATCTTTTGGGATTTGATCACGAGATTAGTGATGAGGCTGAAGGAGAAATGGAGAAGGAGGAGGAAGTTCTTTTGAAGAGTCTTGGATGGAAGGGGAAAGGATTAATTCAGAGTGCATATGATGTTGCAACCAATGGAAGTCCTCAAACAGAAAATTCAGATGGTAATTTCCCTATGTATTGTTTCACAGCCTTGTTGTCCAATGGGTATTTCCCTTGGCTGCATAAACTCTTCGACCACTATTAAAGGCACTCATATTTTTTGCCATATTAAGTAGAGGGTGGGAAGCACAAATGCATGCAAACATTACCTTTAAGTCCTATTGTAAAGAGATTGAGAGTATGAGAATTTTTACAGGTGAACTGCTAAATGACAGGAAGAGAGAAGGAAGTCTGCGATTTTATAAACCAAAATTCAGCTACATCTTCTGTGATATGGATGGTGAGATCGTACGTAGTGCGATATTGAATGTTTCTTGAGTCTATCAATTAGCCTAAAATGTTTTTCTTATATAACTATAAGGTACACTGCTGAACAGCAAAAGTCAAGTTAGTTCAGCAAATGCAAGAGCTCTGAGAGAGGCCTTGTCTAGGGGAGTAAAAGTGGTGATAGCGACTGGAAAGGTGAGATAAGTAACATTTTACCCTCAAGTTCTTGCTTGTTGACTATGAAAACATTAATCTAAAAGTGTCTTATAGACAATATGCAGCCTCTTGACCAGCCGAAAATGTATTATCTTATACATAATCAGGATTGTTTTTCTTGGTATCTTCAATTTATTATTCCTTCTGCATTAACAATAGATCTACCCTGCATTATGTCTTCTTGTTGTCTCACATTTTGTTTGTGGATATGTTGCTTTTCTGATAAATATAATGATTATTAGTTATTTATTTGATCTTTGGAAACAGGCTCGTCCTGCTGCTATAAGGGCTTTGAAGATGGTAGATTTAGCTGGAAAAGATGGCATTGTTTCGGAGTTTTCACCTGGGGTCTTCTTACAGGTTTACTTATTTGACTGTAGCTCCACTGTTTCTGTCATCTTTCAGCATGCCTGTGCCTGTGTAACAAGGACTCTCGATTTTCAAGATTGGTCATGTTGGACAATGAGTCGAGCTCACTTTTTCGAGCCATCCCTGTTCAAAGAGTTCTTAATTTTTTTTCTTTTCTTTTCAACCATTATTCAAATACATTTTATACAATTTTCATGTATATAAGCTTACCTAAGTGTGTATTTTCTGTATTGCACACTTGAATGATCTATTTTATATATATATATATATATATATATATATATATATATACACACAAATTAATGCTCCCATTATAACAAACTGTATGTCTGTCTTGGTGTTGGGGATTCCTGTGATCAGTGTGCTGAAACTGACCCACATGTCCATAACTATGTTACATAGGTGAGCTTAGTGCTGTCAAGTCGAATAAAACATTAGAATATTCAAAAGCCTGCATACATGACACTGGAAAACTGAGCATACTGAGAAGACTATTTAAATTCAAATTATATGCACAAAAAGAGTCCTCTTAGGTCTCAACATGATGGTCTTTTCTCGTAGAAAGTTTCAAGGAATCCTAGTTTGGTTTGATGCATCGGCTGGGGAAAAATCAATGGTTTTAGGAAGAGAAGAAAACCCAACAGCCCCCCCCCACCACACACACACACACCATACCACGGATTTATATGGATTTTTTTTTTTACTTAAATTAAGAAAGGAATTATTTTTATAAGTCTGAAATCACAAATTAGAGAAAAGAAGGTACTGATATGAATCCTGCGACTCAATCAAATCTTACAATTCAAATCATCTTTTGATCTTGGGATTCAGTTTGTTTTCCCTACACTTTGAATCTATCGTGGGAATTTAATAACACTTGCTGGGCTTAACTTTGGACTATCACCATGGGATTAACGATACTGCTCACCACAAAATTGAGCATATTTGCTGGTCTGTAATCTAGCTTTTGCTTCTCTTATTTATATTATCTGATTTACCGATAAAAAAAGAAGAAGCATATATGCTAGTATGCACTAAGAGTTATTCTTCCCAGCTTTGATAATGTTTCGATTTAGGTGTCACAATTCATTGATGGTTTTGCATTGTGATCGTTTGCAGAAATTTTGCTAGGTTTCCAAGAAATTTCCCGTTTTTAGACTTTCGTGATATAGCTATTTAGCCTATTTATTACATCTACGCAAAATTGGAGCTCTTCATAATGTCATTTCAAAATTTTAAGGCTTTATGTGATGGAATTAATGGAATGCCTACTTCAAAGGTGCAGCTTATATTTGTAGTTGTTTTTTTTCTTGGATTTGTTTATAAATGACAGGAAACCTGATGGGATTAGTGAAAATACGGATTTGAACTGATGGGTGAAGAGAAAATAAATATAAGCTAACAACTAAATTAGTTGGGAATACATTGTGGTCTTTAACAAAAAATTGACATAAACTCCTTACTACTGCCATAATGCAAGGTTTTAAAAAGTAACACATTTCAATAAGTTTCGGCTGAAATATATCCGTTTTGAGTCTTTTGACAACCCAAGAACAAAATCTATGTAACATAAAAATACATCAATATTTTGTCACATGTCATTTGACTTCACACCTTTTTGGTTAACTTCCAGCAGAATTATTCTTTCCTTTTAAAAAGCATTATTTTGGTTGACATAACCGAAATCGATTGAAGTATATAATCATTCTAGTATAGGTTTTCCAAAACCTTCATTTTTCATTTGATTTTGACCAAATTGGTCAAAAACAACACCTCCACTTTTGTTATAGAAGATTACACAAATTTGAAAGTTAATTTGAAGATTAAAGATGATCGAGTCCCTCGTCAACCCAATGGAAGTAAAACTTGATTTTTTAAAATATTTATTTTCATGGATATTTAGGTTAAAATTGATAAGAACATCTGCAAATGCATAAAAAATATGATTAAATGATGCATTTACATAGGATTTCCTTATTTTTCTGCAAATTTTAAAGAGCTGTTTGGTTCAAATTATCGGAACCGATTTAATCGCTTATAATTGCTTATGCTGGGATTATGGCATATTAAAATAGCATTTGGTTTGACCCGTCACAAGCGATATTTAAATAACCGGTGATTCCATTATCTCACCAAAGGGTGATTATGAGGGAGCAATCGTTTATGCACTTTGAGGATTATGTGAGAATTATTGTAAGCACCCAATTTTGCACCCCGTATGGCTTACAAGATTCCTTAAGCTTGCAAGATATTTTCCAAAATATCCTTTTCTTTTCTCAAAAGGACCAAATTACCATTTCTTAAAATGACCAAATAATCACTCATTGATATATTGCTAACGAATAGGATTATTGATGACAACGCTTATTCACGCCAACACTTATTGTGCATAGTCAATTGTGACAGCAATAATCCGAACTAAACATGGCCTAGCCAATTTTCTTTTTATTTCAATCATATACCTCATTGTTTATATTTTGTCAAGCTTGGCCTCATCTACAACTTGGTTAGGTTAGATTTTCCTTTAAAATGTATGTTTTATTTGTAATTGAAACTACTTTAAATTTTGCATATTATAATAATTAGAGATGAAACCAAATTATATATTCATTCTCATAGTTGCCTCGTTTATATTTTATTAAGGTTAGCTCGTTCTACAGCTTGGTCAGGTTAAAAGTTTCTCTAATTAATTTTAATTTTAATATTTTTTATTTAAAAACAGAGTTGTTAGTGACAAACTAGGGGCTCATTTGGCATCAATTCTAGTGATTCTTTATTCTAGGAAACAAATCAACTCTTAGATTTCTGGATTCCTATAATTGATTATGTGCGGAGAACCCGTTTGAATAGTGACTCAGAATTCATTATGTAGAACATAAACAACATAATCATGTTTGGGTGGGTGGTGGTGTGGCGGTTGTGGTGGCGATGGGATGGTGAGGGTGGTGGTGGTGGTGGAGGGTTGGGGTTAGCGGTGGTGGGGTGTTGAGGAAGGTGTAGCAGTGTTTTAAAAGGTGTGTGAGGCATACGCCTTGAGACTCGAGGCTTTAAGCTTAAATCTCATAAGGCTTACGCCTAGTGTGATTTGTGAAGCTTACATAAGGAGCACGTGTCACGCCTTGAGGCTCGCTTTATATTTATAGCGTACGCCTCATATATTAACTAAAATTAGGGTTCTAGCCACATAACTGAGACTTAAACGTTGTTTATTTTGAATTTGTTATTTGTTTCAATTAATAACAATTTTTACTTTATTTATTTCATATAAGACATTGAAAATGATAATGATGATGATGATGATGATGATGATGATGATGATGATGATGATATTAGTTTCAACTAACACTTAATTTATTATGTTTAATGTATTTAGGCTTTTAAAACCCTTTGAGTCTAATTCACTCTAATTTCCCTACTAGACATTGTAAAAATTTGGAGCCATTGGGTCTCAACTGATCAACATCCAATGGGAATTTGGATGAGTGATGCAAGAATATCTGAAAGGAGACTGGAAAATAGGCATCATTGGACTTGACAATGAAATGTAAATCTAATTTCATTTCTCAACTTTTACTAATAACCCCAAGGCCCATGCCTTAGAGGGGAGTTGTAGTTAATGCATTTACCAATAAAAAAACTATAATTTATTGAAAATTCATAACCAACAAATAGTGTTTAAAACTTAAATTACTAGATACGGACTAACAAGTCCAAATATACCTTTTAATGACTTTATTTTTTATGCTGATTCATCTTGCATATGAATTCTTGGAATGCTTAATGTTATTTCGGTCTTGGTTCAGTCTCAAGGTATTGATTTTGTTCACACTATGTTATCTCTCATCTTCTTTTCTGTACTTGAATTCCAGGGATTGCTTGTTTATGGACGACAAGGTCGGGAAATTGGTAGAAGGAATTTAGACTCAAATGTTTGCAGAGAGGTAAATATCTTTTGTTTTGGAAATTAGGTAGTTCTTGTGGGGTCAAGTTGTTTTAGGTCTTTGGGTATCATTACTTATAAAAAAGGAAAAAGAAAAAATAAGTATCTGGATATACGCATAGTCACAAAAAACTGCGTTTTTTTAAAAAAAAAACTCCGTTTAAAACGCGCATTAATATCCTGCCATAGAAAACGGTGTTGAAAACCTGTTTTTTGAATAAAACACGTATTATAGTTTTAAATCCGTTTAAAACGAATAACACGAAAAAAAAACACGTTTAAAACGAATAATACGAACAAAAGGGATAATTTTGAAATTTTTTGGGAATAAAGATTATGTAAATATTGATGACTTTGATGCGCTTTTGAGCGATTGATGAATATAAATGAGTAGTTTTATTAATATACGTATTTTAGTCTTGTTTTTAATCTTGATAATTAATGTTTTATGAAATTTAATGTCTTGATAGAATGAATTTGATGTTAAAATAATGTTATGAATTTATTATTGTTGCTTATAGTTACTCTTTTTGTATATTATTTCACCAAATTGTTAGATATATTAATTAGCATCGTTTCGAATTTTTATAATTATAAATTTTTTCTCCGTTTTTTTCCCAAAGTTTTCCCGATTTTTTCAAAATTTTCCGTACTTCGACCCTTGCCGAATTATTCCCGAACCCCAACTTTGTGACTATGGATATAAGAATATGTTTTTGTACTTGCCTTGTATCAAACAAATTGATTTTTCCAGAAATCATCCTGGATTTGTTTAATGAAAAATTAGTAGCATTTTATCTGGATTTAACAGGAAATTGAATAGAATGCTTGATTTTCACTTCTATTTAGAACATGAAATAAATTAACTAAATAATCTTTCCTTGTGCTCCAGTTCAAAAACATTCTTTTTGATCGGTAAACAAGACAAATATATATTGCAAAAGGAAGCATATACAATGAAAAGTTTACTGAGAAGTAAACTCACACAAAGAAAAGCCACTAAACCTAAACAAAAAGAAGAGCATACAAACCACGCCAAAATACCACTAACACATACATGTAGAGGGGCCGATTGAACATTAACCATTGTTAATCCCCAAAAGGTCATTGGTGCTTATATAGTGGGATTGCCTGATACTGTGGTGCTTTGGCCACCATTGCTTGGCTTTTTTAGGATGACGGTTTATTGTTGCTTTTTTTTTTAATTGGTTTTTGTTGCGTATTCCTGTGGCTGAATTTTAACTTGCTGTCTGTCTCCTCACACCAGCCAGTGCCACAGTGGTCACTTGCTGCCCAGTTGTGCTGGGCATTGAACTGCCCTCACTTGTTCTTTTACCAAGTCCTGTTGATGAAGTTATAAGGCTAGCACTGAACTGCTGCTGCTGGGCCTGGTCTCAGACAACAGGGCCTGCTGCCTGTGGCCCTGCCACTGACTGGGCATTGATCGCCGTTGTAGTTACCCATGGTTTCGGTTGAAGATCACATGGGGGAAGGTGGCTGAAGATCACATCTCTCCTATTCCTCTCCTCTCTTCAAAGGAATCACCAACTTGCAGAGCATATATACTCCACCTTTAACTCAACCCCATCAGCCATCACCCCAGCTGCAAAGCTCCAAAACCCCATCTCCATATCACCGTTAGCTTTACAAAATCAATTTCCTCCAATTGGCAAAGCATGCAGAAACTTAAGTAG
The DNA here is from genome assembly GCA_015143295.1 of Tetracentron sinense. Classification (NCBI taxonomy): domain Eukaryota; kingdom Viridiplantae; phylum Streptophyta; class Magnoliopsida; order Trochodendrales; family Trochodendraceae; genus Tetracentron; species Tetracentron sinense. The sequence goes on from CM026569.1 coordinate 4,851,031, forward strand.
AAAAGATAAAAGAAACAAGTAGTTTCATCCATTCCCAAGAGATTAACTTGAAGAACAAAGAAGATACAATGGTTTCAAATTTCTAAGACATTGTCTTACATAACAACAACAAAAAGGGAAAGGGCAAAACCCTAAGTACATATCAAAATACTTTGATGGCTTCTAGAGATCAAGCTTTCCTAGGAGATTTAGTAGCCTTTGTGAGTGACTTTGGCTCTTTGGTGGCCATGTCGGATTTCTTTGACAAGAGAATGAGGTTAATGTTGGGAAGGACTCCTCCACAAGTAAAAATCACACCAGAGTATAGTAGCAAAATTCACCAAAATTTTGAAAAATTCGTGAATTTTAGGTGTGCTGAATTATTTGTGAATTTTAAGTTTGCCGAATTATTCGCGAATTTAGCAAATTATTCCCGAATTTTGCGAATAACCAAAGTAAACTGTTTATTTTGTATATTATCTAATCAAATTGTTAGATATATTTATATAACTATTAATATATATTTTTCCGAATTTTTCTGAACTTGACCCTTGCCGAATTATTCCAGAACCCCGACTTTGTCACTATGCACCAGAGAGAAGCTTTCCAAGCTCATCATCATTCCTCACTACCAACACAACATGCCTTAGCGAACTCCAAAACCTACATCGGATGGAGAATAAAAGTGAAGAAAACCCTAAATTAAAAAAAATGGAAGAATTAGAATAAAATGCAGTAAACCAACAAGATTAGTTTGCTTTCACAAACAATTAACATATAAACCCTAAATTAGATAAGATCTAACCAAACTAACTCAGAAATGGGAGATAGGGTAGAGAATTACTTCAGCGGCGAGGTATTCAAGCACGACAGCCATTTCTCTATTGACTTTTGTTGCAGATAGATACACGAGGTACAACACCTGAAGCTTTGGAGCCTTTGAAAAATAAATCACGACTAGAGAGTTTGGTGAGGTTGAAGAACTCGAGGGCATGTTGTAGCAAAGAGGGATCGACGGAGAGGAATAAGGAGTTACAATTTTAAGAAATTGCTAATTTCAGAATTAGTTGTTTTTGTAAGGGTGCGACCTCAACACCATTTAGAGTCATTGATCTAGTTTAAACAATGACTTAGATAGGGTGTATAAATAGGGAGTAAGAATAGGGAGTACCCCTAGACTAGGGAGTACCCCTAGACTGACTCATATATATGTATTATATATATATATATTTCTATCATAAGTTGAGTTGAGACTAGTGAAAGCATAATTAATTAATAATACATTCATTTGTAGGCAATACACAAACTTATTATATACACTAATAAGAATCTAAGAAAATAATTATTTTTCAACATTTTTAAATATAAAATAATTTAAATTAACATAAATAAGGATAAGTTTATAGTCTATACTATAGGGCTAATGGATCACTCATTGACTAGTCTTATATAAACATGTCAAACCTAAATACTTATAATATTTAGGTTAAAATCTCTAATTTTATTTTTGATGTAATATTTTTTAATAACCAAAAAATAATTTTTTACCCCAAAAATAGGGCTAGTATAGGGATCTAATGGACCTTTAGAACACTAACATATATTCATTACAAACCTAAATGAGTAGTTTACACGAGGTAAAATGATTGTTCTTATGTATTTTTTGTACTTTTTAAAAAACCTAAAATCTCTTGTTGATGGTTGTTGATCTATGGATTTGGCCACACACACACACATATATATATATATATATATATAATATGATCTGCAATCAATATTTGACCCATTCCAAAGGATTTAATACACTAAATTTCCAAATTAAGAAAAGCAAACATGCAAATGATTGAAAAAGAAAACATACCTAGATGAATAGTGAAATTTCCTCTTCTATTTGATCCCCATGTAGATCAAATGAGTTTTTCAATGATTTGATCTAGATGGACAGGTCCTTCTAGGGTTTAGAAGAGAAGGTTAGGAGAGAAGGGGCTAAGGAGGAGGAAAAATGAGGTTAGAACAACTCAAATGAGTTTTTTTTTTAAATATAGTTGTTCAATACGTATCATACAATTTCCACCGTATCGGTACCGATACGGTCGGTACAACATAATACATACTAATATTCTATTTTCTTTAATCATCACATGAAGTTTTCGTGTCAATATTCTAAAGAATAGATATGTATTGGCCGATACATATCGATATTTTGATCCATGCATCCGTGACACTAACTTGTCTCGAGTTTGAAGAAGTTCAGATTTGTACGTAATGTATCCAACTCCATTGCCACAGGAAAATATAGCTTATCGAAATATGTGACTCTGTATTTTTCTTGTACCTGATGGTTTTTAGTAGTAAACTGGGAGGGATCTATATCTTTGTAATATCCTATTTGCTGAGCACTTACTTGCTCAGTATTTCATACCAAAAGGGTTGTATTTCTTTTGTTTCAACTCACAGGTTTCAATGTGGCAGTGTGGCACCTATGACTGAACTAATCAATCTTGGATGAGATTGTAGTTTCAAAATGAATTCATTCAGCCTTACCCATTCTCATATTACTCAAGAAAAGTTCAGTTCAGATCAAAAGGATGTTAGAAGTTAACATCCGATCCTGCTCGTTCATATTAAGAATTTATAAATATTTCTTTAATACGCAATACGCAGATTAAGGAAATCTAAACTCTATCTGTATTTACCAGCAACAGTTTTGAGGGTTTGCCCCTTGTGACACTGGTGCTTCACGTATCAGTGTGAATGCTGCTTTGTCATGAAAATTTTTAAGCTTTGGAAAAAACATAAACATTGATGGAAAGTCATCTTTACTTATGTAGACTACTGCATTTCAGTCCTATGATTAGCAGAGCATAACCAACATTGGTTGTTGTTCGATCTTTGTACAATTTGAGCTGCATGGTAGACTGTTTGTGGTTATTAAGAAAAAAATATTCTCTAAATTGCAGGCATTTCTTTACTCTTGGGAGCACAAGGTTCCTCTAGTTGCATTTGGTGAGGACAGATGCTTAACACTTTTTGACCACCCTTTGGTTGACTCACTTCATACTATATACCATGAGACAAAGGTGACAGACACTGTTGGATTATTTTTCCATAATGATTCATTTAGTGAGCAGGTTCATCATATTTACGGACGGTTCTGTGAAATTGTACATTCCTTTTACAGGCAGAGGTAATACCTAAGGTTGAGCACCTCTTAGCTGCTGCTGAAATACAGGTGTGTTGTTGTGGTTGAAGTTCAATGTCACACTAAAGCATCATTAAAGAATGTTACAAGCTTTTATTACTGCAATGACATTCGTGTTTTATTTAAGAAAAGTGTCAGAAGAGTAAACAGATTAAGGTTGAGTTTTTAGTTCAATTGGATTGGTTTAATGTGTCAAATTGCTTGCTAGAATGAACAGGAACTCTTGTGGAATGTATTCAAGGGAGTTCTTGTTTAATATTTGATGGAGATCATTTTGAAGTCCAAATTTCTTTGTGCATCCTACAAATTAGGCAACTTTTTGTATTGTCTCCTGTTTTTCATTTTTCTTAGCATGTTACTGTTCAGTGTGTTCTATTTTTAAATGTGCTCACAATGAGTGAAAGTAGTGACTATAAAGAGTGCTGCTATGGCTCTCTCCTTGACAAAATTATTTGTTCTACTAGGGAATGGATAATGTTTGTTTAAATGCCAATGTCTAATCCTAGAAGTTGACCCTCTGGGTGTCTAAGCGAACCTGACCAAGATGATATTCTATGGTAGTTACTGTTTCTTGTAAATTGGTCTCATTATGACATACAATTCTCTTGGTTACAGAAATTGGTCTTCATTGACACTGCTGAGACCGTGTCTACTACTCTGAGACCGTATTGGTCAGAAGCTGTAAGAGATCGTGCCGGTGTCGTCCAAGGTCAGGCGGATATGCTTGAAATTGTCCCCGCTGGAACTTCGAAGGGAAACGGGGTGAGAATGCTGCTCAATCATTTGGGGGTCAGTGCAAATGAGGTATGGACCAACAATATGTCTCCCCTTGTAATGTTCTTCTATTCTGTAGAAAAATCTGTTAAATCACCTCCACTAGACTATGGTGGTTGGGATCCATGTTTTAATATATATGTATATTCAGAACGTTTTTTTTATATATAATTAAAAGACGAAAAGGAAATACAAAGCAGCCCAAGGCGAGAAAACAAAAGGAAGAAGGGAAGAAAGAAAATAGATTTAGGAAAGAAGAAAAAGAAGGAACTGATGTCCTTTTGGGGACTATTCACCACTGGAGACTGAGATACATCAAGAATAAGAGTTGCTAGGTATCGTAACAGGAACTATTATGGTGCTATCTCATAGAAAAAGTGTCCCTATCCACATTGTCCTTGGCCTAGGAGTCTTCCCTGTCATTCGCTGATTGGGGAACCCACGACAATGAGATGTTCCTTCCATTAGGCAAACATGTCGTGAATCTCTTGATGAAGGCATAGTTCCAAGGACCCCGGGTCAAACCTTCTGCCCGTCTGATCGCATTCCTAGAGCCCTCTTCAATAATGAGGGAATTGGACTCCGATGATTTAGAAACCACAGGACCTTGACTCAAAGCAAGGATATCTGCATGGTTCAAGGTTGTTACGTCCGGCCTTGAGAATTGAGATAGGACACTACCAAGTACTGCCGCTATCTTTGAAAATCCTGCCTAGCCCAGTTAGACCTGGATTGCCAAGCAAATTCCAATCAAAGTTGAACTTTATGAAGCCCTCTGGAGGTCTCCAAGGAACTGCCGCCTTAGGAATCAAATGAGGGGTAGAGAGAGAAACCGGCATCCAATCCCAAAGAATAGCATTGGAGCTAACCCCTTGAAATGAAGGCAGGACCACAACCCACGAGGCCACCCAAGATTTAATCCTGTCAATACTTGCAGCCAGAATCCATGTTTTAATATCAGTCAGGACTCTTGAGTATTTAGTAATTATTCGATAATCCAATTCTTATTTTGGCAAAGAGGTCCGTAAATGTTAAAATGCTATATTGCTATTATAGGGTAATTTTTGAGTTAAATTAAATAATTTAGAGTACACATCCTTGTTTTGAACGGTTGGGTAGGGAGTATGTCCGGTGTCCTAGGTTTCGGAGGAACCTAAATGATTGGGAGGTTGAGGATATGCATTGCCTTCTGGCACGATTGAGTTCCTCCCCCCTCGTCCCCAGTTTCATGATACGAGGATGTGGTCTAGAAGCAACTCCGGACGATTTTTAGTGAGATCACTCTTACAGTCTTTTGCCCCTGAACCATGGTATTCCTTTCCTCATAAGATTGTGTGGGCTAACCAGGTTCCCATAAAGGTATCTTTCTTTCTCTGGTGTGCTGGCCTAAATAAAATTCTTACTTTTGAGCATCTAAAGAGTAGGGGTTGGAGGTTGGCAAACCAATGCTATATGTGCCTAAATGAGGAAGGGTCTGTGAATCACTTATTTTTGCACTGCCTGGTTGCATGTGGGCTTTGGTCCTTTTTCCTATCTCGATTAGGAGTAGAGTGAGTTTTCCTCTCTCCTTTCTAAGTTTTTTATCGGGTTGGCAATTGGTGCCGTTGGTGGGGGTTGCGGAAGTGATCCGGATTCTCTTGCCTAGAGCAATTTTTTGGACAATTTGGAGAGGAATAGTCGTGTGGTCAACGACGCCCCCTCTCTTTTCTCCCGGATCCTCGATTGTGTGATTCGTTTGCTTGTGGATTGGAGCTCCATATCTTAGATGGGTTCGGAAGTGAGGGATCTATTATTGCCATGAGGAGTATGCATCCATTTGGGATTGCGTCAGTTTCCCTTTGTTGCTTTCTTGTTGCTTGCTAGTAGTTTGTTTAGTTTACATATCTGTAAACTGCTATACCTCCTCTTGGTTTTTAATATATTTGCTTATTACCAATATAAAAAAAAAGCATCCTTGATCAGTCTATATGGCTGTGCATATTGTTTGATATTTAATAATTTTTATTAGTTGATATAATATAACAAAGATTGACGTGATGACTCCCTCTAATCAGTTGAACCCTTGAAAGAGAGGCATACCTATGGACGTTGAAGTTACCTTGATTCACTTTTATGAATCTTAAAAGTTTAAATGAGATATGGTAACTATGACCTTTCCCTCTAATCAAAGCTATTGTTGATTATTAGATAATGGCTATTGGTGATGGGGAAAATGATGTCGAGATGCTGGAGTTGGCTTCTCTAGGCATTGCTCTGAGTAATGGATCGGAGAAGGCAAAGGTTGTGGCCAATGTGATTGGTGCCAGCAACGATGAAGATGGTGTGGCTGATGCCATCTACCGGTACGCATTCTAAATGTCAAATTCAAGCATGAAGAAACAGAATTGCGCTGGTATAGACTGATAAATTTGTTGTGGGGGCATTTCATGCTCTTATTATAATAATTATTTATTTTTTACAAAGGGATGATTTTTATGATCCTACTGAAAGGGCATAGTGAAGAAATTTGTCATTTTTTCCCATTGATTGGAAGGAATCACAGCTTGAGTGTTTTGTGGGCTGGATTAGCCCTTCTTTGTAGGTTTTGTCACCGACTTATTGTTTTCTCCTAATTAGGAACCCAGAAGTTATTGGTGCTCATTATTAATTATTGCCTTCTTTTCCCAATGTATAGAAAGAAGAGAAAATTAACTTGTGGGTCAACTGTATACGGGAATAAAAATAAACATTCCATTTGCATATATAACTTGGTTGAGTCTTTATCAGCTTACATGGAATTTCTATATAAAGTATAAACTAGTTACTATGTTAAGAGGTTAATATGTTTAAAATTCAACTGATATAGGTTGAGATGTCTAAGATATCAACCTGAAAGTGCAAAATCTAGAGAGGATTTATGAAGCTTGTGTGCAATCTCTGGTGTCCTTGGAACGCATTTCGTAACATCTTACCTTTATTTCTTCCCTTTATTCGTTTTGCCGTTGGCTCGGGGTACTCTGGTTAAATTTTAGGAAGACCTTTTGGTTGAAGGATTCTACCCTCAAAGATTTATACCGTCGTCTTTTCAACCTATCTCATCTTGGGAACTGCTTTATAGCCGATTTGGTGACTCCAGCTCAGTTCGATCTTGATGGGAACTTTAATTTTCCTAGAGTTCTTAAGAGCTGAAATCGTTGATCTGTCTTCTTCCATGGAAAATCTTAGAGAGGTCTATTTGTCCCTATCCAATTGCGATTCCAGAATCTGGCATCCCAATCATAATAGCATCTTTTCCACCATTTCGTTATTCATTGAGCTAATGGCTAACCTTGAGGAGTTGGTATTATTTCCACATAAGAGCATGTGGGAGTCATGTGCTCCCCTAGAGGCAAAAATATTTGTTTGGTCCCTGGCTCACAACAGGACTAATACTTGTGATCTGTTTCAGAGGTGGAGAAAGAAAAGTTGCTCTCCTCATTTCTGTCTGATGTGCATTCAAAGTGGAGAATCTGCTAGGCCACTTGTTCTGCCATTGTAAAATTGCCAGACAGTTATGATAACATTTTCTGAACCTCCCAGAACTGGTTTGGGTCCTCCCCCAAGATGTTATGGGCGTCCTTGGAAATGCACTTGGCGATCTGGAGTGGATTTTGTTTCTCGGTGCCGCTATTCTTTGGTCCATCCGGGAAGAGAGAAATGATGAGTTTTTACAGGAAAGTTCCTTAGTGTGTCCATGGTTATTGATATTATTATATCTCGGTTGGCTTCTCGGTTTATGTGTTCCCTTCTTTTCATGGCTTTTTACCGGAGCAAGAAGTGAAAACAAGAAGCAAAGCGAAAGCGAGAAGCAAGAAGCAAGAAGCGAGGTTGAAAAAATATTTAGGAAACGAGAATCGTGAAATGAGATATAGGTGCCTCACTCCTATTTATTAGTATGAGCAGCTATACGTTAGATTTTTCCTTACATGAGATATGCGTGGGAACTAGGCGCTATGGATTCCAATTGAACGATATGTGCTTTGGCTTTACACCCTAAGTTGTAGACTGGGTCTATCCCATCACGTCCTACATACATAGCCCTCTTTGACTGCTGAATGGGATATGATGGAAGCGAACATTCGACATTGTGCATAGCTTCCCCGCAATTATTGTAAAAAACATTGATGTCATTCGGGGTTGGAAGGCAGTTGTCATAACCTCTCCTTGCTGGTGCCGAAGGATATCCCTTAGAAACCACCTCCCATAGCATATAAGTTGCATTAATTGATGGGAATTGGCTGGGCAATCCAGGCCTGAATGGGATAGGTGGGATATTCAGAAACAGTGGAGGAAACATTATGTCTTGATTTTTTGGGCTGATAGGGGTGGCGACTTCTAATCAAGTGTAGATTCTTTCTCTTAGAGAAGGGCCTAGTTCTCTACAGATCCTTAAGAGTTTCCTCATCTTTTTCCTTGAAGGGGACTCAGGAATGCTATTAGATGGACCGAGGGTGTGGATTCTGGGCCATGGCGATGTGTTTGTCATCAACGAGATTCATGACTTGGTTGCTTAAGGGAACATCTCGTTCTCTTGGATTCCAAGGTCAGTGAATATGGTGACAGATTCTGTAGCCAAGGATGGTGTTGAGAAGGAATCTTTGGTCTGTGGCCATTTCCCTTTGTAGTCACCTATATTATTATTTTTTTGTTTCACGTCTTGCTTGTATTCCTAGTAGCGTCACTTGACCATCGAGTTTTCCCCTTGTTCTTTTTCTTCCTTTGAGTATGGCTGAGTTGTATTTACTTGCTGCTCTTTTTTAATAAGTATTCTCATCATCGATAAAAAGAAATTATGAAGGTTATGCGATTCCCAAATTTTCATCTTAACCAGTTGAAAATTTGATTTTCAAGCCTATAAAATTGATAATTGAGTAAATGCTAAACATTTCTATCTTTAGTTTAAGCAAAATCACATATTCTCTAAGAATGGATCATGCATTTTGCCAACTGAGACATTGATTTGGATCATTCAATCAGCAGGCCATCTCTTTTGGGTCATGAGCAGATGATGCTTACTTATATGAGTATTGATCAAACTTTGGAGAGCTAATAAAGTATATAGTTAGTGATTGGGGAAACTGTAAGAGGCTTAGGATTGTTGGGTTGTCTTGGTTGTTACTTGTTAATTGTTATGGCCTCTCCAAGAGGTTGTGGTTTAGCAAATTGTATTCACAAAGTCTGTCCATCTTGAGACCTCAATAACTCAGTGGTCAAATCTGGACTGTACATGTGCAAATTCTAATGAGTCGGGAACCAATCATCAAATGTCTGAACTTTTTAGATTATTTGCTGGATTTTCCATCATATCATTTGAATAGAATGAAATAGTTCAAAAGGTTAGGAATATCATTTCATTCAGATTGGTTCTTAATCTATGAAGGTGTGATTCATTGAATGGTGGATCCCAGTCTCTTTTGAGGTAGCCATGGATACAACACAAAGTTTGAGTGATCAATGGTACTATTCATCTATTTCTAGGCTCCATATATGTATGTATGTGCGTATGTATATATTTTTGTTAATGTGCATATAATTTATACCAGAATTATCAGAATCATCACATTTATTCTAGGGAAGCTGCAAAAATAATCTGAATTTTAAGCCATTGAAAAAAAGTATATCAAATAGTCAAGTATATATTTTTCGTGTACATTAACATATACTCTGAACTCTCATCATATCTAGTATCTACCTTTCCAAACAAATTGGCTTGAGATAAAACCGTGCAAGATGCAATAGGGTTATACATCAGAAGTTCTTCTGCATAGGAATAGAAGGAGGCCTACAACTACCTATAAAACTACCTCTCTTTCCTAGTGAAGATGAAAAAGAACCCCTAGAAGCCTTCTTTGATATGGTAGGCTTAGGAGTATATGATTTGTAGGTACCTAAGCCACCTCCATAGCTCTGACATGACTTCATTTTCTTTTTGTAAGGACTCTCTCTTTTTGCAAGATCTTCTATGCACCTCACACTTGATATATGTGTAAATGACTGGGACTTGCCTTGAAAATATTTAGAAAGCCCTCTCCTGCAAAAATTAGAAGACTTAGAATCCAATCTAAATTTACTAGGAACCTTTGATGCTTCAAATCATTATAACTACCTAATTATTCAAATTACTCACTTGATGGGGAGTTGGGCCATGAGCTCAGATAATTCATACAAAGGTCCATTCAGAAGCGACGATGATGAAGAAGATGCATCCTCTACCAAGTCTGATGAAGAAGATGATGCAGCAGAAGTAGATGATTCTTCAAAGGAGGATATTGGAGATACAGAGTAACAGATATCATCATCGGCTTCCTTGGTCATCCAGTGATGTTGGGAATCAGTGACATCAATTCTCGTCGTGATTGGATCTTGAAACACTTGCTTTGTGTCTTTACCCATTGTGATTATCAGACCTTAGAAGAAAGGAGAAAAGGGGAGGAGGAGGAGAATAAAGGGGCTTACAGGGTCTTAGTTCCAAAGGCTTCCTATACAGACATATATATATATATACACACACACATGTATGTTACATGTTCCATGCTTGATTTTATTATAGAATAGTTGATTAAAAAAAAGTAGTTATAGAAGTGAAGATACTTAGTGGGAAACAAGGTATTAATGAAGCACTAAGAGAATAAAAATTAGTTTAGTTGTTTTTATATTAATTTCCATTTTTTTTTTGCTTTAATCTTGAGATTCGCCATTATCACCTCTTATGGTCCCATTGTACTAGGAAAATAGGATAAGGTTTGAAGCTTTGAAGGCATCCATATCTGAGTCACCATCTTTGCCCCATAACCCAAATACCCATATTTTTTTCATGGAATCCATAATAAAGGTCCTGTAAAGGAGGCTCATCTAGATTTAGCAGAATTTGGGATAAATTCAAAGGCAGTTTTTGGAAGACATGGGTAGGTATCTTCCTACCCATGTGCGCTTTTGGTTGTTGATTTGCTTGTTCTGGTGGGATATGCAGGAGCACTGGGATCCACCATTAAAGCAAGTTCTGTGGTGGGAGAAGAACTTCCCAGGTCAAAAGTCAACCTGATTGGACGATTGCAACCGTACGATTGTTGTATAGACATTCCATTTACACCCTAATCCTAACTATCATCACCATCTAATGCAGATTTACCCTCTAAAAGACTAAACTAGAGCACTAATTTTTTTCCCAAATATATAGAGAGAGTTAGAAGACAAAACCCAATATCTAATTCAATCAAATATGGTATCTTATTTAAGTGGGATACCAAACCCCAACCCTAGAATTCAGTATAGGTTCCTAGGTCAAATCAATTCATTGATTGACGAAATTATTAGACTGAGTGGGTCCCAAGGGAGGGTGGAAAGAAAAAGGGTGTGAGTTGAGGATAAGGAGGTTGACTGGAGCAAGTCATAGGATATGGTATTGGTGTTTTGATAGGCACTGAATCCTCCACCGCATGCTTTTGAAGGCCTTACCATCCCTTCTTATCCAAGCCCACAGAATGGACCTCTGAGGTTCTGACCCCATCACCTGAAACCGTCTCTCTTCAATATATATCTATCTATATAATATAAAGAAACTAGCATATAATATAAAAAAACTAGTAGAGACATCGTGCGATGCACGGTAATAATTAAGAATATCTAAAATTAAATAATATTATTTATTTATTTAAATATTAAGTAATATATTTTAAGAATATTTCATAAATTTTATTTTTAATAGTATTAGATTTTTATTATTTGATATACATTATTATTTGTATTAATTAATTAATTTTATAATAATAATTTATTATTATTTTAATAATATTTATAGGAAAATCATAAGTTATTTAGTATTAAACTTAAATTAATACACCCGAGAGTTAGAGATAAGAGAAAACTCTATAATAGAGGAAATAGATAGGACTCCAGGATGAGATAGTGGGTCCCAAACCTATAAGAGTTGGAGATAAGAGGGGAGTCTATAATAGTGGAGATAGAGAGGGCTCTAGGATGAAATAGTGGGTCAGAGAAAATTTAGGAGAGATTAAAAGGTGAAGATTAAAGAGGGAAGCCACATGGCATCCGTAGGATTGAACGTATAGGATTCGAGAGATTGGAGTTTGGAGAGCAGGGAAAAAGTCTTATTTCTTTATATTGTAGTATAGATAAGTGTCACCTAACCCCCCAACCAATAAGTGTCACCTAACTCCCTCTTTTTGCTCTCCAATCTTTAATCATATGAATTCTATTTTAAGGATGCCTCATGACACATTTTTTAAAATCTCAACCGTTAACTCTTTCTCTCACACACGTCTCTCTCTCAATTGAAAAACTATTGGAGAGATTTTAAGAGATATATACATTTTTTTCACAATTCAAAAATCATTGGAAAAATTTTAGGAGATTATGATAAGAGAGATAGATAATGTAGAGAGAGATTTTAAGGGATTATGATAAGGGATAAAGAAAGAAAAAAGAATGATAGAGAGAGAATATAGAAATAAATTTTACGAGATCGTGATAAGAGGGATAGAGAGAGATGTAGAGATTTTTATTTTATTCACACCCGTGCGATGATTTTTATTTTATTCACACCCTGCATCGCATGGGGTCTCTATTAGTATCTATCTATAATATAAAGAAATAAGTGTCACCTAACCTCCAACAAATAAGTGCCACCTAATCCCTCTTTGCTCTCCAATCTTTAATCCTATGAATTCTATTTTAAAGATACAACGGGACACCCTTTTTAAAATCTCAACCGTTAAAAACTCTTTCTTTTACATACGTCTCTTTCTCAATTCAAAAACTATTGGAGAGATTTTAGGGGATACATACTTTTTCTTCACAATTCAAAAATTATTGGAAAGATTTTAAGAGATTGTGATAAAATAGGGGATTATGATAAGGGATAAAGAAAGAGATAAGAAGGATAGAGAGAGAATGAAGGAGGGATATAGAGAAATATAAAGATTTTATTTTATTCACACCTGTGCATCGCACAAGTCTCTACTAGTGTGTGTATATATATATATATATATATAATTATTTAATTTTGATAAGCTCAAATTGATGCCATGTGCACGGCAACACAGCTTCTATTAACCGAATTTGGATAAGTAAAGTCAGCTATTGCCAACATCTCCTCCCAGTATGTCGGCTTGCCATTTATCAGGCTGCTCAACAAATCACCTCGATCTAACTATCGGTTTGTTGGGTTGAATTTGCAACTTTTTTTTTCAGAAATGTTACCACAGGGCAACTAGTGTCAATTCATCTCCATGTATTAGAATAGCAATACCAAGTGTTGTGCCAGGTACTTGACGGGAAAAAAATTGACTTATTGCTAGGTCAAATGTTTTCTAAAGACGAGTGGATGCAAGTATAATAAGTGGTGTTGCTACCGACTACCCTATAACGGGGAGATGATTTGACACTTGTTGCCATCACCTTACGTATTGGAATAACGTGACTAGGGCTAGTATTTTTTATGGTGGGTATTTCAATTGTCACATACGAAGGCGAACCCAGATCACCCCAATGTGCGATACAGTCACATAAATAAGCAGGTAGGTGTGTTGTAACAGCAATTTACCTGGTTACCTAATGCTGTTGTATCAGGGATCGAGTCTTTTGACGTGATTGTGGCGGTTGAATGCAATGGATTCGTTCAGGTTCCTGGATCCAGATTTTTCTTAGTGGTGGGACCTGCTGAAGATGGGTCACGACTCAAGTGTTTGCCACCTGTCATGCTATGAAGATTTTTTCGGTCCATGTCTTTCGAAGATAGCATCCAGTGCACCATATTTTTTTTACCATTTATCTACGAATTACTTGTGATAAGTAGTCTCTTACTTACTACATCGTGGAGAGGTAATTTTCAACTAACGGAAGACAATCTATAGGGGCATTTGACAACACTCTAAATAAGTACTTATTTAGTTTATTAGTCAAAATAAATACTTATTTACAATTTGTTTTCTAAAATTAAATAGGTAATAAGTGATAGAAAATAGATTTTATTAAATAGCTTAATGATTACAATGACTCCCCCTTAAGAATTATATAGAAATTACATGAGTCTCAAGATAGAAGCAGTCTCACATCATAATTAAATTTAATCTTAATCAAATCTAATACTAATCAAATCTAAGATTTGATAGTAATCTATTTCAAATTCAAATCTACCTTAGATATGAGATGAGATACAGTGTATCTCATCTCACTTTATTACATCACTCAATATTCTCAAAACCTATCTCTAATAATAAATATCTAGCGGGTGGCACATGCAATGCACATGAGAGCGAGGGGAAGGAGTTAACCATAGTTAATCGGAGTTTAAAGAGACATGTGTTAACCCGCGGGTGCGATTGAACTTGCTAGTGGCACGTGCGATGCACATAAGAGCGAGGGGAAGGAGTTAACCACAGTTAATAGGAGTTAAAAGGGTCACCTGTTAACCCGCGGGTGTGATTGAACTCTCCCTGAGTTCAATCACGATTGGCTGTGATTCAAAATAGATAGATGAGCAAGGGTAGTTTTGAAATTAAATCAAAGGCAAGGGGTAGTTTGGGAATTAAAGCAAATATTAAATCAAAGTTTTGTTTTTATATAAGGGTAGTATGGGAATTTCGGAAAAATCATCTACGGCTGCCTCTCACATTATAATAGTAAAGATAAGGGGTTTAAACTCTAAAAAATAAGTAATCAAATAGGTACTTAATTAAAAAAAATTGTACTTATAAAAAAGCTGAAACTTATCTTTTGTGAGACATTTTTGTCAACAATTTTTTATATAAAATTTCACAAATATCTCTCCTCTAATTCATACCGACTACGATTAAAAATGATCATACTTACCCTTTAAAAAAGTATTTTTTGCTATAAAAATACACTTATTAACTTGTAGTAGTGTTGCCAAACGCAACCTATACCTTAAGGAGAAAGAGGAGCCCAATGCCACCCTCTCTCGAGAGGGGCATACCTTGCCATCCAAGCTACAGCCAACTCGTAGAAACAACATTGTCACTAGAAAAAGCACTCTAAATTGATTTATATAGACTTTTGGCTTCAAAAAAAGTCAAAAATCGATAGAAATCACTTAATCTGCATAACTTTTGATTTCTTGTAAAAATCAAAAGTCAATAACAGTCAAAAAATGACTTTTCTAATAAGCTAGTCCAAAGAAACTCCCACAAAAGTCATAACTTTTTCAAAAGTTACTTTTCTTAAAAGTTCTCTTAGACTATTCTTTCTTTTCTTAAATAAGTTTACCTAAATAGACCCTTAGATGAAGCAGAAGTAAATAAAAAGCAATAGCTCAGTGATTTTTTTGGTTGAAGAAGACTTAGGTGTTGATCATTCTTCAATGAAAATACTTTCATGTTATTGAAGAAGACTTTTCTGTTGATCATTCTCAAGGAAAATACTTTTACGTGATTGAAGAAGACTTTTCCGTTGATCATTCTTCAATGAAAATACTTTGACCATGATAAGTCTACAAAGTTTTATCACTTCCAGCCACACACTTACTTTATGAATAAGATAAACACATTGAACTTGACCACCACTATCTGAGAAAAAATGTTGCAATAAAAAAGTTTCAATACTATTTCTTAAACTCGAAATTTTGTTAGGTTAGTTGAAGTTGCATTAGAGGGATTCTTCAACCATTTTCACTCCATTTATTATTAGGTCACTTCCATGCTCTTAAACTCTTACTAAAAACTCATATGCCACTATTGATTTACCATTCTATACTATACCTGTATTCTTTATATGAATAAATTCAACAACAAATCATTTTTCAACTTATATAATAAATTAATTTTATGAAAGAAGTTATCACATCATCATTTGTGTCTTATCCCGAATATTTGAGATTAACAACACAGATCTTATTTCGCCGTTTCATTTATATAAAAAAATAAGCAATGACATCCGTTCAATGAATGCTATCAATTTTTACACATTATCCACATTATTCTTTGGCTTCTCTTCACTCTTTTAAAATCTTTAACTTGCTCCAACTCATTCCTCATCAAAGTCATTATTAGTCTTCGTTAACATGTTTAAATAACATGTTTAAACTATGTTAATTGAACCTCCTTTATTTTATAACCCACTTGACCTATTTCTTTATTCTCTCAAATGTGTTGATTTTATCTATTATAGTCTTCTCATTCATTCACATCAATCATTTTAAGGGGACACATTAATTTTTTTCCTAAAAATCAAGGTTAGCTGCTTTAATCTTAAGGATTAGTGAATTTTAGCCACACTTAAAGGGAGTTAAAAGAGGACAATTTTATTTTTAAAATTTTTTTTTCTAAAAACCAAGGTTAGATACTTTAACCTTAAAGGTTAGTGAATCTTAATCACAATTAAAGGGAGTTAAAAGGGACACATTAATTTTTTAATATTTTTTTTCTAAGAACCATGGTTAGATGCTTTCACCCTAAGGTTAGTGAATCTTAACCACATTTAAGGAAGTTAAAAGAGGATGCAAAAAGGGGGGGGGGGTTATTTATAAAAAAACCAAGGTTAGATGCTTTAACCCTAAAGGTTAGTGAATCTTAGCCAAAGTTAAAGGGAGTTAAAAGGAACACGTTATTTTAAAAAAATATATTTCCTAATAGATGCTTTAACCCTAAAGAGTTAGTGAATCTTAACTACGGTTAAAGGGAGTATAATGAGATGTTCATTTTTTTCTAAAAAACCAAGGTTAGATGCTTTAACCCTAAGGATTAGTGAATCTTAACTATAGTTAAGAGTTAAGAAAAGACAAATTAACCATAGGAGTCAAAACTTATTAACCATGGTTCAAGAGCAGTTAAAGGGACTCTGTTGGGGATTGGCTGTGGGATTCTACATGAATCTTAAGTTACTAGCTTATGTAGGGTACCTTTAATGGTTCTAATCTACTTTTTTTTTTTTTGGATGGTAAGCTGGGACGGAGGAGTTTTGGTTGAGGGTAAGATTGAAAGATCCCAACTTTTATTTTTTTCCAAATTGAAAGATCCCAACTTTTTTTTTTTTTTTCCATTTTGCCATTCGCTCGATAAACATAATAAAATTTGTGCTTTGTTTCATATCTACTTCTTATTTTCCTCTGTCTTTTCGTGTTGCCATCACTTCAAAAGTTATGCTTTCATGCATTTTACACTGAAAAAATATCATTATAAAATACAAGTTACCTCTAGAATTTTATAGGAGGTTCCAAGATACCTACAAGAAATCTAAGATCAATGTTTTTGTCTTTAATCTTTTTGAAAAAATGACGACTTCGGAAGTAAAAGACATTCAAGAGAGCATTCGAAAACTCGTATATGATCTAATAAAAGCTATTTAAGTTGAGTTCCGGCATATAAAATGGTCAACATATTTTTTTTTCTTTTTAAAAAGTATATTGTTTGAATTTTAAAAATGTCATTAATGATATCAAAAATATTAAGAAAAAACCTAACATTTCAATACTTAAGTTTAAAAGCACAACAATGTTATTTTTAATATATTATACATACAATAAACATATATCGTAAAATAATGGGGTTTTTGCATATCAGTTGTTTGGTTCCTCCTTAGTTTGGAAATACACTGTTATGTGTAAGCCTTTTGCAAATTAACTCATTGTTTTCCAACAGTTAGACAAATACCCTCAAACCTTACTTTCTGTTTGAAATTGTTACTAAAATGACTATTATACCCTTAACATATTTCATAACCTCATTGAGTCCCTTTCACTGCTCTTGAACCATGGTTAATAAGTTTGAACCCCTATGATTAATTTTTTTATTTTATTTTTCTAAAAACCAAGGTTAGATGTTTTAACTTTAAGGATTATTGAATCTTAACCATAGTTAACGAGAGTTAAAAGGGAGCACATTGATTTTTTTTTTAAATTCGAAAAACGAAGGTTAGATGCGTTAGTGAATCTTAATCATAGTTAAAAGAGGACACATTAATTTTTTTTTAAAAAGCCAAGGTTAGCGGCTTTAACCTTAAGGATTAGTGAATGTTAGCCACAATTAAAGGGGGTTAAAAGGGGACACCTTAATTTAAATTATTATTTTTTTCTAAAAACCAAGGTTAGATTCTTTAACCTTAAAGGTTAGTAAATCTTAATCATAATTAAAAGGAGTTAAAAGGGACACGTTAATTTTTTAATATTTTTTTTCTAAAAGCCATGGTTAGATGCTTTCACCCTAACGGTTGATGAATCTTAACTACATTTGAAGGAAGTAAAAAGGGGACACATTACCAATAAAAAAAAGGGGGCACATTAATTGTTTTTAAAGAAAACCAAGGTTAGATGCTTTAACCCTAAGGGTTAGTGAATCTTAGCCAAAGTTAAAGGAGTTAAAAGGAACACGTTATTTTAAAAAAAAATATTTTCTCATAGATGCTTTAACCCTAAAGAGTTAGTGAATCTTAACTACAGTTAAAGGGAGTTAAAAGAGATGCTCAATTTTTAAAAAAAAAAACTAAGGTTAGATGTTTTAACCCTAAGGATTAGTGAATCTTAACTATAATTAAGAGTTAAAAAAAGACAAATTAACCATAAGAGTCAAAACTTATTAACCATGGTTCAAGAGCAGTTAAAGGGACTTTGTGATGATGGTATGAAACTTGTTAAGGGCATTATAATCATTTTAGTGACAATTTCAAATGAAAGTCTCACGGAAGTAAGGTTTGGGGGTATTTGTATAGAAAACGATGAGTTAATTTACAAAAAGGTTTAAACATAGTAGTGTATTTTCAAACAAGGAAGAACCTAGCAGCTGATATGCAAGAACACCTAAAATAATTGTTTATTATAAGATCGGGCTGGGTCGGAGCCCGACTTCAATCAACCAAAGCCCTAATTCGGGCCTAAATTATGCAGGCTTTCACTTATCGAGCCCGGCGGCCCTACTCATTCGGGCTTAAACATCAAACCCAGCCCCGGATCTCCCGAGCCCGAGCCTGAGCCCGAGCCCGAGCCTGAGCCTAAGCCTGAGCCTGAGCCCGAGCCATGATACCATTACGCTTCAGGCTTTCTCTCTCCTCTCTCTATCTCATGAACAGAGATGAGGAAACGAATGGGAGGTCGATCTCCGTCTGTATTAGATCGTCAAATTCTCGTTCGTCGTCTCGAATCTTGTAAGCACAAGCGTAGCCTCGACGAAATCGTCGAGCATCTCCGATTAAACTTCTCCGATTACAGACGAATCAAGCAACATCCCTTCACCAAACACGTCCAACAAACCCTAGAATTCCAACAGAGGAACAAGCTATCTGCTTCAACCTCTAATGGCGACGATGATGATACTAAAAACAACACCACTCCTAATGCTCGGAAGAAGCTCAAGAAGATCGATGCTAGTGAGGAGAGATTGCTCCGTAGAGAAACCAACTACCTTCGACGGAAACAGAGAGAGAAATACCATACTTCGTCGATTTCGTCGCCAGATGATGGTGATGAGGAAGATGGAGCGGTTTCGACGTCTGAAGATGCGATTTTTGAAGCGGAATTTGAACCGGAGTTTGATTTGATGAAATCGATGATTCGGTCGAGGTATGGTGCGTCAAAGAATGTTGAGGAGAAGAGTTTGGAAGTGGAGGTCGTCAATAAACCCAAAAAGATTGATTTGAAGAATCCGAAAGCTTCTGGGGAAAGGGAATTGAAGAATGCAGATGGTAGTGACGTAAAGGGGAAAGATTGGCCAAGGTTTGGGGATCTTGGTGGGATAAAAGGGGTTTTGGATGAGTTGATGATGGAAGTGATTGTTCCTCTCTATCATCCACAGCTTCCTCGTTGGTTGGGAGTGAGGCCCATGGCTGGGATTCTGTTACACGGACCACCTGGGTGTGGAAAGACGAAGCTTGCTCATGCAATTGCTAATGAAACAGGAGTCCCATTCTACAAGATTTCAGCCACCGAAGTAGTCTCTGGTGTCTCCGGTAATAATTCATTTTTATGCTTTCATTTTGTTATTTCGTTTTTTCCATTAATTCTGAGATTACATTCCACCTAATTTCTAAGATGCAATGTGGGGTTTCAATTATATTGATAACTTTTACTTTTTAGCCTCCACGAAGAGGTTTACTTAGTTGGTAATTCATATGTTGGATGTCTTAGTACTCATCTGGATGCAAGGTTTTGGATTGATTTCATCTATATATTTGCTTATTTCAATCCTTTTCCTCAATGAAGCAATCGAATATCCACCCCACTTGTACAAACTTAAGGTGGCTTAGCATTGTCGTGCAACTAATAGAACAACCAAGTTGGCTAACATTCTGCGACTGGGAGAGTTTACTATCAATGATGCTTAACTATGTCCTACTACCTGTGTATTCATTCATACATGCATATATTATATGCATCTAAAGTAAACAGGAACAAACGCATGCCAACACTTACATATTACAAATCCAAATGATTAGGTGCACATTGACATCATAATTAATAGAAAGGTCATATTTCTTTATATCTGCTAGCTGAAGGGGGGTTATCTAGGGATAGGTGCTGAGTTGTAATGGCTGAACCAGATGTGGAAAAGATTGGCATAAAAGTATGATCAGACCCATTTGCAAAACATGCTTATGGATGAATATGGGTGTAGTTGAATATTTGGCCATGCATTTTCGTAAGCCCTGGATAGGAATACTTTTCTCTTGAAGGACTGTCCTTTTATATCTTCTATTAATATTGATATCATGTTTTCTTCTATGAGGTAGGCATCATATGGAATTTACAATTACTTGAAGATCTATTACATGTTGGAACACAATCTTTATTTTACTTTCAACAAATTGTCATTAGCCAAGTAAGCCCCAACAATTTTGCCTTCAGGTGATCCCTTTTACCTTTTGAAATGTTTTTAATCTATGATATTTGGACATGATGAGTTTATCATATGAAAAATAACTCATGCTTCAGCAAAAGAAATAGTTGGTCAAGTTTAGACCTAATTAGGTGATATTATTTTCACAGATTGGGTATTACTTGTGAAGAATGGTTTCAATATTCACTTGATGTTGTTTTGCATTAAAATTTCTATGAAAAATTCTTCGTGTTAGAATTAAATATTCTCAGAATTCCCGTCAGAATATTATTTTCTTCAAAAAAATCCCCTCCTAAACTGCTAGGTGTAGACTAATGTTTTAGTGGAATATCAGAGGCTTTTGTGTCAAACGGAATCATTTATTGCTTTGTTTCTTTTTCTTGTTGGGTAAATCCCATGATTTGGCAGCTTTCCAAAAACCTCTTTTTTTTGTGATAAATACTTCAGGTGCATCGGAAGAGAATATACGTGACCTTTTCTCCAAGGCTTACAGGACTGCACCATCAATTGTATTCATTGACGAGATTGATGCCATTGCTTCAAAAAGAGAAAATCTACAAAGGGAGATGGAGCGACGGATTGTGACACAGCTGATGACTTGCATGGATGAATCAGACCAAAATATAAGGCCAGCTGATTTAGATTTGGATTCAGAACCATCTGATTGCAGACCTGGCTATGTCCTTGTAATTGGAGCTACAAATAGACCTGATGCTGTAGACCCTGCACTGAGGAGGCCTGGAAGATTTGATCGAGAGATTGTTTTGGGTGTTCCAGATGAAAATGCACGGGTTGAGATTTTGTCTGTGCTGACACGTAACCTTAGAATTGAGGGTACTTTTGATCTTGCAAAAATAGCCAGGTCTACCCCAGGGTTTGTTGGAGCTGACTTGGCGGCACTTACTAACAAGGCTGGTAACCTTGCTATGAAGAGAATCATAGATAGAAGGAAGTTTGAGCTATCTGGAGAACCCAAAGATGTTGAACATGCTGAAGAATGGTGGAAGAACCCATGGTTACCTGAAGAAATGGAAAGGCTTAGCATCACTATGGCTGATTTTGAGGTACTCTGGAAAGAATACAACCATTTACACTGAAGAAAATGCACCGACTGGCACACGTATAAACACCATTTACAATCATGTTTGTATGTGTTTTATTTTCTCTCCCTTATATATATATATATATATATATATATATATACATACACACACTGACACACATGTATGTGTGTATATTTATATGTTATATGATTCTTGTGCTGACTTATAGTGTTATTGATATTCATCCATTTCCCTTCTCTTTGGAGACATGATCATATTCACCTAATCGGTATTTGGGAATTGTTCAGCTAGGTAAAGATTCGTAAAAAAATCAACAAAAGTTTGGAAAAAATCAATAAAAGTTTGGAAAAATAACTTTAGCATAAAAAGCAATATAAATAATTATGAGGAAAATTATAAATATATATTTCATATATTTGATATTTAGTCTAAGTTTTCATCATATATCTTTTGCCAATACGTCGAAAAATTCATGTTTAATTCATGAAATTTGCGTTTAATTGGGGTCTAATTCAAAACATCACGACCTTTTGAAAAAGTCGCGATTTAATTGGTGGGTTAATAGACAAAAAAATTACAACTTTTTTCAAAAAATCAACTTTGGGTATTGATGGTACGATTTTGAAGAGGTCCCCAACATATTAATAGAATTAATGTATCCATCTATGCTTTATAGAGCAAAATGTTGGGCTACTAACTTACTAAGATCAACAAATTAACATAATTAATGTAGCCGAGATGAGGATGTTGAGATGAATGAGTGAGAACACAAAGAAATATAAGATTAGAAATGAGCATATTCAAGAGAATCTGAGAGTAGTTCCAATAGGTGATAAAATAAGGGAGAGTTAATTATGGTGATTTGGACATTCACAGAGTAGTTCCAATTGGTGATAAAATAAGGGAGAGTCAATTATGGTGATTTGGACACATTCACCGTAGACCACTAACTACCCTAGTAAGAAGTAAATTAGTGCAATTAAAGGCTTTAAAAGGACAAGGACAAAAATGATGTGGTTGGAGTTAGTGAGAAAATATTTTATAACACATGACTTAATTGATGTTATGAATTGTAGTAGAACAAAATGACAGAACAAGATTCGTGTTGCCGACTCCAAATATTTGGGATAAGACATTGATAATGATGAAGATTATGATTTTGTGACCATTGTTGTGGTTGTATACTTCTCCCTATTAGAGGTCTATGGATATGAGAAACTTCTTTCCTCGCCAATACAAGCAATGTTTTTTCTTGTTTACTTAGAATTTAAATAATCATAAATTTCTTTTGTTATTTCCTCTTTGTTA
Source organism: Tetracentron sinense (assembly GCA_015143295.1). Lineage (NCBI taxonomy): Eukaryota > Viridiplantae > Streptophyta > Magnoliopsida > Trochodendrales > Trochodendraceae > Tetracentron > Tetracentron sinense. The sequence continues at coordinate 4,874,175 of CM026569.1, forward strand.
ATTGTTTTAATTAGTATGATGGTGCCAACTATTTGTTATGTGCGCTTCTGCAGGAAGCAGCTAAGATGGTTCAACCCTCTTCAAGAAGAGAAGGATTCTCTAGCATTCCTAATGTTAAATGGGAGGATGTTGGGGGGCTTGATTTGTTGAGGCAGGAATTTGACCGTTATATTGTTAGGCGTATAAAACATCCGGAGGATTATGAGGTAATAATTACCTTTGAATTTTATCAATCAAAACATCGAGGTGTTTAAAGAGATATAAAAGACTTTGGGGTAGATAGTCTCCTTGCTATATCCCTTTTGTTTAAGACCTCTCTCTGTCTCTCTCCCCATCAACTGGCTCCCTTCTTTAGGCAAGGTGTCTTTTGCCATGTGGATGGCTGACATGGCCAACCCAAACTGTCCATTTGATCCATGTCAAGATGCCCTTTTCAAGGTAAGCCTCATACCATAGTTGTCGAGAAGCTACGTACAAGGTGGGAAGCTTGCTTCCCAGGAAGCTTGTTTCCTAGATTCGCTTCCACTCGCTTCCATCAATTCTCATTTAGTGGTCGAGGGGATTAAGTATTTACTATTTAGGAAGTAATGGGATAGACCTGAGTCTAAAGTCTACAACATATATCCTAAGCACGTATCGTTGAAGTGAAACCTAAGACTCTAAGGTACCTACTTCTCCACAAATATCTCATATAAAATAAAATTTAAGGTATGATTGGTCATCCTATTATAATGGGAATGTGGTACCTATATCTATTTCTTGCTTCCCGTTTCCTAAGGATTTTTTGAGTCTTGCTTCCCGCTTCTCGCTTTCGTTTCGCTTCATGATTTGGTAACTATGCCCCATACTGCCATACTTACCATGTATTGGACTTCCCCATTGTAAATTGTAATGGCACCCAAGCCATTGCTTTTTTTTCATTATAAAATTTTCTAATTAAAAGGTCCAAGAAAAGTAGCTCTGTAACCCTTGGGCTGAAACCTTTCACGCGAAGGGGGCGAGAGCTGGTGAAACACTTGACCCATTTGGTACTGACCCCAGTTGCTGCATGTATAGACCCTGATCAAACAGGAATTGAATCTTGTTGTCTCTAAACTAGCCACCGATCTTCTCTCTCTCTCTCTCTCTCTCTCTCATTGCATATACACACCCATATTTGAATGCATGTTCTAATGAATATCCTTTTTACACACCAGAATCTAAAAATAGAGAGAAGGTAAAAATAATTAAACTACTAGATCAACCAGTATGGTCTCTCCGTTTATTATGAATTCCAGTTTCGAACATAGGCTTGTGGTTCCTGCTGCCTTCACCTCAATTTATGCCATCCTTTCTGTCCTTTGCACTTTTGTACTTCCTTTTGTTGGAATGCCTTATGCCATCCTCTAATCCTTGTAAGCATAAAAGGTGGAATCTATTTGGCGGGTAATTCGAGTCTATTTCTGAGTTTGCAAATCTACGTTGCCTCTTCAGGAATTTGGAGTGGATCTAGAGACAGGATTTTTGCTATATGGACCTCCGGGCTGCGGTAAAACACTGATTGCTAAGGCTGTTGCAAATGAGGCAGGAGCCAATTTCATACATATTAAGGTTTGTCCCTGGGATTTTTATCCCTTTTCTTTTCATATTTAATTGATGCTGCCCAGCGTTCTTTGTATTCATTGGGTGTTCTATGTTTCTTAAGTTTAAGGGTTAAAAATATGACCTATTGACTTTCAACAATGCCGTTTACTGTTTAGGGCCCTGAAATTCTAAACAAATATGTTGGAGAAAGTGAATTGGCAGTTCGGACAATTTTTAGTCGTGCAAGGACATGTTCTCCATGCATACTTTTCTTTGACGAGGTATGTGATTTTCACTCATTGACAATTTTTGTTGTTTATTTTTAAATATTATAAGTACACTTAATCATATATCCACCTATAATTGAGAATCCAATAGTATCAGTTCATTGTCAAGTCTTGTGTTTTGAAATTTTGAAGGGGGTAAGAGGTAACACTAACGAATAAAAATGGTTGTAAGATACATTACCTCCAAAAATTAGATACTGGTAACCTATTTTCCATTGTCCTAAATAAGAGAGCATCCACGTGTTCAATTTTGTCACCTGAAATCATCTCCCCCCATTTTCTTTAGCTAGAGATGTTCAAATACAGCAGAGGAACAACAATGGTCACTTTACAGTGAGATCTATTCTACATGCATTTAGAACTAATTCTAGTATCCAATTTCTTTAATGAGCTGTGGAACCCCAATATTTATCGTTTTTCTTTTGGACTGCAACACTAGACAAGATTCTCTCTTGCAACCAATTAAAGCACAAAAGGTGGAGGTTCACAAATCATTGTTTTATCATATATGTGCTTCAAAGTGGAGGAATCAGTTGATGCACTGCCCTTTCACTAATGGTATTTGGAGCTATTTTCTGTCTCGAGGTTGGTGGTTATTTGGACAATTTTCTTGCTCCTTTCAGGACTTCTTATCTTGTCAGTTCTTGGTTAAGCTGGAGATTTTGTAGTGTGGGTCTTTCTCCCAAGGGCAATTGTCTAGTTGATATGGAAGGAAAGGAACTCAAGATTTTTTGATGACGTCGTCTCCCCTACAGAGCAAGTTCGCTCACAAATTCAGAGGCTTCTTATAGCTTGGTGCTCCATTGGGAGGGATTTTGAGGAGTTAGGGGTGCATGCCCTTATTTGATGTTCATGGTCTCGAACCCCTCTTGTGGGGGTGGTTAGACTTTGTCTGGTTTTCTGTTAGCTTATTTTATCTTTGGCCTTTCTCTTGGGTTCACTCTCTTGTGATCCCTTTGTAGTTCACATTCTCCTTTTTTTGCTGATATAATATATATATTTATTCCTAGGTTTACACACATTTCTAGGTTTAAGGGTGCATTCCCTTAAGTGTGCTCAAAATATATTATATTAATGATCCAAAAAAAAAAACTTAGCACCTGCATATTTATAGGTATACACCAACACAACAGACAACACAAACAAAGGTACCTCCTTTTGTAAGTATACAACTATGTATTTCTTATTTATTTTTTCAACATCCGCAAAATAGGTACGGGATTAATAATTAAGCTATCCATCTGAAATTAGAGTTGTCTTTTGGGTATCCTTAACCATTAATTATTAAGTCTGCTAGCTTTTGTCCACCCATAATCTTCACTCTTTGTCATAAGTCGTAGGCTGGAAAGGACTGAGGTAAGCATTGACTAGTTCACTTTATCCTTTAGGGGACTCCTTATGTAATCTCAAAGATGATTGGATGACTTGTAGAGCTTGTTATAGACTAACACCAGGGTTTGGATTAAACAGAACATTCACAATTGATACGTTGATACTTATGCATGTTTACATGCAGATATATATATATATATATATATATATATATATACAATTATAAAAAAGAGTAATATTTTTGTTTAGTATGCTTTAAGTGTTGGGTGCTTATCTTTGAGTGAAAGCTTTTCCGTTTGGCCCATTAAACCGGAAAAAGAGAGAAAATATTTATGTTTAGGCTGTTTATCTTACTGTGTTTTTAGCATTTTGGAGGTGTTTGATTCATTTCTTGTATAGGTGGATGCTTTGACGACGAAACGCGGAAAAGAAGGTGGATGCGTCGTTGAGCGGCTTTTAAACCAGGTTAAAGAACTACGAAGCCAGTCTTTGTATAGACAATTAGACATGCACACGCGCACACACAATAATATATATGTGTGTGTGTGTGTGTAGAGAGAGAGAGAGAGGTTTTAGTGAGTGTCCCCTCTAGAAAGATGACACATGGCAATATTTTTTGGAATTTGACTGTTGAATGTCAAGGTAGATATCCCTTGAGAGATATGTGGACGTTTCTAGACTGTCCGATTAGCCCTTAGTTTGTCTGCATTAATCCCATAGGGTTCACTAGATCCTTCCTAGGCTATAGAAATCCCTGGTTTTTTGACCTTCAATTGGATGGCCTTGAAACCTTTTTCGGTCTTATTTTTTTGCCACGGGTCTCCCAAGGGACCCACCTTAACATCCAACGGTGAGTTGGCAAAACAACATGCCACGTGTCTAGTTTTTTAGGAGAGGGAGGGGGGATTGGATGATATCCTATATAAAGGTTTTATAGACAACTTTGGTCTGAGATTGTATCCATTGCTTATTATTTCAGCTCCTCATAGAGCTAGATGGTGCAGATCAGCGACGAGGTGTTTTTGTCATTGGTGCTACAAACAGGTGCGACTAATTGTGCATTTTCTTAAATTTGCTCTAATGGCAATTACTCTTCTTTCTGTCCAGTTGGTGTCTCATCTCTCACTATAATATATTGGCAGACCCGAGGTGATGGACCCTGCTGTCTTACGGCCGGGCAGGTTTGGGAAACTCCTTTATGTCCCTCTGCCCAGTCCAGATGAGCGTGGGGTGATTTTAAAAGCTCTTGCCAAGAAAAAGCCTATAGATGCCGGTGTGGATTTGATTGCCATTGGGCGGAAGGAAGCTTGTGAAAATCTAAGCGGGGCCGATCTTTCTGCAGTGGTTTGTATATCTTACACAGTGTCTCTTTCATATGATGTTTGAGTTGGAATTGGACCTCATTTTGACCTCTCTTTTTACTCTTTAGAGCTTCAGGATATGGCTTTATCTAACTTAACTGGTCTGCTTTTAATATCCTGGCAGCTGAATGAAGCTGCTATGGCTGCCCTGGAAGAGAAACTGACTTCAGACCAGAGCAGTTTAGAAGTGACACCATGGACCATCAAGGAAACACATTTCGAGCGAGTATTGAAGAAAATCTCTCCATCTGTCTCAGACAAGGTATGGATAATTACCTGATGTAATGGCTCCTTTGTACTTCCCTTAAGTTCACGGACATGGGAGACCCCTAATTGATATTTTTTCCTGCCTTTTCTTTTCCGGGGAAGCAGCAAAAAAGATACTATGAGCTTTTGTCACAGAGCTTCAGTGCAGCATGAGAAGAGCATCGGAACTGAACTCCTGTGGCTGTTGAGTTGATCAAATTTGTATTCCATCAGCTTCATAAATGTTATCTGTTCGCATTTGCAATCTAACCATAACAGGCCTGCCAATCAGAAACAGAAAAGCCACTTTTGGATGTGTCGTGAGTGAGTCATCATTCTTTTTTCTCTTCATTTCATTAAATGTGGTTAATATATCAAGGAAATTCCATGCATTTTGCCCCCATAGGAAACAATTTTGAAGAGAGAAGTTGAGTAGGGGTTCAAATTTTGTAGATAATAGAAAAATGTTCATCCGTTTTGATTGTACATTGCCTTTTGCTGAGAATTTAGTTATTTTGGTTTGGGGAGGTGTGATAAATAGAACACATCATGTAGTGAGTGAGATTTAATTTTAATTTATATGTGGAAGGACTTACTGAAATACTTGTACTCCTAAACAAGAACAAGTCTAAGTGAGACATCAAGGTAGACCATATACGCAGATTGGATGAATCATTAATCACTCACTTGGGGCTGTTGGATCTTCAGAAAACATGAATTGAAGCATGAAAAAGAATAATAGGAATCAAAGAAATGAGATATAGGGAAGAGGATAGTAAGGAACAGTGTATAAAAGACAATGGAGATTCTTCATGCCTGGGGTGCAGGGTTCCTAGCAATGGCGATAGCCAAATTCATCTGCAGAACAAATTAGTTCTGCAAAGAATGGGCAGATTCCACTATATTTACTTAGGAGTCAATGTGACTGCACATGGTTCAAAAGTAATATACTAATGAATTCTCAAGAGGAAAAAAGAAGAAAAAAACAGGTTGAACTCTTGTAGGGGTCAATATATAGCCTCAAATGAATGTCTTCATGTCTATCTGAACAGGTAGGGGTCAATATATGCATAGTCGTGTGGGCACGGATAAGGAGTTAGCACCCACAACCCATCACATTAACAGTCCAATCTAGACTTTTACTGAGCTGTTACCAGATTCCCACTGTCCTCTTTCTATTCATGGGCCTTCATATAATCATTATTCTGGAGTTATCGAATCTTTTATGTACTCATAGTCAGGCTATGGGTACTCCTAAATATACCCCCGAATCCTAACTGTCTATGGCTAATCACCGAGGGTTAGGATTAATGTTGATTTGGCACACTTTTGAAAAAAACACAAGCCAAGCCACACTGAGCTAAGCCGCACATTTTATTCTAATTTTGACCTTAATTATTTCAATTAGTTGAGATCTAATTGAGATTCAAGAGTATGTTTGGGAGTACCCTTAAACTGATTCCTATACACAACCCCCCCGTTTGATTGCCAAGAAAATAGGTAAAAATGAGGAAAATCATTTTTTTTGTGTGAAAAAAAGAACAACTAAAAGTTGCATTAGGGAAACCCAAATGTTCTTCATTTTCTTTGCTTTCAACTATTTTTCTCGGTAACTAAATAGGGGATAAGGGAATTATTATTAGCGAAATGAATGACCACGCGTGACTCCACTAGAAAGAGATGGTCCATTTCTCTCCATTACTAGAATGAAATATCTATCTCTAGAGGTCACCATATTCACCGAGGCTCCAAGCTATCTCCTCACTACATCATTTTGCATTAGAATTTTCTGTTCTTCAAAAGAAGCAATACATTATACATATCACTTGTTTATGATGGAATCCCCAATACGGAACTTTGTAGAAGCCTGTTACAACTTACACATGCATAAATGTATCTTTTACCCTGCGTTATAACCGCATCACTGGGAGATAATTCCGGTTTCATCATTTAACTGCATCTGTATGAGGAGGTTAAAAGCATGCAGCATATCATTTGCGGAATGGTCACAAGGGCTGCAATGTACAGATTGCGCACTCAACCTCCCCAGACCCATCCAAAAAGTGTAGTTTATCATCTTGAAAACAGTAATGGTACATCAAAACAAGACCATCATCAATTTATGTTTGTTGTACAACACAAGAAGGGGAAAAAAGAAAAAAAAAGAGGGAAAAAAATGGAAGGATCTCAAAATTGCCAAGTTGCACCATTATGTCCCCAAACTAGAGTACAAGTCCGAGCCATTTCTTCTGGACCTACGGTAGCACAGCATTCGATCCTACCTGCTAAGCTGTTTTATCATACTCTGCACGACTGTTTCTCCTTGCGCACTCTAAAATAGTTTTATCAGCAGTAATGAAGTACGCGGCAATGGATGCTGTTCACCAGAAAACATAGTGTTGATCAGCTTTCCATGACCTTTTACAATTACTAATGCAAATTTTGCACAATCAGGGAAAAGATACACATGAAGAGGGCAAGTTAAACAACCAAGGATAAGCACATTTAATGTTTCATTTCATCTCCAAACAAGTTTCTAAAGATAAATAAGAAATACGAGGTTCAAAAATGAATTGACAAGAACTCCACGTTGAAGGCTATATCGTATATTCTACTGTTCTTGTGGAGAGTTTTTCTCTTTATTTCTGGTTTCAGCCCCAGCCTGCCATGCCATGAAAAAGAAAAAAGGAAAAAAAAAAAGAAGCTAATACCTTAATTAACTTGAGCCGATCTTTGGCAAGCTTACGTGTTGATATGCCTAGGAATAAACTTTTCGTGCCAAGGGTGAGTGCTAGGTTACTGCATATTACCATGTTCCTTTTTCTTCTCCAAAATAAAAGAACTTCATTTTAAGAGTTCAACTGAGGAAGTGAGAAACTGATTCATCTCTTGGAGTAATAAGCATCGTCTTAAAGGTATTCTTCCAAGTTTTGATAAGAGAAAATTGTAAGAGAATTAAATATCCAAATCCCATCAACAAACAGCAGTTTCTTATCAGGCCACATATGACACCATCGAAGATAGGTTTTCACATATCACAGACCATTTTCAGCTGGTCGTAGCTGGAGTTGCTGAATCACTAAGGAATGAGCATGAAATCAGGCCCTACCTTTTTACTAGGAAATGGTGCAGAACTGAAAATTGCAGTTATGACAACAGGACTCCAATTTTCAAATAGAAGATGCAATGTGAGGTCCTTAAGTTTGTTCTGTAATATTGATGATACTCATTCAAGTATTATGCATTTCATATGGGTGTGGTAAATTCAGTAAGTACGGCTCAAGTCAGAACAAGTGCACAGGGAGAACACAGCCCAAACCTTCACTCTGTTGGAAGAACTTCCACATTCTATTTATTTTTTGAACCTTATTTCTTTTGAGGTGGGTTGGGGGGTAAGCCTTTGCTTCTTCCCTTTCTGAATCCAACCCGAGGATATTAACAGGCCAGTTCAGAACATGCCATAGCTGGGCATATGAAGCAATAATCAGAGCACACAGTTGAATGACCAGTTACTAAACTGATAAGAGCAGATACTACACACTGCTGCCTATTAAATGGATGCCAGCACACAATTAAATTATCAATTGACTCTTATTCGGGCTGTCATATAAAATGAAAATATAAAAACATTAAATTTTGCACAATGCGAATAGAAAGGACATCAAGAAAAGGTAAGATTAGAAGGATAATCATGTCTCAGGGAGTTGATATTAGTACTTCCTTTAGATGTAAAAACTCCACTAGATGGAAGAGATGGCGCAATAATTCAAGATATAAATCAACATTGTTGATATTCACCACTTTGAACAATCACAAGTCCCAGGGAACAACATCACCTACTTCTAGACATAACCACATGATCATACTCTAGTTATTTAATAGTTTATGCGGAACCCACAAGCTTATAAATTGAACCACAGTAGATATAGAACTTTAAACAAATGAATTTTAAGTTCTGAATAACAAACTAATAACTATCCAAATTTCTCAATGTAAGCAGGCAGCCATTTGTGGAGTGATTAGTGCATTGTAGCAAACAACCTACTAGGGAATTATGGGGTTGGGGGTGATTCTAAGTTAAACCTGATCAACCCTAAAAGATCACAGGAAAACTCCAAGCATAGAATATATGAATTCGTAGAGAGAAACACACAACTGAGTACACACTATATGCCAAACAAGAAGAAACAATATGTAATTCAGTAATCAAAAATTGCATGCTTGGCGTTTATAAATAGCACACGAATCAGAAAACAAGATTTTGATGCCACATCAGAACAACAGAAGATCTATAACATCCGCTGAATGGTGGCTAAACTTGTAGACCTCATGAAATTAGTAGGTTAAGGAGGGATATAGGTCCAATTAGCTTGTAAATTTCCATCTTGGTGGATCAACATCAAACTAGAACAATTATCCAAATTGGCTATCCAGCACTGGAAGAAACCATCTCTGATGTCGAACTCCAATCAACAAGTTTGAAATAGGGTGCAACATCTTCCCAATTCATAATGTCATCATAAAGATGAGAACATGCCTACTTCTCGAAAAGGTAAGATGAGAACATGCATAGCACAAACTATGTTCAAAACATGGAATAAGATGTTTGAAGATTGCTAAACAGTGCAACACCGTTTTACATTCAGACAATACCTGCGGATATGATGAGCGCCTGTGCAGTATAATTGAGGTTCTTCTTTGCCCAAGGAATCACACGAACAGCGATCAACTGAAAGAATATAACAGGAAAAACACATGAGATAAAAGGATAGGGGGGGAGGGAGGTGTTATAGTTCATGTTTGCATGTCATGGCTTTTACCTTTCCAAGCCTGGGGGGAAAAGGCAGAAAACATGTCTCACTCACCTGGGTAAGGCAGACACCGATACCATTCAAATGATAATTTCTAAACTTGTGTGTCCACGTTCACTACTCACGGTTCAACAGAAAAAATAATATATGGGTGCTTGTCTTTCCATGCCTAGTTGAGGAATGAGGATAGCATACCCATTACCCATGTGGCCAAACAAAACCTTAGTGGCTAGTGCATAATCAAATCTTTATCCCAGACAAGAAAGACAAAAAAATATCTACTAGGATAAAAAATAATAAGGGGAGGCCACATTCATTAAGTAATTTAATACATTAGTGGGTGCCAAAACCAGACATCTCATGATCTACAGTCTTTGAAATTTGAACCATGATAACTTAAGCAACCAAAGGTCTCTACTAAGTTTAAAAACATTGAAGCCCACTTTCTTCGAGTAGTTTAGTGCTCTAGTGGGTTCGACTTGAAGTTTTGAACCACGATAAATTAAGCAACCAAAGAGGTTCAAAGACAGCCACATTGCGGAAATTCACTACAGTAAAACTCAAGACAAGTAGATAAAGTGGCTCCCGAGCTACCAAACTAAACCTCTAGTGTATATAAAGGCAATGCACTTATGTATGCATCTGTATAAAAAGTAGTCTAGATTCCTGAAGTGAAGTGTAGTCGAATTATCCCTTCAACAATATGACTCAATAAAATTTCTAATGATGTAAGAAACAATTGAAATGAAAGAGAAGCAATGATATGTCCTCAACATTGATTCCTCACCCAGTCCCATCTGATCATGAATTAACAAGTTCAAGTCCAAAATTAAGTAAAACCACTGCTAAACCAATAAGGAGTAAGAACTCTACAACAAAAGTTCTGCATAAGAGTTGCAGAAAAATGAGAAGAAGATCACATACCGTCGGCACTGCACTAGAAACGCATGCAATCGAAGCTGCCTTGACCCCTGCACGAACCCCTTCTGCAAATTATGGAAATTACAAGCGATATCAGATTATGAATTTCATAATATTACAGTAACTTATTAAATTAATTGAAGATAAATTAAAAAGGTAAAGAAGGGCAGTTCTTCTGACCCAGAAAAATCAGGTCCATCTGTTGAATCCCATGCCCCGATATCAACTAATCAAACTGGTCTAAAAAATTAAATAAAACCAACAAAACATATACCATTGGAAGGAGAACAGCAACAAGGTTCAGAATCTAATTTAGGGAAATTCTTTGTTTCGACATTTTTAATTAAAATATAACTAAAAATCAACCCAGATCAAGAGAAAATCAAATGGGTCTTGTTGATTTGATTGCATTTGGGTCGTATTTAAAAATATTAAGATTAAATCAATTAAAATTAGGAGAAAAATCCAACTGGGGTTCTATATTTAATTACATTAGTAATGTAATCAGAACAATAAAATTAAATCAGATTACGATCAAAGAAAAAAATTGGATTTTGATTGTTTGATCCCATTTGGGTCATATTGGATCGATTAAATTTAAGAAAAAATCAACTGGGTTAGATAATTTGATAAAAATTTGAGCACGTAATGGAAATAATAAATCAAAATCAATAAAAATATGAAGTGGGGAGGGATGTAACTATCACCTTGAGTACAGCGTTTTGAATTCAGAATTTTCTGTTCTTCAGAAGGAGAAGCAATCAAAAGCGATTTCCTTTTGCTTATCCAAGCGTCTCTCATTTCTGATGAAATTCCCATTCCTTCTCTTGAGTATGATTCTGAAGAAAAAATTTAAAATAATATATGAGACTTGAAGATCCTTGCTTCTTATGTACAAGGGAGGTCTCAGAAGAGAGTCGTGTTCTGACTTCTGATGTCAGTCCGGATTTCCTCATGTGAACGTTTGAGAGAATCTCTCGTATATTCTAAAAATGCAACACGTGCTAGGGTTCTCATGCATTTTCTACTCTCAGCAAACCAACAGTGTATTTGCCTTTGTTTTTAATTTTTAAGAAGAACAATCTCTTCGTGCTCTTGGATTTTTTTGTTTTTTTTCTAGTGTTTCATCTTTGTTTTTTTTTTTAAAAAAAATATATTCTTAGATCTTCTCTTCTCACCATAATGATCTCTTCATGCTATCTAATCATTCTTTAAATTTCTGGGGACTTTTTTAAAAGAAGAAAACGGTCTCTTCTTTTCTTGGCCTTGTTTTAATTTTTTGGGGGTTTTTTTTCTAAGAAGAAATGATCTATTCGTGTTATTTTTATTTTTTGATTTGTTCTTCTTAAAGAAAAAACAATCTCTTCATGTTATAGTTAATCGTAATTTTTTCATCATCTCATTTATTGATTGTGATTTATTTTTTATTTATTTTTTTGGGAGGGTGGGGGGGGGGGGGGGAGAGGATTTTCTTTTAGAAGAAAAAACGGTATGGTGGATCATGTTTTTCCATCATCTCATATGCTGTTATTTTAATTTTTTTTAACGGTTGATCTTTATTTTTTCTAAACAAATTCACGATTGATCGTGATTTTCCCCCAAATTTATGATTTGATCCGATCGCGATAATTATAGATTGATCGTGAGTTTTTGTAAATGATCGTGAATATTATGAATCTTATCATCCTTAACCTCTCGATTTCGAATCTTTCAACAAGGAGGATTCCTACATTGATCCTCTATTTAAAATAAAAAATAAAACTTCTATTAGATGATAAAATAACATGAAAATATGAGAGAATAAATGACATAAAGAAATTAGAGAGAGAGTGAGAGAATAAACCCTAACTTTAATCATATAGAAAAATTGAGAGGAGGGAAGAGAGTTTCGTGACATCTTTCACGGCTTTAAAACTCTTCTTTAAAGAGAGAAGAGAGTTACAACGAGGAAAGAAGAGAATTAGGTTAGAGTGAGGAAAAAACTATTGAGTTTCTTTAAACCTCTTATTTTGACATAAGGGCAAAAATGTCTTAAAAAGATGTTTGGTTTTTATAAAAGTAAAAAATTGAAAAAGTGGTGTTTTTTGGCCATTTGGGCCTCTCCCAAAGAACCCTGGGTATATGGAGATGAGATTAGAACCAATTGCAATTGAATTCAAGAGAATTCAATTGCATGTGTGGCACATGTTGATTGGAAGATAAAAAAATTTCAAAATTTGAATTTTGTAACTGTTTTTTAAATCTCAACCATTTCATATGTACCACATATGCAATTATATTTTCTTGAATCCACAATTGGTTATGATCCTATCTCGGGTGTAAAAAATCCATAATTCTTTTTCCATGTCAATGGTTAAGCAGTAATCTAATCGGGCAATGATTAACACACTCCGCATTAGAATAGGTAGTCTAATGTCATGACCACGTGCCCCTTTTAACATTCTTTTAACTATGATTAAGCTTAAGAAATTAAAGTAAATATTTTGATTTTTAAAAATCAAGCTTAGATTGCTTAATTATAGGAGTGAGTGCATCTTTAATTACAGTTGATGTGTGAGGCATTGACCAATGAAGACTGTACATCAGAATAGGTAGTCTACTACGGCACTAAGTTAAATATTTCCCTAATCTAATTAGTTAAGTATTTCCCTAATCTAATCCGAATTAGTACAAGGAGTTAAGAGTAATGGTAGCGTAGACGCATACCTCCAAACTTTTGATGTGATAGAAACACGTGTCATTACTTTTTTTTTTTTAATGCAACAAAGATGAGAGACAGAGGGGTTAGATGTTTTTTTTCTTCTGTTATCTTACCGTTAAAGATGGCGTGTAGTGAATCTATGCCTAAGCGACAGACAGACATGCACAGCTCCGGAATCGAGAGCCTTTCACTAAACCCAATTTCACAAACGCTTTGAAATCCGCTTCCAACGCTGACAATTATAATAACCATTGTCCGTACGAGTTTGATCTCTCTCCTTCTTTCTCTCTCTCTCTCTAGCTCCGAGGGAGGGAAAATCTCGAGGCAAAGCCAGAAAACGAACGTTACAGTTACAGACAGTGACTAGAAGAGAGAGTAAAGTAAAGAGGAAAGAAAAAGGAAATCCCTTTGAAGGGTTTAAGAAGAAGAAGAAGAAGGTAAAAGAAAAGTGGAGCTGCCATGGCTAGAGGATTTGAGCTCATCTCTGCTATTTCTCCATTGATACTACTTCTATCCTACTTCCCAGGTCTGTCCCACATTTCAGATTCTTCATCTATCTCTCTCTCTCTATTCTTTTTTGCGTTTTAATCTCCATTTCTTAAATGGGGTTCGAGCTTCTGTAGCTATGTTCTATTATGGTATACAGAAGTTTCTAATCCTGCATTTGATCTCTAGTTCTGATATTCATCTCCGATTTTAAAGATTTTATTTTTATTTTTTTGTAGATTATCAACTCTCAGTGCCTTTCTTAAGCTATTTTTGTATTGTTCTTCCCATTTCCGTATTCATTGTGTCTGAAATCTGTATTTTTTGGGTGTAATTTCTGGCCGTTTGCATTTTTCCCAATGGCCCTTTTAGTGGTTTTGGTAATGGTAATAGCTTTGGATGCTAAAGATGTTTTGAAATTTAGTAGCTTTTGCACTTTATTCCTTTATAACTGCTTACCAAGTAGAAGTTACTATAAATCATACTTAGTTTGGCCACTGTTATGAGTACATTTACACACTTCTTACTTCTGCTCTGGAGTCTGGAGATGATTCATCATTGTAGATTACAGACTAAGTATTTAATGGATAGTCTTTGAAGATGTTGGACATAGATAATGCATTTATTGGATTGGGACTGCTTGGTTGGTTGAATGGCTGAGATGCATTTCCTCATTGTAAGAGGGCCACAAAAAACCCCTAAATCGAATTCTATTATGCACCCATGAGACAGGATGTTATATAATCTGGGATAACACATCTTTTGCACAACACACTGCAATGTACCTCCCTGGATGATTCAAGAATGACCCAGTCTAGGATATAGTGATATGGTGCGACTCATGAACGATACAGATGAGAAATTTTATTGGGGTGTTAAAAATGGAGTTAGAGATCAAATGTAGCCCAAATTCTTATATGATTATGAAACTTTTCTGGTGATATGATAAACTTGTCTACTTTGTATCTCATTTCATACATCAACTAACCATAGACAAAACAAGAAAGTAAATGATCATTGACTTTGTTTGGTATAATTGACGAAATTGGGGATTCAGGTAACTCTAAACACCACTTGCCTCTTCAGAAAGACTGTTGGAGGGTTCTTGTTTCTTTGAAATGATCATCCAATTTAAAGATTGATTTGCTTGTGTAGAAGGAAATCTTTTGGTTGGCTTCGGATTACCTCTGGTGGATGCCCAAGATGGCAAGATGGGATCTCGGGCATCCATACACTCGTTGACGCGTGGAAGGTCGTTGAGAACTTGAGCGGGAATTGAAATCTCATGGCGGAAACTGTTTCTCTGTGAATATTTGTTTTGAATTTCGTAATATTTTATTACTAAAATAAGCATTGGGCAAATAATAGTGTACTCAAAAGTCAGAACTCAAATCAAGAAACTTTACTCTTACTCTTCTTCTCCTCAGAAGAAGATACTCATCAGGCCTTCTTCTTCATTGATGCTCACAACCATCGAATGTCTCTGTAACTCATCTCAAGATTTGAGATTTTTCCGGCGAGACTGAACTTCGACGAGACTGAACTCTGGCAAGACTGAACTCTGACGAGTCGTTTGCGATTTTTTGAAATCGATCAAAGGTAACCTCCATCATTGCATGATACCTCCAACAGTTCCATTCTGTTTCTCTTTTAATTCTATACAACATTAAAATAAATTATATTATGAAGAATGATAGTTCAGCCTAGTGTAGTGCTGTATGTTCATGAATCTCCATCATTTGAAGAAGCCTCTTTCTTCTTTACTAAGTCAGAATCTTGATCGCCTCACCATCTTATAAAAGAACTAACACTTCAATAGTTTGTGAAGGCGTTAAGTTATTGATCGCCTCTTGTATATTTATCATGAGTGAGATAAAGGTAATTGAATTACAATAGGAAACGTAACTGAAAGACCAATCCTTAAGCAATTGGAGTTGGTTTACAAGTACAATGCAAACTCTTAAGAGGTAGGGGTTATTTGATAAGGTTTATCGTTCAGATGTAGAGACGTGTGCAGCACCATAAGCACAAGATGTAGAGAAGTGAGCAGACTCTGTTTCTAACAAATTAGACATTAGGGTTTTTTACATTAGGAGATAGGAATTCACCCCTATGGAGCTATCACCCTATGATGGAGGTTACCTTTGATCGACTTCAGAAAAAAGAAAAAAAAACTCAAACAGCTCGTCGGAGTTTTGTCTTGCTGAAGTTAAATTTCGATGGCAAAAATCTTCAATCTTGAGATGGGTTACAGAGACATTCGATGGTTGTGAGCATCAACAAAGAAGAAGGCCTGATGAGTATCTTCTTACGAGGAGAAGAAGAGTAAGAGTAAAATTTCTTGATTAAAGTTCTGACTTTTTACTACACTCTCTGTCCAATGCTCATTTTAGTAATAAAATACTACAAAATTCAAAAAAAAATCTCCATTAACGGAGAAACAGTTTCCGTCGCGAGATTTCAATTCCTGCTCAATGGCCTTCCGTCAACGAGTGTATGGATGCCTGAGGTCCCATCTCGAGCATCCACCAGAGGTAATCCGATGCCCTAGAGAAAAGGATTGGTAGCTTTCAGTCAGAGGATTGATAATGACATGACGCTGCATTTGTAAACATGAGACGTGGAAGATGTTGAGCTTGCGTTCTATACATCCAGAAAGATTTATGAAGTACTTAGAATGAAAAACATGGTGTTTGACTCATGCCTTTCTGAAAATTGACCACTACATTGATTGAGAACCCAATAATGTTGTGGATGTAGTCCCACCGTGATCGTGGTATGTCAATGGTTCTTGAGGGTTTAAACCTTGATGCATAGTTGCCGGGAAGCTATGTACAAGGTGGGAAGCTCGCTTCCCAGGAATCTCGTTTCCTAGATTCGCTTCCACTCGCTTCCATCAATTCTCATTTAGTGGTCAACGGCGTTAAGTATTTACTATTTAGGAAGTAATGAGATAGACCTGAGTCTAAAGCCTACGACATATATCCTAAGCAAGTATCATTGAATTGAAACCTAAGACTCTAAGGCACCTACTTCTCCACAAATATCTCATATAAATAAAATTTAAAGTATGATTAGTCATCCTATTATAATGGGAATGAGGCACCAATATCTATTTCTCGCTTCCCGTTTCCTAAGGATTTTTTGAGTCCCGCTTCCCGCATCTCGCTTTCGCTTCGCTTCTTGCTTTCGCTTCACGACTTGGTAACTATGCTTTGATGTGTTTGAATTTTCCAATTGCAATGGTTATTGAGTATATTTCGATTGAAAAAAAGACAAACCTAGCTTCAATTAGGTGATTTCACATCAAATTGCAGGATCTAGTTTGATTCATGCATAGACACAAATAATTCAGGTTGAATTGACTAGAAATGTTGTGAAGTAGGGTCTAAGAGATCTTCAAAATCTTCCAGCATTATGTTTTAAAGATGTAATTGAGGTAATGGATTGTATGATCCTAAATACTCTATTGTTTGTATAAAGAAAGGGGGGGGGGGGGTCATTTGAGCCAAGTTTCTTTGGTCGTACAGGACACAAAAAACATGAATAGAAAAGGAGAAAGGAGTGAGAAACTCACTCCCGAGAGTGTGAGACATCCTGCGTCCTGATTTTTGGGGAGGTTGGAACGAGTAACGACCCTCCTTATTTGTTTAACGAAGCAAAGGAATCACTTCTTCTTTATTCCCCTAAAATCCGTACATCTGCACTATAGAAGAGATTTCCTAAAAAAAGACTTGATCATATCTAATTCTAATCAAATTACTAAACAACTAATATAACCAAATCCAACCAAATCTTCAACTACTTACAAGCTACAATTAAGAGAATGCAATCAAATCTGATTAACTCTATAGTTTTCCAGTTATGTATCTGAAGTAGATAATGCTTCATTACCTTATTATCATACCTCCCCTATGTTAGGACTTAGGTATGTAACACTTGTTCTTACTCAAGTTTTATAGACTTGGTGTGTTGGTTTGTGTTGTAATCCATCTAGTCACACACGCATATTCTCTGTTGCCTTGTATGTTAGGTAAGAAAAGTGAGCAATACCTTATATTATTGTATAGGGGTTCTTTTTGATGTTGCTACTAAAAAAAGGGATTTCTCTTTGGTTTTAGTTGCAAAGATGAATTTGTTCTTTTATCTTTCCCACTTTCCCCATTACCCGCATTCATTATGTTTAAGGTTTCACTGTCCTAAGTTGTTCTTCAATTGTTATAATTGCCTTGACAATTTTGATTCAACAATTGGAAACTTGTCAATTTTGGTAACAGAACTCTGCAGGGGAAGCACGATCGGAGTCTGTTACGGAAGAAATGCTGATGACCTTCCCACACCTGATAAAGTAGCCCAACTGGTTCAACTTCACAAGATCAAATACCTAAGGATCTATGACTCTAATATTCAAGTTCTCAAGGCCTTTGCGAACACTGGAGTGGAACTCATGATTGGGATTCCAAATTTAGACTTGCTGCCATTCTCCCAGTTTCAATCCAATGCAGATACCTGGCTAAAGAACAGTATCCTCCCCTACTACCCAGCCACAAAAATCACGTACATAACTGTTGGCGCTGAAGTCACCGAAAGTCCCACCAACATCTCTGCCCTTGTTGTACCTGCCATGCAAAATGTCCACACAGCCCTTAGAAAAGCTGGTCTGCAGAAGAAGATCAAAGTCTCCACTACCCATTCTCTTGGGATCTTATCTCGATCATTCCCGCCATCTGCTGGTGCTTTTAACAGCAGCCATGCATTTTTTCTGAAACCAATGTTGGAATTTCTTGCAGATAACCAGTCTCCTTTAATGGTTGATATATATCCATATTATGCTTATAGAGACTCATCTACCAATGTTTCTCTTGATTATGCTCTATTTGAGTCATCCTCAGAAGTTATTGATCCAAACACTGGTTTGCTTTACACAAACTTGTTCGATGCTCAGATTGATGCAATTTATTTTGCACTGATGGCGCTGAATTTCAGAACAATTAAAATTATGGTCACTGAGACGGGGTGGCCCTCCAAAGGATCGGCTAAAGAGACTGCTGCAACTCCTGATAATGCCCAGACCTATAACACCAATCTGATTCGCCATGTCATAAATGACACTGGGACTCCGGCAAAGCCTGGAGAGGAGCTTGACATTTACATATTTTCATTGTTCAACGAGAACAGGAAACCCGGGTTGGGATCTGAGAGGAACTGGGGGTTATTTTATCCTGACCAGACAAGTGTTTATAACCTGGATATGACAGGAAGTGGGGCTGTGGACATTACTACCAATGCAAACATTACGAGCTCTAATGGAACTTGGTGTATTGCTTCATCTACTGCTTCTGAATTAGACTTGCAAAGTGCTTTAGATTGGGCTTGTGGATCTGGGAATGTGGACTGTTCTGCTATTCAGCCTAGTCAGGCTTGTTATCAGCCAGATACTCTACCTTCTCATGCATCATATGCATTCAACAGTTATTACCAGCAAAATGGAGCTACTGATGTTGCTTGCAGCTTTGGAGGCACAGGGGTGAAAACTAATAAGAACCCAAGTAAGTATATCCAAGTTTTAAGTTTTCAATTATAAATATTATTTTGGTAAATGATCTCCTCAAATAGCTAAAGAAAGTCACACACCATAACTGATCGTGTATTGATGAGCATTCCTCAATAAGCGGATGCTGAAAAATACTGCTTTTGTCAAAGTGGGTGGGGTCCACGTGAGCCAAAAGTTACCCGACTTCCAAATCTCTTCTTTTGAGTCATTTCAGGAGATAATTCCCCTATTATGTATTTTCCCATACACAAATAATCACCCTAACTCCATTGATCTAGTGGGCATTCGGGCATATTCTCATGCATTTACTGTGAGAACATGGATGCAAATATTTTATTAGACCTAGCCATCTGGTGGATGTGTGCAAGGGATTTGACTATCCAATTGATGCGCCAGGAGGTCTCCTAGTACAAAACCTAGCCTATTTGGATGACAAAAACTACAACATAGTGAGCCCATATATATATATATATATATTCCTACACCAACTAACCACTATTTCTGCACTGCTGCCTCTCTACAATTGTTTTGGTGTCTAAAGCTTAAAATTGTAACCCTATTTGTTACACATGGCCACCTCTAACCACCTTTTGTACAAAGAAGGAAAATCGATCTAATGTTTGACCTGTTTGGTCATTGTGCCCATCAACCAATGCTACATACTTACATTAGGCTTTTTGATGTTTGAGGAAATCTTTGAATTATCTAAAAAAATATTAAATTAAGGAGTACTGCGAGGAGGGCATCTTGCCCCCCCTTTTTTCTTGTCACATGTCCCCTTTTTAACTCCCTTTAACTGTTGTTAAGATTCACTAACCCTTATGGTTCATATCTTAACATTGTTTTTTAGAAGAAAAAAAACCATGCTTAAAATATTAACTATAGAAACTGAATATTATTGATAAACTTGAATGGTTTACAAGGACCCAAAGAGGGTTTAAATGGATAATTCAAAATATTCCTATTATAGAAGGAAACCTCAATCAAATCAAATCAAATCTAATCTAATATTGCCTAGTCTAATTAATTCAAATTCAAATTATCTTGTGATGGTGTACCTCATCACACTTTATTATCCTACTTTATTCTCTATTGCCCTCTTGCAATTGCATGGTCTTTTGGAGAAGAGGCATGCAATAGGTATAAATGCGAGCCCTTGATCTTCCTTAATTTTTGAGAATTGTTGATGAATTAGCTAAAATATCCAACTGTGCTTGGTGGTCACTACCAGTCTGTAAAGTCCATCTCTGTCGCATCTCACTCATTTTTATGAGTCTGTCGAAGCCGGTAGTACTCTACATCAGGCTGTTATGATCTTCTCCCAAAAGTATGACCCACGATTTGAAGAAAAACTCTCATTGGAGAGGTCTTCAATAAATGAAAAAAAATAAAAATCGTGAGGCATGAGTATGAGAAACGGGGGTTGCAGAGGTATGGAGTGGGATGATAGAGTTTTTATTTAAAAAATAAATAAAAGTTTCACACCCGGCGGCCGGAAAGAGGGGGTCACCAAAGGATCGACAACTCTAATACCGTAAAGAAACTTAATATTATTGATAGACTTGAATGATTTACTAGGACCCAAAGAGGGTTTAAATAGATAGTTCAATATTCCTAATATAGAAAGAAACCTTGATCAAATCTAATCTAATTAATTCAAATTCAAATTACCTTGTGATAGACTTGAATTAAATAGATAATTCAATTCAATATTCCTAATATAGAAGGAAACCTCGATCAAATCAAATCTAATTAATTTAAATTCAAATTACCTTGTGATGAGATATGGTGCATCTCATCACACTTTCTTATCCTTCTCTATTCTCTGTCACTAACCACAATTAAAAGGGACACTTGACGAGAAAAAAAGGGGGTGAGATGCTGCTCCTCTGGCACCCCGCGAGAAGCAGACTATTGCTGATCTTAAATTAAAACCACGTGGAGAGAGGTTTCCACAATTTTCACTTGTAAAACATCATGGGCACAGTATTTCACTTATAGTTGATGTACATAGGAATCCTTTTCTCGTGTAGGACTTACTAAACTAATTTATTCGCATTTATGTGTGCAGGCTATGATAAATGCCTCTATATGACATTTGGGTATGTCTTTGATATGAAAAAACCTTACTTTTTTTTTGTCCTTTCCAATGTTCCTTACTGCTATAATATGTGCTTTGTTGATCATTTTGAATTTTTACACAGGAGTAACACGACTACTGCAAATAATGTGACGTCTCTCCCTTCAACCTCATCCTCCATAATTTACGGTATTTCTGCATGGATTACCCAGTTCACGTATGGTTTTCCTCTCATTCTTCTGATTCTTGGCATTGCATAAAGACGAGCTATTTTGGAAGCTTGGTGAGGAGTTTTTGCATAGAGGGAAGAGACCTTGGGGTTTTCCTCTACTTAAATTGCATTACAAAGCATGTCTCTGTTGTATTGTAGAGCGATCTGCATCTCATTTTGTATTGGTAAATTAATACTAAGTAAAGCATCAAGCATGGCATGTATAGAACCTTCTCATCAAGGAAATGGAATGATCATTTGTAGATGTGTACCTGTACCATTACTTGCAGCATGCTGTGGAAATCTATAATACATTGCATTTGTATTGTCAACTATCAAAACTTTACACTGCTGTGACTATTCTAGCATCCAAATGCTTCACCTCCAATATCCACAGATGTAAGTAATGCAACTTTATCCGCCATTTTTTTTTCTCTTGAAGACTTTAACCAAGTCTTGTTGCAGGGTGGAGTCATTAGGTAATTGATCCTGAGTTTCAAATTTAAGCGGATGCAACCAGGACCGACCCCAACTGAAATGCATCTGCACCAACGATCTATATGAAACCATGGCTAGTGGTGGCATGCTGCATGGACCATGGATGATCTTATGTTGAATGAGCAATCAAACAGAGTGCATGTGAAAGGTTTAGAGCTGAATAACTAGAGTGGAGCGAGAAAGGTTTAGAGCTGAGTAACTAGAGTGGAGTGAGAGCGTCTGTTTTAGATATAGCAAGTATCGGGAGTGTGGAGAGAGAGTGGGAGCACAAGGGAATTGCACGGTTTTGGTGACTAAGGTTGGGAGTACCCAGCACAAATGAAGGGGGGTTTCCTCTCCAAGTTGAAAGGGGACCTTTATGGTAGTAGTCCTGATTTGTTTTCTTCATTGAGGCACCATGTTTATTGGAATATATATGGTACTGCAAGTCTGCAACCAAGGGGAGCACCATAAACAGGAGCAGCATTTTTCCCCCGTATCGCAAATATGGTTAGGCCGCAACCCCAACCCCAACCCCGGTTAGCTGTGTCAGTATTTGTTCATGGGTTAGTTGGTTAGAGATCTTTGGAAGCTGAGAAAAATGGCGGACATATCAATCGATATACCACAACTCATGAGAATGGATCTTTAGACTACTCACACGAGAGAATACACACACTGGCACAAGCAGGCAGATGTAACAGGAGCAGTAATTACAAGTTAGGGTAGTGCAAATTCAATTCGAAGAGTGCTAGACCCGAAGCAAATTTCAAATTTTTTCAGAACTCAGTGGGTGCAACACCTATCCTTGCTATACCTTCAACAAGTTAAAAAGTTTATTTTTTCAAAGGAAGAAAAGGTTGGAAAGATTGCGTCTAGGGCTAGCATTTCTCAATTCACAATCATCCAAGCCATTGTAGAGGAATGCTGCCTTCTAAAGGGAATTCAGTGACTTCAGTCCCCTATTTGATTGACCATTAACCAAGGAGATCTTTTAAGTGATACCCGTAATGTAATTACAATGTATGGTTAGATCAATCTTATGAAATTACATAAACAACAAGTGATTGAGGTTGTCTTTACCAAAGTTACTGGGTTCAAATTCGGGTTCGCGGTTTGCCACTCTAGAGTGAACTTGATTTGCTAGGGGTAGGATGAGATAATTGGTTTCTCAGTTCGCTTAGGTTTTTTTAGTTTGGTTTGCTATTAAGCATGTAAAACAAATATATATTTTAAGCATGTAAATAATATATTACAAATACTTATTTTTTTAAAAAAAAACATTAAAAAATGTCTATCGGCGGTTCTTGATCTCAAAAATATAAATTTGACAAACCCAAAAGAAAATATCAGTGTATTCGAATAAAAAATTCGACAAACCAATACCGCTGTATGGTTCGCTCAATTTTATGAACCAATCCAAACCGGTTCACTCAATTTTATGAACCAGTCCAAACCAAACTAGTTCGGGCTCGCTCTAGTTCGTGGTTTGCTCTAGCATACAGCGAACTTGGTAACCCTGGTCTTTACAGTAAGAGAAGGCTGCCTCATTTATTGATACTAGTTGGACAGCCATTCGTGTGCAAGCTTATTTCTTTAACAATTATTATCACAAATTGCAAATGTTTAATAGGGAGGCGGTGGAAAATGTAATTAGCAAGGGTAATTTTAGGAAGAAAAAGGATTAATAGGAGCATTGCAGGAAATTGAAAAATTACAGAAACGTTTAGTTTAGTAATACTGAGGCAGTTGAAACAGATTAATAGGGATATTTTGAGAAATAAAATGTAATTAACGGGACTTTTTATTTTTTTTATTTTTTTATGAGATATCATTTACCTACATTAGTAGAGTCAGCCGGTCAGAAGTTAGCTTGGGCAGTGAAGCTCTTGCAACTCATACCAGGGTGGGAATAGATCCCTAGACCTCCCTCCATGGAAGGCCTCCACACCCCTACCACTCACGCAAGAGCTTGAAAACTCAAAACTTGTACAATCATCCTCTATTTTATATAATATAGTATAGATGGGGGTTCACAAATCAGTGTCCCCAATTAATACATTGCAACTCTGAGGCACCAAATGTTAGGTACCAAATACGTCTATTTTATTTAATTAAAAGGTACCTAACACCAAATGAGAATAAGGGACAAAAATCAATCTTAACACATTAACTAGAAGAAACCCAAAACTCCCTAGTAAATTAATTCATAGATGGATAGGTATCTCACTCACTTGAAGATCATCATATTCCCTTTCCACAGGGAGAATACATGGACATATAATTAAAATGGGGAAGATATCAGATCTCTCACTTTCCAAGAACCAAACACCTTTTGCTACCACACAGAGTTCCCCTAGATCTCAAATTTCGTGATATATATATATATATATATATTTCACTGCAATTATTCCGACGGCAGGTAAATAGATGAAAGCTTGGTGAAGAACCCTAAAAGGATCACGGAAAGAACAAGTTGTACGGAGGCGACTAAAGACCCTGCTCGATGAGATAATCGCCAAGCGTCTCGACAATCATGTTGCACTGGCCAGGAGTCAGTGGCTCATCATATAAGCCGATGATCAAGGCCAGACTGGTCTTCTTAACAGTAACACCACCAGAACCCTGAAATCAAAGTTGGTTAAAATTAACAGGAAACCATTGAACAAAAGACCAAGACCTTTCATGTGGTAGGTAAATCTGATGCATCATAATGTATCTATAATCTATCAGTTCTTTTAAAAGAAAAGAAAAATAGTCATCCCAAAAATCAGTTTATTATATTTTTCATAGGCTTTGATTCCTAACCTAGCTCTTAACACAATGGCTGCAAGGAAAGTAAGGTACTCATCATCATATTACCGACTATAACCCATAAATGGACATGTACAGGGGAATATATTCTAATTACTTTTAAGGGAGTAAAGAGGCTACACGAAGCTCACTAAGCAGCAGAACAAATCTGAAACAAAAATGAAAAATCTTCTAAATCAGAAAGAACAACACAATCCTTAACAAGTTTTCTTTGGTAGTTAATTCCGAAAAGTTATTTAGTTCTGCTAATCTGACCCATTTTATTTATTTTCTTGTTGCAGCTTACTTTCAAAACCAGATAATAATATGCTCCAGATGGCAATTGTTATGGCTCCTGGAAACTAGGCTCAAATGTCACTATTTTTCTAAATATGTACAGGTTTTGACCAAAGAAGAAAAATGTTCATAAATGATTCTTTCCATCCAATCCATTCATTCAATAAGTACATCTCAAATCCCTATTATGTAGTATATCAATTGGACTATCAGATTACAAATATCTGTGCCTCTGTGGTGTCTATCAAGTGTAGAACAAGTCCTGATAAGTGGGACGTTAAGTTAATAGTACGTACTTACAATTACAGGTATGATAAACAATGTGAAGTTTTAAATGCAAAATACCGATCTGAGTTCATCCTTGAATCTTAAAATGCTACTTTAATAATTTTGGTCACGTTAAGCTAGATCCTTACAGATTTGCTAGATAATGAAATGACCATTAGATTTGCGACATTTGCCACCCAACTCTTAGATCAAGGCAACATCTAATCAAATGGGCTGTTTAGAGTCTGCGCAACATATGGACAAGCTAAAACTTAGAATAGATGAGGGCCTAACCATCCAATTAAGAGGTGATCCTGGACCATGCAACTAACCTAGGATGACATGGTTGTGAGATCAGAAAGTTAATTGCAATAATAATAATAATCAAAACTATCTAGGTTCAACAGTTATGTAGAGAAATTCAAAGGGAATTACTACTGAGTCGGTCTATGGGTACTCCCAAATATACTCCCTAATCCTAACCGTTTATAACCAACCACTAAGAACTAGGATTTGAGTTGTGGCTTATTTTGTATTTTCTAATGCCACATCAGCTCTAATCCTAACCGTTTAATAACTGAGATAAATGGTTAAGATTTGGGAGTATGAAATTTTCAGTCTGATTTGGGTAATAGTAATGGAAGTGAGAACTTCCACTAGCTTAGGGATTTTATGTCCATAGTCAATGTGATTTCCATATTCACTTGAGGATTAAAAAAAACAAGTCTAAGATCACAAATCAGCAGCAATAATTAAATGGGATTATAAAATTTAGGGTTAGGTTAGTTTTAGGGTTTCTGATATTGGGAATGATGTGGCTGCATTATGGGTGGATAATGATGGCTGTAACAGCATAACAGAGGCTGTATAGGGCTAAGACAGGCTGGACATCACTGGAGACTGGGTAATAAGTCTGCCACGGTAATTTTAAAAAAAAAGGCTGTATAGAGGTTATTACAGGAAGGGATATGGAAAGATTGGCTGTGGTAGTGGCTGAGGCTGAGAATAAGGGCTGCGGTAGCAGCTAGGCAGAAGCAAAAAGGCTGTGGCAGCAGCTAGAACAGGCAAGGAGAACTTAAAGCAAGTCTGGACAGGGGCTGGGAGAGAGCCTGGGTCTGGCAGCAGAGGCTACATGGGACTGGGGCCGTGCAAGGTCAAAGGAAAGGGCTGTGGCTTCTTGCGGCAGCAAGAGAAAGCAATAAGAAGGCTGGTGACAGTTCCAAGGTTAGGGGACAGTCAAAACAGTGAGGAAGAATGGCTATGGTTTGGCTTAATTAGGGTTTTGTAAGGAAAAAACACAAAAATAAAAGATAATAGCCATGGAAAATAAGAGATCTAGGGTTACCTAGGCTTCACACCAGTCAATTAACAGGAAACTCAAAAGCATTCTTTCTTTCTTTCATAAAATTCTTATTTCTCAACGAGAGTACTTATAGAAAAAAGAATAAAGACCTAATCTTAGTTACTACAAAAAATTTCATTACTACTCAAATAAATCCCAATAATTACAAGACTGTCATTACTAATAAAATAAGCTCTAATAAATAAAAGAATAAGTCCTAATATCAAACTAAAAGAATTCATGGGCTAATCATAGCCCTCTAATCCTCATGCTCCTGATCCGACAGTAGATCTCCCTCCATATCGCAATCTAATGGCAGATCTCCATTCTAGACAAGATCCAGCAGTGGATCTCCATAGATAGCTTGAACCAAACTCATATGCAAGTCATCCATCCATAAGAAGACTTGTATAGGGGCTCTCCTCCTCCGCTGGTATACTCTAACACCGGATGATCCGATGTCCACATCAAGAGGCTTATTCATAAGTTGGTATACCATATACGTGGCCTCATGGTCATAGATCCAGTTATTACCATGCTATTATAATTGGCCAAAACTCAAACTCTGCATCTCTTGAAATGCTCCTAAACATTGTTACAAATCTCCCGAGAAATACATCTAAAGTTTAAAACTCTGTATTTATCGCGATGTTTTAAAAATCTCATGAGAAATGCGATTTTTTCTTTTTATCACGTTAATTTCGCAAGATTTAGCCGACATTTTAAAAATATCGTGAGAAATACCCAATATTATTGTATTATTTTATGTAATTTCAATTATATTTTTAATCATTGCCGAAGTTTAGGTGAGAAATGCCTGGGAAAAAAACTCCAAATTTGAAAATCTCTCGAGAAAGACTTCAGCCAACAAAAACCCGAGAACAAGATTTGTAACACTGCTCCTAACAATCAAACTTTTTTCTGGAATCTTGGATTATAAAAGAAAGATATTGGCACCAGTCCAAAAACAATGAGGCAAAGGAGCATTGAATTGGATGGCGAAGATTGTGTAAGTGATAATGTTAGGATGTGGCCGATGCAATGGGTGGTCTAACATTTGGATGGCCAGGGTTAATGACCATGTATAGGGAGGGTCTAACCCTGACCACATACATGGTCAGGGTATCCGCATCATTTGTAGAGCCATTTCGTTTTACCATTTATACATAGGGCTCTTAAATGGACTGCTAAAATCAGTAGGAATGTTGGTAATTTCACCCACATCACCAATGCCTAATTCAACAAAGACTCTTCACTGGACTACAAAAAATTGCTGCAAATGAATATTTTGGGGTTTGACAAACCCAAGAGGTGACATTAACACTTGTAAACTTCAAATTGAGTATCCTTGGTCCTTACAAAGGCGACCTATATGGGATGATACATGTAGATTGTGTGACCTAAACATCATGACCTTTGACAGTGTTGTCTGTGTATTGTCAAATGTGTGTGTGTGAAGATGGAGTGAGAAGTCATTACCTTCTTCCCTCGAATGACAGCACCTGCTTCACCCTGGATCACCATATACTTTGTGCCACCGAGGAATAAGCCAGTTGGTGCAAGCGATCCAGGTTCAGTAAAGTCGTTCATAATGGCAGTTATTTCTTCAGGCTTAAACTACAAAACAATCAACATAAAAGCAATGAATGAAAGTAAATCAGTAGAAAGAATTACACATATGCAAAGTGCCCTAACATGATTTAATGTGTGTGTGTGGTTCACTTAACCATCCACCTACATAACATCACATATAGCCAGTCTCAAGAATTGAAAGATACAAGTACTCATGATAATCTCCAAACCTGAACAATTTCCAGTTAAACTACATATGTAAATATATGCATTGAGAATGCATTCCTCTATAACCAGATTTACAGCCTCCACAACTACATGATGTGAAAATACGAGAGTAATGTATCAAGCACGAGAGCAATCCTACTCTCAGGCATTCACTACTCTCAACCAAAGATCAACACTTGTCATTGCTTTCAATCAAAACCAACACCTATCCATGCAAGTAAAAGTCCAAAACCAACACCTGCCTAAGAGTAGGGCTAGCACACCTCTAAGCACAAATCCAAAATAAGGTCACATGGTGTTATCCACCCAAAAAATAAGAACTACATCTTTGTTGCAATACTGATCAGACTGTACATCCTACACCTACATAAATTTGAATTATCTAAGTAAGAAATCAAAATAAAATTTTAAAGAAAAAAGAGTAACACATTGTAAGTGGGCAGCTGGACTGCCACGTGAGCATTGCAGGAATCAAGGTACGGGAGATGATCACCAAGTCAGCCTAAACCTGAGTCCAGTCATACCAATTGGGGAAGTTTCGGGGAAATAAATGGCTATGGAGGGAGACATTAGATCACACTTAGGAGAGAGGAGTACCAAGGACGACTGGAGAAGATGAGTTTTTGGTTAGGAATCCTAGTCCAGAGTTGTTCTGCCTTTTTCACTAGGGAGTTAACCCTATTAATAAACTTGGTAATCCCGTTTCGTACCCATATCCGGATATTTCAGGAGCAAACTTTATCCAAGTGCAAATTTCTCGCGTCACTACCTCAGGTGCCAGGGGCGACATTTACTCTTTTTCGTATACTAAGTGGGCTGATGCAGGCAATGCCTCGCTCTGCAATCTCGCAACCGAGTGTGCAAGAGTGGGGGCACCTGCTTTTGTTAGCAATCCTCTATGCTTGCCAGACCCCAAGTCATATTTTATTCCCCGAATGCATACCATGTTTAGAGGTGTGATAACCCACAGTTGACAGGCATTACGATGTCTTGAGGTGTCATAACCCACATATGACTGGTAATTTATCAAATATAGCATGTTAAACGCGTCTCGTGTACTTGTTTGAAGTGTTGTGACCCACAAATAATAAGTATTATTGCGGAGACGCAATGTTGAAGGTTCTTAATCCTTTCAAGGTGCAAAGACCCACTTGTTAAGGAATTCATTTAAGGCCTTAGCTTACTTTATCTAATGTATTGTAAGTAATCACACACCCCAGACGCATGATAAACTATTGAACATATTTTAGCGACACGGTGCACCCGAAAGGGTCGAGGGAGCCTGGAGGAACTGTAGCATGTCAAACATATTTTACGCCACGACGCACCCGAAAGGGCTTGCCTGGAGGCACCATCACTTGTCGAACATATTTTAGCGCCACAGGGCACCAAGAACGGTCAAGGGGGTTGTCGAACATATTTTAGCATCACGGCACACCCGGAAGGGTCAAGAGGGCCTGGAAGCACCATCACCTGTCGAACATATTTTAGAACCATGGGGCACCCGGAAGGATCGAAGGTGCCTGGAGGCACCGTCACCTATCAAAAGGGTTTCAGCATCAACAATGCGCTTGGGAGGGTTGTTCGTGCCTGGAAGCACCTTCACCCGTAAAAAAGATCCGGGATATTTTAACTTAAATCTTTCTTCTAAGTCACTTTAATTTATTTGTCAGCCAACACGCATCCCTATTGGCCCACATCAACACTTCAAAAGTGACCATTAACATTAGCCCCCTCTCCGTGAAGACAATCATTTGTCTCTTGCAGGCAAATAGGTTGATTTTTTTTTACGACGACGATGGTGGCCGATGATGACTTGGTAACGGTTCCTAACACCCGATGGCAATGGCAATGGCAATGGCGGTGACTAATGGTGTGACACGAAATAAGTTTAACTAAAATTTGAGTTTTCATCTTACATGGCGCACCTTTTCGTAAGCCAATCTATAAATATGGGACTTGGCCGTTCTTCACTCTTACCTCACTTTTCTTGAGAGAGCTCTTCACTAACTTTCTCCTCTTAAGGTAAATACTTCTCCCTTTCTTTTTCCTTTAACTCTTTTTTTTTCTTGGAGTGTGGAGATATTTTCCTTTTGCTTTCTTATCATCATTATCAAAAACAAAATCTCTTTTTCAATAGGGCTATATGCATGGTTTAAAAAATCACCGAGACCGTTACGTAACGCCCGTTACGTAAAGGATTTGGTGGCCTCTGATACCCAATACCGTACATTTACCTGTTTATCCCGAAACAAAACCGCAACGCCCGAAACCGTTACGTAAGGGGCTACGCCTGATACGTAAAAGTTTAGGTCGTAGGACTGGGTTCTGAAAATCCCTAAACTCATTCTAATACATCATCTTTGCTTCCTCTCTACCTGTTCTTAGTACCTTTTTTTTCCTAAAATCCTTTTGTTTTTTTGTTAATTAACAACTTGATTTGGGGTTTAATTCATAGATTTGAAGGAATCTAAGACAGGTTTTTTATTTCAAGTATGTTTCAACTCTCGACCCATCTAATTTCTTTATTTCTAAATTTTGAGTATCATATTGGCTTTAAAAGTATCTTGTTACTCATTTATTATATGTTTTTTCTATTTATTGGAAGTTTTTAGATTTTTTTTAAGCAAAAAAGAAAAAAAATAAGTAAAGGCTGAAACCGTTACGTAGCGGCGTTACGTAAAAGTTTCGGCCGTGTCCATTATGGTGTCCGAAACCGTTTTTTTAAACCTTGACTACATGACCAACACTTGGAAAGATAACTTTTGTAGTGATGTGAGGGAACATACATGGAATGTGGGCGTGCCTCTCAACGGGTGGGTCCTCTTGAATGAGAAAGGTGATGGAAGAACGACATAGATTCCTCCCGCCGTGGGAATCCCGCAACTTTGCATCGAGCGTGGCGATTTCCCATATTGTGTCCCCATCTTCGATCTCAATCAAGAGCTTCTGGTGATTGGGAAGGATGTGTGCCAGATATGTTGGGAGACAATGAATTTACGACGACTCATGATGTGGAAGGCGTGAGGAATGCTATCGAACTTTTCACAAATTTTGAGGTAAAAAGCGACTCCGATGTTTTGAAATCTCTTTTGTTCCATTGGAATTCTTGCACACATACTTTCATTATACCCATAGTAACAAAGTTCGGATTCGGGAATTATTCGGCAGGGGTTAAGTTCGAAAAAAAAGGGAAAAAATCGGCAAATTCGGGTTAAGTTCGGGATAAGTTCGAAAAAATAAAAATTAATAATTATAAAAAATAAGAACGTGATGCCAACTAATCCATCTACCAATCTATATGTATTGACATCTCTTACTATGTTAACATTTATTCCAATTTCTAAAAAACAAGCATTATGTAAACTCGCAAACTCAAGAAAAAAATTACATAAGGCTTAAGTAAGCTTTATGTAATTTAAGAAAAAAGAATAATTTAGATTACATGTTTGTATATGCAAATCAAATTATATAAGCAATTAAAAAATATATAAAAACGAGAAAAATAATCTTAATAGATAAAATCAGAAAAACAATATATGAGTGTATTTATTTGGCATAACATAGTTATTTAGCAAAATATTGAAATAGCTCAGAATAAATAACACAAATCTTATTTTCTCTTAGTTCAGTGGAAATTCAACCAGACTAACCAGCTTGCAAAATTATATTTTTTCTATCAATTCAATCGAATGTAATCAAAATCCTAAAATAGCTTACTCGAATAGAGTTTTCTCATTCTTCTATCAGTTGGCGATTTCAATCAAATGAAGATTTCTCAGTGTGAAATAAGTCTCGAGTTATTAGTAATAATTCTATTGCTAATAGAAAATTCATTTTACCCTTATTTTTATTTTAGAATTCTGAATAAGCATGAACGAATAATTTGTGAGAAATCTTCATTCGGAATAAGTTCGGCATAAGTTCGGAATAATTCGTTCGTTCGGGAATTATTCGCGAATAATTCGTCAGTTCGGGAATTATTCGTTAGTTCGGGAAAAAGAAGCCTTTTTAAACGGCACACCTTAAAAAATGAATAGTTCGGGTACAATTCGGGAATTATTCGAGAACTTTGTTACTATGATTATACCTACCGGGGTGCTACCCTCGGGCGCTCAGTTACTTTATCCCCTACTAATCCTAGTAGGTATGATGGGTTGTGGCATGATGCAAGCATGAAGTACTCAGTGCATTTAGAAAGGAAGAATGAAATTAACATCCAAACACACAATAGAAGCATGTGATATCATGATAATT
The DNA here is from genome assembly GCA_015143295.1 of Tetracentron sinense. Classification (NCBI taxonomy): domain Eukaryota; kingdom Viridiplantae; phylum Streptophyta; class Magnoliopsida; order Trochodendrales; family Trochodendraceae; genus Tetracentron; species Tetracentron sinense. Next base: position 4,906,961 of record CM026569.1, read on the forward strand.
GAATAATAAAGAACATAAATGCTCAAGGTATGCCAAAGATGGAAACATGCAAACTTTCCAAAGCCATTTTTTTTTTCTTTTTATCATCATTTTTCTAAAAACAAAACAAAACGACTAAGCCGATAAAATAAAAAATTTTCATTTTAAGAAAAAGGGAAAAATGAAAACAATTAAAGGGTCGAACCCTCAAATCCCCAGCAGAGTCGCCAACTGTGAGATAGCGACCTTTTTTTTTTTTTTTTTTTTTTTTGAAAAATATTATTGAAGAGAAAGAACTTTGAGTCGCCACCAATCATCGAGTTATGGTGTGATTGGTCATCGAAATTCATTTTAAAATAAAATCAATGCGAAACCATAATGAGATCCCGGGAAATGAGGTTCTATTGTGATTTGGGGAAGGTGTTAGGCACCCCAAATCACCCGTCCAAAGACGGTAACCTATGATTTCGAAATTCCCTTAAAAATCTTTAATAAATCGGCTTAAAGAAAATGATTAATGAAATTCTAATTTCTGAAGAATAATAACGACTCTAATCTAGAAAGGTTAGACATCGTTAGAACACATGAAATGATAATGAAAAAATTGTCTAAAAATCGGCATTATAACGACTCTAATCTAGAAAGATTAGACATCGTTATATTGCATAAAATGATGATAAAAATCTATCTAAGAATCGGCATTATAACGACTCTAATCTAGAAAGATTAGACATCGTTATATTGTCTAAAATGATGATAAAAATCTATCTAAAAATTGGCATTATAACGACTCTAATCTAGAAAGATTGACATCGTTATATTGCATAAAATGGTGATAAAAATCTATATAAAAATCGGCATTATAACGACTCTAATCTAAAAAGATTAGACATCGTTATATTGTCTAAAATAATGATAAAAATCTATCTAAAAATCGGCATTATAACGACTCTAATCTAGAAAGATTAGACATCGTTATATTGCATAAAATGATGATAAAAAGGAAAATAAAATGATTTTTTGAAAACAAACATGTGTCTAACAATGAATGGAATACCCCTCTTTTCCTTACTATTCACCAAGAGCCCCAATTCGGCGAAACGCGTCGTAGGGGGTCCTTAATGAACATTTTAAGGAGAAGAGGAGCACTTCATTACAATGCTCGAGCAATAATGAGAACGAAAATGTGGGTTTATGGATATCTCTATATCTCATATCTCACAAGGAGCCCCAATTCAGCGAAACGCGTCTTAGGGGGTCCTTAATGAGCATTAGAGCAAAGAGGGGGGAGAATTTTAACGACTTGGCCCATACATCATTTTTTTTTTTTTTTAAAAGGAAATAAAAAAAAGGGTTCTAAAAAAAAGACCTAAGGGTTCCTACCCCTCTTCCTTCCATTTGAAGCCCCCTAATCGGCGAAACGCGTCATAGGAGGGTCCAAACTACTTGAAGAAAAGGGGGGGTAGGTCTTAAAGATTACCTAAGGCTCACATCATAAAAAAAATAAAAAAAAAAGAGGGTAAAGAAGAGAAGTAGTACAAAGGAAATGAGATGAGGTAGGGTGTTGGCCTACCTATATAGGTTGGAGACCCACTTGAAATTAAATCTTCAAGCTTTTCCCAAATGCTCCAAGCTCTCCTTCTTTCTCCTCTCCAAGGCTTTCTTCTTCTAACTCTCTTGGGACTTAGGGAATTTTGGGGCAAAGGGACAAGGATAAAAGAAATTATTTTTTTTTTTCAAGACTTAGAATGCCTTGCAAAGCATGGCTTTCTTAGTCTCTTTTTTGCAGAGTTTTGGCTAGCAAGAGTGGTGTCAAATGGGGTAGAGGGGTGAGGTATTTATAGGGGAGAGGTTGAGGGGAAAAACTCATCCATTTCCAATGTGGGACTAAACACTTTTAGGGACATAAAAGTCATTTTTTTAATTGTTTGGAGGAAATCTCTGGGAAGTCAAAAATATTGAGGGTATTTTGGTCCAAAATGGGTTAATATACCATAAGAGTTGATGGACAAAAAAATTGAGTATTAGTTTGGTCGTTTTTATCAAAAACGACAGGGTTATTTTAGCCTAAAATGGTCCAGTCGTTTTTGGTAAAAACGACCAAAAAAAACCCCTTTTGTAACAGAAAAGATTCCCTCGCACATGGGTTGTTACGGGTCAAGCTCGGGTCGTTTTTGATATAAATGACCAATGAAATAAAGGCATAAAAAATTGGGTCGTTTTTAACAAAAACGACTTTGATTTTATAGCAAAACAAAAAGGGTCGTTTATGTAATAAACGACCATGCTTTTTAAACTACAAAAGCTTGGTCGTTTTTGACATAAACGACCAAAGCAAAATCCCATTTTTTTCTCTTTTCTTTCTTTCTTTTTGACTTTTACCTTTTTGCTTTTTTTGCCTTTTGCCTTTTTGGGGGTCCCACATGAAATGAGGTGAGGGTAGGCTATGGGGTATGCTAAGGTGTGACAAGAGTGCTTGGGAAAGCCTTGGAGAAGTGGAGTTAAAGAAGAAGAAAAACTCCCGGGTAAAACAGGGTGTCTACACACACTTACTTTCATTATGCCTTTGGGGCGAGGTATCACCTTCGCTTGAAGATGTCGCCGCTCCTTTGCCTTAAGATTTTCAGGGAACATAATATTATTGTCATAAACCCTGAAAATCCTAGCACATTGGGTCTCATGGAAGATTTGGAGGCGACACTAAAGGCTTCCATGACGAAGACTGTGTTTTGTGATGATCCTTTTGAGAAGTCGAGGAGGGTTAACTTCAATGGATGGGTGAGATATTTTTGTGAAGAGTATGCATCATGGAAGAAAGGGATCTCTTCTACTACTAGAGAAATGGTCACAGGTCCTGGTGTCAAAAGTAGTTGTCATGAGGCGGCCTTCATTGCAATGTGGCTGTCGCGTTATGTCTTCCCTACTCAGCCTTACGAGAAAGTGCAGGAACATCTCTTTCCTTTGGCCATCCGTATCGCAAGTGATGCGAGGTATGGTCTTGCACCTGCCTTTTTGGGGACTCTTTATCATGACCTTAACACCTTCCATTGAGATCTCATTGCAACTGAGGGAACAGGCAAGATCGAGACATTTGTCTATACTTCGTTTCTACAGTTGTGGCTTTGGGAGCATGTCCGGGGATATGCTCTGTCACTTTTATCTTTTAGAGTGATATCTTTGAGGGATGAAAAGCTGAGTAGATTGTACCCAAGGGCTCGTCGTTGGGTCTGACTTCTTTTTTTGTAAGTAGGGAGGGGGGAAGGCGATTGGGGGCACTCTCCAAAAAAGAGTCAGTTTTTTTTATTTTTCTTGGGGGAGGATGGCCTATATAGCAATAAAAAAAAGGAAAAAAATATTGTACCCTTTTAATAACAGGTGACCTTTGCCTGGGCAGTTTCCTCTTCACAGAAGATGAAGGCACGTCAACTTTGCTTCTCCACGGTTTACTTGTCAAGCATGGGTTACAGTTTCCTGCTATTTCTACACTCACCGGAGGTGACCTAATAAAAGTCTTCAAAGCTTCTACTACTCTCTCCTAGTCCTAGTACATCTTCATAGCCGGTGTACATCGACTGTGACGCCCTTTGCCAGAAATCAAAGACTCCTCAACTTGAGGAAAATGGTACTCCACAGTCTTACTCTTACTCAAGGAAAAATGGCGTCTGGCTTCTATTGTTGTATACTCAGAAGAACGAAGCACTGAAACCCCCCTAAACAAGACCGAACTACCGTTGAAATCGACTCGGGTTGCATGTTGTCGTTAAACATTTACCCTCCAATTCTAACAATGATGCATCTGAAATAACAGCAAAGAATCTCTGAAAATGAGGACGCATTATAGAATGGTCCCGTGTATCCATCTTTTCAAAGGAAGCCTCGGAAAAAAGGTCAAATGGTAAGGCACCCTCAAGCAACCCAGTGTCCAGGCAAAAAATGAACGAGTCACCTTTGTCTAGGAACTCAAAAAGTGACACGCTCTGGCGAGGCTTCACTCCAACCCAACAACAAGCTCTTGGGTACAATCTACTCAGTCTTTCACCCCTCAAAGATATCACTCTAAAAGATAAAGGCGATAAAGCATATCCCCGAACATGCTCCCAAAACCACAACTGTAGAGAAGAAACACAAGCAAACGTTTCGATCTTATCCATTCCCCCAATTGTAATGAGATCCTAGTGGAAGGTGTCAAGATCATGATAAAGAATCCCAAAAAAAACAAGTGCAAGACCATACTTCACACAACATGCGATAAAGACGACCTAAGAAAAAAGAAAATCATGTACTTTCTCGTGAGGTTGGGCAGGGAAGACATAAAGCGACAACCACATTGCAATGAAGGCCATTTCACGACAGATACTTTTGACATTAGGACATGTGACCACTTCTCTAGTAGTAAAAGAGACCCTTTTCTTCCATGTAGCATACTCTTTTAAAAAATATCTCACTCATCCACTAAAGTTTGCTCTCTTCAACTTCCCAAAAAGATCATCACAAAACACAATCTTCGTCATAGAAGCCTTTATGGCTGCCTCCAAATCTTTCACGAGACCCAATGTGCTAGAATTTTTAGGGTTTACGGCAGTAATGATATGTTCTCCGAAAATCTTAAGACAAAGAAGAGAGAAGACATCCTCAAGCGATGACGATACCTCACCCCAAGGCATAATGAAAGTATGTGAGCAAAAATTTCAACGAAACAAAAGAGATTTCAAAGCAACGAAGTCGCGTTTTACCTTAAAATTTGTGGAAAGTTTGACAGCATTCTTAATGCCTGCTTGTTAAGATCCGCTGCAAATTCATCATCTCCCAACATATTTGTCACATATCCTTCCCAATCATTGAAGCTCCTAAATGAGATCGAAAGAGACGCAATAGGGAAAATCACCACACTCAATGCAAAGTCGCAAGATCCTCACAACGGGAGGAATCGCTGTCTTTTGACCCTCACCTTCCTCATTCAAGATGACCCACCCGTCAAGAGGCATGCCCACATTCTATGTAAGTCCCCCACATCACTAGAAAAGTTATCTTTCCAAGTGTTGGCAATGTAGGCTTCTTGAAAAAGATAGAAAAAAGATTGATTATGATGATAAGAAAGCAAAAGGAAAATATCTCTACACTCTAAGAAAAGAAGAGAAAAAAAAAAGACAAAGAACTAAAGGGAAAAGAAAGGGAGAAGTATTTACCTTAAGATGAGAAAGTTTGGTGAAGAACTCTCTCAAGAAAAATGAGAAGTGAGAAGTAAGAATAAAGAATGGCCAAGTCCCATATTTATAGAGTTTGGCCTACGAAAAGGCGTGCCATATAAGACGAAAACTAACATCACGTCATTGGTCGCCATCACCACCGCCGAGTGTCAAGAGTTGTCGCCAAGTCATCACCGGTTGCCGCCTCTAAAAAAAATCAACTATTTGCCTGCGAGAGACAAAGGATTGTCTTCACGGACATGGGGCTAATGTTGATGGTCACTTTTCAAATACTGACGTGGGGCCAATAGGGATACATGTCGTCGGACAAACAAATTAAAGTGACTT